>CM056387.1:20510258-20738186 GCA_029718625.1 Synaphobranchus kaupii | reverse complement strand
CAGTGCAGAGCTCACAGTTGGGGTGGATTTGGGTGTAGAAATCACAGTGATTTCTCTGTCCAGATCACAGACTCACAGATTTAGGCAGAGATCACAGACAGTGATTAGAGTGTAGTGATCACAGTTGGGGTGGATTTGGGTGTAGAAATCACAGTGATTTCTGTGTCCAGATCACAGACTCACAAATTTAGGCAGAGATCACAGACAGTGGTTAGAGTGTAGTGATCACAGTTGGGGTGGATTTGGGTGTAGAAATCACAGTGGTTTCTGTGTCCAGATCACAGACTCACAGATTTAGGCAGAGATCACAGACAGTGGTTAGAGTGTAAGGCGCGTGTGTGTCGGTCAGGTGCTCAGTACCTTTGCAGGCCTTGCGGTGGGAGATGGGCTTGGACATGTCCCTGTAGTAGCCCTCCTTGCAGTAGTGACAGTGGCGACCGGCGGTGTTGTGGCGACAGTTGAGGCAGACCCCGCCACTCTTGCGTCCGGACAGCTTGTACAGCTCCATGTTAAAGCGACAGCGCCTCGCATGCAGGTTGCAGTTACACGCTGCGGTGGGGGTGACAGACAGACACACACACACACACACACACACACAGGTAAACACGATTGTTTAATTGCATTTGACGATTCTTTGACCAGGTTTCCTGAACTTATTTTTCCGTCAAATTGGGAGAGTGCCGGTGAGAAGATAGCTACCAGTTCTGTTTCGAACAAAAATCACACCCATAAATTCCCGGATCCCTGTTCCTTTCTGTTTTTAGCCGATACGCTTCGTACTTCAATAGCTAACGGCGGAATTTATGGGCGTGATTTTTGTTCATTCATGGAAAGGTTTATGTCTAGCGTAAGAACTTTAGGGAGACTTAACGTCCGGCCTACGTCCGGAAGAACTGGCCGGAATAATAAGAACAGTAGTCAACTTTTTGACTGTCTCATTCATTTTAAAAAGTAAATTATTTAATAAAGAGGGATACAATTGATATTGTTTCTTTTTAGGAAACCTTACATAAATCTAATCAGCACTATTAATAACTGGCAAGATTACCATGGAAACATTGCAGGCCTGGGGCCTGACTCTCTGCTTGCTATCTAAAGCAGTTTGGAGACGTTTAAGGACAACAAGGTGAAGGCAGGCCTGCTTTAGGGCGCTGACTGCACGCTATCAGCCAGGCTAAAAGAGCCCTGCGCTATCTCCAGCACACATGCCTTCTCAGGTCTTTTAATCAATCAGCTAATTGCCCCAGAGTGCTTGGCAGCCCAGGAGCTGATAAGCACCACAAAGCCATTACGACTGGGATGCCCTTTCCAAGTCTGTCGTGCGTTCAGTTCACTGCTCCCTATGGCGGCTACCAATGATCCTGATCTGAAAACCTCAACCTTAGTTTTCAACTACCTGGCATATTAAGATATCCTAGAGCCCCCTTACTCGAATCACCGCTGGTATTCCACCCTCCCTTTACCTGGGAGTCAGGTGTGAACATGGTCTTGCCAATCAGTAGCATTGCTTGTTCACTTAATTACCTGGGAGAAAATAAATCATATATAAATCGTATATGTAAAGTACCTATAAATGATTAAGACTCTTTCTGTTGTTTGCTTGTGATTTTTTTAATATTCATATTTCATATTTTGAGAAAGAGATTTTGATCTCAGTGGGACTCACCTGGATAAATAAATAAATAAAATTTTTATGATAAAATGTAACTAACGCCTCATATGGAGAAAATAAAATAGATTGATAATTGTCACACTAGGGCACAGGGGCGGATTGGGACTATAAATCTAACCGGGAGTTTCAAAACCATGGCGGCCCAGCAACATTATTATTATTATTATGATTGTATAGGCCCTACATGTCGTATTAAGTTATTGTGCTGCTGCTGCTGCTGCTGCTGCTGTTGTTGTTGTTGTTACACGATGACGAGAGCGTGCATGTAGGCCTAGTTGTACTCGCAATCAGACACACCCACGGTGGCATGAAAACGATACTTGCAATAACGGCCATGGTTTACTTTTGCTACTTAGGCTATGGTTTACTTTTGCTACTTAGGCTATGGTTTACTTTTGCTACTTGCAATAATAACTGCCACGGCGGGCACGAAAAATCACATTGAGCTAAATGATCCACTTCCAACAACACAAAACTAAACACATATACTATATAGCCTACTTTTGCAATTTGCAATAATAAATGCCACGGCGGGCACAAAAACACAAGTGTGTCCTACCTTATTACACTGTCAGCAGGCGTCGCAGGAGGTCGCTTCTCTCAGCTAGCTTGTCGTTTACATGCACAGCAATATCCGATTACTGGAAACGATCAGCTTACGCCAGTATTTAACTTATTGCGTTCACATGAACATAAGTAATGTGATTACTCCAAAAGCCGCGTTTACATGATTCTCTCCATAATCAGCTCTGTGGAAAATGTAGCTACTAACTGCTTCCTGTTGTAAGGACAAAAATGATCCGCCCGTCAAAAATTTACGTTAGGCTATTATTATTATTATAGCTAGCTAGTAATTATTATAGCTACTTATTTATAGCTAATTGCTAGTAGTGGTTGATTTATATTATTGTAGGCTACTAGCTAGCTTTACCGATCTCTAAATCTGGCGAATTTCCCGAAA
Organism: Synaphobranchus kaupii; assembly: GCA_029718625.1. Lineage (NCBI taxonomy): Eukaryota > Metazoa > Chordata > Actinopteri > Anguilliformes > Synaphobranchidae > Synaphobranchus > Synaphobranchus kaupii. Next base: position 20,735,553 of record CM056387.1, on the reverse strand, counting down.
ATTTCAGTTATTTAATGTGCTAGCCACAAACTAGCTAGTACAAACACAAGCACGTAACACTGAACAATATATTTTCACCGGTGAAATGCAAATTTAATAATAAAATTCTGGAAGTGAGATGCTGAAGGAACCCCAGGCATAGCCAATGTTGACGGGTGGAATCATTTTGACGTTACACCGCCTCTTCTGCCTGACATGCGTAGTTTTGAAAAGCCGAAAGAAACCGGAGAAAGGTGTTTACATGCTCCAAAAAATCGAAAGTTTGGCCAAAAAACCAGGGGTGTTAATCGGGTTTCGAAAACACGGATTATGACCTTACATTATCGGATAAAGGTGTTTACATGACCATTTCAGTAACCAGAGTATTGCCATAACCGGGTTCAGATCGGAGTATTAGTGTGCATGTAAACGTACTAGCCTACCGGCCCACGCACAGCACCGGCCCACCGGGAAAACTCCCGGTGCTCCCGATGGCCAATCCGCCCCTGCTAGGGCATGGGCTTCCTGTCTGCTACTGCTTTAGACTGAAGCTGAAGTCATGTGACTGTGTGATACAACAGCCTTCAGTGAACGGACAGGGAAGCACTTCCTCATATGCGTTTAAGGAGACGTGTCTGTTACAGGGCAATATGATCACCTTAGAAATCAAGTGTCCATGTTCTACAAGATTTCCTGAGCATCTAATGCGTTATCTTTATGCAGTTTCTGGATATTGCCATAATATTGCATCCTTATTTCAACAAATGCAATTGCAGTTTATGTAATAAACCAATAATAACACTGGACATTGCCATAATATTCATTAATATAATATGTCATAATATTCCACCCATATGTTTTATGTCCAGCAGGTGCTCCAATACACAATATCAGCCCCGACTCCCAGAAGGCATGGTAAGATAAAGGCTATAATTATAAAGGCATTTCTGCAGGACGGAGAAAGTTTGGTTGGTGAGCCGCCATTGTGGTTGAAAGGCGAATGAATGTAGCATCCCAGTGAGCAAAAGCTGGAATCTACACATCTAGAGGGGTGAAAATCTAGGTTGAGAGACGTTTTTACACAAACTGACTAGGTTAACCCCAATATAGCTCAGGTTTTACCCAGGATATAGCCTGGCTACGTCCTAGTCGTCTATAAAACTTTCATTTATGAACCAATTGTTGCCGGGTTTTCACCTGAACGGCGTTTCACCGACTTTTCACCACAAAAATGTTCACTGGGGATGAAAGGTGTGGCGTGCCGAGGTGTGAAGATTAGTCTTCCTCAACCGTGCGATGAAGGTCAGGCCACGGCCCTACCCCTCGCTGGGCTTGTCACCACCCCCCAGTCACCCAGTCAACGTAACACCCTGAGGCATCCCAGCCCCGCGCGGGCTCACTCCGGGTATCAGCCCAAAGCATTCCGAGTGCTCCAGAGTGTTCAGTGCATGGAAAAGAAGGCGGAGAAGTTCCATTCAGTGAGACGGGACACAGTGTCTCCTACACTCTCAGAAAAAAAGGTACAAAAAGTACCTAAAAAGGTACAAACGAGAGCTACCCTGTAGGTACATAAAACTGTACCCCTAGCCAGCAATGGATAATTAATTTGTACTGCAATGCATATTATAAGGACTCTTTTACATGTATTTTTAAAACGTGTCATACAGATTTAATTATAACAGGCTGATTAGACTGCAGAGTGGCATACTGAGCTGAGAAGCTCGTTCTTCGCACAGTTCCCTACAGTCCAGATTAAATTAATTCCACCGCAGAAACCACATCTGCACGCCAGAAGCAGCATATTTAACGGACATGCACTGCTGTGAGTCACTCATCCGTACGTCTGACCATTTCACACACTACAGAGCACACGGTACTACAGGACGGCTGGTGCTGCTTTGAGATTAGCTGGCAGCCATTTGCGTGCAGGCACGCCGTGCATCATTGGGAGGAATCATGAGCCGTAATGGAGCCCTGGAGAACGGCGCGGACGGGGGTTACTGAGCCGTAATGGAGCCCTGGAGAACGGCGCGGACGGGGTTACTGGAGGTGCCTGCCAGCTTCCTCCTCTTCATCCAGACATTTTCAGAACTTTCCAACGATAAATATTTCAATTACGCATTTCAAGGACCAGCTGTTACTTCACTGCAAGAGACAACAAAGTCCTCGGTTAAGAGCCACTTGGATTATTAATCATTTCACAAGTATCTGGAATGCTTTTGATAGTTTCAGAAAATATACACATTTAAAATCGGTATTTGTGGCGATCCCCACCCCACCCGTCTCATCTGAAGATCTTAATTGGATTTTTCTGTGTTGTTTCACTGTAAACTGTCACCTCGGCATTACATCACCATGAGAAAGCATACAAGAAAGAGACGTGTTACGGTTACGGTCTTTGATCACACTAACCGGAGTGGACAAAGCCAAGAAAACAACTTTTAAAAAATGTATTTTGACAAGGGGGTAATAGTGTGTATAATGCTCTTTTAATACAGCACACATTGGGAAACAGTGGCTTTCAACAGCACAGCTGTGGGGCAGAAGTGGCTTTGCATTGAGAGACAGAAATCCACATAAACAACTTGAGCGTCTCTCTACGTCATCTCCCCAATCAGCACTCCACACCCTGGCCTGTACGCTCGCAGAAATCCACAAAATTCTAACAAAGTTACATAACAGTTTTTAAATATAATTCTCAGCTTAAAACTTCAGGCTATCAATTATATAGCTATCTGTTGCATAAACATGCAACTTTCTGGAATAATTATGAACAATGTTACGTATTCTTATGACTGTTATGACCGCAACTCGTTGTTTAGTCTTAGTTAGTGCTTAGAAAGGCATTGCATGTGCCATATGAGGGCCTTATCTTACCCTGGCTTTCAATTTAGAGCCTTATGTATCGGATGTAATAGATTATTTCCAATATTGGTTGGGATGCCCATATGGAAATGTAATATACTGCAGTATATTTAAAATATATTGTGAAGATAATTTTGATATATTTACAATATACTGCAGCATATTCTTTTTCCATAGGGGTGGGTATGAAATTGGGCTCATGGGAAAGGTGGATAAGGGTATTAGGTTTGCTATTTTGCCTGCCTTGATGTACACTACACTATATGGCCAAAAGTATCTGGACACCCCTTAGTCTGGGGCTGTTTTTCATGGTTCGGGCTAAGCCCCTTAATGCTACAGCATACAATGACATTCTAGATTGGCCCGTTCCTGTTTCAGCATGAAAATTCCCCTGTGAACAAAGCGAGAAATATATAAATGTTTTGTAGAGATCGTGTGCACAGAGCCCTGAACCCAACCCCATCGGGCATCTTTGGGATCAATTGGAAAGCCGGCTGCGAGCCAGGCCCAATCGCTCAACACCAGTGCCCAACCTCACTAATGCTCTTCTGGCTGAATGGAAACAAATCCACTGAGCAATTTTCTAACATCTAGTGGAAAGCCTTCCCGTGAGAGCGGAGGCTGTTATAGCAGCAAAGGGGGGACTATATTAATGGCCATGATTTTGGAATGAGATGTTAGATGAGCAGGTGTCCATATACTTTTGGCTATGTAGTGTACTTCCATAATGCAAGCCTTGTTTGTACTAGTGGAGTAAGTGAGAGAGGTACAGAACCCTTTAGCTTACTGTGTTCTGGACTGGACATACTTAGAGAGAGAGATCACGGAACAGAGTGGATCTCTAACAGACAAACCCACCAAGAGATTTTATCAGGCCAGTTTAACTATTTTAACATTTCCAATTAGCAATAGCTAACTGGCTATGATAATTGGCTTATTAACTGGCTTCACCAACCTGAATGCTTTCTGTGCTACAAAGCAACACTAATCCATCAATTAACCCGGATCTTAAACCTTAAAGCTCACTTCACTCATCTATTTTTTTGTTAACATATTTTTGCCACAGCATCCACTGAGATATGGTGAGCAAGATAAATGTTAAGTGTAAACAATTAAATGTTAAAGTCATCCGCTTTCTACACTGCAGAGATAATTACCTTATCAATGACCTCACAAAGCCCTTTTTAATCAACGCATTAACAGATCAATAGTAATTTTTCAGACCAATGCTCAGATACATGACTCTTGTAAAAAACACACAGAAACACAAAGAAATGAACAGAAGGCCGTGCTCTCATAATGAATAAATTAACTCGACGTGAGTTTGCCAAACATCCTTATGGCTCCTCAGCCAGAGCTTCTGGCTTTTTTAAACAACTGCAGTGAAAAATTTAAATAACAAGTTGCTCACAACTGTGCCAAAACGGTCTAGGCCCTGACTCTGCCCCGGTCCCCGGTGTAGCACGGTGTAGCACAGTGTAGCACAGTGAAAATGGGACTGATTCATGTGCTCGAGGGAAACGCATGGCTTTCACAAGGACAGATTATTTATGCGTATTATATTTCTATTCTCTGGACTGCATCTGCCACCTGCCCTCAGTGTGTGTGTGTTTGTGTGTGTGTGTATGTATGTGTGTGAGTGTGTGCGTGCGTTTGTGTGTGCATGTGTGTCGTGTGTGTGTGTGTGTGTGTGTGTGCGTGCGCGCATGTTTGTGTGTGTGTGTGTGTCCATGAATCAGGCTGCAGCGCATTCCTCTGCAATAGCGCTAACAGACCCCACGCAGCCCGCGCACCTAATTAGGCCTCCGCTATGCTAACAGCCCCAGTGCTGCATTTAGCAACAACAAAGGCTCTTTAATGACCCCCCATTACCCACGCTAAGGTTTTAATAGCTGCGGCGGCCCTGTGTGGCGGGTGGCCACGCCCCCCTCACACCTCGTCTCTTCAATGAACCAATAAAACCCCACAGGAGAGAAAACTTCTGAAAAACCCTTCACCACTGACAGGACGCAATACACGCATTTTACAAGCGGCGGTCCTGTGATCTCCCTCTGATTTATTGGACCGAGTAGGCTAATCGTGCGTTTGTGTGGTCCAATGAGGTATTCCCAATAAAACTGCGGTGCGGTTGCCAGGGCGACTTTGTACGGAACCGAAAATGTTGACTCAAGGGTCGGAACGAAGCAGGGGAACAGCCGCAGACAAAGCCAGGCTCGGTTTTCACTGGGAATTGTGCTTTGAAAATCTCTATGAAGATTGGATGATGTGGGCGGGGCCTGTTCTGGCCCTTCCCTTCAAAGGACTAGGTGCTGATTGGCTGAATAAGAGCACTTGTTCCAGCGATCATTGTCACTGCCAGTCAACAATGATTTGTTACTGCAAAGATAACAACCTCTGGCACATCAATTCTCCCTGTGGGAACGCTAATTTTTTGTTGTAGATCTTTTTCTTGAATTATTCATGCCCCAGAGCAGTTGTACAAACTTCTGTTCTCAGCCATACAACAGCCATGTCTCATAACTCACACATGAACCTTGAACGGTTGTGGCAAATTCTGTTTTAGCCGTGATCCTGAACAAAGGGGGGGGGGAAAACTCAACACTAAGGGACATAAAAATTGGATAATGAACCATTTGTGCAATCAATCGCTGCTGTAACAGAACTTCCCCTGAGCTCTAGTTCTGATGCCAATGATAACACGTTCTCTTTTGCAAACGATACCCAGGTTTCCACAGTGTGGCCACCTACACTCTTTAGCTCTTTTTCGTTGCTTTGTGGAAACGTAAAGCAGTTGTAAGGTGCACTGCAGGGGGAAAGTATCTCACACTGATTGTGTGATAGACCTCATGGGAAATGAAGAGCTTCACATGTCATGTGATCTACTGAGGTTTGTGCCTTTACCAAAAAAATCTGATGACCATTGGCTTCTTTCCATTTTTTGAGCTGTCTGTGACAACCTTCTCCTACAACTGTAGCCAGTATATTAGCACTCTAGTTACAGGCTCACACAACTGCTACCAGGCTATTAGCACTTTAGCTACAGGCTCACACAACTGCAGCCAGGATATTAGCGCTTTAGCTACAGGCTCACACAACTGCAGCCAGGATATTAGCGCTTTAGCTACAGGCTCACACAACTGCAGCCAGGATATTAGCGCTTTAGCTACAGGCTCACACAACTGCAGCCAGGATATTAGCGCTTTAGCTACAGGCCCACACAACTGCAGCCAGGATATTAGCGCTTTAGCTACAGGCTCACACAACTGCAGCCAGGATATTAGCGCTTTAGTTACAGGCTCACACAACTGCAGCCAGGATATTAGCGCTTTAGCTACAGGCTCACACAACTGCAGCCAGGATATTAGCGCTTTAGCTACAGGCCCACACAACTGCAGCCAGGATATTAGCGCTTTAGCTACAGGCTCACACAACTGCAGCCAGGATATTAGCGCTTTAGCTACAGGCCCACACAACTGCAGCCAGGATATTAGCGCTTTAGCTACAGGCTCACACAACTGCAGCCAGGATATTAGCGCTTTAGCTACAGGCTCACACAACTGCAGCCAGGATATTAGAGCACTTCATGATGAGTTCCCAGGCTTATCCATCTCGGTGGCCCCCTAATGATCACCCCTGTAGCTGTTGACCCCACCTCAATAACAGTTCAATTTTCACTCCTTTATAGGGTATTTAACATATGTGTATTGTGTATATAAAATCATGCCTAAATCATCATGTCATTACATTGTGGGTCTTTGTGAGACTTTTATTTATTTTTTTGCAGGTTTTTTCAGCGCCTCCTCATAACACACCAGTGATCTGCTCCGGCCGATTGGGTGCCTGTGATAATCCGCCAATCGCTTATGAGGCGTCATAAGAGTGCATTTGCTCAGCGGCCTGGCCCCGTTAGGTAGTTTCACCGCAGTTACATTCTCTGTGAACTGGGAATATCTCTTTAAGGGGGGGGGGGGGGGGGGGGGGGGTTGGGGCAGAACGAGTTTGGCGACCGTGGCGGCTGACAGTTCAGTGACACGGCGTGCAGCGGGAAGTTGGCGGAAAGACTCTGCCGCTAACGATTCGGCTGGGAAAAGCCGCTGAGGGTCACGCTGTGAGGGGAAGGTCCCGGGAATGAACTACAGTCATTCCCGTCCTGTATCACACCTGTATTAACCAGGTGAGTTGGGTTGAGTTTGCTGAATTGTTAGCAGACACTAGTAGAAGCAGAGGGTGAAAAAGACGAGGCTTGACTCAGTGGTGGATGATCTTTAGACCATAGAGAAAAGGCCACAGGCCTAGTTAGGCTGAATGGCCTGTTTTTTTTTTTTACCATGAACCCTTCTTGTGTTATTATCTTAGCCTGTTAATTTGTGTGTGTTTTTTTTTTAAAGAACAGCAACAAAATGAACGTGAGTTTTGGGACTCCGCATTTAAACCCGTGTTGTCACCTTGAACACACCAAAGAACTCAAACAGTGCGGGTCACATCCTGCCCTCTGGATTGGGGGGTGTAACCTGTGACTCCTTCCTGTTTACCATCACGGAATGATTGACAGGCAGAGAAGGAGAAGTTACTGGTACATGCTTAGCTCATGGAGTTTCACAAAATATGTTCGCAAAATGGTTTTAACTGGGTTTCTGTGTGAAATAAGAGGCGTTTTATCCAGAATGTCGGAACCGTTTAATTGGAGTGCAGGTCCAGTGTGGGTGGCAGTCTTTTCACTCCTCACCTCCACTCATCCCGTCTTTGAAACGCAGAAATGGGGAGGAAGTCTCTCCCAGGCACAAGGCGACCGTATTCCCAGCAGAGCTCAATGCCGCCATTACTCCTTCACCTATCTTGGCCCTGCCCGGGATTTATGGCTTTTTGGTCGCGATTTTTAACATCGTTTCACGCTCTTTTAGTGGAACACGGTACCACCACATGCAGCGCATTTGTAGTAAAAATGTATGGGCCGTGAAAATGACTTCATTTAGGAAAGAAGAGGACTGGTGGGGGGGCAGGTCACAGAGGAGGGGTGGATTTTAGGGGTTCACAGCTCCAAATGGCAGCATGTACCAATCGCCATGGCAGCATGGGCTCTCTCTGTTCTCCAATGTCACATACATCATCAAGGTGGGAAATTGCCACCAGCCAAACGCTGCCACATTTTATCTCCTCTACCAGCCACTTTGGCAGGTAACCACCCCTCACTTGGAGGTCCTGTTCTATTCTAAATATCTAGTTGTCTGGTGAATGTTGGGATGCACAGCCACCGTGGCCAGTGGATGTAAAAGTAAGTTTCCTGCCCCGTATCATAGATATCCACCCACGTGTGTGAGTAGGCCAGGTCGGTAGCATCAGGACAGGATGAAGATGGTTATGGAATTCACCCTCTCACCTTTCAAGTACTGCGGTCTTATTTCTCATCTGTGACCGTCTTGCACTTGGATCTTTAAATACAGTGACAGGAATTAATTTGAACCCACAAACATGTGATTGGAAGGTTCTCAACTGAACATTCTAATGCTGATGTAACAATCACCACTGGTTATAGAAAGCAATGGAGTTCTAGGACACTGACTACAAATTGTTTTGAAAACATTCCAAATAAAAATCCTGCTCTATGAAAGGGTTAAAGAGGGGAAACTCGGGCAGTGCTGTAGAGCAGTGATCCCCAGCGCTGGTGTTGGAGAGCCACAGGGGACCTTGATTAGTTTGGTGCTGAGAAACAATAACCAGCCGACCCTCTGGGTCCCCAGATCCAGGTTTGGGGAGCCCCGTGGCCATGAGGGTACACATGAGTTCCGGGGTATGCCGCTCATTACCCAGCATGCCTGAGCAGAGAGGCCTGCTGTCGGAGTGCGCGGCTCGGGGAGACGCTCTGTGCCTCATACAACATCAATACTCCCAGCCGGGCGCTCAGAGACACAAAGAGAGTTTTTGACTCCCTGTCACGCCCCCCCTGTCCCAAAGCCACGTCTTGCGCTGAGCGCACAGAGCAGAGCAGGAAGCCACTGCGCTCTAAATTAAATCAGCGGGTGATGATCCATCCAGTTCTGACATGTTTATCGTCCCCCCCTCTCTCTCTCGCTCTCTTTATCCCTCTCTTGCTCTCTCTCTCTCCATCTTGCTCTTTCTCTCTCTAACCCTCTCTCTCTTTCTCACTCTCTTCTTCTTGCTCACTCTCTCTCTCTGCGCACATTTATAACAGTGCAGAATCCCAGCTGCCAAAAAATGTCTTCGCTGTTTTTGCTGTGGTGGCGACCCTGAGCAGGAGGCTATGCCCTGCTGATGCAGCTACAGAACCTGCACCTCCTCCTAAACCTGCACCTCCTCTGCAACTGCTACAGAATCTGCTCCTCCTCTACAGCTCCTACAGAACCTGCACCTCCTCTAGAGCTCCTAAAGAACCTGCACCTCCTCTAGAGCTCCTACAGAACCTGCTCCTGGACCTCCTCTGCAGCTGTGCAGTGCTCCTGCACTGCTCTTCGATAGCACAGCATCTGTCCATGAGCTCGAAATCAAATGAGAATCAATTGAGCAATTAGTGTTGTTTTCACAATCGCTCTCAAGCCACATTATAGAACCGGCAGGACAAATGCACCATTCTGTATTAAGCATGCACCAGTCCTGATGTTCACATCAATAGCAGGGAAAACCGCGTCATTTGAGCACTGCTATCTCCAACTGCTGACTTCTTCTCCTACAAGTAATGGAGCCAGAGGCATTGCATCTGTACTGGGCCAATGCTGACGGACATAACACTTAGTAAACTGCTCCCTGGTCATACGACGGGAGGATCTTCTGTCTCTTGTCTCTGTAAACTGCTTACACAGCAGAAAGTCTCAGCATTGCATCACATCTCACAGACTTTTATACGAGTCCAACTGGGACCACATGTACTCTGTTGGAGTTAAAAGCACTCTTTCAGAGTTTATTTTGCAGTCAGCATGTTGGCATGCGGATGGAAATGGTCTGAAATGCTCAGAAATCCGTATCTGTGCATGGGAAACCAAGCAGCAGTGACATCATCACCTACAGAGACCAATCAGCAGAGAGGCATTAGCAAATTCTGCCTGGGCAACAAATAACATTTTGTGAGTGTTTTGTGATTAAGCCTGCCAAGTGTGAAGTGGCACTATGGACGGACTAAGTGGTGGAATAAAATAATCTATGACCAGAGTGTAAGGAAGTGACTGTGAAGTCAGTTTGAGGCCAAAGGGAGCATCTAAAGAGTTTCTGTATAAAAACAGGAAAAGCAAAATGTCAAGTTGATTGTTTTAATTGAAACACTGCAGCCTCCAGAATAAAGCTCAGATATTGACGGAAGATGAAAAGTTCGTTATTTTTATTTTCTTTTACGTTATGATTAACACCTGACAAGAGCAGGGTCGAACATTCATTTCTGAGGAAAACCTTTTGTGTGTGTGTGTGTGTGTGTGTGTTTGTGTGTGTGTATGTGTGTGTTTGTGTGTGTGTGTGTGTGTGTGTGTGTGTGTGTGTGTGTGTGTGTGTGTGTGTGTGTGTGTGTGTGTCATCCTTTTTGCTCAGGAATGTGTCCAGGCATGCAGAGTATTTTGTGTCGCTGGCGGTTCAGTATAAATCTGGCGGTTCTTGCAGTATAAATCTGGCGGTTCTTGCAGTATAAATCTGGCGGTTCTTGCAGTATAAATCTGGCGGTTCTTGCAGTATAAATTTGGCGGTTCTTGCAGTATAAATCTGGCGGTTCTTGCAGTATAAATTTGGCGGTTCTTGCAGTATAAATCTGGCGGTTCTTGCAGTATAAATCTGGCGGTTCTTGCAGTATAAATCTGGCGGTTCTTGCAGTACAAATCTGGCGGTTCTTGCAGTATAAATCTGGCGGTTCTTGCAGTATAAATCTGGAGGATTCACGGCGGCTTTGGAAGGCTTGCACTTGCATGTAGGTACTGTAGCCACAGGCCTGTGGGAAGATATTCAGCCTGCTCTGCTGATTCACTTTGATTTATGCGTGTTCTCGGCGTGATGAAGCAGTTTGATTTATGCATGTTCTCGGCGTGATGAAGCCAGAATACGTCTTTGGAATGGAAAGAAACGCCAGCGATCACAAAATGTTCAGTTCTTTGCATTTTATTACCCAGAAGCACCAAACCTCCCCATGACGTGGATCTGCATGATGGCCATCCTCTGCTGCTTGGCCTACGTCAGGGGTGGGGAATCTTATCCGAAAAGGGTCGGTTCTGTGTGGGTTTTTGTTTTTGCCCAGCACTAAGACATCTGCTTCTACTTATCAAGGTCTTGATTGAACACCATGAGTAGTTAATTAGTTGAATCAGGTGTCTTAGTGTCAGGATACATCAAAAACCTGCACCAACACCAGCCCTTTTCGGATAAGATTCCCCCCTGACATACGTAATAATGAGCTATGTCTGGTACCGTGTTTCTCGGTTACAACAGCAGAATGGTATCTCATTAGTATGCATAAACTAGGGCTGTGATAGGCCGAAAACATCACGTGTGATGGTAGTAGGATATGACGTCACGCGTCCGACTGCTTTTCTTGGCAAGACACGCCCTGCATAGCATTCAAGCGCTAGGATTTGCCAGGCGTCCATGCTCACACCTCGGGGTAAAGACGTGGTTCGAAGGGAGCACACGAACCAAGATATATGTCGAATTCAAAGACCCCCTGGTTTTTGTGAGTTTGCGATTCCCGTACCCCACCCACAACCCCTAAACATAACCTCACAGGTGTTCACGTAACTCGGGCTCATGCCCGAACTGTTAAGATAGTGGGGTTGTATGCACCACGCTACTGTGGCATTTCTGGTACCCTGTTTCTCGGTTACAACAGTAAAGGTGTTGTAGGAAGCGGTGTTGTCGGCCTGTGACATACCTCGTAATAACCACAGGTGGAAAGTCCAGGGGTCAGAAAGTAAAAGTCATACCATGTGTTTCTTTCACCAATGAACTCAGCCAGCTGATTTCACTACATAGTTCTACATCCTGGCTAATGATAATTGTTCTAATGAGCAAATACAGGTGATTGGAACAAAATACCGGGGAGGACCTTCACTTTTTCAACCTGGATTTTCCACCTGTGGTAATAACTGTGGGGCCAGTGGGAGGAGACAGTGGGATATTTTCCGGGTTTTCCCGGCCGGAGTGTGGAAGGGAGCTGAGCTCAATAACTTCCTGTACCAGATAGCCAGAACAGAACATTAACCCTCATTTCCTGTGGCTAAATACTTTCACTGCCATACACCACATTACCTCCACTGTCACTATGCAGATCTACCTCCACTGTCACTATGCAGATCTTGCCAGAAACGCTGTCAAAAGCTGGATATGGCTCTCGCTCTGATACCATAGATCTCAGCCAGGACCATAGAATCACATTATTTTTTATCAGATTTTCTTTTTTCTTTTTTTTTTTTTTTCTTTACAGTATTACGGCCCTGAGACTTCATGGCGGGAAAGGAAATATACATGCAGGTTTACCGGCCTACTGGATCTTTCACCAACATGTCAGCTTTTGGATGATATTTATTGGGAGTTATAGTATTGTTTTTTTATTTCTTGGAGAACAGAAATGATCCTCTATTGTATTACATTTCATTCACGCACATGGAGAGAAGTGGGGAGAGCTATCTAATGAATGCTGAAGCTTGGGTATAGTATAATAATCTACAGTACTGAACCACATCTCCAGTAAACTGTCCAATAACATTGTGCAAAACTAATAACACAACCAATAATTGGTGCAAAACAAATACCATGACCAATCAGAGGTCATGTTATTGGTTTTGTGTGTGCGAAAAGGTCTTAAATAAAGCCGTAAGGGTAGAGGGCCTGTCACTGGAACTGGGCGGGTACCACTGCTAACCGCATGCCTGTACAGCGTAAGCCTAAATGAGCTTTTGTGTAAAAATAAAATGCTTCACATTTATAAAAGTAATTTTCACGGACATGACAGATTGTGGAAGTGGAGACCTATTGGGCATTCCTATATGACTAACACCCCCTCATTTTTTTGGTTTGGTTTTTGGAGGTTTTGGCATTGATTTGATTTAATCTGAAATACATTCTGACATACCCGCTCGGACCATGCACAAGCCGGCTCGCGTTACACACGCACTCTCAAATAGGCGAGAAACCACATGATTACACCCCAATCACGCTTTACCGCGAGGTTTAAAGCTGAATCCCACCGCAGTCCAGCAACAGGGCTATCAGCGCCTGGAGTTCCTGCGTTTTCCCGGTGTCCGCTGCTCTCCGGAATTTACTGTTTATTTCTCAGGCTGTCGGGACGGGGGTTGTGGGACCCAAACAAACTTAAGAAAGCCATTAAAAGAGGTCCCAGGCTTGGCAGTGAGGTTTTAATGAGGCTTAGCCAGGCCAATCCATCACCGGTCTGATTGGAATTTACTTTAACACACTGCTGTCTCACTATAGGCCTTTAGTTTATGGCACTAATTTATTTCACTCCCAAGGATACGGAGCGTGAATGCCTGACTGCAAACAGCCGATCTTTTACGAGTTATTTCTCTTTGCGGAGTTCAAATATTGACACCAATATCGGCAAAAAATCTCATCCGTCAGTGTGACAGCGTCGTTGCATTTGGACGTGTCCGTTGAGAATGAGGGTTTCCACGTGCGCGCGGGGGGGGTGGGGGTGGTTGGTGGGGGGGGGGTTGGGGGTGGTTGGGGGGGGAGGGGAGGGCGGGGCAATCCTCCCGTCTCAGGGTTACGAGCGTTATTCTTACTTTATTGTTTTTTCTGATTCCGCTCTTTGTCCGTGTTTGTTATTGGGGCGCTGAACTCATTTTGTTTCCCACCCTGCCGGCGTGGAAACCCCCCCCCGCCCCCACCCCCCCCCCCCTTACGGAAAACAGATACGGTATCTCATCCCCGACTATCCTGTGGAAATGGTGCTCACTGTCTGAATAAATAAATCAGCTGGGCTGGGCTGGGCTGGGCTGAGATCCCGGGGGGGGAAACATCAAACCCCCCCCTAATATTATCATGTTGTATTGGGGGGTACAGTTAGTGCCCCCCCCCCCCTCCTCTTAGTTGTCCCCCCAAAAGTTGAAATTAGATCTACGTTCTTGGGGAGAGGGCCCTTGTGCTGATCCCCTGGGGGCGGGGCGGGGGTGCAGGAGAAGTCCCCCCTAGTGAGAAAGCACCACCCAGTTTGGAGAGGAGTCATGACCTGCTTCCATCCCCGACACTAACGCCCCAGATTCCAGGCTGGTTTTGGGCGTATTTTTCCCTTTCAGAGTATTTCAGGTCGTCGGGAGCTGCAGCGCTTCGTTTCTGCTCGAACACGCGCGCGCGCTTTCAGGCACGCCGATAACGCATCAAAACCCTTGGAAAAAGATGAGAGGAATATTTACGGAATATCTGGATTATTACGGAATATTCCGGGACATTTAAGGGTATGGAGCAGTGCTGCAGGGACAGGGCGGTATGCCTCAGATGGCCAGGGGGTGTATTCACATCCCGGGGAGCGGAGGATAAGGGTGTGACCCGCCCCCAAGCCTGCACCCTTTTATTTACTTTTCCCCCCATATCCCGTAAGCAATTCCTCAGCCTGGGAAAATCAGTATTCACGGGAGCATCGCCCCACTTCTCTGTGTGGTTCGTGTCCAATTTGGGACAGGCTGCAGAGGGACCCCCCTCTGTGGACCCCCCATGGGGAGTATTTCCCAAAAAACAAATTAAGCAGCAAAGACTGGGTTACCTCACGGCCATTAGGACTGTGTGCCATTTGTCTACGTTAGCATGTGTCCCAGATAAATGGCTTTAATTGGGGGAAGATAGGAGAACTTCTGCACGTCTCCGCGGATACATGTCACAGCTGCTAGGAAGCTAACTTGCGCCCTTCCTGGGATACACACTTGTATCTCTCTGGTAGTCCCTAAATAATTATGAACCCACGGGTATGTAGTGATGCCAAGTTATTGTTTCAATAATTAATAACCCTAATTGTTTCATACAAAGATCCACACCTCTATCTGTGGCTATTTACAACTCGCATCCCCACTCCTGTTAACAATATCGTCTGAGCAGCTATAGAATCTGTGATCTCTGTTGGACACACAGCATTACTTACTGACAAGAGGCATGGTTTCATTAGTGTGCAAAAGATTCAGGTTTCTCACTAGGGGACTAATCAATCACCATGGGTGATTTTACTATTGGAACACACACTAAGCTTCCTGTGATGTCACCATCAACATAATGTTCTCTGTAATCGTCAGTACATTGTATTCCCTGTGATGTCACAATCAGCACAAACATTTCACTCTCTGTGATGTCACAATCAGCACAAACATTTCACTTATTGTGATGTCACACACACTTATTTCTTATTATCTCTGCACATTATTACACAGGCCAGCACAATGACTGAGTTGCAACTAACCAGTCTCTCAAGATTCTATTTAATTCAATTTAGTTTGCATCGTGCTTTTTACAGAAAACTGTCTGAAAAACTTTTTCTGAAAAAGATTTGAAAGATCTTTCAAGTGTTTATGCTCTGCTTTTGTACAGACTCCCTGCTACATCTCTCTTGCTCACACAAACACACACGCGCACACACAAACAGTAGTACAGAATTAGCAGGTAAACACACTAGTACATTTAATACAAAGGGTTATCAGCCATACCAACAGATCTTAGAGCTCAACTCCAATAGATACAAACCCTTTCTCTGCTTTACCTGCACTTTAAAGGAACTGTATAATAGATACAAACCCTTTCTCTGCTTTACCTGCACTTTAAAGGAACTGTATAATTGGTGGACTGCGTATTTAGCAGTGTGTGCACAGTACAGAAAAATTACAGAATTAATTTGGCGTTAATACTATTTTCTATTTATTGACAGGTGGGGAGTGGAGAGCTTCAGTTTATTCAAATGTTGTGGGGAAACACTGCTGCCCTCGTGCATTACTGTACCAATGCGTGACAGATACAAAACGAACTCGCTGTCCTCGGCCACCCACATGATCGTTGTCCATTCTGATCGAAACCAGCCTTCCCAGAGCCACTCCAGAAGAAGCCCCAAGCATGATAATATTTAATTGCCAATTTGCTTTTGTTCCAGGGGAATTAGTTTAGCCTTTTATTTGCATGACAATCTGTTATTATTTCGTTTCTTTGATTCACCCGCGGCCCCGAGCCACATCACAGCAGGGGAGGAATTTCCGCGAAGCCCCGTGCCAAACGGGTTTACAAGAGTTCCGTACAGCGAAAGACGTGTGCCACCATTCACTGCACAAGCGAGGAAGCATAATTACCTCCAACGCTCAAAGGGGTGTCGGTACAGCGGGAACGACGACGCTCGAATTGTAGCTGATCTGGGGGCATCGTGCACAATTACATACGGCTATTGATGCTTCACAGCTAATAAACAACTAGCAGCGGCGACCGAGACGTTCATACTCCCACTAGGTGGTCCTGTTGCCATGGAAGCGACTCGAGCCAATGGAAGTTCTACCAAGGCGCAGCGTGCACAAACGTTCCATGTCGGTTTTTAATTGATGTTGTAGTTGAAGTAAAACTCCCACCCTACCCACCCCAGTGACAAGCCCCCAAATAATTTAAAAACAATAATATTAATGATCCGTTATACAAATGGCAAATTTGTCTCTACATTTCTTGTTTATCTGCAGAGGTGGAAATCCAGGGGACATAAAGTAAAAGTCCTACCATGTGTTTCTTCCACCCATAGACTCAGCCAGCTGGTTTTTACTAATTAGTTCTACCTCGCTGAAGAATTATGTTAATGAGCAAATCCAGGTGATTGTATTAAAATACTGGGGAGGACTTTTACTTTATGTCCCCTGGATTTCCACCTCTGCTCATTATCATCTGCTCGTCCTGTGTAACGACTCACTAAAGATTCCAATGTTGAAATTATTTAGCCTCCTCTGTCACTGCTCGGCCTACACGTTTTACATCTGTTGACCAAAGCGGATTTATTTAATAACCCAACAACAAGTTATTCAAGGAACTAAAACTAGTTCACCCTGATTTTTTTTTTTTACATAAATAGATCGTAATGGGTTTTCTTTACAAGGAATTAGACCTCCACATCGAAGCACCTGGGTTTCCCTCATCACCCTCAGTTTTACACATGTTTTTGGGGAAGATGTTGAGTAAACGAAGTACCCAAATGCATTTCTCTGACATTTCCTTAGTATCAAACCCAGGGATGTTTATGAAGTAACAGGCAGAGTCTTTGATTTCATTCAGAGCTATAAATCTGAATAAAAATAAATGAATTTCACTGTAAAGGCCGCTACAACTTTAAGCTTGGAACTCCCCAAACAATTTAAATTCAACTCCTGTTTTCCCCAGTACAATGAAGAACAAAAACCAGACTTTGGAAGATTGTATTCTGGATTTACCGCCAATCTATAGCTGCTTGTTTGCATGGGTCTTATTTGTCATGCTAAGATTCCACAGAAGATGGGATAGAATTTCAGTTTTTTCTGAATACGTTTTCCTCCTTGCATGATGTTTGTATATGTGATAGGATCTCTGTCTGCAGATAGCATTGAGAGCACGTGAGTGGATAGTAAATGTTATTCATGAACAGTTGTGTATGAATGGTACTGTGCACTGTCCGGTGGGAGTTTTTCCTCTGTGTGCAGTGTAGCGTGTTTTAAGGATGGGAGATGGAAAACGTCCAGGTTTAGTTTACTTTGGCAGGTGAGACCGCATGGGGTTTGTCATCTTGAGTGACCTCATGTTAACTGTAGAGGAGGAAGTCTGCAGTCTCACGCCATGTTCCCTGTGTGTGTGTGTGTGTGTGTGTGTGTGTGTGTGTAGGTGTGTGTGTGTGTCTGTGTGTGTGTGCGTTCGCTCATGTGTGCGAACCGAGTGTGAGCCATCAACAGACATTAACAACAAAATCAAGACCTCAATTCATTCACTAGTAAAACATCCCCAAGCAACACCCCAGAAGACGAGCCACTCTGTACTATAGACAGATTCCTGGAACATTCCGGAAACAGGCACAGACAAGGGCAAAGCCCGGACGACTCAATGGCGCAAGCAGGAATGAAAACCTTCGAGCCCAGCCAAGAGAGGGTGCCGTCTGACCGCCAATGCTGTTCGCTTGTTTAGTCTCAGTCAGGGAAAAGTCCCTCGCCGCCACAAAACACTGAATCACTTCCAGACCTTCACAGAACAAGCTGCTGCTGACAGCCGTGAAGTTCCTTAATTCCCCTCCCTTGCCCCTCAGTTTAACTTAGTTTCCACCTGCTGCTTTATTGAGAATGTGTGCGTTAGTTTGGCTTAGATTTAGACTAAGGTTACACACAGTGGTTTAGATTGAGACTAAGGGCTATATAGTGGTTTAGATTGAGACTAAGGGTTTACACAGTGGTTTAGATTGAGACTAAGGGCTATACAGTGGTTTAGATTGAGACTAAGGCTACACACAGTGGTTTAGATTGAGACTAAGGTTACAGAGTTATTTAGATTGAGACTAAGGTTACACACAGTGGTGTAAATTGATACTGAGGGCTGGACAGCGGTTTATATGCATCTATTCCTTCCATGAATGTGGAGACTTAGTTGCTGTTTGCATTTGTGCTCTAATAAGAAACAGGGCGGTATCAGCCATCGGCCAAAACGGCCAAATATCAGTTATTGATATTGGCTGCAGATTTTCCATAGTGTGCACCCCTTACTCATAACTGACCCCTGTGTTGGTCCTCTTCCCTCAGCTGTATAATATCGGACCGCTGTAGAGCTGGGTTGCAAAATAGATGGTGGATCACCAGCTGTGCTGACAGCAGGCCACTATTGAGCCACTACTGGGGCCTGTAAGGCCACATAACAGCAACTCCGTATGATTTTGAGACCCTGAAAGCTGAAGAAATCTGGGAGGAAGTAAATTCTAGACAAGCACACCAAATGGAGGATGTTCCTCCTCAAAACTGCATCCCCAGAACAATTTTGAGGATTTGAGGATTTGTATCTCCCTGAAAAGCCTGAAACAAAGGCTTAATTCCTAGCCCCTGCAGGTCATGTCTGCATTGAATTATGAGTCTAAACTTTTCCAGCAAACAAAACAATAACCACAAAAAAAAAAATTTCTGCCCAGGGGTTGGGGGAGTGGGGAGTGGGGGGAGGGGAGGGAGGGGCAGTGGACCACAAGAGTTTGGGTTTGGATGGTAAAAATTCTCCAAACAGATTCATGACTTTTTCCTCATTGAAGAAAGTCCACCCCCACCCCTACCCCCTCTTCCCCCATCCCACTGTGATTATGCATAACTGCAAGTTTTAAGGAAACCAGAGAAACAATGTTATGCGGGCACGTAGAATATCACTACCCGTCTCAATTTATGTTAGAGGAGCGGTTTATACACTTTATTAATACATTGTGTGGCGGTGGTACATCTGTTGTAGCAATAACACTGTTAGCATAGCTGTCAACTGCACCGGATTCAGCCACCGGGGGTTAGCGTAGCCGCTGTTATGACACACCGTAGTTTTCCCCCTCATTGGCGTCAATCTGTCACGCTCATTAAACATTTGACTTTCATTTTCTGCAGCACTGGGCTTATTTTAGCTAGCAGGATTTTTGCAACAAGAAAAAACACTAAAAGGTCTAAATTGGAAATAAATGATCCCTGTAATGAGGCTGTTCAGATGTATTCAAATGTATCTTCACAAATATTAAGTACCTATGGATTTCTTGGCTTTTACCAATGTCCAAGGACATATGGCAGTCACTTAAAATAAAACCAAATACCATAATAAAATAAAGCTAATACAACTCAACACTAGCAAGGATAAAATTGGCCAGTGAGTGAACATTTTCCACATCCTGGACTTCTTGATAGGCAAGTGTGACTCGCTATGGCAGCAATCATCACTGACACATGTTTCTGAAGTGCCACTCTGTATGTACTGTACACACAAACATCATCAGCGTGCCACGCCCGGTGCCCCGCCCAGCATGCCTCCATTCCGTTCCCGTGTCCACACAGTTTGTCACGCAGGAAAGAACGTTAAAGACAACAACTATAAGGAAGATCAAAGACACTAGAGAATAAACAGGAAAACGCCGCATCCGAACCGCTGCCGTTTGTGTGGACGCGGGCGCATGGGTTGCTGTGTGTTTGCAGTGATGAAACATAGGAGGTGACTTCATGTTCTATGAAAAGTCGCACGGGCCACAATCGGACCGAAATGATCTGCAGATGGCCCGGTTAGAAAGTAAGTCCTGCCATGTGTTTCTTCCTCCCATGAACTCAGCCAGCTGATTTCACTAATTAGTTCTACCTCCTGGCTGAAGGATTGTGCTAATTAGCAAATCCAGGTGACTGGAACAAAATACTGGGGAGGATTTTTACTTTCTGAACCTGGATTTCACAACCCGGCTTTCGGCTTGAATCTTCCGCAGAGACTGATGCACTGGGCCCAGGTACATATCTGTAGCACTTATAAACTGGCTACATCTGTAGCACTTATAAACTGACTACATCTGTAGCACTTATAAACTGACTACAACTTCAGGAGGTTCTTCCGGGATTTTCTGGGCAGGCTCTGACTGCACATCCGGGAAGGATGTCTGTACCCATTCAAAAACTGACAGCATCTTTGTGATTTAGCTTTTTACGGTTACCGTATCGACAATACCTCTGTTCTCAGAAGCCTTTAAACTAGAGAGATTAATGGAGCTCACAACCAAGGCTGGTACTCAGTGCTGTAGTCTGGAGTGAAACAAAAACCTCTGAAACAACCATCCACCTCTGAACTCCTCTGAAAATGGCAGTTGTATACTATGGGAATTAGAAGTTCAAATAATGCATGGAACAAAGTCATTTTTGTAATTTTAATTTTCATATTAAGCCGTAAATCCACAAGGGATGAACATTTACACAGCAAGAGTAAAATTAGCATCAGAGTAGATGTTCTGCTAATCATTTTGCTGTAAATATGGAAATGCTGACACCAGATTGATGGTTTAATGCAGCCTGTGAGCTGTTAGCTGATAGCCATTAGCTGTTAGCTGTCAGCGCATGACCCTTGTATATCTGCAGCATGACCTTTGACCCTTGCATAGTTAAGATTGGTGGTGGACGTGAACCAAACCCAGCATCTCTGAGGCATTTTTCTGAAGCTGCTGTTTCCCAGGGTTTACAAAACAGCGCTGATAAGCTGGCCTGAAAAACAAGAAACATCCGTTCTGTGAGACCCCCCCTCCTCTAACGGGAGACTCAAGGCTTCACCCCACATGAAACCCCAAATACGCTCCATCGCCTGCGCTCCTTACACAGGTACACACTGAACTCTACTGCCTGTGCTCCTTACACAGGTACACACTGAACTCTACAGCCTGTGTTCCTTACACAGGTACACACTGAACTCTAGAGCCTGTGCTCCTTACACAGGTACACACTGAACTCTACTGCCTGTGCTCCTTACACAGGTACACACTGAACTCTACTGCCTGTGCTCCTTACACAGGTACACACTGAACTCTAGAGCCTGTGCTCCTTACACAGGTACACACTGAACTCTAGAGCCTGTGCTCCTTACACAGGTGCAGGTGGCAAAATAGCAACACAAGAGTGTTTTGCCAGTGGGAAATTCTAATAAAAGCAAGTGCGGAGGGCAGCTGTTTATAGCTGTATAACAGCCGTATGCCCCGATACCAGCTCTCTCCTGTAACGGACCACAGTAGAACGTTTTCACAAAGCAGCGTGTGACTATCTACATATGTCACATCAAATAAATAACTGGGCAAATTAAGAGAAGAACTGAAATCCCAAAATGGAGCAGCCCTCATTGTGGACCCCTGGCACAGAATCTCTGGAGTACCACGAGTGTGTGTGCAAATCCTGCTGGAGTACCACGAGTGTGTGTGCAAATCCTGAACAGGACACTCTTGAGTGAATCAGTTCCGTTAAACAAAGGACTGCACAAAAGCAGTAATGTGAAAACTGTATGAAAGTATGTTGCTCTGAATAAGTTTGTCTTCAGACCTGTCTGTTTGTAATGCAGTTGCCTGAAACGAGCTGACTATGTTGAATATCGAGGATAAAGGAGGGCTGAAAATGGTTTCGGCTCAGAAACGTCTGCAGCCATTTTTTCTGTCCACCAGCTTGGCTGTGTGGCTTCATATTTAAATCCTCAGTGTGAACTCAACTCAATCATAATTTATATGAGTCCAAACTGGATCAATCGTACTCTATCAGAGTAAAATCCACAGTCAGAGTTAATTTAACACCGGAACTCTTGCTGTGTATTGGGCGAGAGGACACCACCACTGACACAGCTTGGCACAGTTAGACTGCAGATTCTCAATCAAATCGAGGAGTCAGCAGGGAGTCACTCTTAAGCAAAAGGCTCTTCTCTTTTAAACAGGCCCTAGCAGTAAAAACATATGAACAAAAAATCCACAAATACAACTGATTTCAAATACCACTTTCACTTCAACCCAGAGCCCGTTGGCTATGCTGTTCCTCACCCCTGCATACGCCCCCTCTCTCATTCTGGTATTTTTGGAAGTGTAGTTTCGTGGAAGGGGGTCAGCGTTAGACTGGGCAGGAGTCAAAATGGAGGCAGCTGGCCCAAATCTGAGTTGTGTTTCCATTGGGACGGAAGCTCGGCTCATCTTGGGAAAAATGAAAGATTTCTCTCAGCCTGCGTATTTTAAACTGTGGGTCCTGCCTCGCTCTTGTACTGTGTTACCCCCAGGCCCAGGGAGTCACAAATCCAAAAAGCCACATGATTAATGACCGTATTTTATGCCTCTGTGGTAATTTGCCGGATCTTTTTGGGCCTTTGCCCCCTGTATCTCCCAGTGCAAGCGTGTGGAATGTGTGTAGGCCGACACGCATCATCAGTGTGGGGTTTTTTTGACAAGTGGCAAGATTCGCTGCGTATCAAAAAACCCAAATCACTAAGGTACCAAAAAAGACATTCAGAAAGTGCCACAATGGGGCTAATTACATTACATTACAGTCATTTAGCAGATGCTTTTATCCAAAGCGACATACAATAAGTGCATACAGAAACGTCATCAAAGTCACTACAGAACAGACAAGACAAAGCACATCCTTCCCATAATGTAGCAGCTATCCCTAGTAATGAACGTTGACTGTAGTTCATAGTAAGCTGTGGGTAAATCAACTATACTACACTTCTATTCTAAATACTATTATAAACTATAACAAACAGACAGGAAAACACAGGGAACTAGTACCATGAGGTCCTAGGTTAGAATATCAGTCAAGGTGGAGTCTGAAGAGGTGTGTCTTCAGGCCTCGACGGAACGCAGGCGGGGTTCGAGTAGAACGTAGGGGAGTGGGAAGTTCATTCCACCACTGAGGAGCTAAGGTGGAAAAGCTCCGCAGTCGGGACGAGCGAGAGCCGTTGACATGGAGGGGGGGAAGTGCGAGTCGCCCTGCTGTAGAAGAGCGAAGAGGTCGAGCAGCGAGGCTGATTGAGATAGCCTCATAGAGCTGTTTCAGAACAGTTCCGATGTCTGAAAGACCAATCTGCACATATGTAATGGTTGAATGAATCAACATATGCTTATGCTACGCTTATGTTTATTAAACCAGAACTTGCTCCTGTGTGCACAGCCATAACTCTATCTTCATCAACAAATGTGATAATGGCTTCATAGGCCTGTGAATGATAATATGGCTGTTTATGTTTCAGCGGCTTTAAAATGGAAACAAATGCACAGAGATTTTCGCATTTTGGGATCACCAAATGTCCCTTCTGCACACAGGTATCAAGAAGATTTTGGCTGAAAGGAGGCTAACTTGAAATGTTAGTTGATTTAGACATTATCTATTGTTAATCTTGTTGTTATATATGTTATTTATAAATATAATATGGATTTATAATGCATACTATTTACACAACATACTGTAAATCTATAATTTCCAGTATTCATCCAATCTGTAACATTAATTTTTGTTATTTATACATTCATTTTTGATCTGTGTTATTTACATAACATGTATTGCTAACCTGTTGTATATACCCAACATATAATTTATTTACATAGCATTTATGTTCCTCTTATCTTTCATATTTACATTAAATGTTATCCCTCACAGAAAATCTATTTTTATTCACACATTTTCAGAATGTTTACGTGACATTTATTTTTAACCTAATTCTTTTAAAAATATTTTTTTCAAATTAAGGGAAATATTTTTTGTAAAAAATTGACTTTTTCAAGTGTGAGCTCTTCGTTTCTCCCTCCACTCACTACCTATCAAATTCAAAACCTTTGTGCAAACCCAGTGGCCCTCAAACTCAGCCCTGGGGAACCCCTGTGTGAGCTGCTTTTTGTTGCAGCCGATCTCTTGCTCAATCAAGGTTGCAGAACACGTGTTTAAGTTTTTAATGATGATTTCCTCCTTAAAATTGTTAATACAATGCAGGTTTGTCTTGTTATCATTTCCTTTGTTTTTGAATTGTTCATTATCTACCAAATGGTCAGTTATAGTGGCCATGTGTCCACACTTTCACCATTTTGGAGCCTATTGACAGACTCTACACACCAGCCAGACATCTCTGTCACCTCTGTGTGCCTGGCCCCTCCCCCTTTGTGCCTGTACTTACAGGTCACCTCCCCTGTCTGTTCTGCCCTCCGGTGGTGGAATGAGCGGAAGGAAGAACATCTCCCAACGCAGACCAGACTTGCCTCTGCACCATAGCTCCCCTGACCCTCTTTAACTATCCTTTTCCTGTTTGGGATAATGTTACGCGCATAGTTGTGTAAAGTTAGGTAAGGTGTAAAGTGGTATACCTTCTTTACGATACTAATTATTGGTTTCATAGGTTAACTTTTCACTCACTGGTAATAAATGGGCCTCAGTGACTTCTTGGAAAAACTGCGCATTTGTATTCCTGAGACCAGCACTTTTTTGTTCTCCACTTTTATAAATTGCTCTGGATAAGAGTATCTAAGTGACTGCAATGTAATGTAATGTCCCTCTATTTCCTCTGTGCCTTCAAGTCAAAGTTTGTCTCGAACTTAACTGCGCAGTCTGTCTCTAAAAATTAGGTGTTGAGACCCGATAGCCCTCAGCATGTAAACTACAGAGTAACGTATTGCTCTCACGCATTCCCGCTTGCTTCCGGCTGTCTCTCAGATTTACAGTGAGGCGTGCGCTGACTGAAAGCTGCACGAGGCAAATACACATTTCTGCTCCATCTCTGGGGCAAAGAGGCAGCCGGAATCGGTGGAGATTGGCAGCAGAGAACCTCCCCAGCCCCCGTCCCAGGCACAGAATAAAAAAAGCCAAAGGGCAGACTCGCAGTCAAATGTGCCTCACCCCCACACAGAAATGTCAGACGGCCCCTTTCTCCCGCCTCCCCAAAGCCCTACGCTCACTTTGGCTTTCATTTCCACGTCTCGACGGCGACATCGCTGACAAAAAAACAAAAAAAAACCGGGGAAGGAATGCGCTGGAAAAAGGGCGGCCTCACTGACAACATGATGAATGCGACAAGCGACCGTCCTTTATGCCGCGGAGAAAACACGCGCACTGCCGGCCCGCCCAAAGTGCCGCGGTTAGCCTCCAGGGGAACGATTCACTCCCCGCCCGTCTGAGCGGAACATGACATCAGTGTCAAGACTTGTGTCTTTTCTTTCACAAGCATGTGCGCGCCATTGTCTCCCCGGACAAACGCGGTGACGAGAGAGAGAGAGAGAGAGAGAGAGAGAGAGAGAGAGAGAGAGAGAGAGAGAGAGAGAGAGAGAGAGAGAGAGAGAGAGAGAGAGAACAGAAACCTCCGTCTTTATTGTATGAAAGGCAGCAACATCGCCAAGACAGTTTGTGGATGGCAAAAAAAGAGTCTCAAAAGCGAAACGAACTGGGTTTGGTAAGAGTACCGGGGCAGGGGTAAAATGAGAAGACAAGACCGTCGCAGAGAGCGTAATGTTGTCCGTGTGTTCTGCCTGACTCACAGCTCCCAGCCCGCCATGTGTGAGGTCCCTTCCAAAAGCCTGAAGATTAATTGGTCTAGTTTAGGGATTCCCAAACTCTCCCAGCTCACAAACCCCACTTGATGAATGAATGCATTTCCTGTGATCCAATCCCTTATAAAAATTATATTCTAACACTTGTTATAGGGAATACTGAATCCATAATAATAATAATAACAACTAGAATGGCACTCAGAGAGATGCTACACCCGCGTGTGTGCTAATCTATGGGGCTAAAACTTTGATCGGGCATTGGCCGATTGGGAAAAAAATTCAAGATTCAGGTCGGTGCCCAACTCTCAACATTTCCCCAAAGTTTAATCCCAATCGTAGTAGAATTGTTCGAGTTATGGATGATAGTGACACAGACAAGGACAGACACACACACACACACACACACAGGAGCAAAAATAATACCCCCTGCTTGCGCTACGCGTGGGTGTAATAATAATAATAATAATAATAACAATACTAGCATGTAGGCTACACCAGCCAGTGCAGTGTTTAGTTGGATCTGTGTGGTTATGTCTTCAGAACGTCTATAGCATGTGTTATTCATTCATTCACTCATTCACTCACTCACTCACTCACTCACTCACTCACTCACTCACTCACTCACTCACTCACTCACTCACTCACTCACTCACTCACTCACTCACTCACTCACTCACTCACTCACTCACTCACTCACTCACTCACTCACTCACTCACTCACTCACTCACTCACTCACATGTATGTCATGACCCGCCAGCAGGTCCCTCCCTTTGTGTGACTTGTGTGCTTTTTAGTTTCCCCGTTCAGTCACAGCCCAGTCTTGTCTTTTTACCCAGTGTCTGCAAGATTCAGATCCACAGAATTCCACACGCAAAGGCAAGGGGTTCCCAAACTAGGGTTCGGGGACCCCTAGGGGTCGGCAAGGGAGTCCACAAAAATGTAAAAAATGTGTTCCCCTTTCTAAGATAAATTTCACGAACGGTATATTCTTTGAATATACTATGAAATAAATCTAATCTACTGGTACATGTCAGTGCATCCATAATATGAGATGGTCAGTTTAGTAATTGTTTAAAATTATTCTGTGTTTAATATGCACTGTTTTGAAACCTATTGTAGCCAATGAGAAGAGGGTCAACAGTGAACCATCTTATGAGACGAGGGTCTTCAGGCCGACGGCGGTCATTTTAGGGAATAAAAGACCTTGAGAATAAAAGTTTGGAAACTCCTGCTCTCCTGCATTTACACAAAATGGGATGATTAGATTATATTGCACTATATTGTATATCAACTTCAGCATTAATTCAGCATTATCTTCTCTTCAGCATTACTTTCTCTGCATAAGAAATGTATATGCAGCTAGCAGCAAAGGAATAGATATTTCCGTCTGGTTCCATCCATCTGTTTCCATCGCTGCATGCATTTGAAGAACTTTACGCGCCATCCAAATGGACAGAATCAAAAGAGTGAAAAGCTTTCAAACAGACCCCTAAGTGTTAGGTATGCTACTCTGAAATCTGCAAGAACCGCCTGTCAAATAGCACATGGTTTCTGGCGCTGCAAAAAAAAAAAAAAACTATACGAGGTCACTTCACTTTTCCCATCACTCAATGAAATTGTTAAATAATCTGCTACGTATTTTCCTACGGAAAGAAAAGCGAGCTTGGATTTATTTAATGTAATGTAAATGCAAAACCGCAAAATATCTTAGTGAGTGATCTCAGGGGCGCAAGAGACAAAATATTTATCCTTCCTCGTAGAAAGCCACTACGGTGCACTTACTGCCATGTTTAAGCTACTGCCACTGAATTACGTACATGCAATACGCACCAAGGAAAGACTGGAGCGTGGCTTGAAGTTATTATTTTATGGGCCTGTTAACTTGATTAAATTTCAATGTTTTATAACTCGAACAATTTTAGAATATGAGAAATAGAATTGGCAGTTTTTTTTTATACTGAAAGACAGCGAGTACAGAAATGTGATGAGTTGGATTCATAAAATACGGGCAGGATTAGGGGCTCCTTTACTCATATTTAATTATCCAGTTATAGCGACTATAACAACACTAATAATAGGCTTATAGTTGTACTGTTACTGTATAATGCTACCTCCTCATCCTAATAATAATAATAATCTGTTCCCATGCAACTGTTGTTGCATATAGCGTTTTACGCGCGGTTAGTCGGAGCAGCATAATAATAATAATCGTTATTTCAGGAGCAGTGCGAGTAGTTTATTCTGCATGCGCCCAAATATCGTTGATCTTTTCATCTACTCTGATAAAATCACCTGCTGCGGCTCGCGTTCTACCTCCCTTTATTCACCAGTCGCAACCAATTCGCAGTCACCACAGGTATGAATGCACTACAGTTATGAATGAATCACAAGCGTAATTTTACTCCAGGTTGATTAAAGTAGCCTAATGTTAATCTTTCTCCGAATGCAATGTTGTTGTTGATGATAATGCGTCTGTGTTCCATTTGCTTTGGAATGAAAGTAGCGCTGCAATATTACTCAAGTAAGGCTATAGGCTACCTATTTATGTTGTCAAGCACATCAACGTTGAATCTCTTATCATAACTTGCTTTTTTAAAAATCGGTCTGTTTATAACTTTACTTCAAATTCATATTCCTAATTCAATTGTCTGCTGTTGTATGATGATATATGACCAGGATTAGCAGGTTTAATTCAAGTGATTAAATACAATAAATCTACTTATCATGATCACACATCACATGCTTTATATTGGGAAATAGACACCAGGCATTGGTAATTCCATTGCCTCTTTGGGGTTATATTTACAAACATATGCAGTGAATAGAAAAATAAGCCAATTTGTACAGAAACCTAAGCCTATTTAAAAACCTAACGTATAGCCAAATCTAACCAATTAAATGACTGACATATAGGCTACTTCAAATGCGGCTTGTTTATTCTTGGTAATGGTTTATTTATAAGCGTACAAATATTCTCCGGGAAAGGTGATACTCCGGGAGTTTTCTTTCGCAGATTTTTTTAGCACTATAACTCACATGATTGCTTAATTATATAAGCTATAAACTGAGAAGGTTGTTGGAATTTTACAGTATCGCTACTGATAATTCAACAACACATGTCCTTGACGCAACAGGCTACCTAATGGCAATCTATTATACAAAAGTGTTTTTTCATATTTCGGTCTACTTATATTAATCCACTCTATTTCTGCAGTTTGTTTCTGTATTATATTTCGCATGTGGGGACTTTAGCTTAGCCTACCACAGAAACATTTCGCATTGTTCAATTGCATTTGCGTTTTGTCTGGAAAATTTCGCGAAGCCCATTTTGAAGACCCACCAATGAGCATGGGCTCCGCACCAATTGCCAGCTAAAAACAAATGTTATTTTACAAAATTGGCTTTCCTGAATTAGTATTCCTGGCGCGCGCAGGGAGTGACTGTCAAATTGGAGCCACTATAACTGTGATGATGTCGGCAGTGCAGAAACGATTCAGTGACAGCCACTGAGGAAGTTATTTTAATGAATTACACAGACGGTCGTAGGCGCTTGTTTTCACTGTTTCGTGCTTTTCGTCTGTTGGTTCATTTGGCTATAGGCACTGAGTGAATATGAACATTTTCTCACGTGGAGCGTTATGAAAAAGTTAAGGGATTCTCCACAATAGGTAGTTATGTAACTACCATGCAGGCAAATAACTACATAAAGAAAGAAAGTTCATTTCTGGGTTAAACACTGACATAACTATACATTTAGATCATATTACTTGGATGCAAACCTGACCTCCGCCATGCATGCGATAGCCTATAAGTGTAATTACACCACCAGTGCTGAAAAACCTACCCCCACTTTTGCGTGTTGTGTTTGTTTTGTTAACAGTTAGTGTGGCTTGTGGTGTTTGCCAATAACCAGGTACAGTAAGGAAAATTGAAATCAGGACTGTATGTAATTTTTTTTAAAGTGAATGGACTTACCGACACATTCGTTCGCTTCTCTGGCGGTTGCGCGTTGCCAAGGTCGGTCATAATGAAACGGTTTACATCTGTCGCACTCCGGCCCTGCTGTGTGATGCTTGCACTCGCAAACCACGTTCCCGTCTCGGTCCTTCAGGCACCTCGAAGCGTGCCCGTTGCACTTGCACCGGCCCCCGACCTGCAGGTCCGAGACGGCGTAGTAATACGAGTCTCGGGCCAACTCCGAGTCGTCCTCGTTCTCGTCCCCGAAGGTGTGCAGGCGGCTGAAGGCCACCCTGATGTCGGTGGCCGTCACCCAGTCCTGAAGCACGGGTGAGTTGTCAAAGTCGTGCGCCGACGGTCTACCATCCAACGTGCTGAACGCAATGAGACCCCCGGAGAGAGGATGCATGTCCGTGTGAGAATCGGTGCAGATGGCTTCTTGCTCGTTTTGCTTCGTGATTGCAGCTTTGTTTGGCTTATTGTACATCTTTTTGCAGTGCGTTGAATAGAACTGGAAAGGTACCCATGACTTTCCGTAGTCCATTGACTTGTAGATAGCCATGGATTCCGGTCGCGGCGAGCAAAACTGCAGGCTCACATAGGTGACTTCGAATTTTTTTCCCAGAGACAACGTCAAAGTGACGTTCTGCGGGTACTGTATGTAATTTTCTGACTGCCAGCACGTGAGGTTATGAGGGTTGTTTAGATCTGTCAGATACGCCGGCGGGTGAGACTTCTTTGGGTCTCCGGCGTCGC
Source organism: Synaphobranchus kaupii (assembly GCA_029718625.1). Lineage (NCBI taxonomy): Eukaryota > Metazoa > Chordata > Actinopteri > Anguilliformes > Synaphobranchidae > Synaphobranchus > Synaphobranchus kaupii. The sequence continues at coordinate 20,705,062 of CM056387.1, read as the reverse complement.
ACGTGTGGCAGCTCCTGCTCCTCTCGTCTCCCTTCTCGGTCGCGACGCAGTACCTGCCGGCCGGTTTCCCACAGGTGCTCGTCACGCGCACTTCCTTGCCGAAAGCGGAGTTCACGAAATCGGGAATGCATCTTCTCGGGTTACCGTTCTCGTCATAGCAGGGGTCGGGCGGAGAGGTCTGCGCCGCAAACATGCTCATCCCGTAACCGCCAAATGCCCCCCGTGCCATTAAGCACGCGGCCACCAAAGTGAGCCAAGCCTCAAAAATCCTCAACATTGTAATCCGTGGTCTTCAGTGTCTCTTGCGCTGAAATATACAACCGTGGAGGGGGGATATGCTTTATATATATTTTATTCAAAATAATAATAATAATAATCTTAGTGAAATGCATCGCATTGAATAAACAAAACAGAAGAGGACATTAAGAAGCAACACCTGCAGTTAGATTTCTGTCTGAAATAATAAACAATAAAGAATAATCCATAATCAAACACGTATCGATATAGTTGGAACAATGACATACAGTTACGGAAATTATGCAATCATATCTGATAATAATATACCAATTCTTATCATTATCCTTAACGTGGTTTTTATAGGCTACACCAACCCTAGCTCTTTAACACATGTTATCGCCATGCAGACAGTATGCGAATTGAAACTTCTTACGAGGTAAAGAAATCTCCAGGACACTGTACCTCGGAATAACAGCTCAGCTTGGCAGTGAAAGTACACTTTTAAAATTATGCTGAAACATATAGCGCTCTCTCTCCCTTCAGTTTTGCGCGAATATCGCGAGCTCTTTTTTTCGTTGTTCTTTTTTTAAAATTATCTTGGAAGTTAGAGGCAAAATACTACAGAAGACCCGAAGTTTCTCTGTCCCGGTCTCAAACTCAGTGCCCCCCTTGTCTCTTTCCCCCTCTCTTTCTATGTGTCTGGAACACTCACTATCTGTATTGAAGAGCCAGCGGAGCCTCTACGGTGCTTGAGGTCACCTACTGGGGTAACATTCAGCGCGCAAAAGGAGCGAACAACGACCCCCACTGGTAGTTAATCAATGGACAAGACGCGAGGAGAGAGGAACGCAGAAAGGTGACGTGAAATTCCGCGAAGGAGAGTGCATCTGTAATTGACATTCTTTAACTGAATTTGTCCTGGGATTTAATATGATTTTAGTTTTTTTATTAACTTTATTCTTTCTAACACTGTAAAGACAATGCAAAATATACGCTGTGATTTGTATTTTCATTCATAAAGGTTATATTAAAATTACACGATTTGTGCAGTACGCCTACTATTAATTGAACACGTAATTTTATGATTTTAATAGTTATTTTCTTGTTCTTAAACTACACCCTCTTATATTTAATTATTATAATAATGTACGTATAGTCTACATCTAATGCGCGCTTGTAAATGTAATGCGTTTAATATATAGTATGTGCTTACCAATCATGTGGTGCGTTTCATTTTGGATGTAGGCCTACATAAGTCTATGGACCCAAGTCCTTGCCTTCGGACACGTGGTAGGCTACCATCGCACAGACCCTTTACCTTTATTTGCAAATGCGAATTTGTATTGAGGTCCAGTGTCCGCCTGCGCATGAACACCAAAATCCATTGGGATCATGTTTTTTTCTTTCTCTATTCCAACAATACTTTACATTCATAAGTCTGGCCACATTGATTGCTTCATTCTATTTGCTTCATCTATTTATTTAGAAACATTTCCAAGGAAAATCACGGTGACAATGTCAAAATTAATAACAGAGGACAATATTTTTGTATATAGATATAGGCATTTCAACGTCAGTGATATGCAAATTCAGTTTGCGTAACATGGATTATGGCATATGTTATGTGTGATACATTGATTCTTTTTAATAGTAGGCTAGGCTACTACTAATTACACTTTACCCACACATGTGATATTCAGTCAATTGCAATTGTGGTGTTATTTATTTTTTTATTGCTGTCCTGCCGTAGATAATTCCTCTCAGAAAGAGGTGAACGAGTAGCTTGCTGAAATACAAGAACTCCAGGCTTTTTTATCTCTTAATTTATCAATCGCATCTCGCAACCTATTCAAGAAATCCAGACAACAAGAACAAAAACAGCCATAGCCTATAACTTGATGTTTATAACGATGTTTGTTGGACAGGCTGGTTTGTGTTTTGCGACGGGTGAGCTCTCTGTAAAGAACCCTACAATGTATTTGTGGTTCACCAAGCGACAGGTTGAGCCTTTTTAAAAGCTCCTTCTTTTCACCAAATCCGTCACACTCGAGGCCCGAGAAACGGGGCTCTATGCAAATACTCCCCCGCTGAATGTCGCTGGAGCAGGCGAAGTAAAGGACCGCCATAAATTGAATTAGAGCTTGATTAATCTGTTCCAGGCCCAAGTCTCCCAGCAGGGAGTCTCTGGCATTGCGAGCCGCTCTCTACTTCGGGCAGCTGGGTGTCGACTGCCCGCGCTCTGCTCGCTTTCACCTGCCCATTTCCCCCATTGACGGCGTAGTAATGAGGGAATTGTTAACTGTTAACCGTGAAATAGCCCCTCCAAATCCTTTCCCAATTGATTTTCACAATCCATTTAATTGGAAGAGTGAAAGGTCAGCGGTAACGATACCAATTACGCGCACCAATCCAACTGAAAGGGTAACCCCCAGCTCACGCAACGGGACAGTTTGAGATAAAAAGGTTTCACTAAAGTCTCATTTTATGAAGACCGTTAAAGATAAGTACAACGTTGTCCATTGCGTAAAATACCATCCAAAACTAGATAAGTAATCCTAACCCCCCAGGTTAACAAAAAATAAAATATAATAGAACCCTCGGTCTTTGCGCCATTGAAAATACATATATTTTGGCCCCCTGGATGGATGATGCCATACATGTTAGCCTAATGTTCGGGATTGCAATAAGGAAAATGCCCACCTCCCTCCAGTCCTACTACTGTGGGTGTGGTCTGCAAATAATCAAGTGTATTGTTGTCTAATACGAATTATATTGTGATTAACTATAATGTGAAACTGAATCCTTTTCAAATAGCCTACTAACGAGCCTCTCATATTTCAGGGTTTAATTTGCTCGGTCTAATTAAATGCATATTAACGAAATATGTCCACGTGAGCGCAGTTAAAATGTAGCCTATTTCCCACCAGAAATTTAGACTATAGGTCATCGACCGAGTATGTATTGTTGGACGTTTTATTTGGTAAATGAATACACGATTCATTCAATTGTTTTATTGTACAAAAACAAAAAATGGGGGAAGATTAAAATACAATCTTACAGTCATTGTTGATAACCGCATGCCCCTTATTATGTTCTTAATGGTTTTAGAAGCTATTGATCCGGATAGTCAGTTCACTTTTATGTTTTCAGTTGGCCTACTTACATTTACATAGACTACATTGCGCGAGGCAGGAATTATAGGTTTATCTGATATTTTTGTTTAAAAAAAAACATTTTAAAAAAAAGTTAGTTAATCAGGGAAAAAGTTAGATAATAAGCCGAGAATGTGATTTGTTGTATCTTGTTGCTGTATAAAAGGTGTATAATATACTTTTCAAACTGGTAAAAACTAGAGGTAACACGAACCAGTAGGCCTATAATATGATATTTGAAAATTCTAGATGTCGCTTGATAGGCTACCTTAAAACATAGGCCTATGTGCATATACATCTATAAGATCTTTAAAACATAGGCCTATGTGCATACAAATCTATAAGATCTTTAAAAAATAGGCCTATGTGCATATAAATCTATAAGATCTCGAATGATTGTCATGTACCCAATTGTATCTTTGCTGGAGAAAAAAATATTGGAAGTGTGAATTCTGAAACGACCCCAGCTTTACACAGACTTGGTTCATGTAGCCTAACTAGTAGCTGCCTTAATTATTAAGGCGAATTACATATCAATGGTATAGTCCTCTTGGTGTTTCTTATCGATTTAATATAATTGTTCCTCACATTGGTTTGAATCGATGTGAAGTTGCAGATATTTAATTGGTATCACTGGACTTGGCCAGTGATGGCAAATTGAATGGAAATCCGCCTATTCAATTCATTTTATAATTATGAACTTTTAATTTCCACAAGATGGACGGAAGTTCATCGGAATAATAGCGACCATGGCATTATCTTGCTTTCGGTAAGGTTTTCTTTTCATTCCAATTAGAAAGAGAGATGAACGCAGGTGTGATGCAAGTCGTTGCGGGGCTCCTCTGAACCGAAGCAATTAGACTGGACTGATTGAGGGATTATGAGTTAGGGAGAGGGCGACAAACAAAGACGGGCCATGTTTCTCTGACTGATATATGACAAAAACCTACTAAAACTGAACAAAATGGTCTGTGTTATACAAATGAAAATTTCATGTTTTTTTTTTCATACATACTGGATATTTGAATAGCCTGTATAGGCCTAATATTGGCTTGGCTATCTGTTAGCACAATTCAGTAGCCTATAACATTTCAGCTATATGTATATATGGTCGACATATCAGGATTAGTAAATTGCATAGACCTACAGGTCTACCATTAGCAATTAGTGAGTATGCATAGGCAAATGGTCCAGTTTGTCCTCAAATAAAAATTCAGAATGTGTCCGGAATAAAATAAAAAAGTGAATGTAAAAAAAAAAAAATGATATACCACTCTTTAACTTAATTGTATATATTAAATATGATATTCACATGAATTGTGTAATTATAAAAGTTGGTTAAAAAATACATAATTACAGTATATTATGTAGGCCTTATGTTTTATTCACTGTAGAAATACCATAGTGAATGTACCACTACTTTATTTGGTTGGGGTTGTGGGGGTTGAAATTAGGCTATGTAGGCCTATAGGTTGAATGTTTAAAGATGTGTAGCCTACATGTAATTACCGTGGCACTTTCTTTTAATGGGACGGTTTACGAACCTACAAAGAACAATTAAAGTGCTAACTGTTGAAATGTTATATAGTGGAAATAACCTGAGTGCCATAGCGAATTATTATTATTATTAATAATAACAATTATTATTATTATTACTATTATTACTCATTATTAATTTGTGTATTTATTTATTTAATTTATGTATTATGTATTTGTTTATTTAAAAACTGAAATATCAACTATATTTCGAAAACGCACACAAATCTCCTGATCTGGTTAAAAAAAAAACCTGGTGTCACAGTGGCTACGCTTTTGATTTCTTGTGAAATGCTGACATTTAAAAAAAGGGCTGTGTAGGAATCAGAACAACTCGACACGGTTACTGAGCAATTCTGAAATTCTGTATTAGGTGTTAGATTGGCAACTTTATTGGATTTACATCGAAACACCAATAGGCCGATTAATGATAGCCTACTTGAGCCAACTGGCAGAGCGGTTGGTTTGTATAAGTATTTGGCAAATTCTGTCTTAAAATGGGGAGAAAATGTGCGATGGAAAAAAACAGGCTTCTTATTAGACCCTCCACGTGGCTCTGCGTTTTCACATAGTCCCTTAGATGTGATGGATTATGCACATCTGTTTAGTATTGCACACAGGGCAAAAATATAAGGCCCAGGGGACCTTTTAGCATCTAAATGTGTTTAAGCCAAACAGCGCGAGGTATTTCACCGAAACTGACTTTTTAAAATGTCGAATTAAATGGGCGATAATATGGCGATCGTGTTGCTTCTTTCTTCACATTCCTGTTTTTTCGTATATTCCAATAAAACGTAGGCCTACATATTGTAAAGATCTTGAAAACCTTGCAAAAATCCATAGAAGGCAGTGGGAAAACAAATAAAATAAGATATAGCATATATGTGAGGACTGTTGGCCTCATGCATCCACCTTAGTTCATTTTACACAAACGTAGCCTGCATTACATTTCATTAACCTATATTACATTAATTTAACAGACGCGGTTTTCGAAAGCGACTTAAATTCACAACATCTTTCAATTGACGTATATTAAAATACAATTGAATAAAATAGAACAATACTTAAATAAAGCCTCTGCACGTTTACATGTACAATCATTTCACTAGTTTGCAATACAGTGTGGTGCATTGCAATGTCTGGCAATCACATAACATTTCACCTGCTTCACGGACTTCACAGCAGTGCATATTAATAAAATATAACAGTCCATGTAATTATAAGAGTGAAGAACAGCGGTATTAACGTTGAACGCTCAAGTTAAAATCGTTTAGCCATGATGAGTAATTCTCAACTGTGTGAAGAACTCTACCGGTGAGAGTTAAACCTCTGGAGCCACCTCATGGTGGTAAAGTGCATTACCAGTCAATTTGCATGCCCAATTACTTTTGTTATACAGAATTAAATTATATTGTATTTGCTTAATAGACACTCATATACAGAGTGGGTTACAAAAATGGAGAACATCACTGATATTATTTTAGGAATTTGTGTAATATCAACAACAAGGCACAGACGGCCCATTTGTAATAAATGCATGTAACCTAGCTGAACATAGCAACAGTTACTATTGCAAATAAAATGTAAATACCACTACACAACTACACCTACCCTCACGCAGCTATACCTATAAGAATACTACTACAAAACGAAGTGCAAAAAGTAAGAAAGGGGATTGCTAAAGATGGTTGGGGAGCCATGGTGCAGTCTGAAGGGATGGGGTTTCAATCTGCATCGCGCCTCCGATGCCCTGATCACTGTAGTAAACTCATTCCACCACCAGGGGGCCAAAACAGAAAAGTGCAGGTGGGAGAGGGGCCAGGTGCTTATAGGTTGCAGAACAGAGAGGTCTGGTTGGTGTCTATGGTCTGATTGACTTTTGAAGATGCACTGGAATGGCCTCTTTAGCTGGCTGATAGGCCAGCACCAAGGTTTTTTTTATTTCATGTGAGCCTATATCAGTAACCGGTGAATATTAATATTAATATAGGATATGAAAGTTTTTATTGACCTATGTGTAAAAGTGAATACGAGAGCATATAGCATCCATGTCACTGCAAGTGTAATGGTTGTTATAGTAGGCTATGCTTGAACAAACATGTACAACAATAATTAAAAATGTCTAAAATGCAACAGAAAATGTAATGTATAACTTCGTGTATTTGAGCAATGCACCTCAAATTACATTACAGTCATTTAGCAGACGCTTTTATCCAAAGCGACATACAATAAGTGCATACAGAAACGTCATCGAAGTAACTACAGAGCAGATGAGACAAAGCACATCCTTCCCATAACCAGGGGCGTGTCTAGAACATTTTGAATGGGGGGGCCAGGCTGGGGCACAGACCCAGAGGAGGGGGGCCAGCCATCAAGGCTTACCTTTTTTTTTTTTTTTGCCGCGTACAGCAGACACACGTGTATTTATACGACCAAACCTTAACCCTAGCCTAACCTTTTTTTAATACCTGCCCCTGATTCTAGGTAATCATATACAGTGCCTTCAGAAAGTATGAACACCCTTTCAAATTTTGCTGTTTGACAGCTCAAATTAAGATATGTTTAAATGGGCTTTTTGTTACTCATCTACACAAAGTGCTCTATAATGTCAAAGTGGAGTAAAATGTTTAGATATTTCACTATTGGATACACCAGAGCTTATTTTTAAGCCTTACAGCAAAGGGTGTATTTTTTTCTCTACTTTGACATTATAGAGCACTTCATGTGAATCAGTAACAAAAAAAGTCAATTGAAATGTTAATTTGAGCTTTCAACATAGCACAATTTGAAAAAAATCCAATGGGTTTGGATACTTTCCAAAGGCACTGTACATATATTAAATGTTGCATTATACATTTCCAAACTGTATGGTTGAATATCCCCTCAAGATTGTAGCACTTGTTCAGATTTCCATTTTATTCTTCTGCTTCAATATTATTCTACTGTTCTATGATAACCAATATACTGAAAGATAATGCCTTTTATTTACCCTTTATTGTATAGTGTCCCCTTACTGTGTACAGTTTTGCAGGTAGTTAAATAGTCATGCAAATCTTCAATACCCATGTAGTATAGAGAAAAGTAAGATTATAAATAAATGTGTTTGTACCCAATAAAGTCAAAATAATTCTGTACACTATTATAGCTAACTGCCTGTAGCTACACTACATAAATGGCCATTAGGTGGCGACAACCAGTAATATTAAGAGCACCCCTAAAACAAAATAAAATAGCATGAGAATAAATGGATACAGTCCAGGTCAGAATTAACGTTTTAACAGTTAAATTGTTTATTCAGAATATTAAAGATACAAACATAAATAAATAACTATTTTACATAGGCTATTAACAGTATGAAAATGGATAAAAGGCCATAAAATCAAAGTAAATAGAAAAGTGCTATGTACAATATTCACAGTAGTTTGTACAGTAGCTACACAGTACAATGAGGTTTTGAATAGGGGTGCTCCGATCAGCATTTTTGGGGCCGATCACCGAAATGATGATCGGCCGATACCGATCAAGGAAAATTGGCCTCTCAATATTTTCAATCTTAATTGTCTCTAAATATTGTAACGTTATCCCTATTTTATGATGCATCCTTTTTACAACTTCTGTGTATGTGAAAGTGTGCTATACAAAATGTGCTATATAAAATTCTATTTATTATTATTTCTATTTATCATGTAACATTATTCTTAACAACATTGTATATTAAGTATTAAAATTAAGAGATGACAAAGTATAATGAATTGACAACTGTTCATTTATTGTCAGGCAACATTCCACACACTCTAGTCTAGAGACACTCTCTTAACACCTTTGCGCATAAGTCCCGCCTGCGGGACTTTTTTTTTGCTCAACTGAGACATTCGTTGCTACTGCAGCCGGAAATATTATTGGAAATCACAAACTCTGTGTTTTAAATGTATTGGTACACGGTTCGTGACGATTTCTGCCGAATACGTAGTTTCTAAGTGCCACTATTTCCCTGTGGCAAGTCAATTTATCAAGCAACCCCCCACCTAGTCTATACCTACCTATGCGTGACATAGTGGACAATAGCGTCTATGTTTGAGTTCATAAATATTTTTATTCATCATATAAAATTAGAATAACGTCATAGCAACGAGATAAACCCAACAATAGCCTGATCGTATGCCAGAAAAGCCGTGAAAAGCCCTGCTCACTCAAATGCAAAATAAACTGTGAAAGTACTATCTCATTCTACCATGTATTCTACTAGCTAACGTATATATGCTACTAAATATGAAATAAATATACAATCCTACCATTGGTTTTACACATCGAGATGTTCCTTTCAAAATCCAGTTGTAATTTATTGTCTGGTACAATCGGTTTGAGAAATATACAACACTTTATACCGCTATTACACTATCTGAAACGTTGCGGCGTAATACCCCCATGCCCTGTAAGGCTGTCTCATGCATTACAGTTCATTCTGGTTTAATTGTCGGCTTTTTTATCCAATAGAGTACATTATAACCTTCGCAACGGTATATGCCAAGTCTTTTTGGGTGCTTTGAGCAATTTACTACAGCCCAGCGTAACGGCAGTTTTCGTTTTAACTGTCTAGTATTATGCAAGCGCTATACAATACGCATTATGCAGGGGAATTCCCCTTTTGCGATATGTAAGTATTTTTGCGTCTAAAATACCGTTGGTCTCGCTGGCTACATACCTACGTTCGTGTTTCCACTCGAGCACTGTCTTTCCAATATGTTTGATAGCCCTATTGTTATTTTCGCATTTTGAGTGCATTTCATACTGTAGGCTAGTGCAATCGTTAGCTAAATGTATTTTTGAAGTAGGCTACCGATGTTCATTGAAGATAGAACATTTGGCAGCATTTTACAAATGGTGGAAAACTATTTTTTTTTTTTTTTTGTTCTTCAGCGACGACAGCGTCAAATGATCTTGCATCTTCTCAGCGGCAGACGTTAAAATGTTGATTGCTGAATGCTGAAGTGAGGCGGCTAGCTCTGTCATTGGAAGATGCAACTTTGGTTCCGCCTCATTTTATGTCCATTCCCATTGGGCTACAGAGGCTTCTTTCATCGATACTGACAAGACAATGGCCTATCATATTCCGGTTCTGGTAGGGGGGGCACCAGGGGTGGCCAATCAGATTCTAGTGGGGGCCAGTGCCACCACTGGCCCCCCACTGGCCCCGCCCCTGCCCATAACGTAGCAGCTATCAAATCAGTTAATTTAAGAACACTCCATGCATTCAATTTATTATTATTATTATTATGGTGGTGATGGTGTTTACCAAAACTTCGAGACGATTTTTATTATTTTTTAATAATAAGTGACTCATAAAACGATGTGGTAGCCTACTACTGTAACACAAGTGGGTATCGTATTGGCGTATATGTGTGCGTCTGCATGTGTGGTTATTTAATCTTTTGTTATTAAAATATATTAAAATATTAGTTTTGAATGGCCTCGAAGAACTGACAGAAAATGTTCATCTAACCAGATGCGCTACTCAAGTTTGGCGAGAAGTCAACTTCGACCTCAACTATATTATGTCGTCCCCGTTGTCCTATTAGTTCCCTTTGTAGGGACTCTCCCCACGTCTATCTTCCTGTTTAATGTTGGGTCAGCTGATTAGAAAGCCATGTGACTCGATCAAGCAGTGTGTGCATTTCGACGGTAATCTTTGTTGTATTATTCCTGAACATGGAGCATTTAAAAATAGCCACGGGACTATTGCTTTTCATTGCCATTGCTCCAGGTCAGTAAACGTTTTTTATTATGCTTGCTAACCACAGTTTAAATTGTGACCCATCGTTTCGGCGCTGTAAATTACACCTTTGTCTTTAACTAGAAGTAAAGCTGGAGTTTAGCTGGAGTAAACCTAGCTAGTTTCATACTTATGTCTTCTTAAATAGCGAGTGGTGGTCCACAATGAAAATGAAACTTGTACCTGTTTGAGCTGTGTTATGTCCGAAATATTATAGTACTATTAGCCAGATTGCTTTCTCTTTACATATGGCACGAACCGAAAGTAGAGGCAGCTTGAGTTATCCGATGTATTTTTTGCACCTTGAATTTCAGAGCATGAAATTGGGCACTAGATTTAGCAAACTAGTTAGCCGTAGAACGAAACAGTTCAGAGCTGTATAGGCTTTATTGCTAGAGGAGTGCAAGTTAGTTTGCTAATAGTTACTAGCCACATAGCTAGTCATTCTGTTTGCGTGAGATGCAAAGCTGTGTTGAATAATATCTAGGCGTCTGGAGAAAACGTTACATTATCAGTCATTTCCCTGTTTTATTTTTCAATTTAAAAAAAGGAAGACAATGCAAAATGCAATGCAAAAATCTCGACGTCTGTCTAGGTTGTCCGGGTCCCGTGCCAGCTACAGAATCGTGGGGGTACGTAGATGTCCGCGAGGGGGCGCACATGTTCTGGTGGCTGTATCATGCCACCGACGCCACGAGGAGCTACAAGGGGCTGCCCCTCGTGATGTGGCTGCAGGTGAACGAACCGAGACAATTTAATGCTGACATGCTGGAATAAATCTCTAGAGTTGGTTGAAAATTAAGCTCCAACCTACTATACTTCAAAGAACAACTTACACTTAAGGACACTGTGACTTTATATAGTCGTTGATGTAATCGATTTTCCACTGGGAGTCTCCCTTACCCTACCCATGAGCTTGGCTTGTTTTTTGGTTTTAAGTATCTGATAACGCAGGACTTCATTCTTAACTGAAAAGAGAACCAAAGCTGCCATTTTAATCTTTTCCAGATAGTTATTTCATAATGTCTATGTTAATTTTCTTCAAACAACCACCTTGATACGTAACTATTTAGCAATTTAATATAACGCTGTGCTTATGAAGTGTGGATTTCTGACTGCACTCCCTCCTAGGGCGGCCCGGGTGGATCCAGCTGCGGTTTTGGGAACTTTGAGGAGATCGGACCCCTGGACAGAGATCTGGGCCCTAGAAAAACCACCTGGGTAAATTTATGCATTTAAAAAAAAAAAAGAAAAAAAAAGAATATGTATTTGAGTAGTGTACATTTTAAAAGTGCTCTGCTGTATCCCTTCAGATGTATAGCCTGCATGTACCTTCACCTTTATTGAACCAAGCGTGTGTTTCTGTATAAGCCCTCTGGGTGTGAAAGCTAAGGGCACAGATGGTTGTGACTAGGGGGTGTAGAATGGGGCAGGGTGTTGTATCGGAGAATCGGTATGAAAGAGCACCTTTTTTTGTGCACTTTTCAGGTAAACGCTGCTAACCTGCTGTTTGTAGACAACCCGGTGGGCACGGGCTACAGCTACACAGACACCGAAGACGCCCTGACCAAAGACGTCGCCATGATCGCAGCCGACATGATAGTCCTGCTCCAAAGCTTCTTTGACTCAAAGGCTGAATTCCAGGTACGGCAGTGTGTGCTACGAGCATTAACCCAGGGCGGCCATCTTGTTCCCCGCTCACCTGCCTTAAAATCAGAGGCGGGCAATGAGGGCCGTATCTGGTTCCTGCCAACCTCTGGCCTTAATTTACTTAATTAGCCCCAACATTTACACCATCTGACGTTTTAGCTACGATTCTTGATGAGTGCATGAATGGCAGCCCAAGACCGTTCTTGGGTCCCTGTATGAAATGTTTTACTGTGATCTAACGTACACAAGTATGAATGTACATTATTATGAATCAGTGTTGATGTTTACAGCCAATTGGCTCATTAACCAGGGTAACTGGTGGAAACAGAAACCTGCACACACACCGTGTATAGTCTGTGTATAGTCTGTGTATATGTGCCACCAATTAGATTTTTTCCTCCATTTTACAGAGCACTCCCTTTTACATATTCTCCGAGTCCTACGGTGGGAAAATGGCCGCCGCCATTGCGCTGGAGCTGACTAAGGTACGGTGACATGCTCTGTAGAGCTCATTTACCTGTACAGGGGGTTAAAGTGACTGGGTGTGGAGGAAGGCAGAAAGTGCTGCTTGCTTCATTACCATCTCAGGCATCCAGTGGGGTCCAGTAATGTCATCTCATGGGTGATATACGCATGATCCACAATAAGATATGCTTTATTTACCCTGTGGGGTAATTCGTCCTCTGAATTTGACCCATCCTAACTACTTAGGAGCAGTGGGCAGCCACAGTGCAGCGCCCAGGGACCAACTCCAGTTCTGAGACCAGTGCCTTGGTCAAGGCCAATGGCAGGAGTATTCCTAACCTCATATGAATGAACCCAACCGCCCCCCCGAGCCAAAACCTGGAACAGAAACTTTGAGAAATCACATGTTCACAAGGACATGAGACCTTCTGCTTCTGTCACATGTTGCTGAATGGCTCTCTACTTCCTTAAAGAGATCTAAAAATATCCCTAAAGAATCTCTACCGACAACATATAAAAAATTTTTTTAAAAACCTAAATGCATTTCTATAAGTGAGCACTTGTACCTAGAGTGATTGGTAGAAAAAGGTCTATCGATCTGGGCCCCGTTTCCCAAAACCATCTTAAGAGTGTTTTGTGTTTGTGCTTTTATTCATTTTTAGAATTATTAAAATGTATTGACATTACATAATAAAGATAATAAAGACAGAGGGAGAAACAGACAAATAAAAACAAATGATGAAAAACAAACAATGAAAGTATTATAAAAACACAATAACAATGGCCTAAGATAATCTTTAAGATCCTTTGGGAAACGGGACCAGACTCTACTTGTGAATCAGGGCTAAACTGAATTCAACTCAATTTTTTCTTTCTCCTTAAAATAGACGTTTTATAAAGATCAAGGGGAAAAAAACAACAAAAATAACCTTTTTAAAAAAAATACTACTCAGTCAGATCTTGGAAAAAAAAAAGCAATTGGGCATTGATTGCACACCTTTAATTTCAGGTTTAATTAGTATTGGAGTCTTTTAATCTTCCATTGATGTATATATTTACATTCGAAACCTCACCTGTTGTGTGTTTGATTAGCAGGAACCGTAGGGGGGGGGGGGGGGGGGGGTCTTTGTTTTGTTATTTTAATGGTCTTTGTTTTGTTCCAGGCCATTAAGAAGGGGGCAGTCAAATGCAACTTTGCTGGGGTTGCCCTGGGAGACTCCTGGATTTCCCCTATGGGTCAGTTTTCACTCCCAACCCACTTATTTCTCACCTATAACAAATAACCCATCCCATCCCATGACTGAAATGCGTTACTGGTTACCACAGCAGCTATCACCTGCTATCACCTGCTGTCACCTCTCTGTGTCATACCTGTGCTTTTCTCTCCCTCTACCTTCTGCCCTCAGACTCTGTGATCACCTGGGGTCCATACCTGTACAGTACAGTAAGTGTTAACCCCTCGTTTACACTCTGCTAGCTTTGTGACAGCGGGCCAAAATTTCTCTGTTTAAATAAATGCTTTCATTATTACCCTAGATGTACTCTCATTTTCTATGGCAGAGTTACAGTTAGTACACTGAAGTGCACCTAGCCCATATTCATAAATCATCTATCTCTCAGTTTAGGAGTGCTGATCTGGGGTCAGATTTGTCACTTGCCCCATAATGGACAGGGTTAGATTAGAGTCAGGGGAAAACTGATCCTAGATCAGCACTTCTAATGAAATGATTTTAGCAGGACCAGCCTAGAACTAGTTTTTGTGGTGGACAATCTCTTTCTTTTTGAATAATAGTGTTTTTTTGTATTATTCACAAACATAGGTTTCCCAGTTCAGTGAACTCAACCAAGCTGATTGGAGGGGGAAAAACTAATTAGTTTTTATTTGAGAGTCCGTGTTAAATGCAATTGTTGGGTTGAATCCAGGGCTATGTATTCACCGGTGAATGTGGTGTCTTGTCTGCAAAGGCGTAGATCTTACTTTGGGTGGGACAACCGACAGGAGATTTTCGTTAGGAATGTTTTTGAGGGGGATGCTTAACAGTACCGCCCAATACAATGTGATTATATTGGGAGAATCATTTGTTGTTTTCCCAAAGTTGGGGGGGACATGTGTCCATGCTTGTCTGTGATTCGCAGTCACTGCTGGACGACTACGGCCTTGCGGAAGTGACCAAGGCTGCCGAGGCTGTGCAGCGGGCGGTCGACCAGGGTCTGTTCCAGAAGGCCACCGAGCTGTGGTCCATCACCGAGAGCGTGGTGGAGCAGGTCAGTCTACGGCCTGTGACCCTTTCAGGATTTTACTGATCAGAGCGCCTGTTTGCACACTCCTAAACGTCTGTACATCGCCCCCTTTTATCCACTCATATGAGTCTGTTCTTGTTTTTTGTTTGAAATTGTCCTTGATGCTTGTTTTGAGTCTAAAGCCTGTCGTAGTCTCTCTGTCTTTGTCTGTTAAAATTCAGTTTTTCGTCAAAATGAGCTGGTCGGTACCCTCCGTCAGAGCCGCTTGGTAAGCACGTATAAACCACTAAGTCTCCACTTAATTGTCACATGCATTTCTGGTCCGAAGGTCAAACCTGACAACATTCGCATTTTCTTCTGTACATGGAGAATAATTACACAAACGGAGGTTCTGAAAACGGATGACAACAGCAGGTCATCGGTGACTTCCCTCCCTCTCAGTCTGTCTGTCAGAGCTGAATCTAGTTTAGATTATGAACCAGATAACAAGAGGTGAGCAACCTGTGTCTCCACAGAACACCAACGGAGTGAATTTCTATAACATCCTCACCGCAGACCCTGACGAGAGAGCCAATCAGACAGCGGGGGCTGGATACCTGGGTAAGAGACATTTTATCTGGAGAATTCTCTAAGGCAGTGGTTCCCAAACCCCTCCTTGGCTCCGCCCAGCCGAATACAGGTATTTGATGTTTCACCTCAGGCACACCTGATACAACTAATCAAGGACTTTGTTAGTTACACCCGGTGTGCTTTACGTGAAACATAATAAATACCTGTATCCGGCTGGGGGTAGCTGAGGAAAGGTTTGGGAACCACTGCTCTAAGACATAGCCTTGTCCCAATCAGCGCACTTGCCTACTATTGAGTATGGCAGTTGAGTATATATTTTTTTAAAAGCTCTTGAGTACGCAACAATTCTGAAAATTTAATGTTCTTAATATCCCTGGATGATATACTTATTTCCGGGTTTTCACTGATAATAGTATGGAGGATATTTTTCACATACTGCATGTCACTAAACAGTATGCAGTAAGCAGTATACAGCACACTAGTATGCAGTAGAAGGGGCTCTGATTCGGACACAGCCAGCCAGTATGTGAGCATGAATATGAATACTCAGTGCAGACCTTGGTAGGGTACACTAAAGGCAGGTGCTCTTACCTACAGATGCACTGAAACGCCGACACATCCAGCCTCTACACAGGCAGTCTCTCAGCCAGCTGATGAACGGACCAATCCGGAAGAAGCTGGGCGTCATCCCTCACAATGTCACCTGGGGAGGTAATCTGGTGATGGCCCCGCCCCGCCCCACCCCACCCCACCCCGCCCCACCCCACCCCACCCCACCCCACCTCACCCATAGCCAGGCTAACTCTGTGTCATTTCCTGTAGGCCAGGCTAACTGTCATTTCCTGTCGGCCAGGCTAACTGTGTCATTTCCTGTAGGTCAGGCTAACGTTATGGTGTTCCTGTAGGTCAGGCTAACTGTGTCATTTCCTGTAGGTCAGGCTAACGTTATGGTGTTCCTGTAGGCCAGGCTAACGTTATGGTTTTCCTGTAGGTCAGGCTAACGTTATGGTGTTCCTGTAGGTCAGGCTAACGTTATGGTGTTCCTGTAGGCCAGGCTAACGTTATGGTTTTCCTGTAGGTCAGGCTAACGTTATGGTGTTCCTGTAGGTCAGGCTAACGTTATGGTGTTCCTGTAGGCCAGGCTAACGTTATGGTTTTCCTGTAGGTCAGGCTAACGTTATGGTTTTCCTGTAGGCCAGGCTAACGTTATGGTTTTCCTGTAGGTCAGGCTAACGTTATGGTTTTCCTGTAGGTCAGGCTAATGTTATGGTTTTCCTGTAGGTCAGGCTAACGTTATGGTGTTCCTGTAGGTCAGGCTAACGTTATGGTGTTCCTGTAGGTAAGGCTAACTGTGTAATTTCCTGTAGGCCAGGCTGGCGAAGTCTTCACAAGCATGGAAGGTGATTTCATGAAGCCTGTGGTGGACATTGTGGACCAGCTCCTGGCAGCTGGAGTCAACGTCACAGTGTACAACGGACAGCTGGACTTAATCGTAGACACGATGGGTAATCAAATTCTATTACAAAACTTTATATGCAATTACAAATTATGAAGTACAACTTCAGATTTACTAAAATCAAATTCAGTTGTCTGGTGGCACAAGATTTACATCATAACATTTTTGTGCAATTGAGTGTATCTCACATAAAGTACAGCACTGACAGTCTTGGTAGAGGTCCTTTTATTTTGAAACAATATTCAGTTAGACTGGCTCATTGATGAAATGGTTTGACCTTTATATCAATTAACAACGGTCATTGCAAATATGAAAGGTGTGTGTGTATGTATTCACGCGTGTGTGTGTGTGTGTGTGTGTGTGTGTGCACGCGTGTGTGTGTGTGTGGGGGACAGGTCAGGAGCTGTGGGTGAAGAAGCTGAAGTGGGCGGGGCTCCCCAGCTTCACCCAGCTGAGATGGACGCCGCTGGAAGACCCCACCTCTCCCGACCAAACCAGCGCCTTCTTCAAGGTCTACAACAACTTCTCCTTCTACTGGATCCTAAAGGCAGGACATATGGTACGAAGCTTTTTACTGACTGGCTTTCACTCACTCACTCACTCACTCACTCACACTCACACTCACACTCACACTCACACTCACACTCACACTCACACTCATACTCTCTCACTCTCTCACTCACTCACTCACTCACTCACACTCATACTCACTCACTCACTCACTCACTCACTCACTCACTCACTCACTCACTCACTCTCACACACTCATACTCTCTCACTCTCACTCTCACTCTCACACTCACACACCCCCTTGTCGGTTGGCCAGGGACTCACAAGTCCACGTGTGCGTGTGCGTGTAACTTACAAATCGGAAAGAAACGGGGGGGAAGCGTTCAGAAGTGGTCGCTTGCTGTAGAGCACTTTGGAAAGCTGCAGGTAGTGTATGATTTCCTAAAATAACTCAGAACTTAATTGGTCAATTAAAGCAGTTAATTACACAGTAAAATGCGCCTCATCTGGTGTCTTGGATCTGAATCTGTTGCTGATTTTTTTTTTTTTGGGTGAAAGCCACCCTGCAAAGTGAATACGATTTGTGTCGTGGCCCCACGATTACCCATAATGCCTCTGTCTCTTTCAGATACCATCTGATCAGGGGGCCATGGCGTTGAAAATGCTGAGGATGGTAACCCAGCAGGAGTGACCCCCCCCACCCCAGCCCCTCCCCCCCTCACAAAAATGCCAGCTGGAATGGCCAGTGAACACCTGAAGACAATCACCTCCGCTGCTCCAATAACCAAATATCACAATCCGGCTGCTATACGCATGGCTCTAAATCGCTCTTGTTTATTTTAATGTGTTTTTTATGATCATTGCGATTTTTTTTAAACAACTGAAAATCTTTATTCTTCACTAGCAATGTCATGGCACTATGAACAATAAATCTTTTTTTTTTCTATATCTGTGTGTAGAATTGTGGGCTGTTGAGCTTGGCTACACAGACAGTCAGTGTGGATGACTATATGATGAGTTTATGAAATTTTGCCATTAGAAGAATGTTCAAAGGCATAAGTATAGAGCATGCACAAATTATTATGTAGCTCTTATGGAAGGACTGTCTTTGTTGGTCATATTTTAGGGAGTTTAAGTTCACTTTAAACTTAACACATGCATAAAAATATTACGCATGAAAACCATGTCTTTGTTGAATGAAGGCCCAGGAAAGTGCGGAATAACTTGTCTAAATATACTTTACATCACAATGAATCAAGGAAAAGTTTAATGTTCACATATCTAGAGGTCAAAAGGGCATAAATTTCCCCCATTCTGCCCCTCTCCGGTGTAGTTATACTGAAGTCATGAGAGCCCCATTTTCTAAAACTGTTGTGTGTTCTAGAATTAATCCACAGCATCTTGGTAGTGTTATTGCGAGATGAGTGAAGATCATCGACCAAAGTGTATAAAAAGGGCTACAATTGCTACACGGTTCACCCGATATGGATGTAAAAACCCTCAAATTAAAGCTGAAAGTCTGGACTTTAACCTCATAGTCACCGTTCCATTTCAAAACCAATGTGCTGGAGTACAGAGCCAAATGTGTCACTGTCCTAACACTTTTGGACTGCCCTGTATACAATGTTGCAGACTATTGGGTTATTTTTATATCATCATCATCGTATATTTTAAGCGAGGAATATTGAAATGTAGATTTTATTTTTCACCTTGACTATTCCAGAAATCATTGTATTGTTGCTTGAACTTAGCATTACACTTAAGGGCAGCCTGTCTTTTGCACAACAAGGGGACTAAATTGCACATAGATTTCCACCAGGAGGAGTGGTTAATCTGTCCAGGGAAGATTTTAGTCCAATTCCTCTTCTGCTGACAGGAAAATGTCCAAACATATTTCTGATATTTCCTGAAGAAAAATGAGAGTGAATGGTGATTAATAACTAAAGGAAAAGCTTAATTGTGGATTTCTTGTGAGTATGTTGGATGTGGCTTCCAACACAGCACTCTGGTTCTAGGTAAAATCATGAATTTTAATCTAGTTAGAAACTCATAGTTGATGTGTCTGTCAACCATCCATGCCAATTGAAATTTTCACTTTCGAACATACAATTCCATGAGTTTTTAATCCTTACTAAACATGTGCACGCAAATGTGAGTCAAACATTTTTTTATTATCATTATTATATATGCTGCTGTGAGTGGGCGGGGGGGTAGACCTATATCTTCTTAAATCTTAATTTGGACAAGATTTGGAGTCGTGGCTGGACGAGGTGTAGTGTGTTGCACTTTTTGAAATGGCCGTATGAAACCACTGCCATTGCACATTTCCAGTCTGTTAGAACTCGTTCATTCAGGCCCAATTTGGGTCACAAAAGCAGCGTAGAACAGCATCAGTGTGAATTCACAAGCAGGTGTGAGGACCAGCTGTATTCTCTCCTCTCCTGGCAAACCTACTCAGTCCATTACCCATCTGAATTGGCGGGCAAAAAAAAAAAAAGCCCCATCTGTTTTTTTTTTTGTTTTTTTTTTTCTCCTCCCAAAATTAAATTATAAAAAAAAAAAAAAAAGAGGGAGTTTGGGAGAGAATGGGGACGTTTTGAAGACGGGGGAACCTGTTATGTGTGCGCCTCCGAGCCCCCTGTGTGACTCTATCGTTTCTCATATATGCATGGTGAAAGGAGAGGCGGCCTTGTGGGTCTCACGCTGTTTCACATTGTGGACAGCGCTACATGCACAGCAGTGGCCCATGTGGGAAAGCACTGCAGGCCGCCGTTTAAACCAATTACCCCCCAATGTCTGGGGGCTCCCAGCGCCGCACGAGGGGTACCGGCCTCTATTGGGATTCCTGGTCCGTTCTCTGAGAACCCGCTGGTCTGAGTCCGGGAGGGGGGTGGGGCCAGGGGGTAGAAGAGGGACGAGAGGGTCTGGGGTGTAAGAACAGCAGTCTATCTCCCCCCGCAGACTGAAATCACACACGTTTACACTGCTTCCTGGCTCAACCAACGCTGGACCTTGAGAATTTATCATGGGTCTCCTACATTGAACACTACGGCCCGGTTTCACAAACATGGATTAAAACTAGTCCTAGACTAGGCTTAATCCTAGACTAGCCTTAATCCTGGGAAACCGGCCATTTTTGCTCAAACTTGCTGCTTCAAGCATGACATACTCAATCCCCATCTAGCACCTACTAATGCATTTAGCTTTATGTTGTAGGTTTAAGTATTTAACTACTTCTATTAGTTGTGATTGAATGACCTTTGATTGTTGTTTAAACCTTTATGTATGCATTTATGTAACTGGCTCTGTCTTACATAATTTACATAACTAATTACAGATTTAAAGTGCAACTTTGGGATTAACACCCCCAGTGAAATAAAATGGGAGTAAGTAGGCCTAATGTAGGAATTGGATTTTTTTTTATTATTGAAAAATTCCTTCTTATAATTACACCTGGACTCGATTTGAGAATATCATTTCCACGCCCAACTCAACTTAAAAAAAAATTGTATTTATTATTATTTTTTATTTTTTGTTATTTTGGCGCTCTGTATGTCCAATCGCCCAACTGACGTAGAAGTGATGTAGCGGAAGTTAGTCCCTAGAGTAGGATAGCTATTAGCTACATCGAAGTTTAAAGCTGGAAATATGTATCCAATAGTGGAGACGACGAAATTTTATATAAAATGTATAATATATAAGAAACCACAGTCTTACCATTTTGAATGTGCTTGGCGTCCAATGGACCGGGAAAAGGTGAAGAGGAAGATGAACAGGAATCCGCGAGAGCGTGAGATGTGATCTGAGGAAAACTTGAGGCGAGTTGGAAATTTCTTGGTGAGTGATCGAACAGCGACACTAACGTACCTAACGGACATAACCGTGATGCTAGCTAACATTCTAGCGGGCTCACACCAGCACTACAAGTGAAAATAACACTAATACTTTACAGGCAAAGTTTATTTTTTTAATTTTTTATTTATTTAAAGGTTGTATCAGCGATTTTGGGTGACGTCACTTCTGAAGCGAAATCCCAAACAAACATACTTATGAATAATTATGTTATGTTTTAAAAAATAGTGTTCAAGCATCCAGAATTATAACCACGTTAATAACGTTTGTAAGAAACCAAACCGTTTGTAAATCCGTCAAGATTTCAGCGAGATAAGAGTATTAGCGTTTGTGCAGATCATTGTGATTGGTTGGAATACTGTTTATTTTGGTTTTGAGTAGTTGGTAGTACCATTTGTTTTTGTGTACGATCTCGGAGCATAGGCTGCCTACAGAGACGCGGTTTTTTGACGGCCTGCTTATGGGGCGGGCAGCTAGCGGATCGTGAGGAAAAATCAGATGAATGTGATCATTTATGTTTCCACCCAAAATCGCTGATACAACCTTTAACATTGTTATTTTTTCATTTTTATTTCACTGCATCTAGTATCGAAGTATCTGATTCCGAATGTGTAGGATAAATGGCATTTATTAGCTAAGAGTCGGGTTTTCTGTCTGCATCAGAAGACGGATGTTGTATTTCTCCTTTTTTCTAGTTTAGATTTTTAGTTTTTCACCATTTCACTAAACTGTGGGATTGCTATAACCAGGGTATGAAATTAACTTTTTCACCCACTGCCCAGTGGCTTGTGGATTCTAAAAATCACCAGCCATCTTCAACATTTTTACAGCCACAATACAATTTACAATATAACACAACCTGGTTGGTTACCACCTGCCAATGTGACTGCTAGAGTAGAACATCTTACCGGCTACAATCAAAATTTTACCAGCATTTGGCTGGTGGCTGGTGTTAATTTCACACCCTGATTTAGCGTTAAAAAAATATGGTGGAATGCATTTTCGGGGGGAAAAAAAAACAATCTAGCAAAAAGTTTACTGCGTTGTACCATTGTAATGCTTGTTTTAAACAACTATTTAAAATAGATTTAAAATCGTTCCCTTGGATGCGGCAGATAAGATTACAGTATTACCTGGTAGTAACATAGCAGCATTAACATGGTTAATGGGCGACTTCAGATTAGTTCATGGAATGTTTCAGGGCAGTATGTTGGCTAGATCCATCCTTGGTAGTTTATTTGAGCTCAAAAACGTGTTGGAATATGCCAAAAATTAACAAATGGAAGCAGTAGGCCTAATTTTTGGTCATCTGTATTTCAGTTATAGCCTATCAAGGCAAAGGAGAATTCTCTGCTAAAACAAGAGAATTGGAAGATTGCAGTAGAAATTAATCGGTGGTGATCGGTTAGCTTATTTCATCTCCATCCGGAGAGAGAAAAGGGATGAGGAACAATGTGGGGGTGTGGGGGTACCCCTAAAGATTCATGAGCCCCTGCGCTCACTCACTGACAGTGATCATTATGTGGGCCTAGGGCTTGTCACGGAGGGGCCATTGTCGCACCCCATTCACTCCAAAGTCATTTACACTTTCATTGGCAGCTATTTAGTTCCAATAAAAAGTTCAAGACAGCAATTTGTGAATCCTGCTCAGCCAAGTAGAAGTGTGGAGGGGGGAGAAAAAGGCAGTCGTTTTAAAAGTCAATTAATTGCGCTCTATTGGGGGGAGTCGCCGGCCCGACGACCCCCTAAAGTCTGAGCCCAGGCCACGCCACATCTGCCAGCACCCTTTCCCAGGGCCACAAACCCCAAACCGCCCCGCCCCCCAGAAAAAGGCCCGATTCAACCCTCCTCCAGGCCTCAGGGATGCATTTGTATATCATTTTACGGTACAGCTCCTCTATTTACGCTCAGACGCTTGCTATAATGGACGTAGGCTCGCAGCGAAAAGGACCCACGTCCGCACTATTGCAGGGCTCTAAGGGCCTTTCTGCTGCAAGAGAAAACGCCGCTATTATACGCGACAGTGTTGATTAGACCTCACGTACCCATTAATGCCTCTTTCAGAGCAGATATATCAAAAGGGACAAAGGCCTCACAGTTTATACGCCGTGTGTCTTTTAGAAGCCCCACGATGTCCTCGGACCTTTAGCGCGTTTATTAGCATCACTTCTTTTGTTGAACCGCTCTCCGTAGCTCGCCGTTACGTGTTGGCGGGCCGTTTTGACGCTAAACGCTTTGCGGTTTGGTGCTACTTTAAAGCTGAATTCCAGCTATAAAAAAAGAACCATACTTTTTGGTGTTGAGGATTAGGCTAGTACAGGGTATAAAATTAACCTTTTCAACCACTGGCCAGAGTGGCTTGTGGATTCTAAAAATCACCAGCCGTTGTCAACATTTTACCAGCCACATTACCTTTTACAATATAACACAACGTGATTGAGTGGCTGCTGGAGTAAAAATTTTACCAGCCACAATCAAACGTTTACGAGCATTTGGCTGGTGGCGGGTGTTAATTTGGCACCCTGGGCTAATACATATGTGGCATACGTGTGTTTGGCTGATTTAAAAAAGACCTGCTTATTTCTGTTAAGTTTTTTGTTTTTGTTTTAGCTTTGCTTTCTCTGCATAGGCAAAGATGACACTTTTGATGGCTTTTGAAAGGGAACATTGACAGTAATGAAAAATGTATATTTAAGTCTGGTCTACTGAAATGAGACTCTGGTGCCCATCACAGGGAAGGAGAGAGAGTGAGAGCGCTTTCATTGGCCCTAAAGCTGCTCTCTGTCTCCCTTAATTCACCTCCCTGAGTCTGCAAAGCCAACATTCACCCTCCATGTGCCGTGCTCAGCTTCAGTGCTGCTATATCCAGTCAGAATATTTCAAAATGCAAATTATAGCTTTTTATAAACTAATAATAATATTGACTTCACCCAAATTGGCTTATGTTACATGTTTTTCTTTTAGTGAAATGAGAATGTATAGCCTATCACAAGTGTGTATTATTTCTATTTAATTATTGATTACACTTAATATTTTGATAATA
Source organism: Synaphobranchus kaupii (assembly GCA_029718625.1). Taxonomy (NCBI): domain Eukaryota; kingdom Metazoa; phylum Chordata; class Actinopteri; order Anguilliformes; family Synaphobranchidae; genus Synaphobranchus; species Synaphobranchus kaupii. The sequence goes on along the minus strand of CM056387.1, from coordinate 20,680,580 downwards.
CACTACCGGTCAAAGGTTTTAGTACGCCCACAATTCTCAAGCAATCTGAGATAAAAAAATTAAAAAATAAATTAAAAAAATCTGAGATTCATCAAAATAGCCTTTCGCAGTTATAAGTGCTGAGCATATTCGTGTAATTTGTTTCTACAAGGTTCACACCAACACTGCTGTAGAAGTTCCCACAGACATACTGCACTGGTGGGTTGCTTCTCCTTGACCTTTCTGTCCAGTTAATCCCAAACTAGCTTGATTTTACTTCTCTTGTTGGAAAATGAAATCATGGCTTTTTTATGAAACTGTAAAATTTAGGTCACTATCCTGTAAAAGATAAATTTTAACTTCTGACTATTCCCTTCTTACCTTGTGCCATTTGAGATTATTTATATAAATTAAACCGCTTAAATTACACTACAAACAGAGTACTAAAACATGAGTATACTAAAGTGTACTAAAACTTTTGACAGGTAAGTATGTTTTTGAAACATTTTCAGTGCCTGAGGACAGCAGCAAGTTTATCCCAAATAACATTAACCAAGAATGTCAAAGTTTCTTATCTGCATTGACATGTTTTTTAAGTGTCTGTTTAAAACCTTCATTTCTTCATTACTCTTATGGTTTACTTTTCAAAATATTTTGCAATCCATTCTTTATACTATACAGTGACAATTGAGTAAATTTGAGTGGAAACAACAGTAAGTAAAATTTCTTTGTTTATTTTGTTCAATTTACAGTGTTTTTTGAGTGTGATTAATTTTCTCAGTCCTTGAATTATGAGCCGAGATGTCTGAAATCATGTAACTTATGCCTCATACACAAAATATTGAGTGTTATTTTTTTAACGAAAAATTGAAAAACATATTTCACAAAAAGAGCAAAAATCTGTTCTTATGTTGCACTGATAAATAAACTAATAAACAAAGACAAATAAGCACACAGATGCATTTATGTGAACAGAAAGATGAAAATTACAGAAGAAATGTAAAAAGTGCTGCATTTTCCTCTAGTATCTCTTAGCTGAATAAAGATTACAACCTTTCATCATTTATACCCTGTATTGAACCAAACTTTTGAATATAAATCTATAAACTAAAAAAAAGACTGTGACCTATAGAACACACAATAAAAACATTGACACTTATAAATGTAGTCTTCCTTTTGTTTCTTGGCTATGGTTAAAAAAAATTAAACACATCTAAGCCTAAAAAATGCAGGTGTCTATATACACACACAGTATGTTTTGAAAAAGCTTACAATATATTTCATTTACACACAAATATGTGTATTAAATTCACTTAAATTCAATAGTCAAAGTTCAATATACAAAGATTATCTCAGAAGCACCTTAGTCTCAGGCTGAAGAATTCTAAACATTCAGGACATAATACCTGAATGGTATATATTTTTAAAAAACGTTTTATAACTATGTCCTTCCAGTAAGTCCAGTATTTTCCCTGAAACACTGGACAGTGTAATAGCTGCCCCCCTGTGCTGCAGGCCGATTCCTAGGCTGTGCTGCAGGCCTGCACCTTCGTAGCTGGTCCCGAAATGAGCAGCTTTGGTAAACGGCAGGAGCCAACACAGCGCAGCTCTTTCAGGGTGCATCCCAATATTCTCCACTCCTCACCTCCTTTCCTCCACTCGTCTCCTACCCGGAAGTATGCAAAACTGCCTGTACATTTCAAGTACAGTATACAATGTGCCTGACATTGGTTTGCGTTGACATATGAATTAATATGTAACCATTAATATGTAATTAATATCAAATCAGCAACATTAGATTAAAACACAAAGATCCGTTTCCGGGGCACGGAGGAGAGGAGGTGGTAGTGGAGGAAAGGAGGATGCATTTTTCCAGTATTGGGACGCACCCTTAGTTCTCTGGGTTGCAGTGGGAGGAGCATAAGAAGTGGGCGTGGCCTTTCTTCTTTGCAGCATAGGAAGCGACCTTCACGGCAGAGACGTTACCATGGAGACGCGGGGCGGTGTTGCCGTTGGCGACGGGCGGAGGGCCTCGTCAGTCCAGGGGGAACTCACAGGGGTTCTGCCGGGCCTGCCGGGCCGCTTGATACACGGACAGGAAGTCTTTGTACCGTGGGGCGCAGCCCAGCCAGGCTTCCCCAAAATGCTCCGTGCCCGTGAAGAGGAAGTCGCCGGGCCCCGCCCTGGCCTGGCACCGCAGCAGCGTCCGGATGTGGCCCCACCAGGCCCCCGGGGGACCCATCTCGCGCTCGAAAACCCCGCTGCGCTGCCGGTATACCCTCCCCGCAGAAACGTACACCAGCGACGTCTGCCGCTCGGAATCATGGGACACATTCCTGATGAAGCCTCGAACCACTGGGAGGACAGAGCAAGAAGCATTCGTTGTTTTAACAATCAATATTTTTGGAATAATTTTCAAATATATTGTTCTTTTATTCTAGTTGAGTCATTCAGTTCAGGGGTTTTTCACACTGAAATTACTCACATAAACGCTATTTACAGAATATTTTGTCAAACTAATTTTCATTATTAAAAAAAAGCAGAGATGGTGAGGTGATGTTAGCTGTAGTCTTCATGTGAGATGTTTGTAGGCCTAACGCAGAGATGGTGAGGTGATGTTAGCTGTAGTCTTCATGTGAGACGTTTGTAAGGCCTAACGCAGAGATGGTGAGGTGATGTTAGCTGTAGTCTTCATGTGAGATGTTTGTAGGCCTAACGCAGAGATGGTGAGGTGATGTTAGCTGTAGTCTTCATGTGAGATGTTTGTAGGCCTAACGCAGAGATGGTGAGGTGATGTTAGCTGTAGTCTTCATGTGAGATGTTCGTAAGGCCTAACGCAGAGATGGTGAGGTGATGTTAGCTGTAGTCTTCATGTGAGACGTTCGTAGGCCTAACGCAGAGATGGTGAGGTGATGTTAGCTGTAGTCTTCATGTGAGACGTTCGTAAGGCCTAACGCAGAGATGGTGAGGTGGTGTTAGCTGTAGTCTTCATGTGAGATGTTTGTAGGCCTAACGCAGAGATGGTGAGGTGATGTTAGCTGTAGTCTTCATGTGAGACGTTCGTAAGGCCTAACGCTTTACTTGCTTATAAATTACTTCAGGTGTGTTGAACTGTGTAACACCCTTTCACAGTGACAAATCTGCCTCCTCTCTGGATCCCTCCAGCATTGTGCGTGCGTGCGTGCGTGCATGTGTGTGTGGGGGGGGGGGGGGAGAGAGAGACAAGGAGAGCATCAGACTTCTCAAACTAAACCCCCAACCTATAAGCAGTTACACTTTCATTAGCCAGCGATGTTCTCTCATCTAAAAACTGTGGTGCTGATTTTGGGGGAATTAAGGCCACAAATGGAGCAGCTTCAAAGGGGCAATTGCTTCTGGTCTGTTGCTGCCTTTAGCCTGCGTGCCCCCCATTGTGAGAGAGGGGACCCCACATCTGTCAGGCTGCTGGGGTGGGGAGGGACGGGGGGGGGGGGGGGGGACAGGGGAGCCTGTCAGACTGAGGGGAAGTAGATAGAGAGGCTGACACTGTGAGAATTCTCTGACCTGTTCGTCTAATATTCAAAACAAATGTGGGACACACATGAGGATTCAATCGTCATTTGTCCTTTTGATTTAGTTAAATCATGTTTTTTTTCTTCATCTACACAAACAGTATTAAGTTCAGCCATCTGCAAATAAATGGAAAACTTTTTTTTTTGTGAAGGAATTGTAGTTTTAGCAAACTAACTGTCAGTGAAATGTGAATTATATCTCAAGTGTGTGTTATTTATGAAGAATTTCTTTACTCAGTCAACTTCTACTAAAGGGTGAGAGTTCCTCAATAAAACTGAAGCACTCAACATGTAAGTTGCACATGTATAGCTTAATGTAATGTAATGAAACAGGGTCTATATACTTGCTACTATGTGTTGAACAATGTGTGTGTAACTCTGTGATGAGTGCTTTAGTGTTGCAGTCGCACCCTACAGAGAAGTTGCCGGGGAAATACCCCCCGTTTTGAGTATTTGAGTGTAGATTTTCCCATTTTTTGTGTTTTTTTTTATTTACAGTGCCCTCCACAATTATTGGCACCCCTGGTAAAGATGAGTCAAAAGGGTTATAAAAAAATCACCTTTTGGTGAATTAGCTTAATCTCACACTGAAAAAATGAGAAAAATCCAACCTTTAATTGAAGTGAATATATTCAGAGAAAAAAAAATCCCTCATCAATGCAGTTAGGACACAATTTTCAGGAGCAAATGCTACTAGGATGGGAGCGCTGTAGAGCCCTGCCCTAACCTTAGTGTACACTGTGCGCTTGCTCTTTGGGAGCGCTGTAGAGCCCTGCCCTAACCTTAGTGTACACTGTGCGCTTGCTCTTTGGGAGCCCTTTAGTGAGGTTGTGTGGGGCGGAGAGTGTGGGGCTGAGAGTGTGGGGCTGAGAGTGTGGGGCTGAGAGTGTGGGGCTGAGAGTGTGGGACTGAGAGTGTGGGGCTGAGAGTGTGGGGCTGAGAGTGTGGGGCTGAGAGTGTGGGACTGAGAGTGTGGGGCTGAGAGTGTGGGGCTGAGAGTGTGGGGCTGAGAGTGTGGGGCGGAGAGTGTGGGGCTGAGAGTGTGGGGCTGAGAGTGTGGGGCTGAGAGTGTGCGGCTGAGAGTGTGGGGCTGAGAGTGTGGGACTGAGAGTGTGGGGCTGAGAGTGTGGGACATACCAAAGTCACTGCTGCAGACGGCCAGTAGGAGCTCTGTGTCATTACAGGGCCGGCACACGGCTGGAGAGAGGGAGGGAGAGAGAGCGCAGTCACAATCACAGAGTATGTGTGGATGGGGGCAGGTGTATGTGTCCACTTGCATAGTGTGTGGTTATGCATAGTGTGTGGTTATGTATAGTGTGTGGTTATGCATAGTGTGTGGTTATGTATAGTGTGTGGTTATTCAGTGTGTGGTTATTCATAGTGTGTGGTTATGTATAGTGTGGTTATGTATAGTGTGTGGTTATGTATAGTGTGGTTATGTATAGTGTGTGGTTATGTATAGTGTGTGGTTATGCATAGTGTGTGGTTATATAGAGTGTGTGATTATGCATAGTGTGTGGTTATTCATAGTGTGTGGTTATTCATAGTGGGTGGTTATTCATAGTGTGTGGTTATGCATAGTGTGTGGTCATGCATAGTGTGTGGTTATGCACAGTGTGTGGTTATGTATAGTGTGTGGTTATGTATAGTGTGTGGTTATGCATAGTGTGTGGTTATTCATAGTGTGTGGTTATGCATAGTATGTGGTTATTCATAGTGTGTGGTTATGCATAGTGTGTGGTTATTCATATTGTGTGGTTATTCATAGTGTGTGGTTATGCATAGTGTGTGGTTATTCATAGTGTGTGGTTATGCATAGTGTGTGGTTATTCATAGTGTGTGGTTATGCATAGTGTGTGGTTATTCATAGTGTGTGGTTATGCATAGTGTGTGGTTATGTATAGTGTGTGGTTATGCATAGTGTGTGGTTATGTATAGTGTGTGGTTATGCATAGTGTGTGGTTATGTATAGTGTGTGGTTATGCATAGTGTGTGGTTATGCATAGTGTGTGGTTATGTATAGTGTGTGGTTATGCATATTGTGTGGTTTTGTATAGTGTGGTTATGCATAGTGTGTGGTTATGTATAGTGTGTGGTTATGCATAGTGTGTGGTTATTCATAGTGTGTGGTTATGCATAGTGTGTGGTTATTCATAGTGTGTGGTTATGCATAGTGTGTGGTTATGTATAGTGTGTGGTTATGCATAGTGTGTGGTTATGTATAGTGTGTGGTTATGCATAGTGTGTGGTTATGTATAGTGTGTGGTTATGCATAGTGTGTGGTTATGCATAGTGTGTGGTTATGTATAGTGTGTGGTTATGCATATTGTGTGGTTTTGTATAGTGTGGTTATGCATAGTGTGTGGTTATGTATAGTGTGTGGTTATGCATAGTGTGTGGTTATTCATAGTGTGTGGTTATGCATAGTGTGTGGTTATGTATAGTGTGTGGTTATGCATAGTGTGTGGTTATGTATAGTGTGTGGTTATGCATAGTGTGTGGTTATTCATAGTGGGTGGTTATGTATAGTGTGTGGTTATGCATAGTGTGTGGTTATGTATAGTGTGTGGTTATGCATAGTGTGTGGTTATGTATAGTGTGTGGTTATGCATAGTGTGTGGTTAGGTATAGTGTGTGGTTATGCATAGTGTGTGGTTAGGTATAGTGTGTGGTTATGCATAGTGTGTGGTTATGCATAGTGTGTGGTTATGTATAGTGTGTGGTTATGCATATTGTGTGGTTATGTATAGTGTGTGGTTATGCATAGTGTGTGGTTATGCATAGTGTGTGGTTATGTACAGTGTGTGGTTATGTATAGTGTGTGGTTATGCATAGTGTGTGGTTATTCATAGTGTGTGGTTATGCATAGTGTGTGGTTATTCATAGTGTGTGGTTATGCATAGTGTGTGGTTATGTATAGTGTGTGGTTATGCATAGTGTGTGGTTATGTATAGTGTGTGGTTATGCATAGTGTGTGGTTATGTATAGTGTGTGGTTATGCATAGTGTGTGGTTATGCATAGTGTGTGGTTATGTATAGTGTGTGGTTATGCATATTGTGTGGTTTTGTATAGTGTGGTTATGCATAGTGTGTGGTTATGTATAGTGTGTGGTTATGCATAGTGTGTGGTTATTCATAGTGTGTGGTTATGCATAGTGTGTGGTTATGTATAGTGTGTGGTTATGCATAGTGTGTGGTTATGTATAGTGTGTGGTTATGCATAGTGTGTGGTTATTCATAGTGGGTGGTTATGTATAGTGTGTGGTTATGCATAGTGTGTGGTTATGTATAGTGTGTGGTTATGCATAGTGTGTGGTTATGTATAGTGTGTGGTTATGCATAGTGTGTGGTTATGTATAGTGTGTGGTTATGCATAGTGTGTGGTTAGGTATAGTGTGTGGTTATGCATAGTGTGTGGTTATGCATATTGTGTGGTTATGTATAGTGTGTGGTTATGCATAGTGTGTGGTTATGCATAGTGTGTGGTTATGTACAGTGTGTGGTTATGTATAGTGTGTGGTTATGCATAGTGTGTGGTTATGCATAGTGTGTGGTTATGCATAGTGTGTGGTTATGTATAGTGTGTGGTTATGCATAGTGTGTGGTTATGTATAGTGTGTGGTTATGCATAGTGTGTGGTTATGTATAGTGTGTGGTTATGCATAGTGTGTGGTTATGTATAGTGTGTGGTTATGTATAGTGTGTGGTTATGCATAGTGTGTGGTTATGCATAGTGTGTGGTTATGTATAGTGTGTGGTTATGCATAGTGTGTGGTTATGTATAGTGTGTGGTTATGCATAGTGTGTGGTTATGTATAGTGTGTGGTTATGTATAGTGTGTGGTTATGCATAGTGTGTGGTTATGCATAGTGTGTGGTTATGTATAGTGTGTGGTTATGCATAGTGTGTGGTTATGTATAGTGTGTGGTTATGTATAGTGTGTGGTTATGCATAGTGTGTGGTTATGCATAGTGTGTGGTTATGTATAGTGTGTGGTTATGCATAGTGTGTGGTTATGCATAGTGTGGCTAGGGCTCGAGTGTGAGGTGACTACAGCGTAGATTAGGGGCTCCCCAAACGAGGCGCAATGGGGTGGTGCGTTTGGGCATGTTTATGTGGGTTTGGTCTGTTTAGTGACTTTTGTTCTACGGGCGTAAATGAGATTAGCTGTTAAAGGTCCTTCATACAACAGAATGAGTTTGTTGGAACACATTATCAAATCAAATAAATAAATTATCAATATGATATCGCAATATTACACTGCTGTGAAATATAGTATTATATTTTTTATAAAGTCCACATATTTACAATACATTGCAGTATATTCCATTCCATGTGAAGGCACATTTATTATACCGTGTCAGAAATGAATGTGTCTTGAGGGAATGAGGGAATATCTCCAGTCCTCATATCTACGTGTGATTACTAAAATTACACATCTGTGTTTGGGAGATACAGAGCTCAGGTCAAAGCAAATATTAATGAGCTAAACCGGGCTTTAAAAAGTTACCATTACCACCAATATAAAGACAGTCATGGAAGCACTTAAATGCAGGTGTTCAGTCTGCCTGTGTATGGAGGAGGCGCTGAGACAGACTAACAGGAGCCCTGTCTCCACACCTCTTTACAGCAGGTTCCACCAATTACCCTGGCTATAATATATTACATATATAACATACGTATTATGAGCTAATTGGCTGCATACACCAACAGTGGTTCACTGGTAGATTAGATCACAGCTAAACGCTTCATATAGCGACATAACAACAGTCTTTGTCATTCATGCGCTTATCAAATGTAGCTAAACTGTCAGATGGTGTTAATGTTAGGGCTAATTAAATAATTAAAGCCAGATGTTGGCATGAAAACCAGAAACGGATACTGCCGGACTCCTGTGGTCGACAGGGAATGATTGAAAACCAAGCGGAATAACGGAAGACATTGACGGGAAAAAGTCACAAGCCGAAACGCAAAGAGAAAAGGCGTGGCAGGCTAATCCATCTCTCCTCTCCGCCAGGGGTGACGGAGCAGGAATGTGTTTGTGTGACATACCCCGCGGCCACGTCAGTCACCACACCCAGCGAGTCTGACCCCCGTTTTGGACACGGTCATTGTACAAACCCCCGGGACGTGACCCCAGCGGGCGATCGGCGTGCCTGCCGGTTAATGACTGCCGTTGTCTCCTGACACTCCCGATGTTGTTTTAATAAGACGAATGGGCCGAAGGGCCTATTGCCTATTCCTGTGACATCATTGCACCTGCTCCGGACAAACCAAACACACAGGCTCCGGAATGTTCGGAATGCTTGGAATGACTCTGCTCTTTTCTCCCCTACTCTACGCCCCCCCCCCCCCCCAAATACCCCAAATACTCCCCAAGCACTCTTTCACCCCCTGCTCATACCCATACAATTCTCTGCTCAATCCATTCCAGATAAGGACAGTGTGGAATCTGTTTTTTCTCTGCTATTTTTTACTGCTGTGATCTTGTCCTTAATTTGGGGACACAACAATGCCTAACCCTAACTCCCCCCAGTGTGTCTGAGGGTGGGGGGGGTCTTCTGTGCTTAACAGTGATCTGACTGGACCATTCTGTGCCAGGTCTAAAAGCTTGAGGATATTTGTTTGCGGAATATGTGTCCTTATCAAAAAGAACCATGTCCTTAATTTCACCTCTTGAAAGCAGTGGGTGAAAAGTAGGCTATAGGTAGTCTACTCCTTATATTCCACGAAAGAGCCCTTCGCACAAACAAAGACTGATTCGTATCAATCCACGTAATTGTATGCGATTAAACCTTCACTTAAATCGGCGCGTGTCTGCCTTGGTCTCTTACCTTGCAGAACAGTGTCGCGAAAGTCCGGCGACGTACTCTGGTTACACAGCAGCTCGTAGCGGAAACCCACTGTGCGTCGACTGATGTCCCTTTGTGGGCTCGCCTGCAGGAATATGGCCGGTGTCTGCCGCCCCTGGGTGCGAAAGCAGTGCACCTGTTCCGGGCGCCCTCCCTCCGTCATCAACAGGTTGAGCTCTCCCGCGCGCTCGATGTACACACTGGCGCCGCGGAAGCTGCGGAAGGGCTTGATGCAGATGGATGTGTGACGCGTGGAGGACAGGTTGGGTTCCAGCACAACCCGCAGCGCCTGGCTGGGGTAGACCCACTCCACGGCACCCTCGGTGCAACGTAGCCGTACCTGCTGCACTGTCCGCGAGTGCGGCTCCCGTACCAGTCCACTGGAGAGAGAAGACGTAGGAGGGAATTCGAAATGTGAAGATACATCGGCTACATAAATCTGAATTTTAGTAATGGGCGCGCGCGTATGCAATACACTTTTGTTGTTACGCACATAATTCAGCAAGAGTGACTGGACACAGGATCATCTTTGTGTAGCTATGTCTACGTGTGCGTTTTTATGACGATACCCAGTAAGCAAACGACAAAAACGGAAACAAACCTTCATTGTATCAATATGATTTATTTCATTAATCTGGCAGAATGTCCATATTCAATTAAATGTTTGTCTATTCGTTATACGCTATACAGTTAAATTAAAATGAATTTAATCAGCATTAGCTATACTGAAACGGAGTCAAATTAAGGCAAGTTCTAACTGATGTTTAACTTTCAGATGATTTTGTTGTTTCAGAGTATAGACGCATTTTGAAGAAACAGACGCTGCATAAGATATAATGCAATCTTTCGCTCGTTTTGTGTCAAATAAAAAAGGACGCGTGAAATGAGCTCTACCAAACATTATGGTTTAAAAGACATTGGGATGATCCAAATAAACATTCACAATATTTATTTGGGGTAATCTAAATAAACATTTACTTGATGTGTGGAATAATATTAATTTCAATCTCACCTTCCTCGCCAGTTGCACAAGTCCGCTGCACAAGTAGCAGAGCAGACGAGAAACAGGCAGACCAGTCGCGCGTAATCGCTCGCCGTTGACGACATTGCTACTGACACCGCTGCTGATGCACGTGCAGACTAAATCCCACTTGGTGACAAAACATAACCGACTGGACGGATGGCCGAGACTTGCCTCCTGGTAGCCTGCACGTGCTGAAACGGAGAAAAAGGTGCGGCACACTGGGGCCTGTGATCCGGACACCGGGCTGCACGCGCATTAGACCGATAATCGCATTCAACCCCTTTGACTCAGCCAATGGGTTCTCGAAAGTTAGGCTACCGATATCCCACTTAGAGGAGGGGGTGTGTGTGTGTGTGTGTGAGAGAGAGAGAGACTTTTCACTTGGACTACATTTTTATCTCTTAAAAAAATATTTTACCCGTCTGTCGCATTTGTGTCCATGTTAAAACTTTTGTTCATCTAAAATAAAAAAGCCTGCTGTAACAGTTACGCTACATGTACCCTAAAGTATTTGCACATTTATATAAAAAAACTGGTATATAATAACATCTACAGCAGCCTTCAGATTTTTAACTGAATAGAAGCAGCAACTCAATATATAACCTACAAAATGTAGGCTAAGCCTGTATTTTGGCCAGAGCTTCGTATTGATGCGTTAGGTATACAGGGCTAAAAAGACGATAAAGCTCTTTTATAGCCTATGTACCCAATTCGACTTTCACAGAAGTAATGATATCATCAAATCATTGTAATCTAAAGTGATGGATGGCAAGTGAATGGGGGGCTCAGTTGACCCCCCATTGTTTAGTTTCACCGGTTGACTGAGTGCCAGAACTTTCACAGCTGAACTTCCTAGAGCTGCCCTTGAAATAGCTTTTGTAGCCTATATGCATTACCTATTTTCCATATTTCATTGCATACAATTTTGGCATTTTGTAACGGGGGGGATTTGGAGGTGGAGTGTTTCTCACAAAAGACACCGTGTAATTAAGATTTTGCACTGAAGAAATGACGATTATGCCGGCGCTACTGGGCGCTATACACTCGGCCTGGCCGCGCGCCATTCTGCCTCATAAGACTATGAAAAGACAATCCGGCCCACGGCCCTGGCCATCTGTTACCTTTAAGTAAAAGGCAGAGTTACACATTGTCCACATCTGCACTCTGTGGAAGGAGAATAGGCAAAGTGTTGGTGTTAAATCAACTCTGGTAGAGTATATTTATTCATAGGGTACGTGATTCCAGCTGGACTCAAACCGGTTAAGAGTTGAACTAACACTGACCATTTTACCGTGCTTAGCCTACTTTGTAGGCTACTACATTTGGAATGAATCATAAATCGGTTCTTATAGCCTAAAACAAATGCATCGCCATAGCAACGAACCAAGTGCGAAAAAAATATATTTTCAGGAAGTCTCTCATTTCCCTAGAAAATGTGTTGCATGTGAAAATCACCACAATACACTTTAATGAATTTTAAGCTCTTTATTTTTGAGTCACAGAACCAAAAATTATAGCATGTAAACCATCTCCATATCTATTTTACGCAAAATATGTTGAAAACTGTGTATAGGCAATAATTTACACAATCTGAAAATATTTCTTATATACAATTAATGGATTGGCTTATTTCCAAAACCATGCTTCAGTGTTACATTCAATAAGCCAACATCTCCATTGCTTAACTGAATATATTAATTTCGTTTTCAGCCATGTATTTTCCTCCAACATATACATTATATAAATGCCACCAGCCTGCGGAGCTATAATCGCTGAAATTTGGAATGGACAGTTGAATGCTATTGACGTTACTCTTTTAGTGAACTGCAATGTATAATGGCAGGACGTTATGGACGCGATGTAAAATGTGGAATGTGTACCAATTTATTTCAACGCTCGTCTCTGTCCAAATTTGTTGCATCTTTTTCCATCCATGTAAATTCCGGAAAATTCTAACATCAAATCATATAAGACGTAAACATATTAAAAAGGGCCAGAATAGCCACAGTCGCGGGAATTATTTTCAGTAGTTCTATTATTTTAAGAGAACCAACCAATGCCTCGAAATTGGTTAGATTTTCAGTTGCACATGAATGGCAATTAAAAATGATCGAATTACTTGCGAGGTTGCCAATTGTAAAACAGTTATTTAAAGCCTAGCAAATTACGCATAATTGATTAATGAACAGTGGAAAAAAAAACAAAAAACGGTTCCGATAAAGGGCCAGTTGTGCGTTGTCCAGTGAGTCACAAGAACAAATTCACAACTAACCACCCACCAGTCCGCCAAAACAGTGCATTGAAATTCACCTTTAAAGCGCCAAAGTACGAAACTTTAAGTAAGCCATATAACCACGTGACGACGGTAACACCTGAATTATCTCAACATTAAAATAAACGCAAATGAGCGAAAAGACCTACAAGGACTGTGGAACTGCATACCGCAGTGGAGAAAAAGGTTCAACAAGAACTTTAAGGTCTGACTAATGTAAATATTACAATGGGATCAAGGACGAGTGTAACGAGATGAACGTGCACATACTCTGAGATATGATCACGTATCGTTCACAAATATTTTAAACAATTAGTGGCAACAATTGTGAAATTGATGTTAAGGCCCATATGCGATTTAGTGATAAGTGAGTATCATTTCACCGCAAATTAGGCTTTACTAAGGCCAACAATCCTCTCCAAGGTTTTATTTGCGGACGGGGGTCGTTCCACAACACGAATAACCGCCTTTTAGAACAAAAAAGAAAACAACAGTTTTCTCTAATTGTTTACTGTTCATTTATAAATATTCATATGGCCACGATTTCCTACGTCCGTCTACAATCGTGTGCGCGTTACCATTTTGGCTGTGATCGAGATGTAAACTATTCTCTTGAAAACCGAGGATTGTTGATGAGAACTCCGGGGACACCATTTCTGTGGGGTTTTTTTTAGTCCACAAACAAGTAAATGTAAGACTGTGCCAAGGAATGCAGTAAACACAACATGGTCAGCAGCTTCACTGACCAACCATCAACTAAGAGTATTTATGAAAAAAAAACTAATCTAATCGCCAGTGTTACTGCGTCTACAGAAGTTCCGCACGTCATGTTTTAACATTCAACCCTTCACAACTTTCGCCATGATGGGTTTCATACAAAAAATTGAAAAATGAAGTGAATCATTTTCTACTGAGCAGGAAATCCAGTGATTTCTACATTTTAGTCCTGCTGTTGGAGGGAGAAGTCCAGTAGAACGCTGCAATATGATATACTATGCATAATAAACGCTGCAATATGATATACTATGCATGTGTCAAATAATTCCACAAGTTTCACAAAGCAGCCCCCCCCCCCCCCCCAATGGAAATATGCTACATTTAACACGCGCGTTCATACTGCCAGGAGAACCGCACCCACGTTTGTCTGCAAGTATGTAAGTAGGCCTGTGTGCCAGTGTGCGTGTGTTCACATACTGATTCCTTGACTCCTTAATTGAATTCAAGTGTTGTTTCTGTTGACGAATACAGTTTGAAAAATTAAGCAAAAAAACTAACTTGCCAAACTTTGTGCAACGGGAAAAAAAAAAAAACTAACAGTAACAGATTTTAGGGACTGTTGATCGAATCAAGGCCCGTGTTCCACGACATTTCCAGTGTTGGCCGAGTTCGCCCCCTGCTGGCCGTGAATGTGCGCACGCATATGCTGCTGCCATGGCAACAGACATCCAGTTCCCGGCATCATAACGCCTCACAGGTGCAGTGTATAATGGTACCCTCGCCCCTGGACACCCGCTAAGCTAATGTCCACAAGGCCTAGCCGCCGACTACTACTGCTCATCTTCAAATCTCTGACCTGCAGCACGCTTGCTACGTTATCAGACACAGTTAATTCATTATTTGAAATAATTGAGCCACTAGGACACCAGTAAAATTCTTGCATATTACTGACAATTTTAAAAAGATAAAAAAATTATCAGGGATGTGCTGGAGTATTTTCAAATTTTACAAGGCATTGTAACGAGTAAAAAGTATTTTAAAAATAGTAAATTTGACCCAGGTCTGCGAGCAGTCCCGCTTGCTATGAGCGGGATGCTAAGGGCGGGGTGTTTGGGGGTGAGGTTTGGCAGAGGTAATGTGGGTTTATGTGCAGGATATGACTGGGTGGGGCCAGGGGTAGGACTCTAGGGGGCGCTGTTGCTGTTTGGCACTGGCTGTTTGAGCGCGGCGTCGGTGTCGGAGCTGCTGGAGTCGTCGTCGTCGTCGTCGTCGGTCTGCTCGGCGCTGTGGTACAGCATCAGGGCCTGGGTTTTGTGGGTAATAGTGATGGTACAGGGCCCCTGGGCCCACGGCTCCCCATCCACCTGCATGGGCATGCGAGAGCTCTTCAGCACCATCTGCAGGCAGAGGAAGGTACAGCACTTATGATTAGTAGTAGTATTATAATTATGAACAATTATGTAACTATAATTAAGCACTTACATTGATAATAATACATATTATGATTCATGTTATTAGTGATCAACACTACTAACACTACTACAATACTAACACTAATACAATAAACCAAAAAGTTTAAAGCAAAACTACCTATAATTATTACAATAATAAGAACAACAACAATAATAATTTATCATCATTATTATTATTATTATTATTGCTTCTATTTAGCTTAATTTAATCAGGTAGGTAAACTGAGAAGTGAAGTTTCCTTTTGAAGTGATGAACAGGGTAATCATAGTGTACCAGTCAGTACCAGATAGTGTACCAGTACCAGATAGTATACCAGTACCGGATAGTGTACCAGTACCAGATAGTATACCAGTACCAGATAGTGTACCAGTACCGGATAGTGTACCAGTCCCAGATAGTATACCAGTACCGGAGTGTGTACCAGTACCAGATAGTGTTCCAGTACCGGATAGTGTACCAGTCCCAGATAGTATACCAGTTGAGGGGGGGGGGGGGTGTTGTTGCTATGGGATCTTTTAATGACTTGAGTGAGAGGCAGAACCTCAGTTAGTGTCTCAAGAGAAGGACGGGACCATCGGTACAGGGCAATGGCCTCATTCTCTGCAGTGGGGTTTCTGAGGGAAGACTGCCCCCTGCAGGCCCAGTGACATAACTGCTCGGTCTCCCTCCCCACTAACCAAGCCCACCTCTGATCAGCCTGTCCTGTTCCCTCCCCACTAACCAAGCCCAGCTCTGATCAGCCCGTCCTGTTCCCTCCCGACTAACCAAGCCCAGCTCTGATCAGCCCGTCCTGTTCCCTCCCGACTAACCAAGCCCAGCTCTGATCAGCCCGTCCTGTTCCCTCCCGACTAACCAAGCCCAGCTCTGATCAGCCCGTCCTGTTCCCTCCCAACTAACCAAGCCCAGCTCTGATCAGCCCGTCCTGTTCCCTCTCGACTAACCAAGCCCAGCTCTGATCAGCCCGTCCTGTTCCCTCTCGACTAACCAAGCCCAGCTCTGATCAACCCGTCCTGTTCCCTCCCGACTAACCAAGCCCAGCTCTGATCAGCCCGTCCTGTTCCCTCCCGACTAACCAAGCCCAGCTCTGATCAGCCCGTCCTGTTCCCTCCCGACTAACCAAGCCCAGCTCTGATCAGCCCGTCCTGTTCCCTCCCCACTAACCAAGCCCAGCTCTGATCAGCCCGTCCTGTTCCCTCCCCACTAACCAAGCCCAGCTCTGATCAGCCGGTCCTGTTCCCTCCCGACTAACCAAGCCCAGCTCTGATCAGCCCGTCCTGTTCCCTCCCGACTAACCAAGCCCAGCTCTGATCAGCCCGTCCTGTTCCCTCTCGACTAACCAAGCCCAGCTCTGATCAGCCCGTCCTGTTCCCTCTCGACTAACCAAGCCCAGCTCTGATCAACCCGTCCTGTTCCCTCCCGACTACCCAAGCCCAGCTCTGATCAGCCCGTCCTGTTCCCTCCCGACTAACCAAGCCCAGCTCTGATCAGCCCGTCCTGTTCCCTCCCCACTAACCAAGCCCAGCTCTGATCAGCCCGTCCTGTTCCCTCCTCACTAACCAAGCCCAGCTCTGATCAGCCCGTCCTGTTCCCTCCCCACTAACCAAGCCCAGCTCTGATCAGCCCGTCCTGTTTCAGAGTTCAATTACTGTGCAAAATTAAAATGAAATCTCAGGATTTAAACATAAATAGTAATAATAATAATAATATTAATAACTGTAGTGGCGTTACAGCGGTGGGATAAGCAGCTGTGCAGACTAAACCAGGAGGAAACGCACCCGGACCGTATGGGCCTGTCCCAGGCGCACAGGGTTGGCCAGTTTGACCTGGATTTGGGCGCAATGGAAGGACCCAAAAACACCGAGCACCTCCAAGAGCCCGTCGTCCAGCCTGCAGGAACACAGACACACCTGATCAGTCCCTCCAATCACAGGGCACAGCACCTGATCAGTCCCTCCAATCACAGGGCACAGCACCTGATCAGTATAGCCCAAGAGTATCCACCAATCGCCGCTGGCTCTGTTCTGTTTCAAACTTTGTGATTGGTGGACTTCCACTGTGGTTTCTCTGTATATAAAGTGACTTCACATGTTCCTGTCCAGATTTCATCATCTCTGGTGACAGGATTCTTACAGCATTTCTAATGCAACATTCAGGGGCTTTCCATGGATCTTTAAGAACAATAGAAAAAGTTTAAGGATGATATTGATAAATTAAATATGGAGAAGAGAGCCTGATATTGGGGTCCTACCTTGTGGGGGCGCAGGGCTCGTCCCCCATACCGTCCCACAGCGGGCAGCCTCCGCCCCAGTAGCGTATGTTACACACGATGATGCCCTCCAGACTCGGCAGGGCAACCCTCTCCCCATCGAGCTCCAACTGGGAACAGAACAGAGCACCCCTCTGTTATACCCTACTGCTACTCTGCACACGCCCCAAACACGCTCTACACACGCCCAAACACGCTCTACACACGCTCAAACACGCTCTGCACACGCCCCAAACACGCTCTGCACACGCCCCAAACACGCTCTGCACACGACCCAACACACTCTGCACACAACCCAACACACTCTGCACACAACCCAACACACTCTGCACACGACCCAACACACTCTGCACACGACCCAACACACTCTGCACACGACCCAACACACTCTGCACACGACACGCTCTACACGCACCGGTCCAACCCCTCACTAATCAGCACACGGCTATTATTCCCAAGCACTCGAAAAACAAACTGCTTTAATAATCTTGTTTTGGGACGTGATAGAAATCTTAACTATGACCAAACAAGAGTAAACAAGATCAAAACCAGCTCAACCAAAACGGCACAAGCAGGTGGAAAAAGGTACAAACCACAATAAAAACAAGTTTGTGAGAACGGTACGCTGTGATACAAGGATTATCCGTCTTAACTGTTATATGATGTCAGGCTTAATGTAGACTCTGCGCTCCAAACACACAGACAGAAAATAAATCTGCAGTCAGTGTAGGAATGCAGCAGTGTGTTTTAACAGGTCTGGTTTATCAGACAGTGATCAAAACATTACTCACGGCACTACACAGAGGGTAAGCAGTCATTTTCAGGCGGTTGTGAAGTTATTATTAGAATTATATTTTATGACACTTATACGCTGGTGTAGGCGGAGCAGATTAAAAACGCATTGTACAAAACAGGCACTGTACCTCAATCCTCTTGTCCAGATCTTTACATTCTTGAACTAAGCAGTCTTTGGTACCATAGAAGAAATACACAGCCTAGAATACAACAGAAGTAAACAAACGGCAGGTGACCAATGAAATGTGCGGTTTGCAGTGATGTCATAATGCAATCAGCCAAACTGCAGCAGAAACTGTAGCACTGTCTTGTTAGCTTCTTTTTCTGCATATACTGAAAGGTATGCTCATTTGGGCTTCAATGTTTACATTAGTATATATGTATACATTATATTATTAACCTTGTTAATGATCCGGCTGGAGAATAGTGATGGAGTTTTCTCCCGGTGGGCGTGGAAATTCAGCGCCATCAGAGCATCCGGACCCACTGAGAAATAGTTGTTCATGGACAGAACCTGTGGGGTTAAAAAAAATCTAACATTGTACATATTCATCAATGTATACGTTATGTATGTATATTATGATATATTATCATTCATTTTAAAATATTTTCACCTAATATCATGCATTTAAAATATGATGGAAATATTGGTGTGGAATATGGGGACTGCCCGTTCTCTCCGACGTGAACTCACCTTTGGTTTGCGAAAGTTATAATATCCTTTAGAAGCAATCTGTACTTTCCACCTGGAAATGGAGATGGAAATATTGTGTCAGCAGAGATTCATAATGCTTAGCGCATTGTTTGCTAGATTAAGTTTTTGTTTTTTACATGAATGCCAGATTTGAATAGAAACGGATCTACAGGACTGACCGCTCCCGTTTTTAAATTAGACACAGGCGCTAGCTTTCCTTGCTAATGGTAATGTAGGGCCTAGCCAGGCGCTAGCTTTCCTTGCTAATGGTAATGTAGGGCCTAGCCAGGCGCTAGCTTTCCTTGCTAATGGTAATGTAGGGCCTAGCCAGGCGCTAGCTTTCCTTGCTAATGGTAATGTAGGGCCTAGCCAGGCGCTAGCTTTCCTTGCTAATGGTAATGTAGGGCCTAGCCAGGCATCTTCATTGGGCTTCCTCTGTGTAGGTGTGACTTTAATAATGTTTAGGTAAGCCCTTCCCCCCTGCTCACTCATTGGATGAGGATGGTCGCTAACCTGTCCATCTTGACTACCTCTGCGTCCACGATGTTCCTGAGCACCTGTTCCACGGGAATCTCCCCGGCGTACCCCGCCCCCCAGCCCAGGGAGTTCGACAGGTCATTTCCTGTTCCCAACGGCAGGATGGTCACCTGCGGAGCGAACTGCTCCTGGCCCTGTGAAATACACACACACACACACACACACACACACACACACACACACACCACACCACACCACACCACACCACACACCACACCACACCCACACACACCACACCACACCCACACACACACACGTACACACACCCACACCACACCCACACCACACACCCACACCACACACCACACCACACACACACACACACACACCACACACACACACACACACACACCACACACACACACACACACACACACACACCACACACACACACACCACACCCACACCCACACCACACACACACACACACACACCACACACACCACACACACACACACACACACCACACCCACGTGCAACACACACACACACACACGCACCACACCACACCACACCACACACACACCCACACAGTAAGATTAACATCCGCCAGACCCAAGCAGGCCACTCTTGGGCTAGGCTAGATTAACGTGCCGCCCGTCCATCCTGGCCTTCTATCTGTGGTTTACAGCTGTGTCTCTATGCAAGCGACAGTGCTGAGGCACATGACATGCAGACCTGCGTCCTCACCCCCCCCCCCCCCCCCCCAACCCACACCCCCCACGTGCCAACCTCACCCCCCCCCCCCCCGTCCCACCGTTCTCCCCATGCAGCTGTAAGCTGCTTATACTTTAATTTTAGAATAATCTAGAACCTGCCAGCTCCACATGCTTAAAGACCCGGGGGGGTCAGGCTCCCATCTCCAGTTACCGAACAAGCACGCGCACGCCGTTATTTATATTAGGCAAATTTGTAAAACACAGTTACTGGGATTTTCCGCTGCTGTCGTGCGACGGGGAAGCATTCACGCAGCAAAGCAGATGCATTGTGGGTAATGTGTTGAGCGCATTGACGGACGGCGGCTGAGACACAGGGACGGAAGCAGCGAGGCGATCGGCCGCGGAAGCGATGCATTGTGGGCGGCGGCGTCGCTCACCTTCAGCTTCATGGCGTCGATGGCGTCCAGAACCCAGCCGACCGTGCCGTCGCCCCCACAGACGAGCACACGCACGCAGCCGGCGGGCAGGAGCAAGCACAGCTGCAGGGCCTTCGCTGGGGGCAGCTCTGAAAGGTCAAACACCTGAGGCACACACAGGGAAATCACATCAGAACTACATTTCCCAGGGTGCAATTTCCCCTGATTAATCAGGAAGTAACTGCTCTTCACACCCTAAATGTCTGAGGCTAATAGTTTTAATTATTATTATTTTTTGAGAATAACACTCATGCTTTCCGCTCCTCTTCGTCTGGATGAAGCATCTGCCAGATGATTATAATGTAGTGTAATCTCTGGCTTTATTGCTAAGCATCTCTTCTGCTTTCGGTCATCAAATAGTGCATGTGTAATTCACACAGTGTGCTTATAACACACCCAAGCCCACGTCCCTGTGTTTCACTGGGGTATACACTGCTGTTCACACCTGGATCATTCAAAATAACGGACATTTGCAGCTTGTTTCATAGGCTAACAATGGCACTCACTGCGGCTTAAGAAACAACACATAGGGAGAGAACAAAAGGTACGACTGTTTACACTCCAGTGGGGCATTCTAGGAAATACCTGACACCATTCCGCGGGACTCTAAAATCAAGAAGGTTCGCTCTATACGCAAGAAGGAACGACGTGCAGGCCTGTGTGGAACAACACCGCAGCGCTGTCTGTCGAAAGCAAAGCGCTGGGGTGGAACGAGACGCGCGCCAAGAATTTGGACGCCTGACGTTGGACAGCGACAGCAGCTCCGAGGTTCTCTGAGGATTTGCTGATGAAACGCTCGCTGCTGCCAAAGGGTTGCCGTGCCAACAGTCCAGCGTGCCAGAATGAGTCAGCTGACGCCCTCAGCCAATAGGATGTGACCTGCCCAGCACCCAGAAAGAGGTGTGGCCATTTCCTTCTGGCAACATCTAATTTTAAACGTCGTCATGTTTAATTGGGGCGCATCTGCAACTGCAAGCCAGATAGCAAACAGCACGTGGAAGGGAACAAAAGGTGCTTATTGAACAGGTGAAACATTCAGTTACCTGCTGAGTCACCTTAACGGAACAGAAAGCTCACTCTGAAACGGTGTGCTGCGTTTTGCAGCGAGCGTTCGTCTGGACATGTTTTGTGGGCGTTTAGTCAGGGGCGGGAACATTCAAGGTTGGCGGTGTGGTAATGGTATCGCGGCGGGTTGAAGAATGTAATTGGCTATGGTGCAAAGGTCAAAGGTCACCGTGCACCCAATCCCAATCCCAATCCCAATCCCAATCCCCCCCCTCAGTCTCGATGACCTGCAGTGTTCTGCAACGGGACGTCCGGTTCGGTTTCTAAACGTTAGCGTAGCATTTTGGCGTCTCCTCGACGCGCGCCTGCCGCCGTCTTCAGAGCGTTCCCTGCAGAAACCGGGGGCGTTTCGGGGGGGCACTGACCTGGACCGGGTTGAGAAGGGTGCGGAACTCCCCCAGCAGGGCCTCCCCCATGTTGTTCCCGCTGCGTGTGTTCGCCAGGATGAGCATGGGGGTCCAGCCACGCCCGCAGACCTCCGCCAGCTGCAGAAAGGCAGGAAAAGGGGTCGCCGTCACGCCACACGCTGCCGCCAAGCGTTCAGTTTACAGACACGCCCCCAAACACGCATCAGTGTCGCACACAACAACAAAGCCACGTCGCTTTAAGTAGTCATTTGCTGGTCCTTTTCCCAACAGTTAATGTCCATCTCCACAGTACCAGAAGCTTGAGGGACATTGATATTCAATTCACAGGTTAATTTATGTAAAACCAGGAAGCTTTGAATAAAGATTCTCTTCCCTTGAATTCTTACATCTCTCAGCCCGTATTAAAGTACAGAGACTCGGTTATGCAATGATAAGAGTCACCTTTTTAGAAAATCTATCTTCCTCAGCAGATTAAGAACCGCTTTAAAAAAAACTGTTAATAACCAGACGAGTGTCAGCGTGACCTCCTGCTCACCTCCTTTTGCACAGACCCCTCCTGCTCACCCCCCTCCTACACACCCTCCTCCTGCACACCCCCCCCCTCCAGCACACACCCCCCTCCAGCACACACCCCCCCTCCAGCACACACCCCCCTCCTGCACACACCCCCCTCCTGCACACACCCCCCTCCTGCACCCCCCCCCCCCTTTTCTGCTTTATACCTGTTGGCTTTTATGCAAATTCCATATTTCATATTTTGCATGCATCTGTCCAGTTACACAGTCTGCTAGAGGGGGTAGGAGAGGAGTGGGGCAGGAGAGGGTATTAGTGGCCAGGGGTACGTAGCATTAGGGCAGGAGTGGCTAACCCAGGTCCTGAAGAGGGTCACAGGGCCTGCTGGGTTTTGTTTTTAAATCAGCACCCAGTTCAGACCCAAGGAACCTGGGGGGTATTTCACAAGCAGGATTACTGAGTTAGCTGGATAACTGCACCGAGTAAAACTCGGAACCCTCCCAAATCTGGAACATGGACTGAAATAAAAAGGGTTTTACTCAGTGCAGTTATCCAGCTAACTCAGTAATCCTGCTTTGTGAAACACCCCCCAGGAGAAGTGATTTACTGCGTAATCATCTGCTTTATTTATGAATTAATTGCAGAGTAACAAAGAAAACCAGCAGAACCCATGGCTCTCCAGGACCAGGGTCAGCCCTGCATTAGGGGGTCGGTGCATTAGAAGGGGGCAGTAGAAGGGCACAGGGGGCAGTAGAATACCCAGCAGTGGGCAGTAACAGGGCGCAGGGGGCAGTAATGGGCGCAGGGGGCAGTACCAGGGCGCAGGGGGCAGTAACAGGGCGCAGGGGGCAGTGACAGGGCGCAGGGGGCAGTGACAGGGCGCAGGGGGCAGTGAGGGGGCAGTGACAGGGCGCAGGGGGCAGTGACAGGGCGCAGGGGGCAGTAACAGGGCGCAGGGGGCAGTAACAGGGCCCAGGGGGCAGTAACAGGGCGCAGGGGGCAGTAACAGGGCACAGGGGGCAGTAACAGGGCGCAGGGGGCAGTAACGGGGCGCAGGGGGCAGTGACAGGGCGCAGGGGGCAGTAACAGGGCGCAGGGGGCAGTAACAGGGCGCAGGGGGCAGTAACGGGGCGCAGGGGGCAGTAACGGGGCGCAGGGGGCAGTAACGGGGCGCAGGTACCCCCTCACCTTGCTGTACTCCTGGGTTTGGGAGCGGCGCAGCTTGTTGACTCGGTGCAGGTAATGCGGGGGAACGATGAGGCTGCGGAACTCGCCAAGATCACAGCGTCCGCCGTCCTCCAACCCCACCTTACAGTCATCATGTACCGTGGTCTGACACCACACACACCTGCCAGAGAGCCAACGCAGCGTCATACTACCGTCACACACACACACACACACCTGCCAGAGAACCAGCGCAGCGTCATACTACCGTCACACACACACACACACACACACACCTGCCAGAGAGCCAGCGCAGCGTCATACTACCGTCACACACACACACACACACACACACACACACACACACACACACACACACCTGCCAGAGAGCCAACGCAGCATCATACTACCGTCACACACACACACACACCTGCCAGAGAGCCAACGCAGCATCATACTACCGTCACACACACACACA
The DNA here is from genome assembly GCA_029718625.1 of Synaphobranchus kaupii. Classification (NCBI taxonomy): domain Eukaryota; kingdom Metazoa; phylum Chordata; class Actinopteri; order Anguilliformes; family Synaphobranchidae; genus Synaphobranchus; species Synaphobranchus kaupii. The sequence continues at coordinate 20,656,697 of CM056387.1, read as the reverse complement.
CACACACACACACACACACCTGCCAGAGAACCAGCGCAGCGTCATACTACCATCACACACACACACACACCTGCCAGAGAACCGACACACTGTCATACCACAACGGACAGCGCATACACCCATCTTACACACACACGCACACGCACACACACGCACCTGCCAAAGAGTAGCTGCACCATCATACCACTGTCTTACACACACACACACAAATTTTACACCATGCACACACCTGCCATGAGCCAGAACACTCCATGATATAAAAGTCTCAAGCTCCGATAGACAGCCTTGTGACAACTCCTCTTGTGTTGAACGTTAACATGCACATCGTCACGCCAAGGCCAGTGACATTTTCTGCGGGAGTGTACTTTAGTCTATTATCCTTAGGGCCATGCACAGACACAATCCCAATAGGTAACACTCTGCTACTGTTTTTAGTTCGTCATTCACATTCTCAGTGTTCCAGGTTATAGCGTGCCTTTATAACGCCGAATCCAGAAATGGAAAAATACTCCCAGAGGCCTTTGCGGCACAGCAAAGCCGATGAAAGATCAAATGAAGCACGCAGAAAATAAGAGTTTTCCTGTTCGCTCTAGATCTAGAACATGAAAGCGCATTAGCATTGTTTAATCTCTTAGGTAAAATACACTGGAGAAACCTGTCTAATGTAGCCTACGGTTTCTCCAAATCAATTGGACCGACCGGCAGCTGGTGTGTAGCCTAAACAATACAAATCTAAAACCAGCTGAATTGTTATTTGCCAGCATCAGATATACGACTTAACAGGTAAATCCATCTCTGCTGTAAACCCCACCATCTCGGACTGGCTATGCGTGGGTATGAAGGCAGCACGTAGAGAATTTAAAACGGCAGGTGTGTGACGGTTGAAGAGGCAGCATTAAAATATAATTTAAAGTACGGTAATCCATGCAAAACAACTGGTCTTTACAGTTAAAAGGGCTGTAGCTATACGCGCCAACGCTACAGATAAACAAAAGATAACATACGAGTCAACTGGATCAGCTTAACAACGGATGTGTGTTTGTTTTACCTGTAGTCGCACAACTTGGGCTGCGTGCCACACTGCTGTTTGCATACCGCACAGTAGCTGCAGAGTGGAACGTTTCCCCGCGCCCAGCGATGAGCCAGACTTCCATCCGCCTGGGCCGGGGCCATGATTTCCTTACACGGCAGGCTGCGGTCGGCCCGACGCAGGCATTGCTCGTCGGCGCACACGCCGCAGCAGTCGCAGAAAGCTCCCTGTATGATGTGCTGGGAGCAGACGCAGCAGTAGGTGGGCTTGTTGAATAGGTCAGTGTAGTGCCATCCGTGCTTGCTTCTGCGAAAGATGTCTTTTATATGCATCTTCCGCTTTGAACGCTGTACGCTGCACCATAGCGTGATAATCACAGGTACCGCTACGGCCAAGGCGGTCCAAGCCAGGAGTGTCCATTCATCTCGAGAATCCACGGCGGACTCGCTGTTTACTTCGTCCGCTTCCATCTACCTCAAGCGTTTCAGCCAGGCAGTGTGGTGACAGGCAAATGCATACACAACGAAATGTTTTTAAAATGTGCACGCCCCTCTCCGAGTTTGCTTTGAGACGGATGTTACTATCGCACTGTCTCCTTTCCGCATGCCTCTCGTTTGTTAACGTTCTGGGGAGACACTACTAGATGTGTATTTCCGCAAACAGTGAAAAATTCATAAAACGGATGTTGATTTCGCGATTGTCACAGCAAAAAAACCAAGGCGTCGAGTCAAAAGCGTTTCAATATAACGTTAGTCTTCATCGAGCTGCTAGTCTTATGTCGACTAACGTTATTGCGCATATTAAATTCGCCGCATGTTTAACGCGAGAACTATACGATCTTGAAAAAGCACACAAACCAAAATAATCTGCCATAATCTCATCGGTTGATGACTGCTAACCCTGCACTGTGCTCATGCCTGGGCTAGCACGCTGATTATGTGCAGATAACCACAGAACTGTACGGACCAATAGACGGAAACGGAAATCGTGACGTCATAGTTTTCGGTCCCCTGCAGTAGAGCTTCCACAGAACTGTGAGTGATTCACACAGGCAGTCTTCTGGATGTCAAAAGAGCGCGGGCCTGTAAACCAGGGCCAGTGCTGCTGTTCTGGAGAATGATTCTAAATATATGTCTCTACGGGGAGCACTGAATCACGTTAAATTGACATACGCTGCTAATATGTTGCCTGTATAATCAGTTGGCTGCATCATACACACAAATATTTAAATGCAGAAAAGTCTACTATTCAGCTAACTAGCCTGTAGACTAGCCTACGTGTAAATATGTCTGCGTATAAGTGTAGGCTATCAAAATTAGTTTCACCGAAATCTCTCAAATCTTAAATCATAAACAGTGTTGTCAATAAAGAGTACACAATAAGTAATGAGATAAATTAAGTTTCGTGTTATGTGTCAACGTTTGCCTGTTTGACCCCCGTGAATAAGAATATTCTAAAATATATGTTCTATATATTTATTTAAACGTATTACATAGCACAATCGGAACAAATACGCCGACAACCTTACAGTATGATTGACAGTGTGGCTGTTATAGCTACAGTCATGTCGGAAAACAATATTAAATGATACATGACTCATCCCAGGCTCGGAATTGGAACAGTGCGCTATGGACTAGCCCAAAAAAGGCTGACAGGGGCGACACCCAGTGGAAATTCTACGTATTACAATCTTGTTGTGATGTTTTTTTTATTTTTATTTTTTTAAGCACGTGACCTGCAGGGATTTTAAACTTGCATTACAGTCGATATCCTGATGGGGGTCCCCATAGGCACGAGATTAGTAGAGTCACCTGACAAATCAAACAAGTGGTTAAGGGGGAAATCATCCGCGTCATCTGGGCTACAGAGGAGCTGCGAGTGGCGGATAGATATCGTCCACAGTTTGACCAATGCATTTCTGAGTGCGAGCGTGCGAGCGTTCCACTACAACAACTGGAAAACTCCAAATGACATGCAATTCCCAAGAATTTCAGAGTCGGGCAGCCGACTCTGAAAAACGGCTCAGAAGAATGTTCCATGGCCTGCTGATGCACATAAAGCAGACAAAAAGGAACTGGTCAAGTCACCTGACTTCTTAAATGTCTGTGGTCACAGTTAAAAGTAAACAGTTGGCACATATAATTAGGCATATGTTTTGCACATTTTATTTGATGTTACATGGAAAATCAATTTGAGGCAGATTTGAAAGTACCTTTCTAGTGTAGCCTAAATTACTGTTCAGTTGTGTATTTCACCTCCTGGACTTTGGGGTGGATTTCAACAGTGCGATTGCGTTCGTCTTGTATAATCGAAAGCTGCATGTTGAAAGAATACCAGTAAACCCTTGAAGGCTTAATGCAAAATGCAGTCAGTTTAACGGGCAATGCTCACATTATCGCACTGGCAAGTGACATTTAGCCAGGCAATTACCCCAAAGCTGACAGAGTTGTTGAAAGTTTTTTGTTGCATTTTTCATGAGGAAAGTTGTGCTACACAGAGCTTCTAAGGAACACAATAACAGAATAATGTTTAGAGCAGGGGTGGGCAACCCTGGTCCAGGAGTGCCAGAGACCGTCATCATAAAGTTTTTTCTTCATCCAAACCTACAACTGCATAACTGGATTCATATTAATTAATCAGTATTAATTAATGCAGGTGAGCATGTGCTGGAGGCACTCAGCGTTTCACCATTCAGAATATTCAGCCTCAGACTTTTAATCATCCATCAAACTCGGATGGAAAAAACCCCCAGAAATCATAGAAGTCATAGGCCGTGACCAAATATGATCCCTGCTCCCTGCCCCCTGTCCCCTCAGACCCGTCTACTATGCACCCTCTCCCCTCACTTTGTAAGCAGCGTGCGAAAGAAATCCTGCAAAACTCTTTCCAAACTAGTGAGGAAGTAGTTAGTGATATTTGATCAGTCGGTGAGAATATGATAATGGTTATGAATGACAATAGAATTAACAAAAATAAAAAACCCTTGGAAATAAGGGTTTCATCCTGAAATTTTAAGTGCCCCCATTTGTGGGAAAAAGTAGCCCACTAAAATTTTTTTGACTCAAATATGCGCCCTCAAAGGGGTGAAGGGATCATATTCGGTTATAGCCATAGAGTTGAAATGTGACCGGCAACTTTTTCCATGTGGTGCATTGCATTGTGGGATTCCCTTCTTGCTGGAAGCTTGCATTTTATACCCATGGTGGGAGGGAGGATAAACGAGGGAGTGAGGGAATATAATTACTCCCTCCCGTTTCTTAAATTGGAACCGAATCACACTTGATGTGGCTGCCATATTTCATCCTGGTATTTTGGCGATTCCCCCCTTGAAGCAAGGGAAGTGAACGACAGCGAGAAAGCATAAAATTAGGATCTGAATGTAGCCCCGGGAGGCAAGAAGGGAATCCCACAATGCAATTCTCCACATGGAAAAGCTGTGCGGTCACATTTCAACACTCTATATGGCGTTGCACTTCCTATATGTTGCAAGGGCGGTTCAGTTCCATTTTTGTTTGTTTCTCATCAATCCTCCCTTGCAAAGCACCTGCTAAGTTTAATTGCTGCACAAGTAGCAAATTACATCACAAGATGGCTCCCTCCAGGGAAGTGAGCAAGGGAAGGGAGCGTGTAAAATTGGATCTGAATGCAGCCCCGGTTTAGACCTACCCATACCTGAACCGTGCAGAACAAGATGGGGCAGTGGGTAGTCTGCTGTCTCCTACAACTTCTACTACCTCAATTTCTGTTCCGAATTTGCTGTGGAACTGTTGGTTTTTAGGGGTTTAAGTGCTCAAGTTTACAACAAGCATTGCCAACCAATGGCAGATGGTGCAGTTAAAATGACCAAAATTAAGTTCAGTTACATGGTTTAAACTCTTTTAAAGCATTTGATTAAATTTTGCTTTAATTTAATCTATAGTTCATTTTTATTAGCCTGCTCCTCCTGCTTACAATTTCATTAATTAAATTATTTAACTGATCAAATTAAAGACTGATGTGAATCAATAGGCTCCTAATTGGTGAAAGTGTGGACACATGGGCCACTAAAACTATCCATTTGGCAGATAATGAAAAATTCAAAAGACAAATAATACCAAACCTGCATTGTGTTAAGAAAAAAATTATGAAAGAACTTGAACACGTGTTCAACAACCTAATTAGGATGGAATGTTGTCAAAATAGCTCGTTTAATTACAAAAATACATAAATAATACTGAACCTAATCGCTTTATTTATTCATTCATTAATTCAATAATGTTTTGGCGCTCTGCCTTGTACTCCATTTGTAATTTATGTCAAGAATATCGTACGGAAATGCTCAACAAGTGAATATATATATAGCAAAAATATTAGGGGGTAAAATGGCGGTGGAGAAAATTACATGTTGTAGGCCAAACGGTTAATCGGTTTCATCTGCGTGCAGAGGTACGCTACTAAGTGGCGTTTTCCTCCAGAAAAACCACAACCACAACCACGCAAACCATGCTTGGAAAGAAAGTTTTAAATGGAATCTCAAATCACGAGTCGCCCGACGTTTCCAGTTGAACTGGTGGTAAGCGATGTCTACAGCCGACTTTTAAACGTAGGCTATTTCAATTTATAATAATAAATTATAAACATTAAGCAAAGTTTTCAGTCTATTTGAGCTGAGTGATAGCCCACATACCAGAGTTAAAGGTAATGAAGGGATCATTGTTTTATTTTGAAATGTGAATTCTTGCTTTGCTGCGTTACTGATGAAGTATTAAACACCGCTTGAAATCAACCCTCCAAAATAAGTGTCTGGGGAAACTTGCCGTTTCTTTCACTTGTACTCGTTTTTCTTGAAAAGATAGCCTCGAGCCGCTCGTCACAAAGTTTACTGAAGACTACTTAATATAAATATGGCTTTTAAATAGCATAAATAATATTCAAAAAAATCAAACGATTCGCCGTTGCTGACGGGTCTGTATCTTGCAGTGTTTACACAGCCAGGTCCATTTGCAGACCCGTCAGGCTTTTGGTCACGTGGTCTCAGATCCCGGGGGAGAGAGACCGTGAATGGGAACTTTGTTACTCCACAAAAAAGCTTCTAATGGCATTGTGCTCCAGATGGAATTCTTCTGGGAGTGGGGACCCCCAGACAAAAACAGCCAGCAAAACAACTGAAACAACACCGAAGCCCCCACTACAAATGCAGTCCGAGCGATGCTGGTAAATAGGAGAGCGTCTTGCACTCTGTTTACTTTTCTGTGGTGACAGAACGAAACAATCCACATGTAAATTTATAGAGCGAGCCTTTCCACTTACCCTCTAATAAACTTTTGATAGTGTGTGATTTGGACCGTTCTTGATCGCCAAAACTTAAATTCCGATCTGAGCCAATGATGCATATCCATAGTGAGACATTTAATTCCGATCTGAGCCAATGATGCATATCCATAGTGAGACATTGCTGATGGAAAACCTTACAAATATGTGCAACATCCAGACATGCGAGTGCAATTGTTTTGAAACTAACTACCAGTTGACTTACCAGAATTTTGTGACCTTGCAGAACTGCTAATTGTGCAGTGTAGTAGGATGGAAATAATTGTACTCTGGCTTCTGGTGCATGTAAGATGCTTTTTATTCATCATGCTGAAACTTGTTGGCTTCTGCTGTTGTGTAAGGAACTTACTTTACCTATCAATTATCAATTCAAGTTTCACAAACATCAAGATAAAGGCTTTGGCTGTAAATGCATTGACATTTGACAACCAAACTTTGATAATTTAAACATGTTCATATCACGTACATGTGAAAACATGTAGGCAGGGGTGGATGAAGTTGGATGCAAATACCCAGGCTTGGGAAAATGTATCTGATATGCTACGTAAATCATGTTATTTAGGCGTATATTGTACATGAATAAGTCTGTCACTGTGACCGATATACTGATGATGATGCACAACCTTTTTCTCTCCTTCCTCCTCTACAAGACACTGGAGGAAAATGTCACTTAGTCTCAGCGCGCATATCAGCTTGTCTACGAGACAACTCGAGCTGCCCCCCCCCCCCCCCCCTGACCTTTCACTGATCCTGAATGGCTCTACAGTGTTGCTGCCTTCATCTGCTAGGAATCTGAGAACATCACAGTTTTGTGTCCGATGTGCAGATTCTTCCTGCTGTGCAACATCCAGGGAATCCTCCTCTTCCTCATCACCTACTAAACCAAACTCTTAGTCCGGGTGCTGGTCGGTCATTTCCCCTAGTCTAGACTCGACTGCAACTCTCCTCGCTGGCCTCCCTGCCTGCACCATCACACACCTGCAGCTCATCTGACCTACATCCTCCCCAGACTCAGCCAGGCCCCGCCCCCTTCTCATCGCCCTACACTCGCTACCTGCATCCACTCGTGTCAAATTCAAAATGTATCAGCCTATCATACGGCTAAAAGGTCTGTGCTGTTACATCTTCAACAGACCCGACCCGCCAGCCGGACCGCTCTGTTCTGCTACAGGCTAATTCAATCACCCAAAAAGGTGTGCGCGCGGGCGTCCGCTGGGTCTGCGCGGACCTGACGTCGTAGCCGACCCAAAACAGGACGTCTGCCGAGGCACTCCGCAGCAGTTTGTTTTTTTGTGTCCGCGCGGGCCTGTCTCTTCACCTACAAGCTTACCGTAATCTTCTTCCACGAAGGACGCCATTGTTGTTTGCAATTTGCGTGCAAAGATTATGGGAAATGTAGTCTATAAAGAGAGTTGTTGTTACGCTCGACTACAAAAGGCATAAGTCCACGGATGTGTCTGCTCCTTGTTTTAAACGCTCTGGACCCGCCCTACAGCTGGGAGCCTGGCCACACGCTTTTACTCGTAGCCCGTCCTGCGACCGTCCGCGAGCTGAAGGTACCCATCTGAATGAAAGGTCCGGGATCGGGGTGAGGAATAGTGGACGGTTTTCCTTTCTTAGTATCTCAAAGCGCCCCCGTTGTTGTTTGTAGTGTGGTGCAAAGACGACGTTTGGCCTAAACCCATTTATCCTGGACTGTGACCACAACGGCGCAAAGAAAGGATGCTTCACAATCTGGCCGAGAGTTCGTTTTGATTTCACCATGTAGACTCAGAGGAGCTGATACAGGAAAAGAACATCTGTGGGTCCAAAGTTCTCTGGCTTATCTGGTCATGGTAACTCCATGCCAAACAGACCCAATAAACCCCACTGCTGTGACTGATCATGGCCTGATGGACGTGAGATCTAGAGCCAACGGCACATTTTCTCAACACTGGTCCCATCCCTTCATGTCTGTACTTTTACCTCAGCATAGGGACATGAAGCCCAGGGGACTTTCTGTGCTAAAAATAATGTAGTTACAGACAAGTTTTCCTCAAAGTGGAGTTTTGATATATTTCCTTAGAGAACCACCCCCTTATTATTTTAGGGGATCCTACATTCCCCTCCCGGTATGAAAAAAAACATTTTGTGAAGCACCTTGTGCTGCCGGAAAGGTGCTATACAAATAAAGTTATTATTATTATGATTATAAATGTAATCAGTTAGAAACTGCAGAAAGCTACCTGGTCTCCTTGCCTTTCACATTGATAGGTTGATGTCTGACCAGTTTTGCCAATAGGACCATATGTTGTTAATTGTGCCTGAAGTTTGGGGTCACCACTGAGACAGGAATGACAAGCCCCCAGCCCAGTCCTGTCCTGTTTGTCCATTTGGGGGGAGACAGGGAGACGTCACCCCAATATTTTATGAATTAATTGCTAGACTAGCTAACGTGCCGGTGAGACTTGGTGTTTCACTATGTGAGGCAAGGTGCTCGTGTCTCCCCAGAAGTTGAAACTAAACCCACACCTAAAAAATAAAAGACCCTTCTTTAACTGTGTTAGATTCTGTATTTTATAGCAAACCATCTGTATAGTCCACAGAGGCAAAGGAAACTCTGTTCTTTCCTACTTTGGTAGTTTAGTCCACCACCCTAATGCTTGCCAATGTAAGATGGCAGTCACTTTCTAAAAAAGACTGATCTTGATTCAGTCAACGTTTATTCTTAACTTATTATTATTATTATTATTAACTTTTTTTTCCTGAATAAAGACTGTAGTTCATTTTGGTGATCGTCGAGTTAATGAACAGGTCCATTTCAGTGAGAAACGTTAAGGACAAATGTTCATTGAATTCAGTCCTATTTGCCAAAAGGCCAAACCACCAAAGATAACAGTGGATTCCCCACTCATTCAACGCGCAGTAAACGTTTCACATTACAAAAAGGAAAGAAGTGGCTGGTTTAGGCTAGGCTACATGCTATGCTTCTTTCTTCATCTATACGGGGTTCTCATTCGTTTAAATTAAGGTGGTCCAGTGCACATTTTCTCCGCACATTTCTTGAAACGTACTTTAAACAATACTACAATTATACAATACCATTTCATTACAAAACAAAATATAAGGTAGGACTAGCCATATAAGTGATCCTCAATTAGACCTGTCGGTTTTTTTATTTATTTTTTATAATTAATCTCTGTTAGACTGCGGAGTGCGGACCTCTAGGCCTAAATATCGAAGTGTGTAGCCTAATGCCGTCGCATTTGGCACATTTTGTCGACTGATATTTAATGCGTTTTGTTCTCCAACTCCATTCATAACCTGCTTGAAGTCAGCAATGTACGGCAGCGTTTAGGCATCACATTTTACACCCAAATCTCGTTTAAATCATTCGCGATTAACTTCTGGCAGGCGAAGTGTCAACACAATGATACAAGCCTACTTTCTATCCTTACACAAGAACGTCTGTTTTGCAAATAGCATTTCGTATATTTTCGATTTGCGTCTCAGAAACTGTAGGCTAATTAGTGTTGGCCGCGATTTAGCTGAAATAGATCTAAAATTTGTCCATTCTTAACATTGAAGTGTATTAATAGAAGACTATTTAAAAGTCGTGAAACAAGTAGCTAAATTACAACAATTCCCGGGGCAAGCGTCAATGCTCTAATGAGCAGGACAATAGCCTACATTTGAAACATAACGAAAGCGCATAGGCTAGGCTACGCTTCATGTAGCCTACACGTCACACTTAAATGTTGACTTAGTTACGTTAAAGTTAGGCTAGGCTACTTGAACTATACAAATCGAATATAGGATAATGTTTCTGATTTAAGACCAATCTAGACACTGTCGCTTAGCCTACTGTCTTAGCGTTCATACATACATTTGTTATAATTTGTAGGATGGATTACACCAATTTTCATTACCCATTTGATTTTTTTACGAGTGTGATATTCTCTCACAAGATAATTCTGTTGTCCGTCTATCTAACATAGCCGGCGATATGATGATTGAATCTGGTTGCGTTTAGCCTTTCACTTTCAGATAGCCTACGTCAAACGTAAACTCCATTTGCATTTTACAAGTGCAAAGCACCATTTCTAAATATCCCTTGGAAAAACCCGTAAGGCCTGGGTTTCGCCAACTCGGTCTTGTGGCATAGGTTGTAGGCTGTATCAGTGTGATCAATGCCAGTCTCTTAACGGATTAAACGGGTATTGAAAAGGTTATTTGCACTGTCTTCACTGATTGAAAGTCAGATAAACTTTTCCACGTGATCAGCGCGGGACGTCAGAATTTGGCACTGGTTGAATCAATCATGTCTACAAACCAATCAAGCAATAAGAAACTAACTGAGCGCATTACCGAAAATAATTGAATTTTTTTTAAATGCATGACTCAATTGACTTGGCCTCATAACAACACTTTAGATAAGATTATATTCATTATTTATATGTCTTTTTCTGACGAATTATTATTGTAAATTATCAAATTAAGTCAGGAGTCCCATTTTTTGCATTCGCATACTGAAACCGAGATTTACAGTGTGTACTGACTAGGCTAACATAGGCCTAGGTTCAGAGAATATGACGAGCCATCCACCATCATTTCAGGTCTGTAGGCTATGTGTGTGCAAAATAAATAATGATGCCTCCAAATTGGTTGAGACAGACAGACATATTTAGCAGTTAATTCCGCTCAAATGGAAGTAGGCCAAGTCAGGCTGCAATGGGGTTGTGTTTTAACGACAGAGAACCACTGGTTTAACGCAGAGATTTCGAGCCAGGATATGTTGTGAAATGAATAAAAGTTAATGAAAATCATGCATCGTTGGAAATTGACCTAAAATCTTTAACCAACGTTCGGTCATAAATGAGCATAAGACGATCATTCCGAATCACGTTTCAGCATTATTTGTTAGGAACATTATGTCACTTACAGTTGGCTCTATGGAAAAGGGTATTGTTGATGCCTTTTGAGCTATTTTAAATAACCACAAATACTGGAAGGACTAGAATGTCTAATGTAGCTGCAAATTAGTCCTAGATGAAAACTATTTTAACAGCATTCTTAAACACGTAAGCCTATGCAACTTTATTATAGGTTAACCATTGGACAACGGGTAAACTCACTATCGACAGTGAAATAATCCTGTGTGAAATATGCCACCTGTTCGTCAATGAATTTATCATTGACAGAGGTGAAATGTTGTGTAATAGTTATAGGCCTATATGTCCTTTTCTTTCTATTACAGGGATGCCATAAGGAAAACTGTCTACAAAACGCACATAAGCACATGACAACGGTCTATAAGTTTCGCTCATTAAACCCGAGTAGGTTCAGAGGACTGCAGTTATAGGTAGCCTATTACGTTTGGTTAATATTCAGTGGTCCTGATTCATGAAACGTTTTTACTTGACTCAACTGATAGGCTATTCTATAACTTAAATGACCATTTTTATTAATAATTTTCCGAAACGTGTTTGTTTTGGAATCTCATTCTTGGTGAGACTTTCTCGCATGGATGAGATTAACCTCTCAGGGCTAAACTGCTTAATTAAAACCCTAAAGTTCTCGATGGCGCAGTTCAAGTGCAGATTCAGCGGGGCATTTAAAATCTGCCGAGACAAATGTCACTGCATAACCGCTTCTCTTTGTATAGCCTATGGGGGTAAACGGTCTAATTTAATGCAATTATGTCATTTTGGCGGCCAGCAAACCATATTATTACAATTTAGTTACTATTTTTCCCTCTGTTACAAGGGCATCACAAGTAAAGCGACATCGTGACAAGGATCAAAAACAATGTTTCCTGAAGCGTGCATGTATTCAGCTGTCAATAGGCAAGTACGTAATGTATATTGTTTTAATAAAATGTTCTCTATTACAGGGTTGTCAAGGGAAATCAAGGCAAGAATTATATGGAAAGAAAGTCAAGAAAGAATGAACCATGATGTTAGACAATGTCACATTAAACCTTTATCTTTTGTGTAACTTCGGCAATTATTGTCTTGCTTAAAACAAGAGTATAGGCTACATCAATAGCTTAAAATGACAATGAAATCTAAATGAAATATGCAGGCATAAAATAAGAAGCATTGGTTCTCAATATCTATTAAAAAAAGGTGTGTGGCTTCGTCAACATAATTTGAATACATTAAATTCGAGCCAATGTTCGAATTAGTTCCACAGAATTAAAGTGTCTGAAATGAAATCAGCTTCCGTATCTGTAGTTTATTTAAACAAAGTAGACAAAAGTTACTTCCTGCTACGTGAGCAAATCAAAACTACTACAGTTGAAAAGCAACTTCATCTTTGTGCACAAACGGCCTACAGCTAAAATAATTTGGTACGTGCAATATTTTAGGAAAATAGTTATTCGTGGAATACATTGCCTATGGTCATGGTTAAATTTGGTCATTAAATACAAGTTAGACATTTATTACACACACGTTCACATCATATTTAAATGTACAGTTGTATAGAAAATTAATTTCAGATGTTAAATGATTAAGTTAGGATCTACTTCTTTTTTTTTTTTTAAACAAACAAAAATCAATAAGAGTTCTTTAAAAACAAACGGCAAAAACAAAATGAAACGATCATCTTTTCTCTTTAAAGAATCCTTTATCCGTGCTGCTCTCTTTGATGGTCACGGTGAGAAAGTTCGACGTTACATCTGTCACAACAACCTTCTCAATGTTGTTCAGACAAGGGGTCCAGGAGTCTTCAGATGGCTCTGCAAATATCCTGGCGATTGGAATTTTGGCAAGGGTTTGGGGCTTCTCCTTTTGTGAAGAGCTGTCGGATCCATGAAAACCGCTTTTTGAAAGGTGCTGTAGTTTGGGCTGCGCCAGGATGTCACCCGAGCACTCGTTAGTCCTGCCATGGTCAAAGTCCAAGCCCTTTCGGCTGAGCCCGCTAACAGAGCCATGGTTTAACGTGCTTGCACTGGATGCAAATCCGAGCTGTTTTTTAACATAGTTCGAATCCGTCTGGTGCCTTCGAGCCAGTTGTATAACGCTCAACTTTGAGTTTCCAGCCTCGGGAAGACCGTGCTTTGCCAATTTGGACGGCCCAAAAGTAATCTGGGCTTCTGACCTAGGCCTACTGATCTTGCCGGGTTCGTGGGCTGGACAGATATTAGAACTGTCTTTGAAACGTAGCTTGGGCTTCGGCCCTCTCTTCTTGGGCGCCGAGACGAATCCTTCTGAAATGTGTCGTGGTGATCGCTGGCCTCGCTCCGGCTCCGGAGGTCTGACCCGCGGACTCTCCCCTCTGTTGATACTACTGGGTGGGAAAATAGTGGGTACTATGGTCCTTAACCCTTCCCGAGCTCGCGGTGTAATGACCGGTTCCGGGACGGGATATGAAACCCGAATACCCCTTGCCATATCGCTCCTGAATTCGTACGTTTTGGCTTTTGCTTTAGCTCGAGCCTATGAGAAAACAGCAACAAATAATTGTTAGCTAAATATCAAAACATAAACGATAATGACTTCACAGCATGGTAGATACAGTCGGGCAAATCAGACGTAAAATGTGGGTAGAGTTTAATGAACTAACGTTGTGAGTTGGTAATAAACTCATCCGTACGATATTTGTTAATTAGCCTATTTATATTTACAGTACGCTATACCCCACTATTGCCCAGCTGCATCTAACTTACCTAAATTATAAGCAGCGTCTTATTTGTCAGCTTGGAGTTCAGTTATACAATCAAAATACTCGCATAGCCAAATATGGCCTATTCAAGGTCTAACGGTAAAAGTTAATCGCAGTTTTTGCGACAAAAATTATGTAAAATTCCAACTGGGGTTTTTCCCCCCGAATACTGAACACGTAACCTAGTGAACAACCGCCAGATATCTAAACAGTTTGTTATATAGGCTACTTCTTGCCCGGCTAGCTAACGTCAGATAGGCTGAACCCAATCTGGGATTACTTTGCTAGTGTATCGATTTCGCGATCGGACAGGATATAAACAACTAGCTATCTTACCTTTAACAGGAAAGTCTCTGGTTTCGGTCCCCTCTTTTTGGGCCCAAACAGTTCCCTCTCACGTTCTCTGTAAATAAGACATCAACGTTTGTACATGCAACTCCGTCTAGATGTTAAATGCGTGCGTATGTGGCTGGAAGTCCACGGCTAGCTAGCTAACGTTGCCGTTAGCCTTTACATTTACCCCAACGTTACCCAGTACTATGGCCTTCTGCAGTGGCTTCCTTACCTTTCTTCAAAAGCGGCGAAAAGACGGGCGTCCAGGATGTTTTCCTCTGGTTCCCAGGTGCTATACCTATGCAAAATATGAGCAAAGGGCTGTCAAAATCTAGCTACCCAGACACATGCACTGCAACGGCATTCTCATCAATCACGCATGAATACATTAGCAGCTAACTAGTTCATTAGCCAGTGGGTAGCTATACATTTACACGCAGCTAGCTAACAAGCTAAACTGCTATCCAGCTACCTAGCTAGCGAGCTTTTACATTGCGTCGAGGCAGCAAGCTGGATAACCATTAAAATACAAAATCGCTTCAAGCGAGGTGATGTTAGTGAAGAATCACAACCAAATCCAGTCATCGTAATGTTAGGTAACAGCTAGCTAGCTAACGTTACCCAGTTGATAAAGCAACTCACTTCTGAGACCAGCCCTTCCATTTCACCAGGTATTCCATTCGACCCTGTAAATGTGATTTAAAAGAAAAAGGAGAAATACTTTTTAGCGAGACAGGAATGTCATGACGTTGGCGTGCAAACAAGCAGTTTGCATTCATAATAAAATGCGTTGTGAATTACGATGGTTATCATACTCTCCGTATCCGCCGTTTGATGATGGATTCTGCTGCGAACACCCTTTCCCCGACAACCGACAGCTCCATGTTTACTTCTATCTCGTTTATATTTTCTCTCTCTCCACGTTCGCCTGCTTAATTCCAGACAACCCATAATAGTCATACCAGAGAAGACGTCATCACGTTGGTTTTAATGCGTTGCCAGGGGGTGCTGTCGGTGGAACCATTTATATAGAGCACATTGGCTCAGCTGTTGCTACGTGCATAGGGGGGAGGAGGAGGTTTTAATCTAATCAAGAGGAAGTGGCGCCTGTTCAGAAAATGTATGATAATTGAATATGTTTTAGACTTGGACTACGTCCTCAACTTAGTAATAAGCTAAACATATGTTTTTAACGGGTTAATATGTCGTTCTTTTGACTTATTTTATTACTAGTCTAATATTCTCCAACGTTCAACCATGTACATTCACACTGTAGGTTCTGTTTGTCCTTTTTTCAACAACGTAGCCTAAATTTAGTTTAGGCCTTCTATTGAATAGTAGCCCAGCCTAAATCTGGCCATAGGAAATAGCTTAGTCTAACGTTAACTAATGCAGTTAAACTGGTAAACCGAAGCTTTGTCAAAAAATAATTTAAATGAGTTTCGGATTTGTAAATAATAGCCTTCCAATAGTCAAACGCTGAAACAGCTAGCCTAAGTAGGCCTACCTAACCATCTTGTCTACAAAATGTGGACAATAACGATGAAAGATATCTTGCTATCCATCGCTGTAATAAAATCAACATCATAATGTAAACGGTGAAGAACGGTAGCCTACAGCCTAGCCTACTTAAACTTGATGGCCTACTTGGCAGATTTCTTTCTTCTGTAAACCTACTTTAACGCCGTTTGAAACCAGACGCAATTCATTGCATGTCTGCAACGAACTTACCAACATTATTGCTTAAAAGTGAAAGAAAATTTGCATGTCATATGAGGAAAATATACGAAATTTAAATCCATAAATACATTGACATACCATACCTTCATTTTTGACGTGGAAAAGTTGGACTTCTGTTTGACGTTATTAGTTTACGGAATTGCATGGCCTTTGGTGCTATTATATTGCTAGTGACAAGGAAGAAATTATTGCATTTTATGTTAAATGTAAAATTATTCTATCTACTGAATGCCACTCTAGTAACTGCCATTATTAATTATATCTATTAGTCTAACATAATTTGAAACAGATTCTTTAATTGTAGCATATTCACTTGCTTAGGCTATTTTATTTATTTATTTTGCACGCTCCGTTTATACGTTTTAGGGAGTGCGGTAATATGAATTCAGGGTCATTTGCTTCAGCCTCGACTAATTTAGAGAGGCCAAACTGAAACACAGTAGATAACGCGAAATCAAATAAAACATGAACAGAAAAGAGATCGGAAAGATCTGTACGATAAATTAATTTATTTTCAACAAACGCCCATGCGCAGATGGGCAGTGAGACTTAGAAAGCTGGCTCCAAAACACCAAAAGAAAGACAAAACGTTCGATTACCGATCACATGAAACACGTGCGCTTATTTCACAAACTACAATAATATAACAAGTTATTAGAGCCAACAATGTGACCTTGCCATTACTGAATTATATTTATTTTACAGACGTATGAAGATAACCCTTTTGCTGTTGCTGTCAACGTTTTATTCAGGAATTTAGCCTACATTTTTTTCCATCTATGACGTGGGTTGTATCATAAAGTTATATTAATAATAATAAGCTACAAGCCTATTTGTATGTCAGTAATGCAACTTAAAAAAATATTATAAGAACATGTTCCAAAGAGGTAGCCTGTTCATTTGTCATAAAGTTAATCGGGCGCTTTAAATAAAATTGGGCTAAATGGGTTCAGTAAGCTGATTAACTTTTTAAAGTCTATACGGGGGTTTACAATTAAATCGATTTGGATGTATTCACAAAAAAAAGTAAATAGCAGCATATTAAAATGATATTATAAATTGACTATTTTCTTTGTTTGTTTTTGTACAGTCCATTAGCTACTTTTTAAAAATAAATTGCTTTTGTAGATTATATTAATGTGAATGCGTGTGTGTGCGTGAGAGAGAGTGAGAGGCGCGAGCGTGCGTTCACGAGGGGAGTAGGCCTATAGTGATCATCTTAAGAAATAAAAAACAGTTATAAGTAAAGTTGCTCTACTGAATGTATAATAGGCTACTTGACTGGAACTTAACACTGGTAATATCCTCTGCGCTAACCTTGCATGTTGCCCAAGGCATATCACAAGATGTAGATGTTTCAATTCCTCGTTAAAATAATAGACAAAACCCATAAGTAGCCTACAAGTCCATTTATGCTTTATCTCTGCATTACCACTTGATATGCTATAGGCTGGTGTTGGTAATTATATATAAAATATTGTACAATCAAGTTTTAACTAATTATGAAAATTGTTTCCTACTAAGCCAAAATATGATCATTTGGCCTTCCTAGATAAGCGTGTGTTGTTGTGTCGTTACCATTGTTAATAGGCTACGTTTTATATACATTTTTGTGATAGTTTTGTTTATGATAGACATTTTTATGTGGTTTCTTTCCACCATGTAGTATAATGCCTCTCACGTTTAATTGCTGGATGCTCGGACGTTGTTTCCCCTGTCAATTGTATTACGTAGGCTATCTAGAGTTCAGTTTTGTATCAAGTTCATGTGATTAATATGAAATTAGCTCTACTGTTTAGCAGTACCGAGAGAGAGAGAGAGAGAGAGAGAGAGAGAGAGAGAGAGAGAGCGCGCTCCACGCAGCGTCGCCATTAGTCTATATGTGCTCTACGTAGAAATTCCATGGCGAAATTAAAACCTGCAGCAAATGCAATAGGATGTACATAATTTTGTAGCGAAGCTAAATGCATAATTGTCTTAATGCGCAATTCCCAGTTTAGCGATTTATCTCGCAGTGTGGCTCCATTAAAAGCGATCTAACGTGAGAGAGACGCACAGCGGGTGATGCTGGCAGTCGGCTATAGGCTAAAGTGGAAAAACAACATAAAGCATTTCGACTAAAACGACAGGAGACAGCTGTAGGCTACGTGGTCAATATTATTATACAAAAGGACCATTTGACAAGCCACTACAGTTGGAGAAAGCTAATATTAAACCATTTGTTAAAACATTTCAATCGCTACAGCCTGCAGATTCTGTGCTACACCAGACATAGAAACGCCTCCGCTACAGCCTATAAAAATGCACGGAAATACGGCCTGGAATAAGACAAAGGCACGGATGAACCAGAGTGCTCGTACTCGAAAACATAAGAAGTAGCATCATATTTGACATACGGTGATCATTTTAATCCATCCGTATACAGACAGTTCAATATTAAAGAAGTTTATTTTGTTGTCTATGCGTATTGCTGCGGGATTCCTTATATGGTGCAGTGGGTGATTCGTCTACTTGCGCCTGCAGTGCAGCAATGGCGACAACCGTAAATGGGTGCAGTCGAGTTGTTAGAATATTATTGGTTCTGTGGTATCTGGGCAACCTCCTTTGCCGAGAGTTCGAGTGTGGAAAAAGTACGCATTGTGCTTCGTTTGAAGAACAACAGCCTATAGCGAATACAACTGTCCAAAATTTTCCAAATATCCTAGACCAAATGCATTTATGACGTTATTCACTACTTCAAAAACATGATTGTGCTGTCGAGATTTAATAACGCTTTTTTTTATATAAGAACTTGATTTAATAGGCCAGGTGCATATTTTCTCACATCTTGTAGCCTATTGTTTTTTCCTCACCCAACACGAAGTAGGCTAGTGCTGGCTGGGTGATAAAAATGTCATCTGTATAGAGATACCTGTGGTTCAGGTGAGATTTAGGCTAGGCCTAGCCTATAGCCTATATATGGAACGTTTTAGGTGTTCCAACATCAACCCTAACAATTTTACGACCAACTATGAAATCTAGCCTAGGCATGTGTCAGGCTACCTCATAGCACAGTCAAATATGAGAAATGCATGAGTGTAATGGCCTATGGCACTGGTAAAATGGTAAAGGATAGCCTATATATGGTAAGTATGTTACATTAGACAAATGAAGATGTGGTCATCCAAATGCATTTTTTTTAAAAATCTGTTTTACACATTCATTAGCCTAAGCAGGCCGAAGTGAAATGATTGATTAGAATATATAGGCTAATTTCTTTGATGTCTATAGCATAGCGTTCTATCTGGCCTGATTTGATCATATGATTTAATTAATTATTAATGTGCAATAATAGTAACATTGTGACATTGTAACATGATACACACGCAACATTTTGGTAATTTTGCCCACAAATATGACCAAGAGTATTTTTTTCATCATACTTTCATTTTTTGGAGACCACTATTGTCCTCACAGATTTCTGTCCCGTTTTCTGATCTCCATCTTTCCTGCAGGCAATATTTCCCATCTAAAAACATGGCCTTTAGAGCACAAAACGCTAGAATTAGTCTATTGTAGCAAGCCTGGATCGTATATAGGTGATTGTCAAATCAAAAATCATGGGAAGTGCATTTTGTAAGGTATATGTAGCCTATATCTTAACTACGCATCGCCTATGGACCAATTAGGACAACCATCCGCATCAGTTATGACCTATATGGTGATAACATACCATTCTGGCGTAGCGCATTCGCCTCATGGCTTGTGCAGTGTTGCTTCACGGTTTTATGTTTGTCAAAATATCTAGATTATACTGTAGGCATATGCAAAATATGCAGACCTACGGTAACCTAATCACATATGTAATCACACCTTCAAGGTTAGACTATATAGCGAAGTGTTGTTTGGAAAAATACTTGAGTTTTCTCGGCAGCCGCATTAGGCTACAGTTGCTAAGTGGAAATATCCAAGTGGAGCACCCATACACGAAAAGCCGGAGAAATGCGTGGACATGCGTGGCAATGGCGTCAATATTTGAATAAAATGGAAAGGCGGGACACTGGCTCTTTGGATGACTACATGGTTTCACTTCTGATAATCAAAATGGTTACATAGTTTAGTTTAAAATAAACATTTTCATGATATTGACAACCTTGAACCGTTTACGATGTTCATTTATAACCATTTTAGTTGTCCTTCTGCGCGGTAAATATTCTGTGTTAAATCAACATCGGCATGTCACACAAATATAGGTCATATGTCCTATATACAGTGTGTGTGTGGTTTATATTGATATGCAAAATTATGTTTTACGGTTATCCGCCTGCTTGGCAAATTGGAAACTACACATTATGATAGCCTACATAATCAGGTGATTTTGATAACTGAAATGTGACTAAGCAGTAGGCAAGGTTATTGATTCCCAGCGCTGTTTTCAACTTGGAAAGAAAATACGCACACCTGTCAGCAAAAAACGTTTTTTTCCCCCCAGGAATGATTGCCCAATCTGGTTACTACGGAGGAATTGCAAAAGACATGACCCTACAATTGAATATAGGTTTTATAAATATTTTAATATCTGCAGGATCGAATAGGACTCTTCTGAGAATTACATGCAGTGTTTTACATGGAGCAGATGCTACTATGTCTTGCAGTGCGCCTTTTGCTGCCTGGAAAAGGTTGTGCGCTGTACCCTTTGACAATCTATGTGGCTGATGGCCGAATACATAGCCGTTTTGTTTTGTGCGTGATGTGGGTTCAGTTCTGTGCGTGATGTGGCCTGGCAAGTATAAATTATACTTTAACCTGAATTTGATTTAATCGTATTGTTAATTAGGCAAAAAATAAATAAACAGATAATAGCCCATCTTAAAAGAAAAACATCGGGAAAAATAATTGCACCCCAATTTCAATGATATAGGCCTAACCTAATTAGCGCGTTGGACGTCGACCTGAGGTTTGTTCTTGTGTATATCATTATTTGTCGATTTATATGTTATTGTAGAACAATGGGAATGCGCCTGTCAGCCGAATCTTCTACTACAAGAGAAGCCGTTTTCGCTGCCTTTGTAGAGATCGTATCCAAAGTCGGCTACATAGTGCCACAGGCCTGACGATAAATTAAATGTAGCCAACACCTTCATAAAGTCGCTGTGGTCGGGCGTCATAAAATGCCACAGCTCTCAGTACGCTATTGCACCAAAAGAAAGCTACATCTAATCATTTTAGATATGAGCCCGATTTTTTTTTCTTGTGGAGTAAAGTCCGCCATTTTAGTTAATAATTATTTTGGCCAATAAAGTAACGTTGAAGCCTAAATTAGCTTACATTGGATTTCACTCGTCCATTGCACTTGTGATACGGGGTGGCTAATTTGTGACAGTTGCATCAGTAGTCAAAGCCTGTCTTATAGACTCGAATCAGTATCGTCAACAGCATGCGATTGCACTTTTAATGGAATAAAAAATATGTGTCTTGTAACACTAGCCTACATAAACAGGTCGCATGCCGACAATCAGTTTATACATCGCACCAATTCAGCACACGTATTTAATTAATGAATCATATTCATTATGGCTTCCAATATTCCATTGCCCTAGAGCTGCCAGCATAGTTCACCTTTAAAATGAAAGTGCACGTAGTAATTTCAATCTTTACAAATATCTGAAGAATGCGATAAAAATAAGTAGGCCTACTTAATTTAGGAAATGCACAATACAGAGCTATACAATAGATTTATAGGAGAACAGAAATAGGCATTTTCTTACAAACAATGATAGGACGGTAAGTACACTTAAAGCAACTCAAGTATGTTTGGTTGTGCTTCAGCGTGGGTTACATTTCTATGCCAATGTTACCATTAAACGGTTCCTATAGCCTACGTAGCTAGCAGCGTTAACAGCACGTGTGGTACCTTGATTGGCATGGCCGTGTGTGGCCTATCTTTGCTCTAAAATATCAGGCCTAGATGCTTATAGCCTACTTTTCGTGTTTGGTTAAATTTTGTATTTCCATATACAAACCTTTCAACCGATTTTGAATGGCCCCAACGGTAGCCAATGCGTTTTTTACGCACGTAGGCTATATTGAAACGATTATTTAAAATAAATACATAAATAAAAGTTGTTACTACTCTGAGTTTTATATTCAGTTGTTTTGATGCATTGCAGCTATAGTTCTTTTGATAATATTGTAATTCATTCCACCTTCGGCTCCCTACCATATCCTTGGTGAAAATGGAAAAATTACTAGTAATTACTGTCGCTCGTTATACGAGCGAGCCAGAATCCATGCGTGTACAACAGTTTACAAAATAGAGGATAATTTGTTGGAAAAGAAACCAGCAAGAATAGAAAGAAGTTTTGTCTGGATTGGAGTTGTGCATGCTGGGCTGCTCAGACCATCCAGTCTCCGATGTGCTACCTGTATAATACTATACTGCAAATCATTTCTCTATACAAAGAAAAAATTCATTTGATTGATTAAATATAATAAGTTGAAATGGAAAGGCTAAAAGTGTGATCGACTGGTCACTAGGGCAAAATAATTTGTGGTTAAATGAGCAAAACCTGCAGTGTGTTAAAATAAGTTTTAGTAAAAAAGATGATGGAAGTACTAAAATACATGTTGTCAACAAGCTTAATTGACCAATAGACTGGCTGTAATAATTCCCAGCATACACAGGGAGGTTTAAGGAACAAGTTGGGGAAGCCCTGGCCTAAGGACACCTAACAGTTGTTGGACTTGGAGAGTTATTTCTTCTCATCGGGGAGTTTGTTCTTCACTGTTTGATTGTTTTTCTTCCAAACTGGGGAGTTTTGTTTACATCACTTGCTGGTGCACAGGCTCGCCCTTTTCTCGATTCCCATTTCCTCTTTTTCTGTAAAGTATTTTTGTAACAGTGTCTCTCTAAAAAGTGATACTCAAATAAAATTGGATTTTGCACATTCTGAAGTTCTGAAGCCCCACGTTCTAAAACGCATGGAAAACTAGCAAAACAATGCGGTCCTAAAGGACTGGAATCTGACACCGCTGCTGCCCCCTGCTGGTTGTGTTAGGACACGCGTCTACAACTCTGGTCCTGGAGAGCCGCATGCATGATGCGCTGGTTTTTGTTGCTACTCGGCATGTAATTGTCCATTACAGGACACTTGTTTGCTCAATTAAAGCAGTTGATTACACAATTAACTGACCTGACCTGGATTCCTGGGTCTTGGCTGCTGATGTTTAGGTTTAAACAGAAACCAGCCGGCCTTGTGGCCCTCCAGGACTAGGGACACCCATTCACACACGTGTTCTGTGTAGTGTCGCAGCATATGACATAGTGTAGTTGTGTAGTCGTCATGGGCATTCCCTTTCACCCAAACTGATAAATTTGTCTGTTTCATCAGAAGAAGAGGAAATGAGTTCTGGTGTATTGATTCACATGAGCACGCTTGTTTTGAGGTGGTTGTGGGGACCAGAGTTCTGGTGTATTGATTCGCATGAGCACGCTTGTTTTGAGGTGGTTGTGGGGACCAGGACACTGTTCTACATCCTTCTGCTTTGTCTTTTGGCAAACAGCCTGTTTGCAAATCCACTGGCAAATCCAATAAGCCAGTTATTGACGTTAAATTCAGGAGATTTCAGCTTTTCTGAGAGGTGATGTTTTTGCAGCTTTCCTTTCAGGTTTTCCTGATCTTCAATCTTTTTTTGCTTTTCTCCTTTAGGGAAGTAGAGCGACAGAGAAATTCAAAAACCCGTATGAAATGAATATTCCTATAAAGGGGGCCAGCGGTGTATCGGACCCTTAACGGTGGCCTGAGGATCACAGTTCCTGTGCTACAGCGGCTGTTCCCTTGAACCAGGGTGAGTGTACGTTATTCCCTGTTATTCCCCGTTATTCCCCGTTATTCCCCGTTATTCCCCGTTATTCCCCGTTATCCCTCAACATTTTTCCATTGCTTTTCCTGACATTACGTGCGCACTAGGTTCCTAGCTAGCACAAAACATTACTGAAACTTTTTACTACACTACACTAGTTTTGGTGAATAGAAAAACTGGAAACGGGTATGTTTTACAACCCAAAAAACCCCACATATTTTGAGGCACAACATTTTCACAACATTCCATAAACTAAGAACTGCATTTAAGTCCTTATATGGCCCAGCTCATGGATACTCTAATCCAAATCCGGCCCTGGTTTTCTTTTCTCCCAGGGAATTAACTGAACAATTAGTGCTACTGATTGGCCAGACTGTCTTCACACATGACTCCCAGGTAAAGAGAGGGTGGAAAACAGCTCTGGCCTACATTCTTAATGGGGTGCTAAGAGTTGCTATACCTCTCTGGGTATATAGTTGCTATACCTCTCGCAGCCATTCTCCATAGTGCCATGCTGATATATCAATATTTTTCAATTGGCTCTAGAACTGTTCATTATCAGAAGGCTCTAGAACTGTTCATTATCAAAGAGATCTATAAATATTGTTCATCCACTCATCCTGTCACTCACTCACTCACTCACAAAGCTTCACCCATTAATTCACAAACCCACTCTTTCTTTCTCTCACACGCGCGCGCACACACACACACACACACACACACACACACACACACACACACACACACACACACACACACACACACACACACACATTTTCCTACCAACCACCCACTCACTGACTGATTAATGCAACATTAAAGCGATGGCAGTAACAATATTTTGTCTATCACTAGAGGATGAGAAAGTTGGAGTAAGAGGTTGATTGAGATTGTAGTGCTTGAAGTAGCAAATGGGTTCTAGGATAAGGCTCAGATGTAGCACAAGTATTGCTAGTAAATAGAGTTGCTAAGATGCAATGTAAAATGGTGTGTGATACAAAGTGACGAACACAAAGACATTTGTGCTCTAATTGATGTTTTGCAGTGGTTGTGTTGGGGAGTATAGATACAATTATTACTCATTAGAAAGAGAAATATGTTGAAATGTGTTTCACAACCCTTCTGTCTATGATTCAATACATCAGTGGTTCCCAAACTCGGTCCTGGGCCCCCCTGTGTATGCTGGTTTTTGTTCCAACCACAATTGCAATCCCAGAATTTTAACAAGCTGTTAATTTTTCTTAAGTGCTTTTCATATTTAGAGGGATTATTTACCCTCTTAAGTCACATTATGTATGTTATTATTAAAATGCTGGGATTGCAATTGTGGTTTGGTACGAAAAAACAGCATACACAGGCGTCCCCCAGGGCCAAGTTTGGGAACCACTGCCCTTATATAATATGTAGAGACAGCGAAGCCAATTGAAACCAATGGGGAGCACATCCGAACCAGGAAGTTTTAATTTTGCGCTCATCTCACATGCGCTCATCTCACAAGGAGTTGTGTCCTTGGAGTCATATGTAGAACGAGGACGGTGCAGAAAGTGAAGTGAAGACGGCTACGTCAAAGCCTTACGAGTATGTAATTGATTGCCAACTAGCGTACAAAAATACGACGTAGGCCAGAATAAATAATAATAAAAATAATTTATATCTTTGTCTGTGTGGTAAGAAAAAAATAGTTGACCACGGAAAAATAAGAATCAATTTTAAAGAAATTTGAATTAAGAGTTAACGTCAATATATGAGTGGAAGTTATTATTTAATTTTTTTTTGCTGTCAAAAATGAATGGAGCCCAATGGGGAAACTGGCTTTTTGAGTGCAATTATAGATATCAGCAGAGGGCGACATTATATTCAGTGCTGAGGTTGAGAGCCGAAAGCTGGCCCCTTGCCACTGCCTTAACAGAGTACCACACCATAGAGCCCATACATGCACTAGAACAGTTCCTAACAAGATGATTGGCTGCCAGTTTGTCCTCATAATTTATTTTGTGTGTCTGTGTTACCATGGTAGCGATGGCCGGACATGTTTAGGGCCTGATTTACTAAGACCTTTAGCGTGTACAAAACCTTTTGGCACACGCAAAACCAATAACAATACAAATTATTGGTTATGATATTTGTTCTGCACCAATCATTGGTTGTCTTATTAGTGTTGCGTGTGCTAAAAGTTTTTGCACCCGCTAAAGGTCTTAGTAAATCGGGCCCATAATGTATTGTTTTAATAAAGAATAACATGTTTGTAGAATGATTCACAATCTGGCCCATATTGAGCTATGGGAAAGGCAGGACAATGACCTTTCTGTGGCTCCAATGTGTGTCACATACATCATTAAAATTACTTCACATTCATAATCTCGCAGAACATTTCTCAACCTTAAAAACTATTCAGAACATTACAAACTATTCAAAAATCTCTGAGCTTCTCTAACCATCTGATTCTAGCCATATAGGATAAAACTGATGTGATAAACTCAGCTGACTCAGCTGAGAATGGCATTGGTTTCCCCGCAAGAACACCAACATTTCCCATAACTGTCTGTGGCTAACAAATTCACATATAATTATTATAAAGTATTTAGTAATTGCCACTTGTCATTCCCAATGGAAAATGACAAGTGGCTATTTACACAGCAATGTACTTTATTTTTACTAAATTTATTTAAAAATGTACACAGTGCCACCATCTATTTTTTCCTGCAGCATAATTTGAAAGCAAAGCACTGTGTGATCTCCCCTTTCTGAGATTCTCATATTCAGTCGTGGAAATCTCAGACAGAAATCCTGTGTCGAGGTACAAGGCCTTTAACGTGTCCTCAGAGTGTGTGTGTGTGTGTGTGTGTGTGTGTGTGTAGGAGGAGGGGGGGGGGGGGGGTGCGCCATGGGAATTTTCCAGAGGGAGTACCTCAAATCCTCATACATCAAACACACACACACACACACACACACACACACCTCAGGTTCTGTCCACCATGGCTGCTCTTGGACCAGGTGTTTCTTTGTAAAGGCTGAGGCTGGGATGGAAGCGGCTGGACCAGATGCATTAATGTAACTGAAGGCAGACTGCATAATGTGAGATTACTCAACCCTCCTGGCCCTGTGATAAATAGCATTGCACATCATACGTACTAGCGCTCCTGTCTGAGATTGTACACTGTTCTAATTTACACTGTTTGGTTTGTTTATAAGGCAAGAACAGAGTGTAACATGAACCAAATGGTTCTTTGGAAAGCACTTCAGGAACTGTTCTGTGGAAAAAAAAAAAAACATTGCACCATAGCTCAGTAACATTTTTCCTTTTAGTTGTGAAATAGTTTAAATGTCAGTTTTTTCTGTTGTAATTCTTCAGAACTAGTATCTCAGCATTGGCTCAAAGACAATTGAAGACAAAAAACAGCAGAAGTTAGAAATTATTTGAAAAATGCTTGAATGTGTGTATATGTATGTGTTATGTGCATAATGTAGAGTCAAGCCGGAAAGTCTGCACACCCCTTTCACCTTCTCCACATTTTATTACGTTACAGACTTATACTACAATAGATTGAGTTAATTTTTTGCCTCAAACATCTACACACAATAGCCAATAATGACAAAGTGAAAACAGGTTTTTAGAAAATATGCAATTTTATTTTACTGACAAAAATAGGTTATTTAGGGGTTACATATCTGTACACACCCTTAGCCTAATACTTGGTTGCTGCACCTTTGGCAGCGATTACAGCTTCAAGGCGTCTTGGGAAAGAAGCTGCGAGCTTGGCACACTTGTTTCTGGACATTTTTGCCCATTCCTCTTGGCATATCCTTGCAAGCTCCGTCAGGTTGGATGGGGAGCGTCCGTACACAGCCATTTTCAGCTCTTTCCACAGATGTTCAATTGGATTCAGGTCTGGGCTCTGGCTGGGCCACTCAAGGACATGCACAGACTTTCTCCGAAGCCACTCCTTTGTCCTCTTGGCTGTGTGCTTTGGGTCGTTGTCATGTTGGAAGGTAAACCTTCGCCCCAGTCTGAGGTCCAGAGCGCTCTGGAGCAGGTTTTCTTCAAGGATCTCGGTGTACTTAGCTGCATTCATCTTTCCCTCTATCAGGACTAGTCGCCCCGTTCCCGCTGCTGAAAAACATCCCCACATCATGGTGCTGCCACCGCCATGCTTCACTGTAGGGATGGTATTAGCCAGGTGATGAGCGGTGCCTGGTTTCCTCCAGACGTGACGCTTGGTATTCAGGCCAAAAAGTTCAATTTTGGTTTCATCAGACCAGAGAATCTTGATTCTCATGGTTTGAGAGTCCTCTTGGTGCCTTTTGGCAAACTCCAAGCGGGCTGTGATGTGCCTTTTACTAAGGAGGGGCTTCCGTCTGGCCACTCTACCATAAAGGCCTGATTGGTGGAGTGCTGCCTGGATGGTTGATCTTCTGAAAGGTTCTCCCATCTCCACAAGGATACGCTGGAGCTCTGTCAGAGTGACCCTCGGGTTCCTGCTCACCTCCCTGGCCAAGGCCCGTCTTCCCCGATTGCTCAGTTTGGCCGGGCGGCCAGGTCTAGGAAGATTCTTGGTGGTTCCAAACTTCTTCCATTTACAAATGATGGTGGCCACTGTGCTCTTTGGGACCTGTAAAGCTGCAGAGATTTTTCCGTACCCTTCTCCAGATCTATGCCTTGACACAATCCTGTTTCTGAGGTCTGCAGATAATTCCTTTGACCCCATGGCTTGGAGTTTGCTCTGACATGCACGGTCAACTGTGGGACCTTATACAGGCAGGTGTTGGCAATCCCCAATCATGTCCAATCAATTGAATTTATCACAGGTGGACTCCAATTAAGTTGTAGAAACATCTCAAGCAGTATCAGTGGAAACAAAATGCACCTCAGCTCACTTTTGGGTGTCATATCAAAGGGTGTGCACATTTGTGTACATATGATATTTTACATTTTGATTTTTAAAGGTTGTATCAGCGATTTTTGGTGACGTCACTTCTGAAGCGAAATCCCAAACAAACAGAGCCAGCTCCAGCTCAGAGCCAATTATGTTATGTTTTAAAAAATAGTGTTCAAGCATCCAGAATTATAACCACGTTAATAACATTTGTAAGAAACCAAACCGTTTGTAAATCCGTCAAGATTTCAGCGAGATAAGAGTATTAGCGTATTAGTATCACCCACCCCTTGTCGGTGATTGGTTGGAATACTGTTTATTTTGGTTTTGAGTGGTTGGTAGTACCATTTGTTTTTGTGTACGATCTCGGAGCATAGGCTGCCTACAGAGACGCGTTTTTTTGACGGCCTGCTTATGGGGCGGGCAGCTAGCGGATCGTGAGGAAAAATCAGATGAATGTGATCATTTATGTTTCGACCCAAAATCGCTGATACAACCTTTAATAAATTAGCACAAAAGCCTGTTTTCACTTTGTCATTATGGGCTATTATGTGTAGAATTTTGAGACAAAAAATGAACTCAATCTATTGTATAATATGTCTGTAACGTAATAAAACGTGGAGAAGGTGAAAGGGGTGTGCAGACTTTCCGGCTTGACTGTATGTACAGTGCCCTCTACAATTATTGGCAGCCCTGGTAAAGATGAGTAAAAAGGGTTATAAAAAATGCACTGTTTGGTGAATTAGCTTAATGTCACACTAAAAAAATTATAAAAATCCAACCTTTAATTGAATTTATTATGAGAAAACAAAATCCCTCATCAAGAAATAATTATTTTCAACAAAACCACGTGTGCCACAGAATCTCTCCAGATCATCCAGAGTCCTAGGGCCTCTCTTGTGCACTCTCCTCTTCAGCTCAGCCCACAGGTTTTCAATGGGGTTTAGGTCAGGGGACTGAGATGGCCATGGCAGAAGCTTGATTTTGTGTTCAGTTAACCATTTTTGTGTTGATTTGGACGTATGCTTTGGATCATTGTCCTGCTGGAAGATCCAACGATGACCCAGTTTTAGTTTTCTGGCAGAGGCAGCCAGATTCAGATTTAAAATTTCCTGGTATTTCATGGAGTTCAGGATGCCATGTACCCTAACAAGGTTCCCAGGGCCTTTGGAGAAAAACCAGCCCCACAACATCACAGAACCTCCACCATACTTAACAGTGGGGATCAGGTTATGTTCGGTATAGCCATCCTTCTTTTTACGCCAAACCCACCTTGAGTGTTGGTTGCCGAAAAGCTCAATTTTCGTTTGATCTGACCATAGAACACGGTTCCAGTCAAAGTTCCAATAGCGTTTAGCAAACTCCAGGTGCTTACATTTGTGGTGAAATGACAGGAAAGGCTTTTTCTGGCATGCCTTCCAAATAATTTGTGGGCATGGAGGTGACGTCTAATGGTAGTTCTGGAGACTTTATGACCCCAAGATGCTACTTTCCTCTGTAATTCTCCAACAGTGATCTTTGGGGATTTTTTTGCTTCTCTTACCATCCTCCTCACTGCGTGGGGGCAAAATAAACTTGGGTCCTCTTCCCGGCAAGTTTGTAACAGTTCCAGTTGCTTTGAACTTTTTAAGTATTGCCCTAACGGTAGATAACGGCATTTTCAGGTGAGTAGCTATTTTTTTATAGCCATTTCCCTGACTTATGAAGCTCAACACACTTTCCCTCATTTGATTTGTGTTATCTCTTATCTTTCCCATGTTGATGTATGAATAAGGGAATATGGCCTCTGTCTCACCTCATATTTATACCCCAGTGAAACAGGAAGTCATGGATTACTGCTTGAAAGTTCCTAAACACTCTGATCAACTTTAAAAAGTAAAATATAAATGGAAAACATGCTTAAGTTACATTTTGTTCATAAGAATTTCTAGGGGTGCCAATAATTGTGGCACATGTGGTTTTGTTAAAAATAATTATTTCTTGATGAGGGATTTTTTTTTTCTCAAAATACATTTACTTCAATTAAAGATTACATTTTTCTATTTTTTTCACTGTGAGATTAAGCTAATTCACCAAAAGGTTAATTTTTTATAACCCTTTTTACTCATCTTTACCAGGGGTGCCAATAATTGTGGAGGGCACTGTATCTATGTAATGTGTGTGTATGCATGAAGGTAATGCATGTAATGTGTATGTACATAATGTATTTATGTATGTGTTATGTACATTATGTATGTAATGTGTGTGTGTATGTATGTAATGTGTGTGTATGTATGCATGTTATGTACATAATGTATGCATGTAATGTGTGTGTATGTATGCATGTGTTATGTACATAATGTATGCATGTAATGTGTGTGTATGTATGCATGTGTTGTGTACATTATGTATGTATGTAATGTGTATGTATGCATGTGTTATGTACATAATGTATGCATGTAATGTGTGTGTATGTGCAGTATGTACGTAATGTGTGTGTTATGTACATAATGCATGTATGTATGTTTTATATACATAATGTATGTATGTAGTATGTATGTAATGTGTGTATGTATGTGTTATATACATAATGCATGTATGTAGTATGTATGTACAGTGTGTATGTATGTAATGTGTGTGTATGTATGCATGTGTTATGTACATAATGTATGTATGTAGTATGCATGTACAGTATATATGTATGTAATGTGTATGTGCAGTATGTATGTATGTAATGTGTGTGTTATGTACATAATGCATGTATGTATGTAATGTGTGTGTGTATGTGTTATATACATAATGTATGTATGTAGTATGCATGTACAGTATATATGTATGTAATGTGTATGTATGTAAGAGTCATGTGTACTTCAGCTCTGTAAGACTGCAGTCTAAGGCACTCCAGCCAGCCCAATGGGACAGGATGTCAGCTCAGCACTATTCTTAACCCCTCCCCCCCGTCTGTGTTCAGCACAGAGAATTTGGTCACATGACTTGCAAAGGCAGTGTACTGTAAACTGGGAGGATTAAAACCATTTTAATCAGTGGTTTCAAAGAGGTGCAGCTAAAAATGAGATTAACGCCTGTGAACAGCAACATGCTTCAGCTTTTAATCTGAGCACAGCTTTAGGCATCTCTGTCGGAATCAGAGCCCTATGTACTGCTTCCTGTTTACTAGCATAGTGTATACCGCTTACTGCATACTGCAAACCTAGGCTGTGTCCGAATCAGAGCCCTATCTACTGCGTCCTGTTTACTAGCATAGTGTATACTGCTTACTGCATACTGCAAACCTAGGCTGTGTCCGAATCAGAGCCCTATCTACTGCGTCCTGTTCACTAGCATAGTGTATACTGCTTACTGCATACTGCAAACCTAGTCTGGCCTTCTGTGCTTGGACCATGTGCTTCCTTTTACTGTGAATCATACACGATAAATATGCTATTTTTTTTGTTTTGCTCTTATTTAGTAGTAGGATATGAATATTTGAATATAAATTGAACCAGACCAGCACACGTCTCTTAAGTTTCATTCCATAAGTGTCAAACGTTCTGATTAAACGTTAGCATTCCTCTGAGAACCACAATGTCAAAGACAAACAACCCTCATTTCCGGACATGCTTATTTATCATAATTTATTCTTTGCTGGACAACATACTTCAAAGAATGTTAAGATCCCTCTATCTTTGAAGAACAAAGTGCAAAATAACAAACGGAAAGCTAAAAATATAAGGGAAATATAACGGAAATATAGTGAAGAGAATGGAAAATCTCCTGAATTATACAGTGGTAAAAAACAGATGAGCCTAACAGTGCATTTCCTAAACAGGGCTGCTTTGTGACTAGAAATGTTCAAAGTTCCTCTCGGTTCCAAGTGATTGAATTCTCAGTTCTGAATTAACTGAGCAGAATTAAATGAAATAAAACCGGGAGACCAGGTATAGAGAGCTCCCTCTTTCTGGGCAGGGATAGTTTTTGCAGTAGGTTTAACAAAACATTGGTCATCCGTGCAATGAAGGCCATTTTTTGAAAGCAGGTCACATGTACACACACATGCACACAAGCACACAAACTCGTTACGATGGCGTGTCCTCACTTGATTGTATTAGGGGGGAAAAAACTACCAAATTATCTAAGCCGCTGACGCATATCTGTTAAGTGTATTTCAAAAATGTGGCAGATATTTATACATACATATCTTTTGAATGACACTGGTAGTCTTTGGCAAATTGGAAAACATGATATGGAATGGACTCTCCAGGGAGTGGGATCCATCTGAGTGCGTGCTGTTGGGCTTTGACCAGTACATATAATCTACCATGATCTACTGTTGTTTATAAATGGAGAACTGTAACAATCTACTTCTTTTATAGTTCACCCCAGTCCACCTACCCATCCCGACCCCCCCCCCCCTCTCCCCCTTCCACAAAAAAACTAATATAAAAATGAAAAATAGTGCAATTTACATTGTGGTTCCAAGTCCCTTCATAAGCATATCATCCATTGTTACCATTTTTGGGGTTGATGCATAAATTGAAGGCTTTGATTATGCTTTTTACCTCCAAGATTTCGGGGCTGCGACTCGGTTTATTCAAAACCCTGTGCAAAGGAAATTTGTCTAATAATGTGACGTAGTAATGAGCCATCTCTCATTTCCTGAAAGGTAAATTTTAGGACACTGACGATATGCAGTGCATTTGTGTCACATGGTCTGACCTTTGAACTGCTACATTACAATGGGCGTGGCTTATTTATCCACTTATCCTCCTCCAATTTTTCACAAATTATTGACTCCCCCCTCCAGGGACAGCAAGGTGACACAATAGCATGTACACACAATAGCATGTAAACACAATAGCATGTACACACAATAGCATGTACACACAATAGCATGTACACACAATAGCATGTACACACAATAGCATGTACACACAATAGCTCCCTTTGACTTCACATCGTTTATAAAGCAAGAGCAAATGTGTCCAACCGCCGAATAAAATTCCCCAAAAACAGAAAACCGAGCATGTCTACATTGTAGTATACTGTAAATAAGAGCTTTTTAGTTAATCCGGGCCCTGACGTATGCTGTAACCAGACGACATCTCCAATTCGGTCTGTTTAGAAATATCTTGGAATGTAGTTCGTTAAAAAAAAAATCTCCAAAAAGGTCAGTTTGGCGCCTCTAGGTATTAACGGTTTTGGTACGTCCTTCCCCGTCCTCCCACACAATCGCAGGCTATTCCGTGGAAGTATTCCGTGTCACACAGAGCAGGAATTTTAAGCAGTGTAAATTTAATTCCATCAAATGGAAAATCTCAGTGAGGGGGGGGGGGGGAGCCAAGATGGTGCTTTAGGTACTGTGTGTTAGAGAGCTTGGCGGGGGGGGGGGGGGGGGGGACATCAGTAACAATTACATTGCTCTTTATGATAAATTTCATGTACTATATACAATTTTTAAGGTTGTTTGTTATATGTACAAATTCCCCGTATTGGGAATCCAGACGGGGGTGAATCCCCGTCAAACAGAGACGTACTCCTTAAACGTGACGGTGAGGCAGTTCGTGGTGACGTCAGTGATGATGATGTTCCCCAAGAAAGGGGTGAAAGTGCACGCTGTTGGGGGCCCCCGGCCCCCTCCCCCCGACCCTGACCCCTCCCCCTGTGGGTGTGGCCTGTCAGGAGGGGCCACAGTCGCCGTCGCTGTCGCGGCTACGGGCACGTCGGCTTTAGGCTTCGCACAGCTCAGGTCAATCGGCTCATCGGGGTCGTAGTCGGGACCCAGGCCGTTGCCGAGGTGGTTGCCGGGCAACTGGAGGTCCATGGGTTTGTCCTGGGGGGGCAGAGAACGCATGGGGCCGGGGGCCGCAAATCCCCTGGGGGGAGCGAACCGTTTGCACCCCGCCTCGCCCTCCTCCTCCTCCTCCTCTGCCGCCACCTCCGCCGTCTGCAAGCCGCGCTTACGGGAGTGGGCGGGGCCGAAGGCGGGCTGCGGCCTCCTGTGGTCCAGCCGGGACAGGACGTCGCTGTCGAAGCCCCAGGGGGTCATGCTGGGCCTGGTGGTGAGCTGTAGGGGGCGCTCCTGAGGAGGCTCCACCAGGCTCATGGCCTCCTCCGTCTTGTTCTGCTCCGGGACGCTGGGCTCCTCTTTCGGGGACCGCCCCAGCTCCATGGGGGGCTGGCCACGAGGCTGCCCAGATTCGGGGGCCCCCGTCACCCCCACTCCGCCGTCGCCCTTCCCAGCCCTGGGCTTCCGCGCATCGCCTTTAGTCCTTTCCGGAGGGTTCCCCAGCCCCGCCCCCACCCCAGCAGGCTCCGCCTTCTTGACCTTGGGGGGCGGGGCGCCGCCCTCCATGTACTTGCTCATGACGATGACGATGCGCCCGTTCTTGTTCTTGTTCTTGATGATCTTCATCTTGCCGCTGAGGCTGCTGGGAAGGGCGGTGTCTGCGGCCGCGCCGGAGCCGAGCGCCGGCTCCGCCCCCTCGGGGGGGGGTGGCTGCTTCTCGCACCCCGGGGGGGAGGAGGGGGGGGGCATCCTTGGCTTTGCCAGGACTCACAATCTCCCCGACGGGTTTCTGCTGGGGTCCAGGGGGTGGGGCCAGGTCATGACAGACAGGCTCATGACCTCTGACCTCCTTGGCTCTGTGATATTGCGCGTCGTACATCTTGGGGTCAGGCTGGTAGTGGTGGTGTTTCTTGCTGTTGAGCTGGTAGAAGTACTTCCTCTTGCCGTTGCTCAGCACATCGGCCTGGCCCTCGCTGCCCCCGGGCTGGTACTGATGGTGCTTTTTGCTGTTGAGCTGGTACTGCTGGGGCAGGCAGCGGTGCACCACCACAGGGTCCAGTCTAGGAGGACCGTCCTCATCCGGAGAAGCTTCCGGAAAAGCAGAGAGGGCGCTGGATCTCCTTGCAAAGGAGGGAACCTGGAATGCATTACGTTACATTATATTACATAAAATTATGTTACGTTACATTACATCACATTAAGTTATATTACAGTACATTAAATCAGCAGATGTATTCTTATCCAGAGAAACTTACATGAGTGTACACACCTGATTAACCCTTTGAAGTGTAGGTTTTTTTTGGAATGTTTTGTTCAAAATTCTATGTCGATGTTCTAGAACTCCATTGCATTCAAATACCAGTAATGATTGTGACATCAGCATTAGAATGTTCAGTTACAAACATTCTAAAATCACATATTTGTGATCTCCCACCTTAAAGGGTTAAAATGGGCAACAGTGCCAGACCTTAATTCCACTGAATGTCTAGACTGATTTGTAATCAGTAGACACTGATTTGTTGTTTTAGAATTGAAAATAAAATGGCTTCATTGTGGCCACGCTGATTCTGAGGCAGCCACAGTCTGTAATCTTAACCTTTCACACGTTATGAGACTAAAGCAACCCGTCCCAGCTCAGGAATGTGCCGCGCTGCAGATTCATCCAAAATAACCAGAAATAAGGAGCAGAAATAAGCTGTGCACCTGCCCATGGCTCGTGGGCCAGAAGCATCGCGTTACAGCCGGTTGATGTACCATCGAAATACATGTGAAGATTCACGCTCATAAAGTCCCTGCATTACGGGCTTGATTTACTTGATTTACTATGGGCGGCAGTGTAGTATAATGGTTAAGGAACTGGACTTGTAAACGAAAGGTTGCAGGTTCGATTCCCAGGTAGGACACTGCCGTTGTACCCTTGAGCAAGGTACTTAACCTGAATTGCTTCAGTATATATCCAGCTGTATGAGTGGATAAATGTAATAATAAGAAGTTGTGTAAGTCGCTCTGGATAAGAGCGTCTGCTAAATGCCTATAATGTATATAATGTAACTAAGTTCTTGAGCGTGTGCAAAACCTTTAAGCACACGCAAAACCAATAACATGACCAATGATTGGTCGTGGTGTTTGTTTTGCACCAATCATTGGTCATGTTACTGGTTAGTAAATGTTTTGGAGGTGGAAGTTACCTGGACTAAGAGGTGTTTAGGCTTGGGCCCTCGTTTCCGATAGCCAATCAGCTGTTCCTGTCTCTCCCTGAGCAATCAAAAGAACAGAAAAGTTAATCCATATATGAGTAAAATGTAATATAGAGTGTTTATGATGTCTGCTATCCATTTTCAGTGATATCAGAACATTCAGTATCCATTCCTTCATGCATTATAAAATACAGTTATTACTCAAATACTCAATTAATGCATATAGAATATAATTTAAAGTCCATTTTCACTTGAACATGTTAATCAAACTGTACATATGTGTTTGATTTACAACATTTATTCAAAATTGCTTTAAACAGGGCTGCAAGCTTCACTATCCTGGGAAGTCTTTGAATGTTTGCAGACTTTGAACATGTAAAATAAATTAACAGACATTCTAAAAACGGCATCATCTTTTGAAAATACTAAACGTGAAATGTTTGGGTGCTCCTTTGAATGTTAATGATTCAAACAGACATGTTTGTGTTTAAATGTGGTAACAGGAGGAGAAATTACAGGCAGGCAGTCGAGCACTAACTGCAAATATGAAGTGAATTCACACATTACACCATGTCCATGAAATGCTAGATGAACGTTTTTCTTTATTTTTTTTTTTTAAGAGCACTGCATTTAAATTGTTATAACAATTACCATGTGGATCACCTTCAAATTCAGACTGACAATCCCAACGACACAATGTATCATTT
This sequence comes from Synaphobranchus kaupii, assembly GCA_029718625.1. Lineage (NCBI taxonomy): Eukaryota > Metazoa > Chordata > Actinopteri > Anguilliformes > Synaphobranchidae > Synaphobranchus > Synaphobranchus kaupii. The sequence goes on along the minus strand of CM056387.1, from coordinate 20,619,252 downwards.
CCATAATGTGCTACACTCATTAGCTGCGTATAGGAGCCTATGTGTGCAGCTCCCATTTTCCCATTAATGAACTAATTCCACACGTGCACAACTAAAGTAGGAATTCAATTAACGTAAGAGGAAAATTCCATTCCATCAAACCCCTCCCCTCTCCCCTCCCCCCTCTCTACCCCCCTCCCCCCCACCCCCCGCTCCCCTTTTTTTGGTCAAACCAAAATCCTAATTAGAGTGAGAACTGTGTATATTTTTATAGCTCCGTATTTAAAGCCAATCAGGTTCCCAAGAGGGGCCGAGCGTTAAGCTTAAAAAAAGAGAAAAAAATCCCTCACTTGGGAATAGATGGCAGCAGGAAACTGCATGGGGGGAAGGGGGGGGGGGGTCATGAGGTGCTTGCTGCTAAAGGCAAAGCTCTCCATAGAGACTATCTCTGGGCCTACGGTGGTGTGGTAGAGGGAGGGAGACGCACTCGCTGGTGACACACAAAGTCAAACATTCTGTGCTTCACGAGGCAATAATGCGCCCGGCGAGTTCAAGCCAGGAGACGAGATCCCCCCCCTCTTCAACACGATTGGGTAATTACGTCCTCCCCGCGTAGAGCTTCGCCCATCCCCCACACGCGCTCAGCGGAGAGGCGACTCAATTATCCGGGAGATGGAATGTCTCCACCTTTTAATGAAGCGTCAGGAGGATTTCACCGCCGTGTCCACTACTGTATCAAAAACGGGGGGAAACCCGCCAACGCTGCGTATGGGGTTTGTGCCCCTCCCCCTCGCTTGTCCCCCCCCCCCCCCCGTCGGATTAGAGGAACACCGAGCCGGGAGTCTGTGTGCGCGTTTTCACCTATATAGGCAAGGTCTTCGCAAAAGTCAAGCACGTGAGTGAATAGCCAATAAGCTTTCAGTGATGGCAGTGTCAGAGAATGTTGTCGTCATGGAAGGGACTGTGGCCGGTCGTCATGGTTACCACCATGTAAACACTATACCTCAGCGATTCCGTTAAAGCTTACCGTTGCCTCTCTGCCTTCTCAACATCTGGGAAACCGTCAGGCCTTTTTAACTATTCATAAAGGTGGGATTTCAGTGACTGCCTGAACGACGCCATCTTGTCTTTCCTTTATTGTTTGTTTGAGGGCGGGCTGAGAGTGAAGGTAAATGATAGCCAATAAAACCCTTAGGATTGTTTGTATTACCGCAGTGCTGGAGAGAGTTTACAAACAGTTACTATGTTAAAGCCAGTTTTGACATGTAGGAGCATCTGCCACTGACTTCTCACTGCAACAGCGGATTCTGACAATTAAATATTAAAGGAGCAAATGCAAATCCCAAAATATTAATAAAACCAGCTTTTTTACACTGCAAACTAATCATAAATTATCATTTTGGCATGCACCGTCATAATGGCTCACCATAAAACAAATCTTACCAGTTTATGTATTTCTAAGTAATATGCTTTGAATTGAACTCTGAAGGCACACTACAATATACATCCATCTGCACCAAAGTATTTTCACCCTAATTACTGAAATGGTGGTACTTTAGACCACGGAGGAATGGACTTGTGATTTGTTTTCATTTTGTGAATCACCTTAATGACATGCAAACGCGAAGGGTAGTCCGCTCCCATGGCTATATCGGTCGTCACGGTAACAAACGGGAACACCAGCATTGGAAAACCACTCTAGCGTGATCGTCGGCCTCTATCACTATGGAAATATTGACAGACACTTATAAATCAGCCGTCCTTTGCCCAGGTTCTCATTGCGCCGTGCCGTTGAGAAAATCGGCGAGCTTGAGTGGCATTTCAAAAGGCCGTTACATTACAGTAATGTCAAGGGTCTCCAACAGAAATTTCACAGCATATAAATAGCCAGTTAATAAGCAAACCATTGTTCTCCCAGGATGCAAATGGAAATAAAAAGGCCATAAATATTTATTGGAGTATACTTGGTAACGCTAATTGTTCCCGTTTAAGAAGACTGCTTCGCTATCTACTCTAGATTATCAACAAACTGGCAAGTTAGTGAACATTTACAGATTAAAGAGTGGTCAAACTTGTAAATCATATTTTAATAGAGTGCAATTCTAAATTCTTGACCGTGCTCAGACACGCAACATTAGCTTTTCCTCCATGGCCAACAAGTATATTTTGTCTTTGTGACCTCCATTTCATCGTCAAATTGGCTTTCCGCAACCTTGTCCTTCTGAAAATGTGATTCAGAGATCCATGGATCCATTTTTATGTGGTGTGCAGTTCAGAGGTTGATTGGCAGGGGGCACTCTACTTGAACGTTACCTCCGTTGAAAATTACTTCCATCGCTCTTGTGCATTAAATGTAGCATTGAATGGCTCATGTTCTGGAGGGATGCTTTGGGAAAACTAGTATGACATGACTGAGCAGACCACAGATGGACATTATGACCTGTAACAAGCCTTCAATTTAGACAAATTAAAGAGATGAACAACATCCAGTTACAGTTTTGATTTTTCTACCCCCATAATCTTCACGTTAAGACATTTGCACTCTCCAATGTTCTATGCAGCTTATTCTCAATGAAGGTATGAATCCAATCCAATAGGATTTCCGACTGTACTGAAAGACGTCCCACCCTTGCACAGCCATGCTCACGTGTAGTTGTTGTTTAAAGCGAAGCTGTGCATCATAGTTATGAGACAAAAATGTTTGTTTACATCCTGAAATATATGCTCCCAAATATACTCAGTGAAACCCTGTCAATAAGTACTGTATATCATCCAGGGGTTTTAAGTACACTGGAGAAAATTTAGAGAAAATTTCACGACTTAACAACTTTCTCGTCCAGTTTACTCGACAAGCATACTCAATAGTATGGAAGGGCACTGATTGGGACACAGCTATGGATCATGCCATTGGCTGGAACACAGCCCTGATCATGCCATTGGCTGGAACACAGCCCTGGATCATGCCATTGGCTGGAACACAGACCTGGATCATGCCATTGGCTGGAACACAGACCTGGATCATGCCATTGGCTGGAACACAGCCCTGGATCATGCCATTGGCTGGAACACAGACCTGGATCATGCCATTGGCTGGAACACAGACCTGGATCATGCCATTGGCTGGAACACAGCCCTGATCATGCCATTGGCTGGAACACAGACCTGGATCATGCCATTGGCTGGAACACAGACCTGGATCATGCCATTGGCCGATGGGCAGCACTTAACTGGCCGTAGCGTTGCCATGAGACGGAGAGGCTTAATCAGCAGAGCTGGTGAATCCTCTGGTCTATTGGGCCTGTGATCTATACTCCAACCCAGCTAGTGAACTGCGCTGCACGCAGAAGCCGTGTCTGCAGATCTTTCCGGAGGCGGTATGCACCGTCCCGGGTTCAGAGGGAGGGAGGACACTGCAGTGATTGGACGGCTCTGCAACCAGCCGGTCGCTGATTGGAGAACGAATAGGAAATAAATGTGATGCTTGCAAAGTTAGCCGTGTTCAACCGAACGCATCCACGTCATCAAGCACAAGGAATAAAAATAAAAATAATTGAAACGTTAGCAGGCTGTAGCCACGGATGTAGCACTTCTGTGCACTCCCGTCCAATAAAACCAACAGCATGTTTGCTTATTTGAACCTCCTTCAGGCCTTTTTAGTAAGACTGGGACGATTTACATACCCAAATACACAGTAACATTTACTGGTGACAAGCTTACTGGTGTCACAAGTCATCTCCATGTCACAATGGCTTGGGCAGTATTGCAGTTTTTACGTCAGTGCCAATACGAGTGGTTCATCTCATTTCATGAATATATACAAATAGACATGGCTGCCAAGCTTCCTGTCTTATCCGGCTGGGTGGTAGTATCAGATGCACTCTGTGCGCCTCCCTGCTAGACAGATTTATAAGCCGATTAAACATACACTGAACATATTTTTTACGTACGTAAAGTAGCTGCCGCAGCAGTCCTGAACCTGCTACATGCTCCCATATTTTTACCTTTATGCCATCTGTGAAATTTTGCTTTAGACCAATTTATTTGCATGCGGCAGCTGTTCCTTGAAGCCCGTGTTTATGGAAATATTATATTTATATATATATAATATAATATTTTTGACTAGTCGTATGGATCTCAGCCCTAGCTGTTCAGATTTTTCTCAGAAAACGCCACACTCTGGGCCACTTGATTAATTTTGCATAATGATCTTTTCCCCAGTGATACTCACTTTACTGACACATATCAGCACTGAACCTCTAGAGCAAGATTGATGTACACCTGAAAACAAAACTCCGGTGTTAAGTCTGTTATGTGCATTATAACATGGTGATGAAGTAGTTGTTGTCTGAAAGATAAAGGTGAATGTAGTGGAACAGCAAGTGTATCTCCCTCTCTTTGACTTGTGAAGCACTAATTTAAAAAATATAATAAATGCATTAAGTGGATTGTTTGTGCTACAGGCATAAACAGATCTTGCAAATTGTTCAGAAACTCGTCGACGGGACAGTCGTGCAATCTTGAAAACACTTAAGTTTTCTGTCAAATGAACAGCATATTGTTAATGCGTTGCATAGGCCTGCAAGTGTGCACTACCGTGCACTTGTTTATACTATTGCATCTTGCTTGCTTAAGTCCTCACAAGGCTGCGAGGAGCAGCAACGCGAGACTGGAAGCCCCGCCCCTCTTGTCATGCCTATATAAGGCAAGCCTCACGTCGAGACTGTCTTTCTCACCTGTTTTGGAAAGCAATCAGCAGTCTCGGGTCAAGGATGTTTTCTTCTGGTTCCCACGTGTTGTATCTACGGAGGGAGAGGAGGACAATTATTTAAAAAAATAATAATAATAATTTTTTATTTTATACGCGTTCGTCTTTATTCGTTGTGCCCTGCGTGGAAGAATGATTTGTGGTACACATACTAAAATATAATATGATAAATAAATATAACAGATATATTGTGGGATCTGTAATATTCTTATTGTCGGAAAAATACCCTTTGCACGCCATGGCTAGGCCGTTTTACATGTTTTAGCCGTTTTTCCCCCTCGATTGAGTTTCATAAAATATTTTAGTCTTCGAATTCAGTGAAGCATAATGCGCCCCCGTTCTACAGCCAATAGGCTGCACAGAAATATACTCGGCATTCCATAGAAAATTTACATTTCTGTGCCACTAAAAAAAGAATGATGCTTTAAGATGCGTGTTGCTTATCTTTAATTTCATGTAGCCTAATATATGGGTGGTATTTACCCCCCCCCAACCGCCCCCATCCCTATATACGTATAGAAACGGGAAGACCAGAAAACATAATTAAAACGGGATTAGATTGCCATGTATTATCCCTTCGCTCGCATAAATTAGTGATGGCATCCGCCGCCACAGCGAAACCTCTCTCTCTCGCGCGCGCGCGCGCGCGCGCGCGCGCGAACACACACACACACACACACACACACACACACACACACACACACACATTTCAAATTTTACAAAACCACAAACTGGCAACAGGAGTCAGAAAAGCGGGTGCAGTCACCTAACACACATTTGCACAATGCGTTAAAAGATCAAAACAACTGAGCGCGGACTTACTTGGGAGACCATCCTGTCCACTTGACCAGGTATTCTATCCTACCCTACGGAGACAAGATGGAAAAGCAGGGTTTAACGAGACGTTCAATATTACGGAACGAGTCGCTTCCCCCATAAAATTAGCATAGTCAGCCTTAACCATCGATATTCTTGACGGGATTGTCCGCGCGGACGGGTTATACCTTTCGAATGCGTTTCTTTTCAATGCTCTCCACCGCAAATACGTGTTCTCCTGCGGCAGGTAGCTCCATTCTCGCTCGGAAAAGGTTGAACCGAACGAGCGCTGCTGCAAGGGGGGTTGAAATCCACGGATTCAGGCTTTCGCTCGATGCGTTATTCAACTGCCAGTTCGTCTCGTTTGAAGCAAAAATATGTTCCCTCCCTCTGCTCTCTCACTCCTTACTCTCTCGCTCTCTCTCTCTCTCCCCCCGCTCCCTCTTTCTGTCCTCCCAGCTCCCTCGCGCAAGCTTTACTGTTCGTTGGCAATACGCAGCGAGATGTGCACGCCGGAGTCGCTGCAATAGACAGCTCGTGCAATAGCCAGGACCGTGACGTCAGAAACGAGAGGAGGAGGTTAAGGGTTGTTACACGGCTTTATTCCTGGACGTAGCGCGGAATTGAACGCCAAGAGGGACTTTTGGAAACTGCAATAAAACATTTTTTTTCCAAATAGCATTCCATATAACGTCCATATAACATTCGTTTAAGGGACAAATCATTTCTTAAATATACCAGTGCACCCCCATTAAAACATAGATGGCTGCCAAAATGGGATTACTGAGGGGGACTGGATCATTGTCCATTTAAAGCCAGTTACCTTTTGGTGATTTTGATATTTTAAACATAACATTCTGACTAAAATACTTTAAAATCGTTTTATTGTTGTATTACATTCAAAGTCAGAATTTGGAAATTCTTCATTTTTATTCATTTAATTTGTAATTGAATGTGGATGGGATTAAAAGAATCTCATAAGAAATTGTGCCTATAGGTTAAAAATATCTTAACATAGGCTCAGTTCTGCAACCTCACAAATCTGTTACATTCCAGGTAAATTAGCTACATTGTGTTTTCCACGTTAGAACTACGGAGCAGGTTCCACTTGCTGACGAAGGCGATTTTTCACCGATTTTTACTCGTGACATTATGCATTAGCCTACACATTGCAGACATAACAGGGGTGAAGCTATACCATTCAGAATCATTGTGTCATTTTTTTTAAAATCCATGATATTTTGTGTTTTGTTAACACATGTGGGCAAGTACCCTATAGGCTAGCCTAGGCTACACATGGTCCTCATAGCAATGTTCAATTCAAATCGAGTTGCCTAGAAAATATAGCTTTTCACGGATGTAAACTTATTTAAGACTCCATAGTGAACATTTAATTCAATGGAATTTGGCCTTTGTTCCCGATTTATTAATAACATCAATACGAAGATACGTCAATGTCGGTTCAGTGGCTGAAAAAGATAAAGAAAAAAATTAAATGAGTCATAACAGGCGTAAATGGGAACATTTGGAGTGTTCCCATTCCAGTCGAATTTTAACATAATTATCAACTCACACGATGACCCAGTGACGGTTTAGCTGTAATAATGTAGACTAACTACTGAAAAACCCCAACCCCCTCGACATTGTGTTCACTGATTTCATATTAAGAACTTGTTTAATCGCCGCACTAACATGTTCATTATCCGATTCATGCGACTGATTCATGTTCCGTTTACATCTTTGGTATATTGCTGAGGCGTCTTATTGAATTTTTTTTTCTTTATAACACCAGTCACTGTGAGCTTTATTTTACGATTAACACCACAGTCTCCCATATGGATTGAAACCGGGAAGTGGGTTATTGGTTTCTTTCTGCTAACTGGGTAATTGAGCTGGGAGGAGAACTGGATTGCGGCATATTCCCCATCGTTCCATCCACTTAATATTGACAGGGTCTTATGATAAAGCGAATTTTCGGCGCTTTTGCCGCCTCCGTGTGATCTGAAGAAACTAAATGTGCATCGCGAGCTATCCCTTATTACAAAAGATATGTAGGTCAGAGTCGCATAGATCTGTAAACATGGCATTTCCTCAGCGGGTAGACGCCATCAGAACTGTGCCAGCTTGTTTTGAAGAGAGGCATGTTTCACTGGTCTCATGATGGCAGCAAGGGAAAGGTGTATAGGCTACTTAACTTACAAACGCGAGCCCAGCGGCTTACTTGTCTTTATGTGTCACGGGCTATATCGATTTACAGCTATAGACGCATTTAGTTTTGAACCCCTTCTACCGTCATGTTTATCTGCACTGAACCTACGCGTAAAATACACAGAATGAGACATTAAGGATTCCGTGTCGATCAAGGAGTGTTAAAATGAAGCACCAGGAGGGTTATAGGCAGCCCTGCATACAGGCGGCAACAGTCAGCTTATTGCGCGCGTGCACGATGCGCTGCCTTTCCATATATGGTAATGATCCGAAATGGGGAGAGAAATGTCTAGTGAGCTTTATTAGCGGCTGATTTGCATCAATTTAATAGGCAACATAATCAGTATGTCCTGACACAGCAGGAAATTGGCAGATTTGAATGTTTATTTCGCATGGTCGACGGCTAAAGGAAAATACGACCAAGTGCCATAACAATGCATTTAATGGAAGGTGGTCGTATTTAATCATTCTCTTTAACATCAAGCCTCACAAAGGCGTTTATAAAATGGACAGATAAAACGCGGATTATCCATTTTTCTGCCTATTTTCAACGTGCGGCTGTTATTTCATATTGTGCGATGGTATCAGGAGTCTAAATTGCATTTAGTAAAATTGTGAGCCATTTCTTCTACAGTGCCCTTGGTTCGCGCTTGAGCTGAACTGTGCGAACTTGAAAAAGCATTCAGATAAGGTTCCGCGGAATGCAGGGCACGTGCGTCTTTTATCACGCCCTGCAGCGAAACGGGCGCAGAACTTTTCATTTGCAGCTCGCGCGATAAAGCGTCAATAGGCTATAGATCTACGAACCATGAATCTAGCAACAGCCATAAATGGGCACCTTCTAATGCGTTAGGATTAAAAACATGGCATTTATTTATAGCCGGGTGTAGAACCCAATAAATGTTACATTACATTAATCAAATGTTGTTCCATTCTAAATATAGACCGGATCCGTTTGAAATAGTGTCTTTTATAAAAGGCAGCAGTGAAAATCTCATGCTGACAATGAGAAATTCCCCAGAGACGAGTATACAGGAACATAAACTTGATTAACCAAGTAGAGTCGCCTAACACTGTTATTCTCCCTCAAATATTCGTTTACAGGTAAAATAATTCTACCTATAATGACAAGTTTTATTCACCTGCAGATCTAGTAGGCGTTTAACGTTTTTAAAAAACATGTTCTGATGTTCTTTTGCAACTGCCGTCATTCTCTGGACCACGTGCAGCCCGACGAAGGGCCAGTTTGCATCCTTTTACAAGATACATCTGATTTTCCTTGTCATGTCACATTTCTGTGACGCATTTATTTGTGTTCGTATTTCGAACTTGTGTCCGCGAGTCACTGACGTCGTTGGGCATCGATTTATAAGCTGCATTTGGGTTCGACCTTTACCACTGCGTCACCGCGCAAAATGTAAAAAAATTATTAAAGTTGGGTCTAAATCATGAGACGGCAAAGAACTAAAGCGGCACAACCCGTGCTTGATATTACTACGTGTCATCCTAATCAGAATTTAATCAAATTAACCACCGTTGTCCCATCACACACACACACACACACACACACACACACACACACACACACACACACACACACACACACACACACACACACACACACACACACACACAATTTTCCGTAATTTGCGAACATCTTTATCGGTGGAATAAGAAGAAATGCACAGGCCCCTTTCTGCTTCAGAAACATTTGCGCAACGTAGGCTATTTAATCTAAGCCACATTGATTAAATAGCGCTCAAGGTAAATAAGGGTGCACTCCGCTCATATTGACGCTTAACCGATATCATTTGTGCCTGACCTCTTTGATAAAGGTAACTTTACTGACGAGCTGCAATAACGATCTTAGGAATGCTAGCTTTTTAAAATGAATTACAGTAGGCTACCCTATTCACATAACCGGAATGATTTACGATAAAATGCAAAGGACAGCATATGTCCTTTAACAGGAGACAGAGCACTCGTTTTTTACTGGACATTCAGCCAGGAGGTTGTAGGTTCTATTCTCTGGTGAGACGCTGGTGTTGTACTGTTCAGTGAGCTGCGCATGCGTAACATGGAAAATGTTTTCATCATAGACCAGAGTAGAATGAACAATGGAGAACCGTTTCAATTAGTACTTTAAATAATGCATTTAAAACCGACCTTGTAAGGCGATATGACTTGGTGTTTGCCATGTACGCCCGTCAAAACAGTGGTTCCTTTTATACAAATTCTTGACATTCTGCAGAAAGGTTACATTTTACATCAAGGTCCACGTTAGATCATAACTGTCAGGTCCACCAGAGTTAGCTTCTCAGGGTAAAGCAGTCCTTTAATTCTGGGGGGAAAAAACTTTTCGAGGCTGGTACGTGATTATTCTGTTATCACAAGCAGATCATACATTAACGAACAAATCAATGCGTTAAAACGTTATCAATATGTCAGCTAAGAACAATCTGGTTACTTGAGTATTCATTCCTTCCGTTCGTAAACAGATGGTGTTTGTAACTGAATACGCATTTTAGTTCCATCAAATAATAATGTATGTGCGTCATAGCTCAGCCATTGCGTCACATCAGCATTAAAAAAGGAATAAAATAAATAATAATTAACATCAGCACTGCTGTTGGTCACGACAAGCAAAGCTCGTGCTGCTGCACAGGCCTGTGAAACCGCTGAAAACTGACTCACTGGTGTCCGGGAAGCACGGTATCGTTAGCTTAATTACACAATGCGTCAGTGGCGACCAGGTACAGGCTGTCACACGGTTACTAAACGAACTGATGTTTTTTTGTGAGTAGAAGCATTCAGTTTATATCTTAATTAGTGGGCACATTGACGCGTGCTTAGTCCAGTTGGCTAAAACAAAGACCGATCAATCTTGACTCAGCCGTTATAGGTCAATTAGCTCCTCTGTCAGTTGCCACCTCAAGCCAGTCCTGCCACGATCTCGAGGTAGCCTCGTGCCATTTTAGACTGCGCAGTTCTTCATAATCAGCACATGTGCATCTTGATAATGGATGAAGTATTATGAAATGTTCTTGCGTGCCCAAAAGAGACAGCTGTATTTTGAAATATAAAACTGCCACATTTCTATTAATGACAGTAATAGTTAGGTAATATATGGTATTTGAGGATAATGAGTGTTGATAAATATGACGGCTGTACTTGTGTATGAATTTTATGGCTGTAAGCGCTGTGAAATTCCTAAATTTCACAGGATTCAGAGCCCCTTTAAGGTGTAACTCTCCCTCCTTCCTTGGAGCTGGGGAAGAGGCGGTGGTGGGGGGGGGGGTTCTGCAGGTTGCGTTAGCGTTAGCGTTAGCCAGCCTGTCAATACAGTATCGAGCTCGTAGGCTCAGCTGACTGTAGTGATGAGACATTTACACATACACACAGACACATACGCACACACACACGCATGCTCACACACACATGCACACACGCACATACATTTGTACTTACACCTACATACACACACATACACGCGCACACACACACTCATACACACATCTACAAACACACATTGCCATGTATCTATCCTAAATGCGTGACAGAAATATGGATGTAGTGTAATGCCTGAGGCTGAAATTTGAGGCAAGACAGCAGTCGTTTCCCCGCTGATCCCCCCCCCCCCCCCCACACACACACACACACACACAGGGGCAGGTGGGTTCACCATAACCACTGCGTATCGTACGTCCTTTCCCACAATCCCCTGCTCATGCCCCTCTGTGTCGGCAGGCCTGCCACTCCTGTGTGATGCAAATGAGGACTGACACCAGGCCTTTTACCAAAGCGGCTCGCTCCACTCTCCACTGCCGTCCCATGGGACAGCTTATTTGCCTATTTTAATTGAATTTCAATTTACAATATGACCGCGAGGGTGTGGGGGGTGGGGGGTGTGGGGGTGCGGGGGGGGTGGGGTGGGGTGCAGGCGTTTTGTATCCATGCTCTGTGAAAAAAAGGGGGGGGAACCCCCACAAGGCCACATTTCGGCCACATTTTGGCCTGCAAAGCTAATTTGTACATCAGGTTTAGGGAGCTTCCACACTAAATCCTGCCGCTGCAGTAGTTCCGCTAAAGGCTCCCTCTGCAGTGTCTTGTTGAGACTGGAGGGAATAAATTATAGGCACAAAAACCAGGTGAAACTTTTAAAACTGTTTCATATGTAAGGGGTCACTAGAATTATTATTTGCCATACAAGCCCCTAAAAAGGTACAAATGCTTGTCACTGAGGTAGTAGCCAATAGGTACATAAAACTGTACCCCTAGCCAGCAATGCATAATTAATTTGTACCTTTTTTTGCTTTAAACGTACTTGTTCGTAGTGCCCAAATAGAACATTGTTGTACTTTCAGGGCGCATTTGGGAAATTTGTTCCTCCAGTGTAAAATGTGGGACATGCAACAGAAAAGGAATTTGTTTATTAACTGCAAGGTCGAGTCTTATCTTATTTTTCCTTATAGGTGTTACAAACATGTACTGTTTAAACACACACAAGCCTTACCGTTTAAACACGCATGCAGGCACGCGCACACGCACACACGCACGCACGCACGCACACACACACACACACTGCATACACACACTGAACACACACACTGCAAACACACACTGCACACACACACACACTGAACATACTCACTGCACACACACACTGCACACACACACACTGCAAACACACACACTGAACACACACACTGCACACACTCACTGCACGCACACACTGAACACACACACTGCACACACACACTGAACACACACACTGCACACACACTGAACACACACACTGCACACACACTGAACACACACACTGCAAACACACACTGCACACACTCACTGCACACACTCACTGCATACACACACTGCAAACACACACACTGAACACACACACTGCACACACACTGCACACACTCACTGCACGCACACACTGAACACACACACTGAACACACACACTGCACACACACTGAACACACACACTGCAAACACACACTGCACACACACACTGAACACACACACTGCACACACACACTGCACACACACTGAACACACACACTGCACACAGCCATGAACCAGACTGTGCCACCATGCACTACTATTGCAGTACATCACTTAGAACCTGTCATTCCGTACCTGTCGACCCACATCAGTTTCCCACAGAAAGGACCAGTGTGGTGTCTAACCTCAAGCAGAAAGCACAGTATTACTGCGGTGCTATTAGCCGGATAAAGGCTCTTACCGCTGCAGCCTGGTCATTTTTCATACGACGGACATTACTGCTGCCGTGGCGATTCCTCACATAAAGGACTATATCGCTGTTGGGTTCACATATAGACAAAGACGAGGGCGTAAGGAAATTAGGCCAAAGACTGCTGCAGGTAGCACTGCCATCAGCCCCACCAGTACAGAACACTTTTATTATTATTATTATTATTATTATTTCTTAATTTTATCAACTGTAATATTCTCCTATTTTCTTTAGCAAGCCACCCATTATTGTATTTTCCATGTTATTGGTATAAGTTAGGCCTAAAGCAGAGTCCATGAATGGTTCTGGATGAGGAGATGTAGTTAACAGCAGTGCGTCAGTAGTCTACAGACACGCCGGTGACTCAGAGCACAATGTGGATGTGTGTAGGTGTAATTTTTTTCCATTCTCTATATTTCACAATGATATGTGTGATGGTTGCTATCGATTTCTTTTGTATCCCCATTGAATGTCCTGGTAAATCAATGCTCTAGTCCTGTTAGTTTCCGTTGCTCGATCACGTATATATGTTACCCATAATGCCATGCAAATGCTGATGAGTTGGTGTAAGAATGTGTAATTGTGTTAAAAAAATTATATTGTAATTCAGATATGTGCTGTAAATGACGTTCTCACATCAATTTTCAACTGGACGCAGTTTTATTTCTGGTTTACTGATATCTTGCTGCACTGGGAAAACGATAGGAAGAGCATTGGAGATGATTAGTCTCTTGGTGCTCTCTCTTATATCTCTCTCCAGTGTTGGTTCATATCTAACAGAGTCCATAAGAGCCCAATAGGGAGCTGTAAGTACTCTGTAGGAGTTGATTTAACACTCAAACATGTTACTGAGTGTGATATGATCCTGAATCCCTGTGGCGGTGAAGACGGTAGTGTTTAAATGCGCCGTGTTCTCACTGCAGCCAGACGGGCATTACAAACCCCCCCCATCCCCACCCCATCCCCACCCCCGCTTCCCCTCAGTGTGTGAAGAGTCTATAAATAACACCACACAGCCCCCCCCCCCCACCACACGCCCGCCCACGCTACTAAATGGCCGTTGCTTTAGGCGCTCTGGTTAAACTGCACCCACAGGGGTGGGATCGAGCTCAAAGTGGACTATAAGTTAACCTGTTTCTCGACCACACCCCTATTGTTGTACTTGGGTCACATGATCCAAAGTGCACATGTCCCCCCCGCATGTACTTGAAAACACAGGCCGTGAACTTTGGGCAACGAGGCCGCGCTAGAACGCCCACTCTCCTTTCACTGTGTTCTGAGTGTGTCTTACACACACGCACGCACACGCACGCACACACACGCACGCATGCACACACACGCACACACACATACGCACACACACGCACGCACACACACGCACGCATGCACACACACGCACGCATGCACACACACGCACACACACACACACGCACGCACGCATGCACACGCACGCATGCACACACACACACACGCACACACACACGCACGCACGCATGCACGCAAATACACACATACACACACACATGCACACAAATACACACACACACACACACACACACATGCACACAAATACACACACACACACATGCACACAAATACACACACACACACACACACACACACACATGCACACAAATACACACACACACACATGCACACACACGCACACACACACACGCACGCACGCACGCACACAAATACACACACGCACACACACACACGCACGCACACACACGCACACACACACACACGCACGCACGCATGCACACACACGCACACACACACACACGCACGCACGCATGCACGCAAATACACACATACACACACACATGCACACAAATACACACACACACACACACACACACACACATGCACACAAATACACACACACACACACACACATGCACACAAATACACACACACATGCACACAAATACACACAAACGCACATACACATGCATGCACACACACACACACACACACAAACACAAATACATTGAACTGCGTGGAGAGTTCATAACAAACATTTACAAAAATGCATGAAACACGTACATAAACATTTGATAAAATATCTTAAATAATTGTTTAAATATAATAATGATGTTAGACCATTCATTTAAAAAAAATTATAAAATGTGTGAAAAAATATAAGAAATGTTGAAGAGTACTAAATGAAGCATTCAGCTCTTTTTTTTTTTGTTCACAAGAATGATTTTTCTACCTCAGATCAGACATTAAGGCCTTAATTACAAATATGCAACTGGCTTAGAAGCGCGTGGTGCCTGAGTGCTGTCGGGTTCCATCAAGTTAACAGTGTGAACGGCCCAGTCTGAAAAAACCATCTGAGAAAAGGATATAGCTAGACTGTTTACAATGTGGAGGAACGGTGCTTTTCCTTTGAAAAGCCTCTAGCAGTAAATGACCAATCACAGCTCCATCCAGGCAGCCTGAAGATGTCTTCCTGGAAAAGTGATCCGCTCTGGGCCTTGCTAATCGAACAGCGTGTTGTTTACGACGAGTGGAACTTTAAACGCTTCCGTCTGGCCTTTCGAAGTGCGGTCACGCCCGTGCGAGTATCGGAAGTATCGCTGGGCCCTTTCCGTGGAAAAACTGATTCACCTTCGACCGAGTCATTCGCATTACCTGCTGAACGCATCCACGCCCGTCCCCCCGCCAGCCTGCCCCCGGCCCGCCCACCTCCGCCGCAGGGGTATCACCGTTTCACCCAAACGCTTAGAGGCAGAAGTGGGGGCCTCACTTTTTCCACCTCTCTGGTGAAGCCGAACGCGAGCGCTCTACGCTGAGCCAGAGACTGTGGGGGCAGCTGTGTTCTTGGTGTCAGACGGGGGGCTACTCACAATGCCCATTAAACCTCAATTTATTAAGGCTGTTTATTGCATTTAACCCCCCCCCCACCTCTCTCGCTCGCTCGCTCGCTCTCTCTGTGAAAAATAAGCTGTATTTCATTACTTTTCCTGGAGAAGGAAGAAACTGGGTTTTGACTCTTTAGATGACAGAATTTTGCGCCCTCCCCACGCGCAAGGATCCACATAGCGACACGCCTCTGCTGCTCCGAGCCGGCTACCGATGTCTGGCGTCAAAAAATATATATCCGAGCTGCCTCGCGCTCACAGCTGCCGGCAGTTTTTTAGGTTTTCCAATCTTACTACCTGACATACGTTACCAACGGAAGAAGTCTTGTCGGTTGTTCACCTCAACGCGCTCATTGACGCGGCTTCCTTCCTCCCGTGTGATACACTCGCGCTGTCTGTCAGGGTGAACGCGGAGGCGGCGACCCCGATAATAATCTAATACGCCCGCCACACGTCCTACTGCTCATAGCAGATCCTCTCTCCCACGCAGCATATTTTATCTGTGCAGCGCTAATCGTACGTATGGCAAGCTTCTGTTGTGTGCGCACTGCACCCCCGATATCTGAACTGAAGAAACTAAAGCCAGCTTTAAGCAATGACTTTCCAGACCGTTTAAGGTTAATCATTTAAGATAATGGTAACTATACACATGGCTCGCAATGACTTATCAGTTTGTTAATTGCTAAAAATTAACTAAATATATGAGAAAACATGTCCTTAAATTCACAAAGCTGCCCAAAACACAAAGCAGGAATCAGACCTTGCAGAAATTACTAATCTAAACGCAATGTTTCTTAGCTTTCATGCAGCTATAATGTATTAATTCAGCATGCACAGTATGAAAGATGAAGATATGCATGGTTTAAAGTGGAACATAGTCCTACACAAACGCATAAGTATATGAGGTGGGAATAATTGCTTTCCAAAAAAGATTGTAGATTGTAATTAGATTGTAACCAAAAAAACATCTTGGTTAAATGTAGGGTAGCTACTAAAGGCCTACAACCATCAGATTAAACCATTAGTAAATTAGACATTATCTATTCTAATAGAATCTACTTTATCCCTCAATAATTCCTGATGCTTTAAAACACGAATCTCTCGGATACTCGGCTCATTGTTTCTAGGCCGTGATTTCAGCCTGTCTTTCTCGCTGGCTCTTTCTCTCTCCACATTAATATTCGTCTCTATTCTTCCGGACATCGGGTGGTATTGTTACAGTGAAGTCGCGAGGTTTTTTTTAAAGGAGTGCGTTCGCGCGCGGGATGCTCGCATCGTACCCGTACCATGCGCGAAGCCGTCGAATCTCGCCCGAATCCCCCGGGGCCGGGCGCACCCCCCCCCCCCCCCCCCCCCCCCCTCCTCACTCCCCAGCGGTGAGTCAGAGAGGCTGGGAGTGACTCATCTGTCCTACGGCCAGCACCGGCAACACCGCGCGCACAGACCTATTAACGGAGCTCACATCTGCCTTCAAAAACAACACATGACGCCACGCGTTCGTTCATTCTTTTTCCGGCTAATTTGTTGCGCGTTCATGGCCTTTCTTTGGACGTTGTTTCCATTCTCTGCGTAACAACAGAATATATTTATTTCCCCTCAAATATTTCTGTCGGTGATGGTGATGATATTAAAATAAAAAATACAGAACACAGGTGTGAAAAAACAAGCTTTATCTGTCCCCTGTTCACAATTTGCTTATAGAGAAACAAAATCATAAAAATGTACTAGTCAAATTCATCCATGTACACACACAGACCGGTTTAAGCCTATCCTCTGTATAGCTGTATGGATTTGAGTGTTTTTCTTCCCACCGGGGAGTTTTTGTCTTGTTTGCCGTTTGGGGGGTTCAGGCCTGGTTTTTTCCCCAATTTAGCTTCTGTTTCTCTGTACAGCGTCTTTGTGGCAGTTCTCTGTAAAAAGCGCTATGCAAAATAAATGGAATTTAATTTAATTTAATTTAATTTAATTGGATTTTGGCAGTTTTATCTGCCAAAGCAACAGTGGTGCATGATGATGACCATACACATGCAGTATTCATTTTTCTCTCATTAACATCTCCTATGGAAACAGCCAGGCCTATTAGGGTGCTGTATTGGGACAAGTTGACACGCCTCTCCCGCTCTAGACATCTCTGTGTTCATTAAATACTATTTGGATCATCTCATCTAAGTGGGTGATTTCATTAGGTTGTGACTGTTGCTGTGAGCATCTGATTGGCTCCTCTCTCTAGTAACCTGGTGCCCAGCCCCGCCCCCCTTACCCCCACATCGTTGCCTAGACCTCTGTGCAGGACCAGATCTACTTTGATATGTAAATCTCATTTTAATCCCTCTTGCCTAATGGACGGTGATGGAAATACAGACTCCATCTTAACGAGGCGCAGGGTCATTTAACATGACCGTCACGGGGGTTAACATTGCTGTCACATGGGTTAACATCTCTATAACACAGGTTAATGTCACTCTCTTACAAGTTAACATCCCCATCACACAGGTTAACATGGCTCTCATAAAAGTCAACATTGCTGTTGCTGTTGTATAGGTTAAAACCACCCACACACACACACACACACACACAATGCACATGCAGAAACACTTGCATTCACATACATGCATATTCACACACACACACACACACACACACAAATGCTTGCTTGAATTGCAAACTGCCGATGGACTACATAAAGCACGCAAGGCTGTTTTTAACGTGACGATGGCACTCCGACTTTCCTGATTTAAATGTATCAGCACGCTAAAGCCATTAGCGTGACACGTGTTTAGCACCCACACAGAGCGCTGCCAGGCCAGCCAATGGAGGGCAGATTACAGCAGGAGGCCATTCCAGAACCGGCTCCCTTCTGGTTCGCTGCCGACAGGAGAAAGCAATCAATCCCTAATCTAATCTGCATCACACAGTGCCGAGTCACAGCCGGCCACTAGCAGTGGAATTTCAGCGACCTTGAGTGGCAGCTGTGAGTGTGTTTCTCACATTCCCAGCCATGTTGGTTCCACACACACACACACACACACACACACACACACACACACACACACACACACACACACACACACACACACACACACACACACACACACACACACACACACACACACACACACACACACACACACACACACACACACACACACACACACACACACACCTCCCACAATTCTCACCAACTTCTGCTCTGCAGCCTGTGGCTCATTCCATGAGAAAATAATAGATTTCTTACCTTTTTTTGGAGGGAAGAAATTCCCCAGAAATGGAAAAATATGAAGACTGTGCTGGGAATTTAGATTAAGGAGGGTGAAGGTCACAAGGTGCCAGCAGGAACAGTGTGCCCCCCCACCGTATTTCACCAGAGGGTGGAGGTATGTCATTTTTTTTTTCTTTTTCTGTAGAAACCAATTTAGCAGGTTGAGCAAATGTTATATGTAAAAATCTATTTTTACATTTCCCAAAAATGGAATGGAAACTGATGTTTCTTTTTCATCATTGGAGGTACAGAAGATATTGTACATAGGGGTGGGAACTTTGCTACAACACATTTTTACAGTGAATATGTTACAAAGTGCTGAATAGTGTATTATTACTATTATTATTATTAGTAGTAGTAGTAGTAGAACTATGAATATGTCACAAATACCGCATTGCATTATTATTATTATTATTATTATTATTATTATAGTAGTATTAATGTATGCACAAATGCTATTTGTTATAACACATATCCATCAGTACGTTACATAAATAGAGAGCTTGCCAAGCCACTGAAGGCCATCAGTAGAATACAATGCGACAGGGTTAATTAACTGCAACTGGTGACGCAGCGGGTGGGGACGGTTCAGGCTTTGGGCCTAACGGGGGGGTGTATTCCGGCTGTCCCGTCCACAGTGAGCGGACAGAGATCCACGTTTTGTCTGTGTGTCTGTCCGTCTCTCTCTCTCTCTCTCTGCAGTCCCGCACAGGGGACGGCTAGCGACGGTGTGTCGGACGGACGGGGGGACAGATGGCTGCCTGTGGTTTTAATTACCACCATGAGCACAGACACATCAACCCCATACCGCCCCCCCCCCCCGCGCCCGGCTTGTGCCCGCGCTGCCAGTCCGGTCGAGCTGTGAGAATGGGGGGGAGTTTAGGGTTAGGGCCAGCGCTAAGCAACATTTACCCTGCCCCGTTTATGTGTGTGTGTATGTGTGTGTGTATTTCTGTCTAGTAATGTTCTTTTTAAGATGGCCCTGATCTGGGCCGCTTTAAGTTAAAACGTCAAAAATGAATAAATAACATTATTCATTTTATACAGCTACTGGTTATTCTTAATGGCCCTTTGAGTCATGTGTAGCGTGTTTTGGCAATTGAAGGAAAAAGTGAGAAGTGCTTATTTTTCTCATCCTAAATTTCTGTGGGTTCAAATGAGAGATGCCCCATCTAGGGATCAGGAGGCTCCGAGTTAGACACACACACACACACACACACACACACACACACACACACACACACACACACACACACACACACACACACACACACACACACACACACACACACACACACACACACACACACACACACACACACACACACACACACATGCATGCTGTAGAGGGACATCGTGTGAAGCCCTAACTGATGTAGACATCGATGAAACCAAAATCAATGCCCCCAACAGTCCTGCTGGTCATTAAATCCATGTGACCTGCAAGCAGAAGTGTAGATTACTTCCTGATCGCTGGCGGCTTTGGGTAATAGCTTTCCTAGCAACTCTCTGAGCATTCCACCACCTTCTTAATAATTAACAACCAGCCTAGATTTACACAAAAAACCTCCCTTTTTAAAAAAATAAAATGTTTCCTTCTTTCCATAGAAGTACAAACAGAGGCCAGGAGAATTATAATGACTCGATGGGTTTAATTAATTTTTGGATGATTTTACAACTAAAAACTGAGGTGTGGAAATCCCTCTGACCCCAAAATCTGACCCCCTGGAAATAGGGGTTTCAGGAGGGCAGGATTGTGCACGGGACCCCCTGGAAATAGGGGTTTCAGGAGGGCAGGATTGTGCACGGGACCCCCTGGAAATAGGGGTTTCAGGAGGGCAGGATTGTGCATGGGGGGATAATCCTCATCACTGTGGCAGGCACCTAAAAGACACAAGGCTCATTTTTACAGCTCACCTTCAAGTGTCAATGTAACCTTATAATTAGCAAATATAATCGCTCCGATAAGTATCACGAATAGAGGCAAGGAAAAGTGCTTTGCAACTAGAAAGCTTCACTATATAATATGACCACAGTAAAGATTGAGGGTAATTATGGATTTAGTAATTATGAGTTATAACATCATCATACGTTTTAATACATGGGGTCTTATTTGTCGTACTGCATTAAGAGTACATGATTTAAAGCAATGATTAATAAAACATTATTATTGATATTATTATTACTTATTGTTGTTTTTGTGATTATTATAGTTATCTTGACCTTGGTTGTTTAAAATTATACATAATAATATAAAAATGGCCATTGTCACTAGCATAATTCAAAAAAATAATAATAATGTCATCATCACTGTCATCCAATATTACTAACAGCCATCGATAATAATAATAACAATGCTAATGATAATAATAGTAATAATAATGGATATGAGCACTGGCATGTTGGGACAGACGGACAGAGAGGAAAGGGTAGGAGATTCGCAGGACTGGTCATGGGGGCGCTCAGCGTTATATTTAGACCTGGGTGGTGGGGGATTGGCCCTCGGTGGGGGGTGGCGTGCGGGGGGGGGGGGGGGGGGTGCAGTGTGCCTGGAGTGGGCCATCCTCCTCCCGCACTGAGGAGCAGACTGTGAGTGCGAGTGCGAGTGTGAGTGCGTGTGCCTGTGCACGTGTGCGTGTGCGTGTACGCGTGAGTGTGAGTGAGCGTGAGCATGTGCGAGTGCGTGTGCGTGTGCGAGTGCGCGTGAGCGAGTGCGTGTGAGTGTGAGTGTGCGGGTGCGAGTGCGTGTGAGTGTGAGTGAGCGTGAGCATGTGCGGGTGCGAGTGCGTGTGAGTGTGAGTGTGCGTGTACGCGTGAGTGTGAGTGAGCGTGAGCATGTGCGAGTGCGTGTGCGTGTGCGAGTGCGCGTGAGCGAGTGCGTGTGAGTGAGTGTGAGTGTGAGTGTGAGTGTGCGGGTGCGTGTGAGTGTGAGTGTGAGTGTGCGGGTGGAGCAAACACCTGGGGGTTCTTCTCTGTAGTAATCCGTCTCAGGCCTGCAGCCTGTCCTTGCGCCGTTCCGCCATTCCAGGGACAAAGATGGAGCAGAATTAAAAACAAAAGAGTGTAAATCCTTTAGGGGGCCACTTCTAGAAGGTGGGGTGTCCTGTGCGCGGATCCCAGTGTGGAGTTATGGCCACATTGGCCTCGACTGCGGCCCGAGGAAGAGGCAGATTATTGGCCACGGAGTCAGGCTGGGTTTGGCCAGCGAAATGACACATGTCTTATGATGACCCAGTGGAGCAGCTGCTTCAGCTTCACTAGCTGCAGTGTAATACCAGCACTAGCTTCACTAGCTGCAGTGCAATACCAGCGCTAGCTTCACTAGCTGCAGTGTAATACCAGCGCTAGCTTCACTAGCTGCAGTGCAATACCAGCACTAGCTTCACTAGCTGCAGTGCAATACCAGCGCTAGCTTCACTAGCTGCAGTGCAGTACCAGCGCTAGCTTCACTAGCTGCAGTGTAATACCAGCACTACCTTCACTAGCTGCAGTGCAATACCAGCGCTAGCTTCACTAGCTGCAGTGTAATACCAGCGCTAGCTTCACTAGCTGCAGTGCAGTACCAGCGCTAGCTTCACTACCTGCAGTGCAGTACCAGCGCTAGCTTCACTACCTGCAGTGTAATACCAGCGCTAGCTTCACTAGCTGCAGTGCAATACCAGCGCTAGCTGCAGTGTAATACCAGCGCTAGCTTCACCAGCTGCAGCGTAGTACCAGCGCTAGCTTCACTAGCTGCAGTGTAATGCCAGCGCTAGCTGCATTGAGGACCACTGACTGATGAGAAGCAGCAGCTGGTAGCGCAAGCATCCAAAGTGAGACCAGACAGCTTGTCTGCACTCTCCCAAATTGGCAGAAGATATCTCTTGAAAAGCCGGTTGGGAATTCTCAAATTAAGGGAACATTTTTTTTTAAAACGCACCAACCTACGGCGGTGTGCTGATGGTAAATATTCAAAGAACACCACTGCACTCAAAAAGACTGCATAAAATTTTACAAAGAATGTGCAAAAACATGTACAAAATCAGTCTTGCTTCTACTGGTGTTTTCTTTAAATCATAACACAATTGATTTGGTCTTCCTTAATAAACAGATAACTAACTTTACAGTCATCCAAAATACCTTGATCAGTGGTCTAACTGTACTCTATATTTCATCTTAATTTTATCAATCAATCAATCAAATTTTATTTATATAATGCATTTTACAAATAATTTGTCACAATACACTTCACAGGTTACCTTAGTCTACACCCCCCACAGCACAAGCCATAGATAACACGTAAACTTCCTGGAAGACTCCATGTAGGAAGATACCTTGGGAGGAACTTGACCAAGTAGGGGGAGGTTTTCTTTCTATATTTTGTTCCTAATCCACATGGTATTGTATTATCACATTATTTGTATGTAGATAATCCCATGAATAGTTTGGGAAGTAGTTATTATTATAAACGGAAACTATGTCTGTTCTTGAGCGTTTTCGTCCGTCAGCTTTGGTGGCAGGCTGCAATTCCACATTCTCTTTTTTCCAAGTGTGTGTTTACACAATCGATATGAACCTGTCCGTCAGTCTCAG
The DNA here is from genome assembly GCA_029718625.1 of Synaphobranchus kaupii. Lineage (NCBI taxonomy): Eukaryota > Metazoa > Chordata > Actinopteri > Anguilliformes > Synaphobranchidae > Synaphobranchus > Synaphobranchus kaupii. The sequence continues at coordinate 20,595,525 of CM056387.1, read as the reverse complement.
GGCCACGCCCACGCGCGCAGCTGCCGACGCGACGGACCTGTTCTGTTCCGTGTGAGTCATTTTCACATCACCTCCATTTTCCAAAAAAGTGGAATAAAAAAAAGAGCTCCGAACCCGCAGTGCAAGATTCCGATGCCATTCCCTGTGGGAGGAAAAGACCAAAAGTGGGGCACTTGATAGTGGCCAGGGCTGCGTTCGGAATGGCTCCCTATATGTTTTATAGTGCACTACTTATTGGTCATTTTGATGGTATCCCAATTCTCAATTGAGATCACTGAGAGTTAAAATGGATGATTCCCTAAATAGTGCACTATAAAGTGTATAGGGAGTCATTCCGAACGCAGCCCAGGATTTTCGTAAATGGCGTGTTCATTAGTGTTGTGTCGTTCGCGAACGATTCGTTCAAAAGAACGAATCTTTTGGGTGAACGAACTGAACTGAATCACTTACTGAAAAGATCCGTTCATTTCTCAGTTCAGTTCAGTTCACGAACGGATCTGATCAGCAGCGAGCGTGCACCGTGCAGGGAGGGGGAGGGACTGCCGCGAGCGAACGTGATTCGTCCCTTGCGAACCAGGGGCCGGTTGCACCAGCTATACGTAAATTCAAACGTAGGCTAGTTATAACGTAAGTGTTTACTAAATTAAGGTTTACACATTACTAAATAAAAATGGGTTGCACCACACAAACTAGTTTGTACGTTGAGCTTAGTAGCTACTAAATATTTACACCTACCCCTAGGTATAAAAAAAAAAACACAAACTGTAACCGTCTGTTCATCTAATTGGCTACCTCCGCCGTTTCTTCAGCAAACACTGTAAAAATAGTTGACGCGTGGAAAACGTTCAGTTTCAAAACAAAGTTCTTTATAGTTCAAAAGAGAGGCAAACAGAACAGTCCCGTAACTTAGGCTAAGTTTCCATATATTTTCAAAGCACATAATGGCTGTAACATAAATAAATAGGCTAAACAAACAAATAAGGATATTTTGAATTTTATTCGTAAAAACATAAACATGCACACATTGTAATTCTGTTCAATGTTCTATTTTTTTCCCATGGAATGCAAAATAAGTAGCCTGTTAAACTCAATGCAAGTTGATTTCCGTGTTTACATTGTAGCTTATTGATTGATTGGTTATGGATTTGTTATCGTCATGATAAAGCGACAATGTTTACCTTAGTATTGAACTAAGCATTACTTAGTTTTCACTAGCTAAGACATTACTTACGTATTGGTGGTGCAACCGAATTTAGTAAAGCGATAGTTTGAAACTAACTAGTAGCAACTAAGGACCTAGTAAATACTTTACGCGCAAACTTAGTCACATATTACGTATGACCGGTGCAACCCAGCCCAGTTCTGCTGTGCTGAACGAATCATTCGCATTTGCTTCTTCCTATTCCATTTCGGACGTATTGTTCTAAGTATTGTATAGCCGAAATGAGTACCGTGTTTGCGTGTTGTATACTAGAAAGTTTTTTTTTCTTTTTTTTCTCTAATTTGTTTCCTAAATTGTTCGAAATAAAGTTTATATTTAAAAAAAAAATTATTTAAAAAATTCACGGGCGGGCGGGCGCCGAGCGAGGCAGCGAGCGTGCAGAGTGGACTGATTCGTTCACTGCGTGACGTGACGTGATCCTGAGTGATAATCAGCGGCTCAAACTGCCAGAATCAGGCCCAGCAAGTTAAGACTTAAAAGTCATTGAAAACCAGCGTTCACCTCCAATATTGATATTCAACGAGGAAACTTTTAAAATATCAAGATTTGTAAACGGAGTTTGGCGCATTTGTCAAAGCGACAGCACTTCCGCATGAACTGTTCGGCCGTCAGTTCACTGAGTGAACGAACTGTGACGCAACGGTGCAAGTTCAGTGATCCGTTCACTGAAGCTACTAGACACAGTGAGTTAACGTGGCGTGATCCTGAGTGATAATCAGCGGCTCAAACTGCCAGAATCAGGCCCAGCAAGTTAAGACTTAAAAGTCATTGAAAACCAGCGTTCACCTCCAATATTGATATTCAACGAGGAAACTTTTAAAATATCAAGATTTGTAAACGGAGTTTGGCGCATTTGTCAAAGCGACAGCACTTCCGCATGAACTGTTCGGCCGTCAGTTCACTGAGTGAACGAACTGTGACGCAACGGTGCAAGTTCAGTGATCCGTTCACTGAAGCTACTAGACACAGTGAGTTAACGTGACGTGATCCTGAGTGATAATCAGCGGCTCAAACTGCCAGAATCAGGCCCAGCCAGTTAAGACTTAAAAGTCATTGAAAACCAGCGTTCACCTCCAATATTGATATTCAACGAGGAAACTTTTAAAATATCAAGATTTGTAAACGGAGTTTGGCGCATTTGTCAAAGCGACAGCACTTCCGCATGAACTGTTCGGCCGTCAGTTCACTGAGTGAACGAACTGTGACGCAACGGTGCAAGTTCGTTCACTCAGTGAACTGACGGCCGAACAGTTCACTGAGTGAACGAACTGTGACGCAACGGTGCAAGTTCAGTGATCCGTTCACTGAAGCTACTAGACACAGTGAGTTAACGTGACGTGATCCTGAGTGATAATCAGCGGCTCAAACTGCCAGAATCAGGCCCAGCCAGTTAAGACTTAAAAGTCATTGAAAACCAGCGTTCACCTCCAATATTGATATTCAACGAGGAAACTTTTAAAATATCAAGATTTGTAAACGGAGTTTGGCGCATTTGTCAAAGCGACAGCACTTCCGCATGAACTGTTCGGCCGTCAGTTCACTGAGTGAACGAACTGTGACGCAACGGTGCAAGTTCGTTCACTCAGTGAACTGACGGGCCGAACAGTTCACTGAGTGAACGAACTGTGACGCAACGGTGCAAGTTCAGTGATCCGTTCACTGAAGCTACTAGACACAGTGAGTTAACGTGACGTGATCCTGAGTGATAATCAGCGGCTCAAACTGCCAGAATCAGGCCCAGCCAGTTAAGACTTAAAAGTCATTGAAAACCAGCGTTCACCTCCAATATTGATATTCAACGAGGAAACTTTTAAAATATCAAGATTTGTAAACGGAGTTTGGCGCATTTGTCAAAGCGACAGCACTTCCGCATGAACTGTTCGGCCGTCAGTTCACTGAGTGAGTCGGACTACGCAGTACGCAGTCGGAGCTCCGCCCAAGCACTGAACGATTCGGTGAACGAATCTTTTGAACGAATCTTTTTAATGAACTGATTCTAGTGATTCGTGTCACTGAAGTGAACTGTTTTGCCCATCACTAGTGTTCATTCTAAGTTTACAGCTTCCTGTTATAACATCCAAATGTACTGAGCATCCGCAAAATGTACAATGTACCACTTTACTTTATTTAAACCTCGAGGAAGCATTGAGGGGAGAGCCCCTCATTTACAATACGAAGAAGAGAAATAGAAAGAGAAGACTTTATAAAAGACAATAATCAAAGAACCAATTAACTAAAACATTAGCCAAAACTAAAGTTAAAACATTAGATAAAAAATAAATACATTTTAATAAAATAAAACATTAATAGAACATTTGTTAAAAACAATTACAATCAAAAACAATAAGATTCGACAATAGGTTCTTAAATTGTCTCAAAGGCAATAAGGAGTCCAATTTAAAATGTCTTTGCAAACCATACCAAGTATGAGGGGCATTAAAAAAAAAAAACAGTGTGTCCTAGGTCACACTTTGTCTTGGGGGCCCGGAGTACAAGCCAGTCTTGTGAGCGTGTGCGATAGTTTGCAGTGTTCAAAAGTGAGGATAAATAAAGTGGTAGCCTGCCCAGCAGGGCGTTATAGATAAAAACATAACAGTGCTGATCACGTCTCACAGATAGAGAGGGCCAGCCAACCTTTTCATTAAGAAGACAGTGACGTGTGCAAAATGTATCACCTGTGATGAATCTTAGAGCAGAGTGGTAAATGGCATCTAGAGGTTTAAGGGTAGTTAAGGCTGCATGTCTGTAAATGACGTCTCCATAGTCTAAAACTGAGAGAACTACTGCCTCTGTCACTCTCTTCCTGCCAAAAAACAGGAAAGAATATTTTATTTCTATAAAGAAATCCCAATTTTGACCTCAACTTCTTAGCAAGAATGTTTACATGAATTTTGAAGTTTAGTTTTTCATATATCCAAATACCTAGATATTTATAATGGAGGACTCTCTCAATAATAGTCTAAATAGTAAATTCGAAAATTTCTGTAATCAATCTTCTTCGCTCTGGAAAACGGCATACATTTTGTTTTCTCTGTTTTCATAACAAGTTTAAGATTAATAAATTGTTCTTGAAGAGTAATGAAAGAATTTTGTAACTTATTAACAGCAGACTGTATAGACTCAGCACAACAATATATAAAATGGTATCATCAGCATATAAATGTGTTTTACAGGAAGTCAGAGCTGACACAATATCATTGATATAAACAGTAAATAAAACAGGCCCCAGGACCGATCCTTGTGGTACACCTTTAGTGATATCTAAGAATTTTGATTGAGCATTGCCTATTTTTACACACTGAAATCTTTCTGAGAAGTCATTTTGGAACCATAGGCAAGCATTGACATCTAAGCCAATGCAGGATCATTTCTTTATCAGTAAAGAATGATCCACTGTATCAAAGGCTTTGGACAGATCAACAAAAAGTGCAGCACAATATTTTCTTTTATCCAATGCACACAATATTATTTAATAAAATAGAGGTAGCAGTAATAGTGCTATGCCCAGCCCTAAAGCCAGATTGAAAAGAGCTCAACCCTTAAAATCTAGACAAAAAAGCCATAAGTTGATCATTGACCATTGACTCTAGAATCTTTGCTAGACAATATAATTTGCTAATGGGTCGATAATTATTCAAGTTATTTTTATCACCACACTTATGCAGAAGACGAGCATGAGCCATTTTCCAATTAGAATTATACAGAAAAAGATGGTTAAATTAAAGATGTGAGCTATTCAATCTGAAATCATTTAAAAAATTTAATCTTAAGGAAATCTAAATTATCTTCGGCAGTTGATTTTTTTGGAGTCAATAGCAAGAAGTGTATCAAGCACAGCTTTAGAGCTAAAAGAGTGCAGGCTAAAATAAGGTGCAGACCTCAAATCAGTGGTGGCATTACAGGGTCATATTTTCTGTGGGGCTTGTAATATTAGTGCGTATAGTTTCAAACAGGTGACCTGATGCAGCAAAATGAGAATTGAACGCAGCACATATATCGGATACTAAGCCATGCTCTGAATTAATATGGGAAGGAAATGGTGCCATAATTATTTTTTGTTGAATTTACAACCTTCCCAAATTTATGTTGATTGTTTACTGTATGTGTAGTGAGCACAAATATAATTCTGATTTTGCTTTCCTCACAGCAGCAGTGCATTTATTCAAAAGATAAGCCAATGAGATGGATCATGTGTGCATCTGGCTAGAGCCCGGGATTTATTTCATAATTGAAATAGTATGGATAGTTCAGAAGTGAACCATGGACTTGATCTGTCCTTTATCCTCATTTTCTTAAAATGTCTCTCAACTATGAATCTGATCCTTTCTGTGACATTAAATTCACCTTTAGTTACCCCACCTTTAGTCCCTTGTACACAGTAAAATGTTCAGTGTTAAATTAACTCTTACAGTGTACATGTGATCCATATCGGACTCATATAAACTCTGGTATTGTTGAATTAACACTGGCTATTTTACTGTGCAGGTATTTTATCATTTAAGTATTTAACGCAGGTCTAGTTTTTTTTTTTTGTTCTGCTCAGCTTGGGGAGTTTGTGGGGGAAGACTGTACAGAGATCTTCTGGCAGCTGCTCCAAACTGGATTTTTGGACCTGGGAATGACTGACAGGTCTGGGAATCTCGCCCGGGCCGCGTGTATCCGTGTCGTGTGTGACCGAGTGTTCTGTCGCGGTAGTGTGCGCGGAGGCGCCGCCAGGCTCGGGTGCCAGCGTGCCAGCCCTGCTTCTCTCTGCCAGCCTGTCAGTGCCAACCACCCCCCCCCCCCCCCTCTGCAAAATGCCAGGAGTCTGCCGAGCGCTGCCTCTCTTCTCATCTTTCCAGCAAAAAGCTCTGCAATGGAGCGTAATGGACGACTGAATCATTCCCAGTGGCACTTGTCCGACTCCCCACGCTTCCCAGGCATTCCCAGGGAAGAAAACGAGCTCCACAGACGTGGGGATTCCCAAGTTTGCGGGGTTCTGAACCGGCACAGATTTCACACCCCGGCTAAAACAGTTTGTGCATAAATCTTACTGGCTTGCTATGTTGTCAATCATGTGAATAGGATTTTGCTCTTTTGGGCACGGTCACCAGTGATCTCACAGCCATTTCTGGAGAACTGTGAAATCTGTGGGTCCCTGTTGTCCCTGAACCCAGATGCTAGCTGCTAACTGGTAATGCTTTAATGCTAATAAATGCGATGTGTATGCGTATTGGGGTTCATGCAGTGGCACTGCTCCAAGCTGGACAATCACGGTGCATGCGCTTGGCTGCATTTATGTTAAATTGCAGTGCGCTGAATTTCAGCTTTACAGAGGACGGCTCAGTCCGTCGCTTAAGTAGAGGCCAGACAAGCGCATGCTCTTCTCTTCAGCGCATGCTGCCAGCTGCGGCTTCTTTCGTCTCGTCCAGCTGAGCTGCAGTCGATGCGTTGGAGGACTGCACCTCCTGCACATTTGGCTCAGGGCCCAGTGACTCCTTCCCTAAGTGACTACTGGAAGGCAGCCGCCACCTCCAAATGCATTACAGTTACATGGAAAAATACATGCCTTTCTGAAACACACCATCTGCGCACGAGTACTGCTATTTCACTGAACAAAAGAAATACCCTCCATGTACACAAGGGAAATCTTTTCTAAGAATTAGCGAACTACAAGCTAAATGGAGGCAGCAGCGGCCTTCCAGTAGTTACTGACGGAAGGACAGTACCTTGGGCTGGCTCAGGCAGGATGCAGGTGCCCAACTGGCCAGCTGAGTCACATGATGCCATCCGAGACTCCTCCCTCTTAGAGTGACTGTACGGCCAATAAAGGCGCTGCCTCGAGCGCCTGCTGGTTACAATCTGGCCAATAAGGCGCTGCCTTGAGCGCCTGCTGGTTACAATCTGGCCTACAATCTGGCCTACGGTTCTACGATTTGTTAGTGGTGTTGGATCTAAAGTTTGTTAGTAGTGTTGGTTTTACGGTTTGTTAGTGGTGTTGGATCTACGGTTTGTTAGTGGTGTTGGATCTAAAGTTTGTTAGTGGTGTTGGTTTTACGGTTTGTTAGTGGTGTTGGTTTTATGGTTTTTTAGTGGTGTTGGTTCTACGGTTTGTTAGTGGTGTTGGATCTACGGTTTGTTAGTGGTGTTGGATCTACGGTTTGTTAGTGGTGTTGGATCTACGGTTTGTTCATGGTGTCGGTTCTACGGTTTGTTAGTGGTGTTGGATCTACGGTTTGTTCATGGTGTCGGTTCTACGGTTTGTTAGTGGTGTTGGTTCTACGGTTTGTTCATGGTGTCGGTTCTACGGTTTGTTAGTGGTGTTGGATCTACGGTTTGTTAGTGGTGTTGGATTTACGGTTTGTTAGTGGTGTTGGATCTACGGTTTGTTAGTGGTGTTGGATCTACGGTTTGTTAGTGGTGTTGGATCTACGGTTTGTTAGTGGTGTTGGATCTACGGTTTGTTAGTGGTGTTGGATCTATGGTTTGTTAGTGGTGTTGGTTTTATGGTTTTTTAGTGGTGTTGGTTTTACGGTTTGTTAGTGGTGTTGGTTTTACGGTTTGTTAGTGGTGTTGGATCTACGGTTTGTTAGTGGTGTTGGTTTTATGGTTTTTTAGTGGTGTTGGTTTTACGGTTTGTTAGTGGTGTTGGTTCTACGGTTTGTTAGTAGTGTTGGTTTTACGGTTTGTTAGTGGTGTTGGATCTACGGTTTGTTAGTGGTGTTGGTTTTATGGTTTTTTAGTGGTGTTGGTTTTACGGTTTGTTAGTGGTGTTGGTTCTACGGTTTGTTAGTGGTGTTGGTTTTACGGTTTGTTAGTGGTGTTGGATCTACGGTTTGTTAGTGGTGTTGGATCTACGGTTTGTTAGTGGTGTTGGATCTACGGTTTGTTCATGGTGTCGGTTCTACGGTTTGTTAGTGGTGTTGGTTCTACGGTTTGTTCATGGTGTCGGTTCTACGGTTTGTTAGTGGTGTTGGATCTACGGTTTGTTAGTGGTGTTGGATCTACGGTTTGTTCATGGTGTCGGTTCTACGGTTTGTTAGTGGTGTTGGTTCTACGGTTTGTTAGTGGTGTTGGATCTACGGTTTGTTAGTGGTGTTGGTTCTACGGTTTGTTAGTGGTGTTGGTTCTACGGTTTGTTAGTGGTGTTGGATCTACAGTTTGTTAGTGGTGTTAGTTCTGCTGTTTTGTTGGTGGTGTTGGTTCAAATGTTTTGGGACAATGTAGATGTTGTTGTCAGTACTGATTGTAGTTGAGGCATTTGTTGGTGGTATACAGTAGCTCTGTTGTTTGCGGACAGTATGCTGCTTGTTGCCGGCATCTTTTTTCATGTTTTTGCGTGTGATGATTGGAGTGATTGGGTCTCTCTCTCTCTCTCTCTCTCTTTCTCTGGTTGTTGTTTTTCTTGGTTTCTAATTGTGTCTGTTTGAAACTTTGGGTTTCTCGGAAGGGTTTATTTTGGTTGGCACTGACAGGCTGGCAAAATATGTGAACACGTAGGTTTCTCTCTCTCTCTCTCTCTCTCTCTCTCTCTCTCTCTCTCTCTCTCTCTCTCTCTCTGAGAAACACTTCAGAAAGGACAGAAGGAGTCTCCCAAGTTCACACACACACACACACACACACACACACACACACACACCCTACTGATAATGCCAACTGTGCACAAGTGATGGGGAGAAAGAGTCTAACAGTCGGTGAAACACACACACAGCTGCTTCCTTTAGGACATAATAGGTACGAAGCACATCCTCAACAGTGATGATGTCAGATAGACCTGCTGCACATCTCCTGCGTGCTGCACTGTAGAACCTGCGATCTGCAGTTCTTTTCGCTCTAGAATGATCCGTGTTAATTAAACCCTAACCGAGTGCACGTGAGGCCAATCAAGACAAAATGTACACCGTTCTGTCAGAGTTGCTTTAACACGTAAGGCTCTATTTTCCGGCCGGTGGCGAGCCCTCGCACTGGCGAAGTGGCGTTTTCGTCAGGGATTTTGACGCACCTGAGCCAGTTTGGAAATTTGGTGACTCACTGTGCCCCAAAGTGGGAGGAGAGCCACTGTTGGAGGTGTTAACCCTTTACTCTCTAAGGGCTGTCATTTAGAGTAATGTGAGATCTTGCTGATCACAGATCAGCAGCAAAGTACAGCGCCATCAGGACTCATATTCTCCGAGCGTCTCAGAGCAGGAGTGCTGATCTAGGATCAGTTTTCCCTTGTCTTTGTCCTGGCCTAATCCACTGTGAGCTAACATATAAAACTGCACTCCTACTTGGATGTTTACTTTAGATGAGTTATGGGTCCAGGTACATGGAGTACTGGGATCTTTCAATTCAGTTAAATTTTATTTTTATAGCACTTTTTACAGAGAACTGTCACAAATACGCTGTACAGAGAAACAGAAGGAAAATTGGGCAAGAAGCAGGCCTGAACCCCTGAACAGCAAATGAGGTAAAAACTCCCCAGTGGGGAGAAAAACACTCAAACAGTGGCGAGAAAAAACTCCCAGTTGGGAAGAAATCTCGGGAGGAACCTGGCTAGAGAGGGGGAGCCCATCCTCCATTGGCTGGCCTGGTTTAACTAACGGTGGAATGGATGGTAACAAAATGTAATGAGGCATCTTTGAAATAGAGTACTGTGGGATTTTCAGTCTAAATGTATGTTGGGTGGTGCACAGCTTGTGGACACTGGTGACTCATTACTCTAGGAAGAGAGAGGTTAATTTTATTGTAATATTTACTGATGTGGTTTTGCCACACTATTCATCATGAACCATATATGCATCTACTCCAGTAGGAGCAATGAACACATGGAATAACAATCTCCAATCTTTAAAGCAGGGAAACACCCATGAATACACACATTAACATGTGCACAGTTATACACACACACACACACACACACAAACACACAAGAAAAATCAGCTCAGGCTATCTTCCATAATCAGCACAGGCATATTGGATTAAATATCCTACAAGAGTAAGTGGATATGTCCAAAAAACAGCGACTGCTAAGGATAGAACTACTTCAGCTGTGGAGTGAAAGAGAGTGTAAAGTCATCCGCATACGAGACGAACGACTGCCAAGCTCTATAAAATTTCTCTGCCGACCCACGGATGGTAAATTCTTTTTTTTTTTCAGTATTCAGAAATTGCATGGTTTCTCTTATCCAAATTTAGCGAATGTATTTAGTTTAACTGAATGTCTAATGATAATGGAATCATGGACGACTGAATGCTGTTTAGAAGGGGAGTTAAATTGGCCTTAAAGAGGTTGGCATAGATGTGAGGCGGTCAAATTTATCAGAAGTTAGCTTGAATGCCATTGTATGGAAGGGAGCTTGAATGGCTAATTTGTTCATTGGGAAGACTTCACTCTTATCAAAGTTTAGTTTGTAGCCCAGATATCTTCCCAAACTGTCCATGCATTTGTAGAACAGATGGGGCAGCGGCATCAGGATCTGAAATAATTGCTTCCTCAATCTCCTGGTTTCCTCTTATATATATGACCAGCGGTTCAAAAGCAAATAATAATAATGAGACAGAAAGGGGGACCCCTACTCTGTGTGTGACGCTCGAGGAAAGATTCATTTTTAAAGTGCTTCAAAATGTACAAACAAAACCAGCAAGACTGGAAGAGTTAACGTTCTGGCAATTTGGCTAGTTCTCATTTTCTTAATACCCTTTGAGTTCTCTCTCAGCAAAATATTTCATTAACAAAACACAGATGTCTACAAATATAAGCCTATGTAAATATCGGTGTCACCATGCCAGCTTCAAGCTATTTTCTGTTTTCTCTGACAGGTTCACAACTGTAGAGAAGGGGTAGGTCTCTCACTCTTGAGTTTGCAGTCGATGCTGTTTGCTGGGGTGGGAGGGCGTGTAAGTTGGAGGGTTGGGGTGGTTTAATTAGTGGGGTGGGAGGGTGTGTAAGTTGGGGGTTGGGGTGGTTTAATTAGTGGGGTGGGAGGGTGTGTAAGTTGGGGGTTGGGGTTCTGTATTGAGTGGTGTGGGAGGGTCTAGTTGTTTATTGTGTGTGCAGTGTGATGTACCCCATCAGTGAGGAACAGGGATAGTTATTAGCAGAATTCCACGCACACTATCTGTCATAGATGCTCAGAATTTAGCCCACACTTACACTGCAGATGTGTATTTGAATGACTGAATTAAAAAAATATATACAGTATATAAAAAATATTTTGAAATATGAAATCACTTTAAAACTTGAATTCATTCATGTATTAACTAAGAAAATATTAGTTATTCATTTTTAAAGTGTTTTGCATGGTTTTTTTATTGGAAAAAACTTTTTTTTTTACATGGATGTTGCATTGCTTTCTTTCAGTTTAATTCAAGCTTGGATGTTGATTTAAATATGGTTTTCACATCTTGGCAGTATGTGTTTATTATAAAGGTTAATACTATTATAATATACTTATATATTGTCATTTAAAATATATATATATTATATATTTCTAGAAAAATGCGATTACATGTTATTATTGACTTTGCATACAGTTAAGATGTAGGATTTAACGTGATGTGGACCCCCCCAAGCCGCTCGTAACACACAGGAGCTACAGATTGTTTACCTGCTGCTTCGCGCAAAGGTCCCCCGCTTGCGTCATCTGCTTCCCCGCGGACGCACACCCACGCGCGTTGGGGGACCGCGACTCGCCTTGGCGTCGTAACCCCGCGCAGAGCCTCGGCGACATTGTTACATCATATCATCCGGCTGTACTGGGGATGCATTGCAGCGCGGGTTCGGCTGTTTCATCATCCCTATTTTCTCCATCGCCATGCGTCTTGTGAATTACTATTACGGGAGCTTGTTATTATTATCGAAGGAGTAGCCTACAATGGCATAGTGCCTAATAGGACCAATTTTGTTTATTCAATCTGAGAGGGTTCTGCCAGCGATTATATTACCTTGCAATTTGCTGGTTCAGTGCGATTTTTATCATGCATTCTGTCCCAACAGAATAATAAAGCCAAAATTTCCTTTACAGCAGGTTTAACAGCAATACTATATTTTATATGTTGATTGCACATTGTATAACTCTAAGTATGAAATATGATGAAACAAAAATATATTGAGGACAAACATAAATGCTACATATTTACTTGAGCATTTCTCATCATAAATTATGCATAGCATTATAAACTAGCTTAACAATTCCTAAAGAAATTGTAGGTGTGGTTGCTTCACAGTGGTATCAATTGCTGGAAATGGAAAGATGGTAATAGGCTATGGTAGCCTACAGTGTGAGGTGGTAAATAAAAGGTGGAAATAGTTTGAAGTGGTAATGCAGTATAAAGGGATCTAAAGAAGGTGAAAGCGTTAAAATATGGTGACGTATTTTTTGGCGATAAAAGGTCAATTACCTGAAAAAGTGTATATGGTATAAAGGTAAAAAGTAATAGCAACCTGGAGGGTGTATAGAGGTATAATATGAGGTATGAATGGTGTTGATGGTGGGAATGGTGTAGGTGGAATAATAATAAGTATGGTGAATAACAATAGGTGTGGTTGCACAACCACACCTAACAAATAGGCTGGCTCACATCTCATGTGACACATCTTGATTGTTTTGTGTATTTTGTCAATTAGTATTTAGAGACATTTAGTAAATATCATCTCTATATGTTATTTGCAATTGATCCCAGCTAGTATGTCTGCTCCTCTCAGGAGACCTATTAAGCTGGTGAAACCTGAAACGAACCTCATTTCCAACCAAAATGTCCAGACCTGGTGGAATTACAGCTTGTAGGCGCTGTCAAAAAAACAAAACAAACATCATAGCTCTTAAGTGCCTCACACGCTGCACAGATCTTGTGATTTAGGCAAATGCGTTTCAACAATAATCAGAGCAAGCACACACCTGGGTTTAGGTGAAATATGTCACAACTGAACACATCTAGCACCTTTGCACACTAAGCGCACATTTTCCTAAAGCCAGCTAGAAAAACCCATTCCAATTTGACACATTCTTATAGCCGACTCGTTTGACTGTAGTTATGAGGACCGCTACCAGGGAAACGTAGTTCCGCTAAGGATTTGTTCTGAATGTTAAAATCTTGTCGTTTTTTTTTTTTTTTCGGGCAGTGTGCAGTGTTCAGTTCCGTTCATATTGTTTTTGAAAAGCTTTTTTTTTTTCTTCCCTGAATGGATTTGTGGGACTGTGCTCTCCCACAGCTCAAACAAGGTTACTATTGCGCAGTCGACCTTAAGGGGGGGGGGGGGTTGAATTTGTTGACTGCGTTGTTGAGGCATTCCCAGTGTCTTTTCGTGAAAAGATTTGCAGACGGAAACAGCAGGAGGTCCCTAACAGACTGGATGATGGGCCCGTGGCGTGTTGGCGTGTTGGCGTGTTTTCCGTGTGCCAGGACTCTCGGCCTTGATGAATAGGAGCTTCAGATGAGCGCGGCGGCGGGGGAGGTGCTATAGGCCTCACCTCCTGGGCGGCTCTCTGGCGGCTGACGATCTAAAACATCCGCCCTGTGATGCTAACAGCAGAGAGAGGGCTGTGTGCGGGTCTACAGTGCGTTTGCCAAAGAGCTGTTTTCACACAGTCTGCCAACTCTCACAAAAACCAGACTGATTTTGCAACCCTCTTACAGCATCATTCGCCCCTGCAGGACTGAGATGGTGGCTATAGTTGAAAGAAAAGGGCATCGTTTTATGGAGGTATTTCCGTATTTATGTTCAGGTCAGTCCTAATTGTACAGAAATTGTTTGTGTGGCACAATGCAACACTGCAGGAATTATACAGTCTGTTCTATATTCACTTATTCATGATGGTGAGAGTGAATTGCCTGTTGCCAGGAGACCATTCCTCAATTAGTCAGCTAGTACAGGCAGTGGTAATTTATTTATTTTTCATTCGATTTCCCAGATATGTGAATAGCGTTGTGTAGCACCGTGCAGCATCTTAAACATCGCTGTGCTTTGAAGGGTTACTGTGATCCTTTATGTTATGCAATGAGCTGCTGGTGACTGACCAGGAACAGCTGTCTCCCAGGCCCTTCACAAAATGGTGTCCTTTTGTGTCCCAATTATCCCATTAAAAACAAAGAGTGATCTAGCTTCTCTGTCCAGGCCCCCAAAATATGGAATTCTTTACCAGAAAGTAAAAAAAGGCCTCACAGTCATTCTTTTTAAATCCTTTTTTTTTTTTTAAACTCATGTTTTTAATCTTGCTTTTTATCATTTGTAATCAATTTCTTATTTTTTATGTATCCATAATGCTTTTATTTTTTATTGTACGGTCCATTTTAACTGCCATTTCCCACTAGCCTATTCCTGTCTTGTTATATATCGTTCTTCGCTTTTATTGTATTGCCTTTTGTGGAAAGCTCTAAATAAACTAGTTATACACTGCCCGGCCAAAAAAAAAGTCGCACACTGTAATATTTTGTTGGACCGCCTTTAGCTTTGATTATGGTGCACATTCGTCGTGGCATTGTTTCTACAACATTATGCAACGTCACAACATTTATTTCCGTCCAGACTTGCGTTCATTTTTGGCCGAGATCTTGTATTGATGACGGGAGAGTCGAACCACTCCGTGAAGTCTTCTCCAGCACATCCCAAAGACTTTCAATGGGGTTAAGGTCAGGACTCTGGTGGCCAATTCATGTGTGAAAATGATTCCTCATGCTCCCTGAACCACTCTTTCACAATTTGAGCCCGATGAATCTTGGCATTGTCGTCCTGGAATATGCCCATTGATGGGATAACCTGGTCATTCAGTACATTCAGGTACTCAGCTGACTTCATTGTATTGCTGCATAACGTTGCTGAGCCTAGACCTGACCAATTGAAGCAACCCCAGATCATAACACTGCCTCCAAAGGCTTGTACAGTGGGCACTATGCATGACTGGTGCAACTGCGACTTCTTTTTTTGGCCAGGCAGTGTATTATTTCACTGCACTCAGCTCTTGTTCATAATTTCATAATGTAATTTCTTGATAATGGGCCTGGAAAGGTAATGAGCTATACCTGGGCTGATTACAAGCCAACCTCACCTGTGACTGTGTGCCTGCAGGTGCCTGTTGGTGAGGCTGCTGTCCGGAGCCCTGATCCTCGTACGTGAATAACTCCGTTAGCCGGCTTACTGTGCTGAGTAAAACCCGGGAACCCCCCGAAATATGGAACATATGAACGAGCAAGAACAGTGTTCCGGGTTTTACTCAGCACAGTTAGCCAGCTAACTCATTTAGCCAGCTACTAGGAATAGGGCCCTGAAGGCTTGAACAGCTAAAAACAAAGAGGAGGAGCCTCTCCCTATGCTCCGCCCCCACTGCTCATGAAGTCACACAGTGGTACAAATGCGCCCGTAGCCTCGCTGCCTTATAACTGAACAATGACCATCTACAGTCCTGGAGGTGGTTTTTATTGCACAGTCAGACTTTAAAAATTTAACGTTTTAGAAAGGTACTTCCAAGGTACATGGGTGCACTTAATAATCATGAAGTATGAAGTGAAGGGAAATGATTTAGCACAATAAAACGCTGAAACATGGCAAGGATACGGCAACTGCGTAACTCAGCTCTGTGGCCCACTGCTGCAGTTCTGTCATTCTGCTGTTCACCAGGCCACCTTTCAGGAAAGGTTTGAACTGGTCATAGAGGTGTAATATTACCTGTGTAATGTTTCCTCCTGATGACCACACCCCGAGAGGAAGACCGAGGTAGGGGACTGATGTCCACTCATAAATGTTCTGAGCTTGCTGATATCTTGAAGAGCATTAAGTTGTAAGATCACAAATATGTGATTAGAATCTTAACTGAACATTCTAATTCTGATGTAACAATCACTACTGGTAACTGAAAGCAATGGAGTTCTAGAACACTGACCTTCATAGGGTAAGGACCTACTCTTCAAAGGGTTAACATTACATTACATTACATTACATTACAGTCATTTAGCAGATGCTTTTATCCAAAGCGACATACAATATGTGCATACAGAAAGGTAATCGAAGCAACTACAGAACAGATAAGACACAGCACATCCTTCACATAACATAGCAGCTATCCCTAGTAATGAACATTGAATGTAGTTCACAGTAAGCTGTGGGTAAATCAGCTATACTATAATTCTATTCTAAATACTATTATAAACTATAACAAACAGTTAGACAAGAAAACACAGGGAACCATGAGAAAAGGTCCTAGATTAGTATATCAGTCAAGGTGGAGTCTGAAGAGGTGCGTCTTCAGGCAACGACAGAACGCAGGCAGGGTTGGAGTAGAACGTAAGGGAATGGGGAGTTCATTCCACCACTGAGGAGCTAGGGTGGAAAAGCTCCTCAGTCGGGACGAGCGAGAGCCGTTGACACGGAGGGGGGGAAGTGCGAGTCGCCCTGCTGTAGAAGAGCAAAGTGGTCGAGCAGGTTAAAAAGGGATTTTTGGATCTGCTGGGTGGCTCATACTGTTAAGGCACTGTTGTAGTGCGTAGATGGGCTCCGTGGTGTGGTTTTGAATCCAGACCGTGCCATTGTGGCAACTCCGCAGGGTGACGCAATCGGTTCTGGGGTCGCCCAGGGATGGGAGTGGTTCTGTTGCCCAGGACGACAACATCTCACCGTGCACCAGTGACCCCTGCTGGTCGATTGGGCACCTGCGAGTTCATCGGTTCAGCTGCGCTTGAAGTGTCTCCTTCCGACTCGTGTCCTTCTAGGCCCGACTTGCAAATAGTGGTGAAACTCGGAATTTCAAATTCGGGGAGAAAAAGCGTGAAAAAATAGCTGTTCATTAGCCACACACCCTTCCCTTTTCCACTTTATTAAACAGTCTGCAACAATGACCTCTGGAAGAAATGGCCAACTGGCTCAAGTTTAAAGTTATTAGTCAGCATTTAATAGTTGGTCATGTTCTGTTCTCTGGGTATGCATTCTTTTCCTTGAAATTGATTTAATGTGGTTTTGGCATTTCAGCACGCCTTGTGTTTCAGCGGAATACACATCTGTGCTTCTTTCTCTGTGAGGGTGATCATGAATATGGTGGGATTACTCCATAAACTTAAAGAACATAAAATATTTAGAAAATACAATGAAAATATGTGTAGAACACCTTCAGGTGCGGTGCTGTGCTTGTGCTAATTCTGCCTCTGCTTGCCATTTCATCTGAAGGCCGGAATGACCCTAACCCCTAACCCCTAACCCCTGACCCCTAACCCCTGACCCCTAACCCCTAACCCCTAACCCTTAACCCCTAACCCCTGACCCCTAACCCCTAACCCCTAACCCCTGACCCCTGACCCCTAACCCTAACCCCTAACCCCTAACCCCTAACCCTAACCCCTAACCCTAACCCCTAACCCTAACCCCTAACCCTAACCCCTAACCCTAACCCCTAACCCTGACCCCTGACCCCTAACCCCTAACCCCTAACTCCTAACCCCTAACCCTAACCCCTAACCCTAACCCCTAACCCCTAACCCCTAACCCTAACCCCTAACCCCTAACCCCTGACCCCTGACCCCTAACCCCTAACCCCTAACCCCAACCCCTAACCCTAACCCCTAACCCTAACCCCTAACCCTAACCCCTAACCCCTAACCCTAACCCCTAACCCTAACCCACACAAACAACGCCGCATTACTCATGTTTTAGGAGGATTCACCTGATTGGTTGATCAGATGTGGCAGTGTAGTGGTGAATCAACTGGGTTTGTGAATGTGAGACTGCAGGTGACCCAATGCAGTCATTCCTTTGCTAATGACACTCCACCTGAATAGATATGGAAATAGTGCTTAAAACGCTAAGCTATGGGATTAGTGTATCTTGCTAGGCAAATAGATGATTGAATAATGTCATTTTAATGCCTGGCAGCTGTGTTGGAAGATTAATCTGCATTTACCCCTGCACTTACCCATGGTCATAAGTACTGAATCTGTGGTGTTGAAACAAAAAATAATTATAGGCATTTTCTCTTAACCTGTGCGAACAGCCTGACATTTTGAAGAAAACCCAAAGAAATGGGAAATGCATTAAATTAGAGTTCAGCTGGCGTAAGATGTGTACATGAAGCCCAAAAGGTCTGTTGCTATGGAATAGGAAAACCATTAGCAGTGAAACAGCATTATTTCTTAATGTGTTAGTGCTCTTCTGGGGATTAAGAAAACCATTAATTTCATCAACAGAATGACAAAACAGCCACAATGAACCTGATTTAAAAACGGTGAGTGCTGTTTTTATTCTGCAGCGGTTTAGAGAGGCTTGTTTAAGAGGCGTCTCATGGACTTTACCGCTCACCTCTCCTTAGTGACATCCCAGCACCCTTTTCAACAACATCTTCAACACCTACTTGGAGGAAAAGGTTGAATTTGTAATTTTTGATGAACAAAACATGCAGGAAAGGAAAAAACCCAAATCAGTGAGGTGTACTTTACTCTGTAACTCTTACTCAGTGAAGTGTACTTTACTCTGTAACTCTTACTCAGTGAGGTGTACTTTACTCTGTAACTCTTACTCAGTGAAGTGTACTTTACTCTGTAACTCTTACTCAGTGAGGTGTACTTTACTCTGTAACTCTTACTCAGTGAAGTGTACTTTACTCTGAAGTGTACTTTACTCTGTAACTCTTACTCAGTGAAGTGTACTTTACTCTGTAACTCTTACTCAGTGAGGTGTACTTTACTCTGTAACTCTTACTCAGTGAAGTGTACTTTACTCTGTAACTCTTACTCAGTGAAGTGTACTTTACTCTGTAACTCTTACTCAGTGAAGTGTACTTTACTCTGTAACTCTTACTCAGTGACGTGTACTTTACTCTGTGACTCTTACTCAGTGAAGTGTACTTTACTCTGTAACTCTTACACAGTGAGGTGTACTTTACTCTGTAACTCTTACTCAGTGAAGTGTACTTTACTCTGTAACTCTTACTCAGTGAAGTGTACTTTACTCTGTAACTCTTACTCAGTGAAGTGTACTTTACTCTGTAACTCTTACTCAGTGAAGTGTACTTTACTCTGTAACTCTTACTCAGTGAGGTGTACTTTACTCTGTAACTCTTACTCAGTGAAGTGTACTTTACTCTGTAACTCTTACTCAGTGAAGTGTACTTTACTCTGTAACTCTTACTCAGTGAAGTGTACTTTACTCTGTAACTCTTACTCAGTGAAGTGTACTTTACTCTGTAACTCTTACTCAGTGAAGTGTACTTTACTATGTAACTCTTACTCAGTGAAGTGTACTTTACTCTGTAACTCTTACTCAGTGAAGTGTACTTTACTCTGTAACTCTTACTCAGTGAAGTGTACTTTACTCTGTAACTCTTACTCAGTGAAGTGTACTTTACTCTGTAACTCTTACTCAGTGAAGTGTACTTTACTCTGTAACTCTTACTCAGTGAGGTGTACTTTACTCTGTAACTCTTACTCAGTGAAGTGTACTTTACTCTGTAACTCTTACTCAGTGAAGTGTACTTTACTCTGTAACTCTTACTCAGTGAGGTGTACTTTACTCTGTAACTCTTACTCAGTGAAGTGTACTTTACTCTGTAACTCTTACTCAGTGAAGTGTACTTTACTCTGTAACTCTTACTCAGTGAAGTGTACTTTACTCTGTAACTCTTACTCAGTGAAGTGTACTTTACTCTGTAACTCTTACTCAGTGAAGTGTACTTTACTCTGTAACTCTTACTCAGTGAAGTGTACTTTACTCTGTAACTCTTACTCAGTGAAGTGTACTTTACTCTGTAACTCTTACTCAGTGAAGTGTACTTTACTCTGTAACTCTTACTCAGTGAAGTGTACTTTACTCTGTAACTCTTACTCAGTGAAGTGTACTTTACTCTGTAACTCTTACTCAGTGAAGTGTACTTTACTCTGTAACTCTTACTCAGTGAAGTGTACTTTACTCTGTAACTCTTACTCAGTGAAGTGTACTTTACTCTGTAACTCTTACTCAGTGAAGTGTACTTTACTCTGTAACTCTTACTCAGTGAAGTGTACTTTACTCTGTAACTCTTACTCAGTGAAGTGTACTTTACTCTGTAACTCTTACTCAGTGAAGTGTACTTTACTCTGTAACTCTTACTCAGTGAAGTGTACTTTACTCTGTAACTCTTACTCAGTGAAGTGTACTTTACTCTGTAACTCTTACTCAGTGAAGTGTACTTTACTCTGTAACTCTTACTCAGTGAAGTGTACTTTACTCTGTAACTCTTACTCAGTGAGGTGTACTTTACTCTGTAACTCTTACTCAGTGAAGTGTACTTTACTCAGTGAGGTGTACTTTACTCTGTAACTCTTACTCAGTGAAGTGTACTTTACTCTGTAACTCTTACTCAGTGAGGTGTACTTTACTCTGTAACTCTTACTCAGTGAAGTGTACTTTACTCTGTAACTCTTACTCAGTGAAGTGTACTTTACTCTGTAACTCTTACTCAGTGAAGTGTACTTTACTCTGTAACTCTTACTCAGTGAGGTGTACTTTACTCTGTAACTCTTACTCAGTGAAGTGTACTTTACTCTGTAACTCTTACTCAGTGAAGTGTACTTTACTCTGTAACTCTTACTCAGTGAAGTGTACTTTACTCTGTAACTCTTACTCAGTGAAGTGTACTTTACTCTGTAACTCTTACTCAGTGAAGTGTACTTTACTCTGTAACTCTTACTCGGTGAAGTGTACTTTACTCTGTAACTCTTACTCGGTGAAGTGTACTTTACTCTGTAACTCTTACTCGGTGAAGTGTACTTTACTCTGTAACTCTTACTCAGTGAAGTGTACTTTACTCTGTAACTCTTACTCAGTGAGGTGTACTTTACTCTGTAACTCTTACTCAGTGAAGTGTACTTTACTCTGTAACTCTTACTCAGTGGTGTACTTTACTCTGTAACTCTTACTCAGTGAAGTGTACTTTACTCTGTAACTCTTACTCAGTGAGGTGATGTCCAGAGTAAAAACATAATAAACATACCAAGTGTTAATGCAATAATATGGGTTTTTATGAATGCTAATAAATGCTGTGTGTGGTTTGTCCTGTTAGTAATGTTGATTGACAGGTGGAAACTCATGGGCCCGAGACAGTCATGTGACCTCTCTCCATAGAGAACCACTTCTCCCATAATCCTGCATTCATGAAAGGCAATGTTCTGTTTCTCTTTCCTCTCTCTTTTTCCCCTTTCCCTCCCTCGTTTACTTCACAGATTGTGTGTTTTAGCCCATAGTGCCGGTGGCGTATGTTGGAAATATGGTCTTCACTCCAGCGATTGAAGTAGGCAGCAGTGGCTCGAGAAGTCGGACTGTACCATCTCTCCGGGAAGGGAAGGGGGGTGGCCCTGAGCTGGTGATATGAGAAGCTGCAGAGATCAATGGTCTCTCCCTCATCTGTACACCAGTGGCACGCTCCTGCCACCCACAGCGGCACCAGCGTGTGTTCCACTGTTCCCCACAGGCCCCGTGTTTTTCTCTGTAAGCGCGTGGGTGTGTGCGTGTGTCTCTGCGTGCGCGTGTGTGTGCCGTGTGTGTGTGTGTGTGTGTGTGTTGGTAAATCCTTGGCTCCCAGCTCCACTAATCCATTCATTTGAAAATTCATAATGTGACTCTGTATGACAAAAAATTCATAATGTGACTGTGCATGACAAAACCAAGACGCACGCATTCTAAGTCACTCAGTGGGGTTAGACACCTGAACAGTCTGCAGCAGTGTTACTCAGTTGTGTTAAAAGAAGGATTATCCGGCCATTCGAATGCTTTATGTGTTGTCTCACAGACATTGCATTGCTGAGGCTTAATGGCAGTGAATTGTGTTGTGAAAATAAACCCCTGTCTGCGCACTGTTTCCTTAATGCTTTCCCTCCTTTTTTTATCCCCAATTTGGAAAATGCCCAATTGTGTTCACCGGCGCTAACCTTTGCTGTCGATTCGGGAGAACACAGACAAGCGTGTGTCTGAGGGGGTCTAAGTATTTAGCGTGATTGTTGTTTACTGTTTTATTTTTAGGAACAGTTAGCCTACTCTTTAATCACAGAACACAAACCCATACATATACAAAATATGAGAAATATTATTGAATAAATATTCATATATCTTGCAACTTATCTTGATTGTTTATTGTTTGGTAGTCTGGGTGATGAGTGTGGTAGTCTGGGTGCTGAGTGTGGTAGTCTGGGTGCTGAGTGTGGTAGTCTGGGTGCTGAGTGTGGTAGTCTGGGTGCTGAGTGTGGTAGTCTGGGTGCTGAGTGTGGTAGTCTGGGTGCTGAGTGTGGTAGTCTGGGTTCTGAGTGTGGTAGTCTGGGTGCTGAGTGTGGTAGTCTGGGTGCTGAGTGTGGTAGTCTGGGTGCTGAGTGTGGTAGTCTGGGTGCTGAGTGTGGTAGTCTGGGTGCTGAGTGTGGTAGTCTGGGTGCTGAGTGTGGTAGTCTGGGTGCTGAGTGTGGTAGTCTGGGTGCTGAGTGTGGTAGTCTGGGTGCTGAGTGTGGTAGTCTGGGTGCTGAGTGTGGTAGTCTGGGTGCTGAGTGTGGTAGTCTGGGTGCTGAGTGTGGTAGTCTGGGTGCTGAGTGTGGTAGTCTGGGTGCTGAGTGTGGTAGTCTGGGTGCTGTGTGGGGTACAGGGTTACCGCTCATAGCAGGAGATCTCAGAGTGATTTTGTATTTTGAGAAGGCAACATAATGGCCAGTGATTTGTCCTTCCTGCCTCTCTGTAGATTGAGATTTCTGCAATTTTTCTGTAATGTTCATTGTTATTCTTTATAAGACAAAAATATTTTAAAAAATCCACAATAGTATATTCATGGAAAATTGCACTTACAGCTAGCGCCAAAGGAAGCAACACTCTGATTGGCTGAATTGACTAAGTGTCCAATAGGAGCTAGAGGATGATGTAATGAGTGTTGCATTGAGTCAACTGCAGACCAGAATAGGCATTTTTGAATCGATTGTTTGTTTTTTGTTTTTTTCGAGTTGTTTCAAAATATGTATGTTTCACATGACTATTCTACATATTAATTTAATAGTCAGCTATCAATTAAAACGGCATCATAGAGTACTTTTATTTTTTGTAAGTTCAAATATTAAACGCGCAAACAGCTGAAATATTATACTTGACAACATACAGAAAATCTTTGAGATCTGACAGATCACATTTGAAGAAAGGAAAATGCCAAGCCCATCTGTTATATATCATATTGTCTTTAATTTATTGTTTAATTTTCCAAAAAAAATCATAATGATATTTTACAGGTTAAAGTTGAAACAAAGTATAAAAAGCAATTGTTTAAGATGCAACACATTCATTAACAGTGTTATGTAGGCTTTATAGCATGTCGTAGGATGTGTACGTGGACATATGACCATAACAATGATTCTGGCTCAGCAGATTGAACCCTCCCAGTTAAGGCTGTGTTTGTCTGTGTCTGAGTATCAGAAACCTGTGTTTGTGTGTGACTGTTTGAATAGCAGAAACCTGTGTTTGTATGTGACTGTGTTTCAAGAGCAGAAACCTGTATCTGTTTGTGACTGTGTTTGAATAACAGAACCCTGTGTTTGTATGTACGTGTATAACTGTGTTTGTGTGTGTGCCTGATTGAATTATCTGTGTATGGTAGACACTGTTTTAACATATGCTCTGCTTTCCTGTAGCCAAGGCAGTGAATTTATTAGCAAAAAAAAAAAGTGTTCCGAGACATTCCATCAAGAGGTCTTGTAGCGATCGGTCTAATCCTGAAATACACACACACACACACACACACACACACACACACACACACACACAAACAAAATGAATGAATGCCTTCCTCTCAAGTAAAAGCACTTCCCTTTGTACACTTGTGTTTTCAGCATCCTTCTATCTGCCACTTTGCACAGCTTGTTTGACAGCCTTTAAAAACAAAAACAGCTGAATACCCAGTGCATGTCAGCCCTCCCCCCCTCTCAACAGATCACCTGACCTCACGAGACGGCCAGATGCCATCACGGTAGCGCCCGCCATCACGGGGGCGGCCCACCTTCACGGACCGGGTGAGTTTTCAGTTTCCCAGAATTTATTGCCCCGTTTCTCTCAGTCCCAGACTTCCACCCACAATCGGCGGGAAAAGAAGGGACTTAAAAACAACACTGAAAATAAACATCCCCAGAGAGTAACACGCGCGTGCGGTATAAACAAGTCATAACATACACTCATCAACAACACAGCACACAAAACGCTTTCAGAAACACACATATAACGCGTCGTATAATGCACAGAGAAATGTATATTAAACCATATTTCTTTTTTAAATTAAATAAATCCCTTTTATATCCAGCTGCTCGCTGTAATGACACCTCCGCTCTGTCTCTGCGGGTAAAACAGAGCTCCTGTTCTCCTGAGCTTTCCCTCATTACCGTACAGCTTTAAGCTGCCCAGGTGTACAGAGGACAGACAGGTACGGACAGGCACGGACAGGTACAAGGTGAAAACAGACTGAGCGCTTTAGAAAAGGCTCCGGCCTGCCGGCCAGTTAAAATACTGACTGGAGTAGCAGACACGACACCGCTGTGTATCCGTCTCCGTCTCTGCGTTCGCACCACCGGTCAAACTGAAATGTAGCTTTCTAGCACCTTCCGCTGAACCTGCTGCTTGTTCAGAGTAAAGCTGCCGTGTGGACACGTGTTCACACGCGTGTTCATATGAGGTGCCATCAGTGCTGGAGTTCAGCTCGGGCAAGAGAGGAGAGCTGAGGTTCTGTACACATCATCTCACTCTGCCTCTCTCACACACACACACACACACACACACACACACACACACACACACACACACACACCTGTTAAGCGTTACTAACGGGCGCCGCCACCACACGCAATCAGATCCCCGCCGTTATGACGAGAGCGCACACACATTGTGTTTCTAAGGTTTGATGAGAAACGACATGCAGACAAAAGTGAGAATGTAGTTGTGTGGGAGCTGAAGTGAGAGTAGATAATGAAGGCGAAACGATCAGTTGCAGAGAAGAAGCTCTCTCTCCCCAGACCCGTGGACACACACACACACACACACACACACACACACACACACAGACACAGGCCTGTAACAGCGGGAGTTTCATTAACACCTCAGTCACCGCCCCACCTCATTACCACCTGCTCAAGCTGAGAGGGCGTGGCCTGGTAATTGATCATAAACACGGCGGTCAATGCAGCCCCGCACACAGAAGTCTGTATAGGCCTCCAACAGCTCCCCGATTCACCCTGGGGACCACACACTTACACTGACACACACACACACACACACACGCACACACAAACAGCAGTTTGAAATGCAGAGTGTATGATCTCTAACATTACCTTAACCATGTTTTCTATGAAATGGGCCTTACAGTTAGACCACAGGAAGATCTTATCATCCCCACGGTTACAATAACAGCCCGCTAATCCCCCTCTGCCAGCAAGCAGCACCACCAAGCTCATCAACAGGAGCCCAGAGCCCCATATCGTACACTATCAGTACACCTGTGAAAATAATACAGTATCAGTACACCAGTGCACCCACTCTCACACAGTCCTACTGAAAACGCCGGACCGCCCGGGCAACCCAGGCTCTCTCTCTATCCCTCCCTCATCTCTCTATCTCTCTATCCCTCTCTCCCCTCCTTCCCTCTCACGCGCACACACACACACACACACGCGCACGCACGCACGTGTACACACACACACACACACACACACACACACACACACAGAAGTAAGTGATAACAGATTTCACAGCTGCCCTCTCCTCTGCTGATCGCCTGGTCCTGAGTTAGAAGCTGAACAGACACCCTGCTGTTCGGTTGGAAACGCCTACAATCTTGTGTAGATTGAGTGACATCATGACTATTTCACCACGGTTTGTTTTACGAACATGCACACATCTGCCAATCAAGCCATCCCCGAATGTGCAGAAAGGCTGGGCTTATCAGCAGCAGCTAATCTCACACAACGGCGTCCCAAGATGCACTGGACCCACGAGTATCCCTTTTCTCCATGGCAACATGGAAATCGGGACCAGGTCAGCGCTGATCAAACTGAAACGCGGCTCTCCAATTGGCTACTGACAAGAGACCCAAATACACACACACAAGCACACACTGAGTCACACGCTGGCTCGCAGAAAGATGAACACGTGTACATTCATAAGCATGCACACATGCACGCAGTGGTCTGGGGGTGAAAAGCACCCTGGGATTTGTAGGCTGCTGTAGTTTTAGGCCCCTTCGAGAGCCGTTGTCCAGGTAGCCTCAGCTAACCTCCATCAGTATCTGTTGGAGCCAGAGAGCCCACTATATAAGAGATATATAACACACTTTGTTTCGAAAGATTGCACATCAAGAGAACGCAGCTTTCAGTTGCTAATGTTAAATTTCATCAGCGCGTTTGGGAGAGATCCCTCCCCCCCCCCGGAGGGTAGGGGCACTTAAAACGCACCTCAGAGAGCTCTAACCAAAAAGGGACGGTTCTCTTCTCCTCCTTCTGTGTCTCTCGCTGGCGCAGCTTGAGCACACAGATTTAATCCTTAACGTCCTTATTCGCTTTTACTCCAATCATAATATTTAATGAACTTCCCACTGTGGCTCCTCTCTGTGCCCTGTGTGTAGAGTGAGAGGGGTGGATTCTGCAGCTACATTTGCTCTTATTACCATTCCCAACCATTCCCATTACCATTCCCAACCATTCCCATTATCATTGCGATTACCATTCCCAACACATCTGTTAAACATATCACACAGAAAATTGCAAACAAAAAACAAAACAAAAATTTTAAATACTGTAGTGCTGTGTACACAAATTTCACCTGACAGCCTGACCTGGAACCCTTTGCTTTCGCTGAAATGTGATAAGCTAACGCGCTAATGCTAGTGCTGCGGAGGGCGGAGGGCAGAGGGCTCCAGGGTTAGAAACATTGGACTGAGGGGAACGTTAGCTGGTAAACGCTGTGATCGCTAATCCTCTGCTGTTCTATGTTCTGGAGAGAAAGTGACCTGCTGCAGCTTCTGGACTGAGACGGGAACGTCGGGCAGGCCGCTCGGAGCAGCTCCCGCAGAACGTGGGTTTGACAGCTTGCATGAAAGTCCTGGTGAGTTTCGCCAGTGTGGCACAGGTTCGATAAATCGCCTAAAAGCCCCACCAGCAGTAAACGGGATTGATATATTGCCCAGACCCCAATAAAAATTCACCTTATTGCCTCATCATTGGAGATTTTCCAGTTACAGCCCCGCTCACTAACTCACTAACCAGCCCTTTTAAACGGCAAAGGAAACATTTACCATATTGCTGCAGGCGTGGGTCTGCAACCCTGGTACTGGACAGCCACTGCTTTCTGTTTTCAACTTAAAAATGAGCCACACAGTCAGACTCAGAAGCCCAGCGGAGGTGAGTAACGGTGTGCTGTATGTGGATTTGGATCATAACCTGAAGGGGGCGGAGCATATACCAGAGTTCTGTGCGCAACAGTTTTATACTCTAATGTACTTATGGGCTAGAGAACTGACACGCCTCGTTTTCATTGGGTTTCCACCTGAATAAAATTACAGACGAGAGATTTGTCGGTTGAGTGGATACAGAACCTGTCCTCTCCTAGCGCCAAGTAGCAGTGAAAACCAGGAGACCCTGCGGCTTTCCGGGACCAGGGTCGCAGATCTGATCCTGTCCGGAACATTCTGTGCTCTGTCCCTTTCTCTTGCAGAGAAAGCGGGGTAAAAAAATTATTGGAACAAAAAAAAAAAAAAAGAAGCTTGCAGCTTCTGTGACGGACGGCTGCTTACTAATCTGATCGAGACAGCGGACACCAGGTCCCTCTCCAACAGAGGCTGTTTGTTGCATAAACAGATTCCCCTCCTCCTTGGCTCTGTCGTTCAAGCCACGCCCCCCTGCTCTAATGGTTCATTCATGCAGTTTATAGGGTTAAAGAGAACTCCACATGCGGAGTTGTGTCTGTAAGCACACTGTAAGCATATACTGTATACAAGGCTGACTTTTACTGCGAGGATAATTCAGATAAAAACAACAAAAAGGACCCACATGAAAGAGAGGCCTTCTGATAAGACCGAGACAAGAGATTGAGCCAATCAGGCGGCGGAAACAAGTTTATATGTGTACGTTATGGGGGTATATTGTTATACTTGTTGTCGAGATGCACTGTCCAGCAGCCAAAGCGTTACCCAGACTTACCCAGCTGGCAACAGCACCGAGGTCTGCTGTTTTAAAAGATAAGATTAACATACTGATTGTGTGGGCCAGTCTGTCCCAGGGCAAGCCAATGCTAGGCCCACAGCGCCCCCCTTCCAGGGATTCGGGAGGACAGGGTGCGCGGGTCGGACCCCCGTTTGAAGTCCCGTGTCCCACGCGTACCCATTTTAACGCGGCAGTTTTCAGTTTTAAAAAAGGAACACCCCCTGGTGTAGTGTTGATTGTAAAATGTGGGGGAACAGCAGCAGGCGCTCAGGACTGCTTTCGGAAGTTAAAGATGTCCCTGGTCTTGGAGCCCCTCTTGCCCTCGTGGGGGAGGGGGGGCAGGGGGGAGGGTGGGGGCAGGGGCGTGACCGTGCCTCCATAGGGGCAGCTCTGGGAGTCGGGGTGCTCTCCGGAACACTCCACGGCGGGAATGTAGCGGCTGTCCCACATGCCCGGGCCGCACAGCTTGCAGAGGTCGTGCAGGCTGCAAGGGATTCTGGGTAGGAGGCGGAACTGGTAGAGCAAGCTGCGGGCCTGGGGGGCGATACAGGAAGGGGGGGGCACGTTAAGTAAATTTACACAATTTTTCCAAACCAGTTGTTTTTTATCTCCCAATTTGAAGCAAATGAAATGATCCTACAAGCCAAAAAAATTTCCATCTTGGCAAACAAATATGTACCCTGCTGCCTGCAGGGGGGGGGGGGGGGGACTCCTACTCCTATCAGATGGGATTTCATTAAGGTGCTAGAACTACGGGCCAATGACAAGCCTGGATGCGCTGAAGGGCCTTATTCTTACACACTTCCCTAGATTAAGCACAGCGCCCCCTGTGGTCAGTTGTGGTATTACCTTGCGCAGGACCAAGTCTCCATTCATGTGCATGGACAAGTTACTGAAGTGCAGCAGCATCTGGTCGGTGGCCAGCTGCTGCTCGGAGACGTCCTCTCCGTACAGAACGATGATGGCCACGCACAGGAACAGGTGGAAGTAGTCTGTCTGTGGGGGCGAAGCCATGCACGTCTATCAGTACTCTCCCACGGGCACCAACAATTCAATTCAATTTTATTTTGTATAGCGCTTTTTACAGAGAACTGTCAAAAAGACGCCGTACAGAGAAACAGAAGGAGAATTGGGGGAAAAACCAGGCCTGAACCCCCAAACAGCAAACGAGGTAAAAACTCCCCGGTGGGAAGAAAAACACTCAAACGGTGGCGGGAATAAATCTCAGAAGGAACCTGGCTAGAGAGGGGGAGCCCATCCTCTACTGGCCGGCCCGGTTTAAACTAAAGGAACCTGGCTAGAGAGGGGGAGCCCATCCTCCGCTGGCCGGCCCGGTTTAAACTAAAGGAACCTGGCTAGAGAGGGGGAGCCCATCCTTCACTGGCCCCGCCCGGTTTAAACTAAAGGAACCTGGCTAGAGAGGGGGAGCCCATCCTTCGCTGGCCGGCCCGGTTTAGACTAAAGGAACCTGGCTAGAGAGGGGGAGCCCATCCTTCGCTGGCCGGCCCGGTTTAGACTAAAGGAACCTGGCTAGAGAGGGGAGCCCATCCTCTACTGGCCGGCCCGGTTTAAACTAAAGGAACCTGGCTAGAGAGGGGAGCCCATCCTCTACTGGCCGGCCCGGTTTAAACTAAAGGAACCTGGCTAGAGAGGGGGAGCCCATCCTCCGCTGGCCGGCCCGGTTTAAACTAAAGGAACCTGGCTAGAGAGGGGGAGCCCATCCTTCACTGGCCCCGCCCGGTTTAAACTAAAGGAACCTGGCTAGAGAGGGGGAGCCCATCCTTCGCTGGCCGGCCCGGTTTAGACTAAAGGAACCTGGCTAGAGAGGGGGAGCCCATCCTTCGCTGGCCGGCCCGGTTTAGACTAAAGGAACCTGGCTAGAGAGGGGAGCCCATCCTCTACTGGCCGGCCCGGTTTAAACTAAAGGAACCTGGCTAGAGAGGGGAGCCCATCCTCTACTGGCCCCGCCCGGTTTAGACTAAAGGAACCTGGCTAGAGAGGGGGAGCCCATCCTTCGCTGGCCGGCCCGGTTTAAACTAAAGGAACCTGGCTAGAGAGGGGGAGCCCATCCTTCGCTGGCCGGCCCGGTTTAAACTAAAGGAACCTGGCTAGAGAGGGGGAGCCCATCCTTCGCTGGCCGGCCCGGTTTAAACTAAAGGAACCTGGCTAGAGAGGGGGAGCCCATCCTTCGCTGGCCGGCCCGGTTTAAACTAAAGGAACCTGGCTAGAGAGGGGGAGCCCATCCTTCGCTGGCCGGCCCGGTTTAAACTAAAGGAACCTGGCTAGAGAGGGGGAGCCCATCCTTCGCTGGCCGGCCCGGTTTAGACTAAAGGAACCTGGCTAGAGAGGGGAGCCCATCCTCTACTGGCCGGCCCGGTTTAAACTAAAGGAACCTGGCTAGAGAGGGGAGCCCATCCTCTACTGGCCCCGCCCGGTTTAGACTAAAGGAACCTGGCTAGAGAGGGGGAGCCCATCCTTCGCTGGCCGGCCCGGTTTAAACTAAAGGAACCTGGCTAGAGAGGGGGAGCCCATCCTTCGCTGGCCGGCCCGGTTTAAACTAAAGGAACCTGGCTAGAGAGGGGGAGCCCATCCTTCGCTGGCCGGCCCGGTTTAAACTAAAGGAACCTGGCTAGAGAGGGGGAGCCCATCCTTCGCTGGCCGGCCCGGTTTAAACTAAAGGAACCTGGCTAGAGAGGGGGAGCCCATCCTTCGCTGGCCGGCCCGGTTTAAACTAAAGGAACCTGGCTAGAGAGGGGGAGCCCATCCTTCGCTGGCCGGCCCGGTTTAAACTAAAGGAACCTGGCTAGAGAGGGGGAGCCCATCCTTCGCTGGCCGGCCCGGTTTAAACTAAAGGAACCTGGCTAGAGAGGGGGAGCCCATCCTTCGCTGGCCGGCCCGGTTTAAACTAAAGGAACCTGGCTAGAGAGGGGGAGCCCATCCTTCACTGGCCGGCCCGGTTTAAACTAAAGGAACCTGGCTAAAGAGGGGGAGCCCATCCTTCGCTGGCCGGCCTGGTTTAAACTAAAGGAACATGGCTAGAGAGGGGGAGCCCATCCTTCGCTGGCCGGCCCGGTTTAAACTAAAGGAACCTGGCTAGAGAGGGGGAGCCCATCCTTCGCTGGCCGGCCCGGTTTAAACTAAAGGAACCTGGCTAGAGAGGGGGAGCCCATCCTTCGCTGGCCGGCCCGGTTTAAACTAAAGGAATCTGGCTAAAGAGGGGGAGCCCATCCTCTACTGGCCGGCCCGGTTTAAACTAAAGGAACCTGGCTAGAGAGGGGGAGCCCATCCTTCGCTGGCCGGCCCGGTTTAAACTAAAGGAACCTGGCTAGAGAGGGGGAGCCCATCCTTCGCTGGCCGGCCCGGTTTAAACTAAAGGTGGAATGGATGCTAATAGAAATGTAATGAGGGATCTAACACAGCAAATAATCAAATGGATCGAAAATTTTACAGACTGAGATAGGTGATGTTGTGTCTGCCAGTGAAAGAGTACCGTGTCGCTCAATAGTGTGTGTTTCCACCTGAGTGTGTGTGTGTGTGTGTGTGTGTGTGTGTGTGCGCATTTACACTTACACAGTGTGTTGCGCAGTGTTTGCGTTTGTTCCTGACGGTGTGTTTTGGCGTGTGTTGACGCCTGACCGTGTGTTCACTGCACATTGGATATTGAAATCACCCCCTCTCTGTTGTGACCCGATACTGTGCAGTTAAGAGTGCGTACGCTTCGCTGCTCTGGCTCGCCGGGTTATCTGTCACTGCAGGGGAAACGCTTCCAAGGTCAGGTGCCTCTTGCTCAGAGGGAATGCTGGGAGATTCGAATATGTGGGTCAAAACGAGGTCAATGGTTGCTACAGAAACGTGCGCGTGTATAAGCTGTGTGTGGAGCAGGGCCTGTTCCCTGTGTATGTGTGTGTATGTATACTGTGTGTGTGTGAGTGTATAGTGTGTGAGTGTATGTATACTGTGTGTGTGTGTGTGTGTATATGTATAGTGTGTGTGTGTGTGTGTGTGTGTGTGTGTATAGTGTGTGAGTGTGTGTATACTGTGTGTGTGTGTGTGTGTGTGTGTGTGTGTGTGTAGTGTGTGAGTGTGTGTGTGTGTGGTGTGTGAGTGTGTGAGTGTGTGTGTGTGTGTGTGAGTGTATGTATACTGTGTGTGTGTATGTGTGTGTATATATAGTATGTGTGTGTGTGTGTGTGTGTGTGTATAGTGTGTGAGTGTGTGTGTGTGTATAGTGTGTGTGTGTGTGTGTGTGTGTGTGTATAGTGTGTGAGTGTGTGTGTGTGTGTGTGTGTGTGTGTGTGTGTGTATAGTGTGTGAGTGTGTGTATACTGTGTGTGTGTGTGTGTATACTGTGTGAGTGTATGTATACTGTGTGTGTGTATGTGTGTGTATATATAGTATGTGTGTGTGTGTGTGTGTGTGTGTATACTGTGTGTGTGTGTATAGTGTGTGAGTGTGTGTATACTGTGTGTGTGTGTGTGTATACTGTGTGTGTGTGTGTACCTGGTAGTGAGCCCAGCAGGCCTCCCACATACGCAGGGCCTCAGTATCGGGGAACTCTCTCTTGAAACAAAGCAGGACCCAGCGATGGCAGAAGAGCAGCTGCAGGCCGTCCTCTCCCAGCTGGGTCAGGTGCTGATGGAACCCAGGCAGCATGAGCCTGAGCAGCTCCCGCAGGTACATCTGCGCACACACACACACACACACACACACACACACACACACACACACACCGTTATATCATCAACTACACACACACACACACACACACACACACACACACCGTTATATCAACTACACAACACACACACACACACCGTTATATCATCAACTACACACACACACACACCGTTATATCAACTACACAACACACACACACACACCGATATATCATCAACTACACACACACACACACACACACACACACACCGTTATATCATCAACTACACACACACACACACACACACCAATATATCATCAACTACACACACACACACACACACAGTTATATCATCAACCACACACACACACACACACACACACACACCGTTATATCAACTACACACACACACACACACACACACACACACACCGTTATATCATCAACTACACACACACACACACACACACACCGTTATATCATCAACTACACACACACACACACACACACACACACACACACACAGTTATATCATCAACTACACACACACACACACACACACCGTTATATCAACTACACAACACACACACACACACACACACACACACACACACAGTTATATCATCAACTACACACACACACACACACACACACAGTTATATCATCAACTACACACACACACAGTTATATCATCAACCACACACACACACACACACACACACACACACACACAGTTATATCATCAACTACACACACACACACACACACACACCAATATATCATCAACTACACACACACACACACACACACATCCACCGATATATCAACTACACATACAGTTGAGGACAAAATTATTGGCCCCCCCTGTAAAGATGAGCAAAAAGGGTTATAAAAAATTCACCGTTTGGTGAATTAGCTTAATCTCACACTGAAAAAACAATAAGAATCCAACCTTTAATTGACGTTAATTTATTATGAGAAAAAAAAATCCCTCATCAAGAAATAATTATTTTTAACAAAACCACATTGGCCACAATTATTGGCCCCCCTGCATTTATATATAGAATAAAGTAATAATTTTTAATATTTGGTCACATGTCCTTTGCATGCCATGACTTCCTGATGTCTGTGACCCAACAACATCAAAAGACTCTTGATATCTTATTTTCTGGTACTCTTACAAGCGATACTATAACATCTCTGCATTTGAATGGATCTCTATGGGAATTGGGGGGTGGGACTAGATTTAGCTGTAAATTATGCTGGAACAGTATGGAATACATGGTTGGTAAAATGGCTGTAAGTCAACAAGGGTCTGAGGTATCAAACAAGCCTTAAACAATCACTCTGCTGCCAGATATGCAGTAGATATGGATGGATCACTTTAAGGGTTGTTTCTCCTGACAAATTTTCCTATTGAACTCTATGGAAAAATAAGTCAGGAGAAGAAACCCTTCAAGTTATTCATCCATATCTACTGCATATCTGGCAACAGAGTGATGGTTTAAAGCTTGTTTGATACGTCAGACCCTTGATGACTTACAGCCATTTAGCCAACCATGTGTTCCATACTGTTCCAGCATAATTTACAGCTAAATCTAGTCCCACCCCCCAATTCCCATAGAGATCCATTCAAATGCAGAGATGTTATAGTATTGCTTGTAAGAGTACCAGAAAATAAGATATCAAGAGTCTTTTGATACTGTTGGGTCACAGACATCAGGAAGTCATGGCATGCAAAGGATATGTGACCAAATATTAAAAATTATTACTTTATTCTATATATAAATGCAGGGGGGCCAATAATTGTGGCCAATGTGGTTTTGTTAAAAATAATTATTTCTTGATGAGGGATTTTTTTTTCTCATAATAAATTAACGTCAATTAAAGGTTGGATTCTTCTTGTTTTTTCAGTGTGAGATTAAGCTAATTCACCAAACGGTGAATTTTTTATAACCCTTTTTGCTCATTTTTACAGGGGGGGCCAATAATTTTGTCCTCAACTGTACATCAGCTACACACACACACACACACACACATATATCATGAACTACACACACACATGCACCGTTATATCATCAACTACACACACACACACACACACACACACACACACACATCCACCGATATATCAACTACACACACATCAGCTACACACACACACACACACACATATCATCAGCTACACGCGCACACACACACACACACACACACACACACCATCAGCTTTACACACACACAAACATATCATCAGCTACATGCACACACGCACACACACACACACACACACACACTTATATCATCAGCTTCACACACAAAATGTTATATCATCTGAACACACATACACACACAGCTATATCATCAGCTTTATACACACACACAGCTATATCATCAGCTTTATACACACACAGCTATATCATCAGCTTTATACACACACACAGCTATATCATCAGCTTTATACACACACACAGCTATATCATCAGCTTTATACACACACACAGCTATATCAGCTTTATACACACACACATACAGCTATATCAGCTTTATACACACACACACACAGCAATATCATCAG
Organism: Synaphobranchus kaupii; assembly: GCA_029718625.1. NCBI lineage: Eukaryota > Metazoa > Chordata > Actinopteri > Anguilliformes > Synaphobranchidae > Synaphobranchus > Synaphobranchus kaupii. Next base: position 20,559,957 of record CM056387.1, on the reverse strand, counting down.
CTTTATACGCACACACAGCTATATCAGCTTTATACACACACACAGCTATATCATCAGCTTTATACACACACACAGCTATATCATCAGCTTTATACACACACGCACAGCTATATCATCAGCTTTATACACACACACAGCTATATCATCAGCTTTATACACACACACAGCTATATCATCAGCTTTATACACACACACAGCTATATCAGCTTTATACACACAGCTATATCAGCTTTATACACACACACAGCGATATCAGCTTTATACACACACACAGCTATATAATCAGCTTTATACACACACAGCTATATCATCAGCTTTATACACACACACAGCTATATCATCAGCTTTATACACACACAGCTATATCATCAGCTTTATACACACACACAGCTATATCATCAGCTTTATACACACACGCACAGCTATATCATCAGCTTTATACACACACACACAGCTATATCATCAGCTTTATACACACACACAGCTATATCAGCTTTATACACACACAGTGATATCAGCTTTATACACACACACAGCTATATCATCAGCTTTATACACACACAGCTATATCAGCTTTATACACACACACACACAGCTATATCATCAGCTTTATATACACACACAGCTATATCATCAGCTTTATACACACACACAGCTATATCAGCTTTATACACACACACACAGCTACAGTACCAGTCAAAAGTTTGGACACACCTACTCATAGGTTTTCTTCCGTTATTTTTACTGTTTTCCACATTTTGGAATAGTAAAGACATCAAAACTATGAGATAACACAAATTAAATTATGCAAAAACCAAAAAAAGGTTAAACAAATTAAAAAAGTCTTATATTTTAGATTCTTCAAAGTAGCCACCCTTTGCCTTGATAACAGCTTTGCACATTCTTGCCATTCTCTCAAACAATTTTACACAGGTAAAAAGGTGATGCCATCATGACTGTATAAAAGGATATCAAAAGACTCCTGATATCTTATTTCCAGGTACTCTTAGAAGCGATACTATAACCTCTGCATTTGAATGGATCTCTATGGGAATTGGGGGGTGGGACTAGATTTAGCTTTAAATTACACTGGAACAGTGTGGAACACATGGTTGGCTAAATGGCTCTAAGCCATCAAGGGTCTGACGTATCAAACAAGCCTTAAGCCATCACTCTGCTGCCAGATATGCAGTAGATATGGATGAATAACTTGAAGGGTTTCTTCTCCTGACTTATTTTTCCATAGAGTTCAATAGGAAAATTTGTCAGGAGAAACAACCCTTAAAGTGATCCATCCATATCTACTGCATATCTGGCAGCAGAGTGATGGTTTGGGATAGCTCAGACCCTTGATAACTTACAGCCATTTAGCCAACCATGTGTTCCACACTGTTCCAGTGTAATTTAAAGCTAAATCTTTTCCCACCCCCCAATTCCCATAGAGATCCATTCAAATGCAGAGGTTATAGTATCGCTTCTAAGAGTACCTGGAAATAAGATATCAGGAGTCTTTTGATATCCTTTAATACAGTCATGATGGCATCACCTTTTTACCTGTGTAAAATTGTTTGAGAGAATGGCAAGAATGTGCAAAGCCGTTATCAAGGCAAAGGGTGGCTACTTTGAAGAATCTAAAATATAAGACTTTTTTTTATTTGTTTAACCCTTTTTTGGTTTTTGCATAATTTAATGTGTTATCTCATAGTTTTGATATCTTTACTATTCCAAAAACTGGAAAACAGTAAAAATAACGGAAAAAAACCTTCTATGAGTAGGTGTGTCCAAACTTTTGACTCGTACTGTATATCATCAGCTTTATACACACACACAGCTATATCATCAGCTTTATACACACACACACACAGCTATATCAGCTTTATACACACACACACACAGCTATATCATCAGCTTTATACATACACACACACACACACACGCTGTTATATCATCAGTCATGTACACACAAATACAAACACTGTACAGACCGTACAAACACTGACCTGGATTCAATCTGCAAGTCTTCATTCACAAAAAAGTTCATTATTAATGTGATCCACATTTTAAAACTTGCGTTCGTGTGAGCAAGTGTGTGTGCGTGTGTAAGTGTGTGTGTGTATGCGTGAGTGTGTGTGTGCGTGTGTAAGGGTGTGTGTGTGTGTGTGCGTGTGTGCGTGTGTGTGAGCATGTATAAGTGTAAGTGTGTGAGTGTGTTTGTGAGTAGGTTAGCTCACCAGCTGTCTCTCCATGTCCTCATCTCGGGGTGAGCTGATGAAGATGGTGTTCTCCATCAGACCCACGAAGCACCAAAAGGTATCGCTCTCGTCCTGCACCTCCGTCAGCAGGGGGGCCACCAGGTCCGACATACCCTGGCAGTACCCCATATCCGGGTTAAACACCGCGTAGTTCAGCAAGATCCGCCTACCAATCAGAGACCGGCCAATCACAACCTCCCTCTCAGCAGCCCACACATTTATACACGTACAGGGCTTCCACACTTCTCTTAGCCCTTGGCTAGCTGTAGTCCTAAAGCTAGCTTCCCTCACACTAGCCCAAGGTACTAGCCCTCACACTAGCCTTTCCTTCCCTCAGTGACTACTGGAAGGCAGCCACCACCTCCAAATTACAGTTATATGGGAAAATACATGCCTTTCTGAAACACACACCATCTGTGGAGAAGTACTGCTATTTCACTGAACAAAACAAAGACCCGTCGTGTGCACAAGGGCAATCTTTCTGAGAATCTGCGAACTACAAGCGAAATACCTAGCGACTGTTTGCAGCCTCGGAGGCAGCAGCTGCTTTCCAGTAGTTACCAGTTTTCTATAACCCAGGGCTAACTAGCGGATTAGCATGCTCTCCTAAACAGTTTTGAGAGTTCTCAGATAGGACAACAGTGCTAGCGTGGCTACGTTAGCTAGCTCCACACTAAGGCCAGTGCTGTTCCACACAGGACACAGGTGTGAAACTGTAGCCTGGGTCGTTAGTGGCTCCTTTAGCCCGAGGCCATGAGTCTTCTCTAATGCTTTTTAGCCCAGGGCTACACAAGGCATGAAATGAACCCCATTAGCAAGGGATTCAAACCAACACAGTTTGGCCGTAAGACGGTATGACCGGCGTGCGGTGCATTTAAACTTAGCGGTATGTGTGACTGTAGTGTGTTTATGCCTCACCTGGTGGATAGTCTGTATATACCTGGAAGTGTGTTTACCTGCATTGTAGATACAGGACTGCACTTTAAGGAGTGTTTACCTGGTGGTGTGTGTGTATACCTGATGTAGCGTGCGTACCTGTAGTCTGCACAATGCTATAATGAAAACTGGAAGAAAGTAGGCAAAGAAAGTAAGTGACCCTGAGTAAAGGCAAATGAAACATCCACCGTGCCTCAAGCACTTTAATGCACTTTTATTTCAGTCTACTTTCTGAACTGTAGCAATGTTCCCATAATGCACTATTTTTCAACAATTTCAGTGTTTGATGTTCTATTTTTTGGTGTGTGAGTCTTACGCCGCCTCTGTGCAGGATGTAGCAGTATGTAGCAGTGTGTAGCAGTATATAGCAGTATGTAGCAGTGTGTAGCAGTATGTAGCAGTGTATAGCAGTGTGTAGCAGTATGTAGCAGTGTGTAGCAGTATATAGCAGTATGTAGCAGTGTGTAGCAGTATGTAGCAGTGTATAGCAGTATGTAGCAGTATAGCAGTGTATAGCAGTATGTAGCAGTGTGTAGCAGTATATAGCAGTATGTAGCAGTGTGTAGCAGTATGTAGCAGTGTATAGCAGTGTGTAGCAGTATGTAGCAGTGTGTAGCAGTATATAGCAGTATGTAGCAGTGTGTAGCAGTATGTAGCAGTGTATAGCAGTATGTAGCAGTATAGCAGTGTATAGCAGTATGTAGCAGTGTGTAGCAGTATATAGCAGTATGTAGCAGTGTGTAGCAGTATGTAGCAGTGTATAGCAGTGTGTAGCAGTATGTAGCAGTGTGTAGCAGTATGTAGCAGTATGTAGCAGTGTATAGCAGTATGTAGCAGTGTATAGCAGTATGTAGCAGTGTATAGCAGTATGTAGCAGTATGTAGCAGTATGTAGCAGTGTATAGCAGTATGTAGCAGTATGTAGCAGGATATAGCAGTATGTAGCAGTGTATAGCAGTGTGTAGCAGTGTGTAGCAGTGTGTAGCAGTATGTAGCAGTATGTAGCAGGATATAGCAGTATGTAGCAGTATGTAGCAGTATGTAGCAGTGTATAGCAGTATGTAGCAGTGTAGCAGTGTATAGCAGTATGTAGCAGTATAGCAGTGTATAGCAGTATGTAGCAGTGTATAGCAGTATGTAGCAGTGTATAGCAGTATGTAGCAGTGTATAGCAGTATGTAGCAGTGTATAGCAGTATGCAGCAGTATGTAGCAGTGTATAGCAGTATGTAGCAGTGTGTAGCAGTATGTAGCAGTGTATAGCAGTATGTAGCAGTGTATAGCAGTATGTAGCAGTATGTAGCAGTATGTAGCAGTATGTAGCAGGATATAGCAGTATGTAGCAGTATGTAGCAGTATGTAGCAGTATGTAGCAGTGTATAGCAGTATGTAGCAGTATAGCAGTGTATAGCAGTATGTAGCAGTGTATAGCAGTATGCAGCAGTATGTAGCAGTGTATAGCAGTATGTACCAGTGTATAGCAGTGTATAGCAGTATGTAGCAGTATGTAGCAGTGTGTAGCAGTATGTAGCAGTGTATAGCAGTATGTAGCAGTATGTAGCAGTGTATAGCAGTATGTAGCAGTGTATAGCAGTATGTAGCAGTGTATAGCAGTATGTAGCAGTGTATAGCAGTATGTAGCAGTATGTAGCAGTGTGTAGCAGTATGTAGCAGTGTGTAGCAGTATGTAGCAGTATGTAGCAGTATGTAGCAGTATGTAGCAGTATGTAGCAGGATATAACAGTATGTAGCAGTGTATAGCAGTATGTAGCAGTGTATAGCAGTATGTAGCAGTGTATAGCAGTATGTAGCAGTATGTAGCAGTGTGTAGCAGTGTGTAGCAGTATGTAGCAGTATGTAGCAGTGTATAGCAGTATGTAGCAGTATGTAGCAGTATGTAGCAGTATGTAGCAGTGTGTAGCAGTGTGTAGCAGTATGTAGCAGTGTGTAGCAGTATGTAGCAGTGTATAGCAGTATATAGCAGTGAATAGCAGTGTGTAGGCAGGACATCTGGGCATTTCTGTGTTGAGTGTAAATGCACCCAATAAAGTTTGTTCATTTCACAAAAAAAGACAATAAAATAAAACCAAGCACACTCTGAAACTGACACACACATCTCTGTTTGGATCAAATGGGCCTACGTGACCGACAGAGAGAGAGACAGAGAGAGAGACAGACAGACAGACAGCAGGAAATGGGGCTCAAACCTCATTATCTCCACGTTTGGGTTGTTCTCCCCCCTGTAGAACGGGTTGCTGCGGTCGGTGCGCACCACGTCCTTATCCACGGTGAACTGCACCTTCCTCCAGAACTCACTGTGTTCCTCTGGACTCATAGCCAACCTGAGAGAGCAGGACACAGGAGGAGAGGGTGAGCTGAGGATGGCCTTAAAACATGGCGTCCCGTATGAGCCCTGTAGAACAGGGCCACGTGCTGATCCCAGATCAGATGTGTCCTCTGCCCACAAAGCCGGGACGTATTCATAAACCGATCCCAGTTCAGCACTCCTGCTCCGTGATGTTTATGAATATCAGACCTGGGCTCTAGTGCTCGTGGGTCGTGAGCGCTGGGACCCGGCCTTTATTAAGAACTTAGCATACGTACAAATATGGAATTAGGAAAAAACTTTAGTTTTTTTTTCATATGTAAAAACAATTTTTAAAAAAAATTATAATTTTTAACAAAGTGTATAAGAACAGTAAGCATGTGAAATACTGTACGATCAGAACACTGTACGGTTAGAATACTGTGCAGATATAATAGAATACTGTACGGTTATAATACTCTATGGTTAAAATACTGTGCAGTTAGAGTACTGTATGGTTAGAATACTGTGCAGTTAAAGTACTGTATGGTTAGAATACTGTGCAGTTAGAGTACTGTATGGTTAGAATACTGTGCAGTTAAAGTACTGTATGGTTAGAATACTGTGCAGTTAGAGTACTGTATGGTTAGAATACTGTGCAGTTAAAGTACTGTATGGTTAGAATACTGTGCAGTTAAAGTACTGTATGGTTAGAATACTGTGCAGTTAGAGTACTGTATGGTTAGAATACTGTGCAGTTAGAGTACTGTATGGTTAGAATACTGTGCAGTTAGAGTACTGTATGGTTAGAATACTGTGCAGTTAGAGTACTGTATGGTTAGAATACTGTGCAGTTAGATTACTGTATGGTTAGAATACTGTGCAGTTAGAGTACTGTATGGTTAGAATACTGTGCAGTTAGAGTACTGTATGGTTAGAATACTGTGCAGTTAGAGTACTGTATGGTTAGAATACTGTGCAGTTAGAGTACTGTATGGTTAGAATACTGTGCAGTTAAAGTACTGTATGGTTAGAATACTGTGCAGTTAGAGTACTGTATGGTTAGAATACTGTGCAGTTAGAGTACTGTATGGTTAGAATACTGTGCAGTTAGAGTACTGTATGGTTAGAATACTGTGCAGTTAGAGTACTGTATGGTTAGAATACTGTGCAGTTAAAGTACTGTATGGTTAGAATACTGTGCAGTTAGATTACTGTATGGTTAGAATACTGTGCAGTTAGAGTACTGTATGGTTAGAATACTGTGCAGTTAGAGTACTGTATGGTTAGAATACTGTGCAGTTAGAGTACTGTATGGTTAGAATACTGTGCAGTTAGAGTACTGTATGGTTAGAATACTGTGCAGTTAGAGTACTGTATGGTTAGAATACTGTGCAGTTAAAGTACTGTATGGTTAGAATACTGTGCAGTTAGAGTACTGTATGGTTAGAATACTGTGCAGTTAGAGTACTGTATGGTTAGAATACTGTGCAGTTAGAGTACTGTATGGTTAGAATACTGTGCAGTTAAAGTACTGTATGGTTAGAATACTGTGCAGTTAAAGTACTGTATGGTTAGAATACTGTGCAGTTAGAGTACTGTATGGTTAGAATACTGTGCAGTTAGAGTACTGTATGGTTAGAATACTGTGCAGTTAGAGTACTGTATGGTTAGAATACTGTATGGGTAGAATAATGTGGGGGTAGGTCTTTTTCTCCTCATTGACCCACAGCTGAGGAACCGCTCCTGTGTGTGACTTAGGGGAAGGTGGGAATTTGCTAAGGATAATAAGTGACAATTTAATTTCTCTTTTCCTATGATTACGTACCATTTACAAGTTAAAGAGAAACCATGAATTAACTGTAAAAATCCCTCAATCTGTCCTGGAGCACTAATTATATTTCTCACCGAGACCGTCAATACCATCAATATTTGGCTTTAACTCTGACACAGGAATAAATAGCCTTTTTCTCCCAGAACATTTTTAATTAACACTTAAAAAAATTTTTTTCATCATGTTATTGCAGAACAAATATGAAAAATTTAATTTCAATTGTGAGAGACAGAGTTAAATCTGAATGGGAATGAAACCCAGCTCCACTGGGAGGACCATTCTGGCCGGTCCTGAAAGATACCGTAGTCCTAAAGATACTACGCTAACGTTGCGCTAATCCGTCCGGACGAGCAGGCGTGAAACCAGCCGGGCCTGATGTAACGGGGGGGCCTTAAGCGGCCGCTGGGAGTTTAGACCCTCCCTGACGCAGGCACCACACAGCTGGTGTCCCCTCGCCCCAGGACCGATCCACCGCAGGGACGGCCTCAGGAGCCCCGTTTGTTTTGCTAAGCGTCGCGAGGAATAACATCGCGCCTGATGCAACCCCATGCAACCGCGTGGTTACTGTGACCGTGTGACGCGCGGGTCTCCTGGGGCCTGTGCTTTTGCCAGCCTGCCCAGCCCTGGGGGAACAGGCTGGCAAACAGGCCTCCGCTACCCCGCCAACAAGACCTGCCACGAGGAACCCATCCCTTTTTACCACCCTTAAAACAGAAACAAACTCCCCATCCCTTTTTACCGCCATTAAAACAGAAACAAACTCCTCAACGGCCAACTGAATCAAACGTCCTTTATAACGACTCTTTCTCTTTCTCTCTCTTTGATGGACCACGGGCAGCATACGTCAACCATTCTTATTTGCCTTTAACGTTTGAGTAAGAGCCGGTAAAAGCAGAAAAATAATCACTTTTTTTTACTGGTGTTTGTACAGCCATTTTGTAGAGGTGGAATATTCTCAGAAACATCCAGCAGTATCAGTAGGGCTGATCCACCCTGTGGAGACCCTGTGACACTGAGGTAATGTATGCGCTACTGCAGAACGAACACTAGTATTAAAGTATTACATTCTACAGTCATTATTAATCACAAAGTGTGTTCATGTTAAAAGTTTGTTATAGTTTCGTAGTACCCTTTCTCCCTTATGGTGTGTTTGCTAGAAAAAAAGGTGGGTTTTAAAGTTAAATGTTTTTTTTTTATAAAGCCTGTCTATGTTTTTTAACAAAATTAAATGATAAAAGCCATTTCTCAATAGCTATTCAGGTTTTTCCCATTTCATACAAAGTAAACATTGCAAACCTGTGACACACAATAAAATGCTTTAAAATACAAAACGTATCTACACACATATCTAATGGAAACAGGCATAGCTGCAAACATGCACACAAAACTATTATGGAAAAAGAATACTGATAAGAGCCTGAGTCCTGTCATTGTCTGATAACTGTCTGATACCTGATACTGCCACAGTTTACCACAGAACTTTCCGTTCAACAGAGACCGTTTTTATGATGCCTTTGTTTCAGATGTTGTTTGTTTCAACATGATTCGCTCTTACGAGTTTGTACCCTAGGGAGCCCTTCCCCCCAAAAAATTTATAAAATAACAAAAGTCATTTGTATTGACTGCTGCAGGTCAAAATATGAGCGACATTCTGTAAAGATCACAAACACACTTGGTAAACTCATAGCAACATTCTGTCAAGATCACAGACACACTTGGTAAACTCACAGCAACATTCTGTGAAGATCACAGACACACTTGGTAAACTCACAGCAACATTCTGTCAAGATCACAGACAATTGGTAAACTCACAGGCACACTTGGTAAACTCACAGCAACATTCTCTCAAGATCACAGACAATTGGTAAACTCACAGGCACACTTGGTAAACTCACAGCAACATTCTGTAAAGATCACAAACACTTGGTAAACTCACAGCAATATTCTGTAAAGATCACAGACACACTTGGTAAACTCACAGCGACATTCTGTAAAGATCACAGACACACTTGGTAAACTCATAGCAACATTCTGTCAAGATCACAGACACACTTGGTAAACTCACAGCAACATTCTATAAAGTTCACAAACACACTTGGTAAACTCACAGCAACATTCCGTAAAGATCACAAACACACTTGGTAAACTCACAGCAATATTCTATAAAGATCACAGACACACTTGGTAAACTCACAGCAACATTCTGTAAAGATCACAGACAATTGGTAAACTCACAGCAACATTCTGTAAAGATCTCAAACACACTTGGTAAACTCATAGCAACATTCTGTAAAGATCACAGACAATTGGTAAACTCACAGCAATATTCTGTAAAGATCACAGACACACTTGGTAAACTCACAGCAACATTCTGTAAACATCACAAACACACTTGGAAAACTCATAGCAACATTCTATAAAGATCACAAACAATTGGTAAACTCACAGCAACATTCTGTAAAGATCAGACACACTTGGTAAACTCACAGCAACATTCTGTAAAGATCACAGACAATTGGTAAACTCATAGCAACATTCTGTAAAGATCACAGACACACTTGGTAAACTCATAGCAACATTCTGTAAAGATCACAGACACACTTGGTAAACTCACAGCAACATTCTGTCAAGATCACAGACACACTTGGTAAACTCACAGCAACATTCTGTCAAGATCACAGACAATTGGTAAACTCACAGGCACACTTGGTAAACTCACAGCAACATTCTGTAAAGATCACAAACACACTTGGTAAACTCACAGCAACATTCTGTAAACATCACAAACACACTTGGAAAACTCATAGCAACATTCTATAAAGATCACAAACAATTGGTAAACTCACAGCAACATTCTGTAAAGATCAGACACACTTGGTAAACTCACAGCAACATTCTGTAAAGATCACAGACAATTGGTAAACTCATAGCAACATTCTGTAAAGATCACAGACACACTTGGTAAACTCATAGCAACATTCTGTAAAGATCACAGACACACTTGGTAAACTCACAGCAACATTCTGTCAAGATCACAGACACACTTGGTAAACTCACAGCAACATTCTGTCAAGATCACAGACAATTGGTAAACTCACAGGCACACTTGGTAAACTCACAGCAACATTCTGTAAAGATCACAAACACACTTGGTAAACTCACAGCAATATTCTGTAAAGATCACAGACACACTTGGTAAACTCACAGCGACATTCTGTAAAGATCACAGACACACTTAGTAAACTCATAGCAACATTCTCTCAAGATCACAGACACACTTGGTAAACTCACAGCAACATTCTATAAAGTTCACAAACACACTTGGTAAACTCACAGCAACATTCTGTAAAGATCACAAACACACTTGGTAAACTCACAGCAATATTCTATAAAGATCACAGACACACTTGGTAAACTCACAGCAACATTCTGTAAAGATCACAGACAATTGGTAAACTCACAGCAACATTCTGTAAAGATCTCAAACACACTTGGTAAACTCATAGCAACATTCTGTAAAGATCACAGACAATTGGTAAACTCACAGCAATATTCTGTAAAGATCACAGACACACTTGGTAAACTCACAGCAACATTCTGTAAACATCACAAACACACTTGGAAAACTCATAGCAACATTCTGTAAAGATCACAGACAATTGGTAAACTCACAGCAACATTCTGTAAAGATCGGACACACTTGGTAAACTCACAGCAACATTCTGTAAAGATCACAGACAATTGGTAAACTCATAGCAACATTCTGTAAAGATCACAGACACACTTGGTAAACTCACAGCAACATTCTGTCAAGATCACAAACACACTTGGTAAACTCACAGCAACATTCTATAAAGTTCACAAACACACTTGGTAAACTCACAGCAACATTCTGTAAAGATCACAAACACACTTGGTAAACTCACAGCAATATTCTATAAAGATCACAGACACACTTGGTAAACTCACAGCAACATTTTGTAAAGATCACAGACAATTGGTAAACTCATAGCAACATTCTGTAAAGATCACAGACACACTTGGTAAACTCACAGCAACATTCTGTAAAGATCACAAACACACTTGGTAAACTCACAGCAATATTCTGTAAAGATCACAGACACACTTGGTAAACTCACAGCAACATTCTGTAAAGATCACAGACACACTTGGTAAACTCATAGCAACATTCTGTCAAGATCACAGACACACTTGGTAAACTCACAGCAACATTCTGTAAAGATCACAAACACACTTGGTAAACTCACAGCGACATTCTGTAAAGATCACAAACACACTTGGTAAACTCACAGCAATATTCTGTAAAGATCACAGACACACTTGGTAAACTCACAGCGACATTCTGTAAAGATCACAGACACACTTGGTAAACTCACAGCAACATTCTGTAAAGATCACAGACACACTTGGTAAACTCACAGCAACATTCTGTAAACATCACAAACACACTTGGAAAACTCATAGCAACATTCTGTAAAGATCACAGACAATTGGTAAACTCACAGCAACATTCTGTAAAGATCGGACACACTTGGTAAACTCACAGCAACATTCTGTAAAGATCACAGACAATTGGTAAACTCATAGCAACATTCTGTAAAGATCACAGACACACTTGGTAAACTCACAGCAACATTCTGTCAAGATCACAAACACACTTGGTAAACTCACAGCAACATTCTATAAAGTTCACAAACACACTTGGTAAACTCACAGCAACATTCTGTAAAGATCACAAACACACTTGGTAAACTCACAGCAATATTCTATAAAGATCACAGACACACTTGGTAAACTCACAGCAACATTTTGTAAAGATCACAGACAATTGGTAAACTCATAGCAACATTCTGTAAAGATCACAGACACACTTGGTAAACTCACAGCAACATTCTGTAAAGATCACAAACACACTTGGTAAACTCACAGCAATATTCTGTAAAGATCACAGACACACTTGGTAAACTCACAGCAACATTCTGTAAAGATCACAGACACACTTGGTAAACTCATAGCAACATTCTGTCAAGATCACAGACACACTTGGTAAACTCACAGCAACATTCTGTAAAGATCACAAACACACTTGGTAAACTCACAGCGACATTCTGTAAAGATCACAAACACACTTGGTAAACTCACAGCAATATTCTGTAAAGATCACAGACACACTTGGTAAACTCACAGCGACATTCTGTAAAGATCACAGACACACTTGGTAAACTCACAGCAACATTCTGTAAAGTTCACAAACACACTTGGTAAACTCAGCAACATTCTGTAAAGATCACAAACACACTTGGTAAACTCACAGCAACATTCTGTAAAGATCACAAACACACTCGGTAAACTCACAGCAACATTCTGTAAAGATCACAGACACACTCGGTAAACTCACAGCAACATTCTGTAAAGATCACAGACACACTTGGTAAACTCACAGCAACATTCTGTAAAGATCACAAACACACTTGGTAAACTCACAGCAACATTCTGTAAAGATCACAAACACACTCGGTAAACTCACAGCAACATTCTGTAAAGATCACAGACACACTCGGTAAACTCACAGCAACATTCTGTAAAGATCACAGACACACTTGGTAAACTCACAGCAACATGAGTTGGAGTACAATGCGTAAAAGAGTAGACCTGAGTAAAATGCGGACGGACAGAAAAGGGTTTGAAATGACAAGTGGAAAAACAAAAATGGCGTGACCCTATAATCTCACAGGAAACCTAACATTGGCTAAGAAATAACATCATGTCATCCTCTTTGCCCGAAAGTGGATACACTATGTGGATTCAATTACTGGCCCAAATCCAGAAGAGAACTGTAGCAGGACATACATGCTACAGGCCATCAGGGTCTGATGTCAGCCTACCGTAGTCTCCTAGTCTAATCTCTACAACATCACGTGTGGAAAGGGCTACACAAACAATGGGCCATATTAAATTTCCCCTCTATAAACTGGGAAAGAGTACCAGGAGAAATCCACTGGATGCTGTAAGCAGGTGACACAGTTGAGGGACTTGGGGAATGTGATGAGTAAGTGGCCGCTTTTATTTTCATATTCTCTGCTATTCAGACGGATAGAGAGCAGAGAGAGTAACAGAGAGAGAAGGGATCAGAGCTGAAAAGGTGTCTAGGTGGGGAGATGTGAGGCCTCCTTGTCTGCTTGGGGTGGGGGGGGGGGGGGGGGGGGCTCGCATATGACTCGAGTGTCAACCTCCGTACATACTGTCACACGGCTCGCCATATCTGAGGTAAATTCTCATCTAAAAAAAAAAAAGGCCCAAAACCCTCTCAAAAAAAGTGTGGCCTTTCAAAGTCTGCCTCAATTTTATTACAATGGGATATTTTGAAGAGGTATGTGCTTGGAGCAGCTCTTTGACAGCAGAAAACTCAGCAGGATGCCGATGTGGGTTACTTTCAACGTGCAGCCCACACACATTCCAAAACCAAAGAAAGCCAGCTGAATAAAAGGTCTCGGCTGTAGACAAATAACACCGTTATGAAAAAGGTTAAGTACTAAGCAGGAAAGGACAAAGCTGATAATAAAGGCAACACAGAAAGTAAACAGAGAGAAGACCCAACCTGTACAACCTACAGGACTAAACATAATGAGGATCTGCCAAAAGACTCTTTGAAAAGCTGATTACCCAAAAAAAAACGAACCTAAATTACTTTTTCAATATTGTAGTATAAAATTAGGGGGAGAGAGGGAGAGAGAGGAGGCACTCTGTACCTCCTGTGCTGGATCTCCTGGTACTCGCTGCGTTTCTGCAGTCTCCAGGCCTCCCGCTCCTCTGATGTGGAGTCACAGCTGTAGTACTGGAGCAGGAAGGGCCACACCTCCCCACGGATAGCCGGGTCGATCCCCCCGAAGAAGATTGCCTGGCAGGAGCAGAGATGCCTTCAGCATGAGTGTGCGTGTGTGCGTGCGTGCGTGCGTGCGTGCGTGCGTGCGTGCGAGAGAGAGTATCTGTAAGGCAGAGAATGCAGTAAATATTTAGCATACATTTATGAGCTTCTGCACCTCGGTGGGGAAAAGTTCTAGCCCTGTATATTGGTGGGGATTTGGGCGTGAGAGTGTGGTGTGGGTAGCTTGGCAGGGCTAGCATGGGCGTAGCAGCGTGGGTGTGGTTAGCGTGGGTGTAGCAGCATGGGTGTGGCTAGCGTGGGCGTAGCAGTGTGGGTGTGGTTAGTGTGGGCATGGCAGTGTGGGTGTGGTTAGCATGGGGCCCCTTAAGGGAAACGTACACCCTTTCCTAAGAAACCTGGGGGTTATTTTCGATCAGTCTATGCATTTGGACAAGCATGTCAAATCCCTTACCCGTACCGGTTTCTTTCACCTCAGAAATATTGCAAAACTCCGGTCCATTGTATCGCATGCTGAATTGGAAATGTCTGTACATGCATTTATTTCTTCCAGACTCGATTACTGTAACTCCCTGTTTACTTGCCTCAATAAATCATCTGTGGACCAACTTCAGTTGGTCCAAAACGCCGCTGCTAGGCTGCTCACCAAGTCTAAGAAATCATGCCACATCACTCCCATCCTTGCCTCTCTGCACTGGCTCCCAGTGCAACTCAGGATCCATTTCAAGGTCCTGGTGTTCACCTACAGAGCCCTCCTCAGTCAAGCCCCCATCTACATCACAGATCTCATCCACCCATACTCATCCAGCCGGTCACTGAGGTCGTCCGACCAGGGGCTCCTGGTGGTGCCCAGGACCAGACTAAAAACCAAAGGGGACGGGGCCTTCGGGGCGGCGGCCCCAAGGCTCTGGAATGCCCTACCCCTGGACCTGAGAGCTGCACCCTCGGAGAGTACTTTCAAAAGTCAGCTAAAGACCCATTTGTTCAGGCAGGCATTTGGCCATCCCTAGCCAACCACTGTTTTTCTGTATTTGATGTTTGTTTCTTGTGATTTTTCCTGTCTTTTATGGATGCTTTTTATTTTTATTGATGTTCTGATTTTATTATTGCTGTAAAGCACTCTGTGCACTCGTGCTGGGAAGGGTGCTATATAAATAAAATTTTACTTACTTACATGGGTGTGGCAATGTGGGTGTGGTTAGCGTGGGCGTGGCAGCTCTCTCTCACCTTGCGCAGTTTGTACTCCTCCTCCACCTGGCCGCTGTGGTTGAGGTGTCGCAGCCAGGTGGCGACGTCGAGCCGGCGGTACAGCCGCTCCTCAGGGTGGGTCTCTGCTGATGGCAGCGTGGGCCGACGGATAGAGAACTGCATACAGGACTTCTCCTCCGAAACCTGGGAGAGAGGGATGGGGGGAGAGAGAGAGAGAGAGGGGGATGGGGGGAGAGAGAGAGAGAGAGGGGGATGGGGGGAGAGAGAGAGAGAGGGGGATGGGGGGAGAGAGAGAGAGAGAGGGATGGGGGAGAGAGAGAGAGGGGATGGGGGGAGAGAGAGAGAGAGGGGGATGGGGGGAGAGAGAGAGGGGGATGGGGGGAGAGAGAGAGAGAGAGAGGGGGATGGGGGGGAGAGAGAGAGAGAGAGAGAGGGGGATGGGGGGAGAGAGAGAGAGAGAGGGATGGGGGGAGAGAGAGAGAGGGGGATGGGGGGAGAGAGAGAGAGAGAGAGAGAGGGGGATGGGGGGAGAGAGAGAGAGAGGGGGATGGGGGGAGAGAGAGAGAGAGGGGGATGGGGGGAGAGAGAGAGAGAGAGGGGGATGGGGGGAGAGAGAGAGGGGGATGGGGGGAGAGAGAGAGGGGGATGGGGGGAGAGAGAGAGAAGGTGGAGAAACGGCAGGATTTAATAGTGTGGGGATCGGCATGGGGGCAGTAAGTGAAGTTGAGATCAGTATCAGATCAGTGTTGTGGTTATGGGGGATCAGTGTTGGATCAGTATTGTGGTATGGGGATCAGTGTGGTTATGGGGGATCAGTGTCGGATCAGTGTTGTGGTTATGACAACCATAACTCCCATAACATTTACTTGGAATAGAATTAGTCTATGTAAACCAAACATCAGATGGCGCTTTAACACATCTCTTCTCAAGGACCTGAGTTTGACAGTCTCATTAAAAAAGGCTGGACATCCTTCCTAGAAATAAATGATTCCCCAAAGTCATCACCAACTCTTCTGTGGGAAACAGGGAAAGCAGTTTTAAGAGGTATAATGATTTCATTTTCCGTTTATAAAAAAAAGAAAGAAAAAGAACAAGAAGCTAAATTGGAACAAAAAATCAAAGAACTCGAAAATATTAATGCAACTAACCCAACAGAAGAAACCCAGAATGAATTAAGAAAGTATAAATTCCAAATAAATGAAATTATGAATAAGAAAACTGAATTCTTGATAGACTTAGACAAGAAAATTTCCACCATAATAATAAATCTGGTAAATACTTAGCAAATCAAATTAAGCGAAATAAAGAAAAAACAACAATCCCCATCATTAAAGACCCAGCAGGGAAGCCCACAAATTCATCCGAAGAGATAAATAAAATCTTCAGAGATTTCTACGCCAATCTATACTCATCAGATAAGGATCCAAATCAAGAGGACATCAATTCATTTCTCAACAGCATTGAATTACCACAGCTTAGTAAAGAACAAACCAACATACTGGATTCACCAATAACACTGGATGAACTTTGCACTGCCCTCAATCTTATGCCCAATAACAAAGCACCAGGACCTGATGGCTTCCCTGCTGAGTTCTATAAACACTTCTGGTCCATTCTAGCTCCACTTTTCAATAGATTAATAACTGAAGTCAAACAAAATTCAAGACTCCCAGCAAATATGAACACAGCCACAATTTCACTCCTCCTTAAACACAACAAAGACCCAACCTTACCATCGAGTTATCGCCCAATTTCTCTCATTAACGTGGATATAAAAATCATCACCAAGGCACTAGCTCACAGAATAGAAAAAATCACTTCATCCATAATTCACCCAGATCAAACCGGCTTTATCAAAGGTAGACACTCATCCAGTAACACACGCAGACTTTTTAATTTAATGCATTATTTATCATTACAACAAGCAGAAACCATCATAGCCACCTTAGATGCAGAAAAAGCCTTTGACAGAGTTAACTGGTCATTTCTCATAACCACATTACAAAGATTTGGCTTTGGGGAGTCATTTATTAATTGGGTCAAGATTCTGTACACCTCACCCTCAGCCACTGTTATCACCAATGGACAAACCTCACAAAGCTTCACACTGCACAGGGGGACTAGGCAAGGATGCCCACTCTCTCCCTCCCTATTCACCATTTTCATTGAACCTTTAGCTGCAGCCATTCGTCAGAACACCTACATAGAAGGAATCCAAAGACCCAACACACATCATAAGATCAGTCTCTATGCAGATGATATATTGCTGTTCCTACAAAACCCTCACTCTTCTCTACAAGAAACAATTAAACTTATTCAATCATAATCAAATATCTCTGACTACTCCATTAACTGGAATAAATCTTCTATCCTTCCATTACATAATAACAGCTGGGATGTGGCATCCCACACATCACCTATACCTTTATGCACTGGTCACATCACATATTTAGGCATTAATGTTTCCCCCAGGCTGTCAGAGTTGTTTGGATTCAACTTCACCCCATTACTCAAAACAATAAATGATGACCTCCACCGTTGAATGAACCTTCCTCTATCCATTATGGGCAGAATAGCCACTGTTAAAATGACAATACTTCCAAAAATAAATTATCTATTCACAATGATCCCATCTCAACCCACTATAAACTGGTTAAAATCTCTAGACTCAATCATCACTAAATTCTACTGGAAAAACAAAACACCAAGAATTAAACTGGCAAGTCTGCAAAAACCAAAAACACAAGGAGGACTTGAGGCACCACGTTTTTATCATTACTCCCTGGCAAATCAACTTCAATATTCAAATGGACCCACCCCAATCAATAACACATGGTTAGATATAGAACAATCAGTTTGTAAGGATATTCAGATTTCAGATTTACCATTTCTCAGTCAGTCTATAAAACACCATCCTTGTTTCAAAACATCAACAATAGCAGCAACTCTGACAGCCTGGTGGAAATTCCACAAAATCACAAACACCACTTTTGCACCATCTAATTTTACTCCCATCTGGAACAATTCTGACTTTTTAAGTAACAAGAAACCACTTAATTTCCACACATGGACCGAAAGAGGCATCACACACCTCAAACACATCTTCCACAATAATATATTGATTTCATTCCCCCACATGGTCCAGAAGTACGGCATTGGGAGCAAACAATTTCTGGAATATCTGCAACTTAAATCATCCATTCAAACAAAATGTAACATTACGGCCACTAACCTAGATCTCCCTTCCCCAGCTTCAGAATTAATTAACATCTCTTCCACAAAAAAACTCCTCTCCAAAATATACAGAATAATATCACAAGCTGACAAAACGATATGTTATGGATTTCTGTTAGTGTTTTAATACTGAGCTAGCTCAATAAATAATTTTGTCTTTTGTGTTGCAGTAGAGGAAAAAAAATATATATATATATATATAATAATAATAAGTCTAGTCCTTGTATAGGATTGTCTGCTTTTATCTACTTATGCGTTTGTCTGTCTGTCCATCTGTCTTTGTCTGTAAAAGTACCCTTTTTTTTTTTATACCCTTCCCTCGTTTTTGTAAATTATGATTCTAAATAAAAACAAAGTTGAGCTCCCAAGAGGGGGGGGTGGTGGCGGGGGGAAAAAAAAGAAAAAAAGTGTTGTGGTTATGGGGGGATCAGTGTTGTGGTTATGGGGGATCAGTGTCGGATCAGTGTTGTGGTTATGGGGGATCAGTGTCGGATCAGTGTTGTGGTTATGGGGGGATCAGTGTTTTGGTTATGGGGGATCAGTGTCGGATCAGTGTTGTGGTTATGGGGGGATCAGTGTCGGATCAGTGTTGTGGTTATGGGGGATCAGTGTCGGATCAGTGTTGTGGTTATGGGGGATCAGTGTCGGATCAGTGTTGTGGTTATGGGGGATCAGTGTCGGATCGGTGTTGTGGTTATGGGGGATCAGTGTCGGATCAGTGTTGTGGTTATGGGGGGATCAGTGTTGTGGTTATGGGGGATCAGTGTCGGATCAGTGTTGTGGTTATGGGGGGATCAGTGTCAGATCAGTGTTGTGGTTATGGGGGATCAGTGTCGGATCAGTGTTGTGGTTATGGGGGGATCAGTGTTTTGGTTATGGGGGATCAGTGTCGGATCAGTGTTGTGGTTATGGGGGGATCAGTGTCGGATCAGTGTTGTGGTTATGGGGGATCAGTGTCGGATCAGTGTTGTGGTTATGGGGGATCAGTGTCGGATCAGTGTTGTGGTTATGGGGGATCAGTGTCGGATCGGTGTTGTGGTTATGGGGGATCAGTGTCGGATCAGTGTTGTGGTTATGGGGGGATCAGTGTTGTGGTTATGGGGGATCAGTGTCGGATCAGTGTTGTGGTTATGGGGGGATCAGTGTCAGATCAGTGTTGTGGTTATGGGGGATCAGTGTCGGATCAGTGTTGTGGTTATGGGGGATCAGTGTCGGATCAGTGTTGTGGTTATGGGGGATCAGTGTTTTGGTTATGGGGGATCAGTGTCGGATCAGTGTTGTGGTTATGGGGGGATCAGTGTCGGATCAGTGTTGTGGTTATGGGGGATCAGTGTCGGATCAGTGTTGTGGTTATGGGGGATCAGTGTCGGATCAGTGTTGTGGTTATGGGGGATCAGTGTCGGATCAGTGTTGTGGTTATGGGGGATCAGTGTCGGATCAGTGTTGTGGTTATGGGGGATCAGTGTCGGATCAGTGTTGTGGTTATGGGGGATCAGTGTCGGATCAGTGTTGTGGTTATGGGGGGACAGTACAGAGTTATGAGGCCGTGCAGTGAGGTCGGTGTTGGGGCTCCAGACCTGGTCTTTGAGCTGGGTCTCCCGGCAGTACTTCCACTGTTGGAACACTTCGGCCAGCTTGTCCAGGCCGGCGTGGTGGAAGTGCAGGATCTTGTACTGGCTCTCCCTACTGGCGATCACCAGCTGCCCGCTGGTACAGGCCTCATCGCTGCCAGCACACAATGAGAGCGCGTTAACGTTCTCATCCAGTGTACTCAACTAGCATACTCTATAGTATAGAAGGTCATTGATCAGAGCCCTATCTAATGAGTCCTGTGTACTAGCATACTGTGCACTGCTCATTGCATACTGTTTAGTGACATGCACACTCAGTGAAAACTCCAGAAATAAGCATATCATTCAGGGTTTCTAAGTACATTTAACCTATTTAACAACTTTCTCATCCAGTGTAGTCAACAAGCATACTCAATAGTATAGATGGGCGTTGATTCGGACATAGCCCCAGTGTTCTCAACAAGCATACTCAATAGTATGGAAGGGCGTTGATTCAGAAACAGCCAAAGGCCCTCTCACCTGAAGAAGAGGCGGAGGGATCTCATGTGACCCAGGTCGACTCGGAACACTCCGCACAGCTGCTCCAGGGCCATCACCTTCTGCTGCTCCTCCCACCGCACCCCCTGTGATTGGCTGTTCTCCGAGGGGGCGTGGCTGTCCAGGCTGGAGGCGGAGCTGGCTGAATGGGTCATGGATTCATCGCACATGTCCCTAGATGGGGAAACAGTAGAAGGGTCACACTCCAGCCCTCTCTCTCAATCTCTCTCTCTCTCTCTCTCTTACCTTTTACAGTATATGCGGCTTTAACATTTACTCGACGGACGCCCATTCGAACAGCGGGGGTCAGTGAAGAGCGATGAAACGCAGACCCCCTATCTGACCCCGCAATCAACAAATCTGCATCGCCCTATGGAGCTACAGGACTCAGTTCTGCATCGCCCTATGGAGCTACAGGACTCAGTTCTGCATCGCTCTACGAAGCTACAGGACTCAGTTCTGCATCGTCCTACGGAGCTACTGGACTCAGTTCTACATCGCCCTACGGAGCTACAGGACTCAGTTCTGCATCGCCCTATGGAGCTACAGGACTCAGTTCTACATCGCTCTACGGAGCTACAGGACTCAGTTCTGCATCACTCTACGAAGCTACTGGACTCAGTTCTACATCGCTCTACGGAGCTACAGGACTCAGTTCTGCATCACTCTACGAAGCTACAGGACTCAGTTCTACATCGTTCTACGGAGCTACAGGACTCAGTTCTACATCGCTCTACGGAGCTACAGGACTCAGTTCTGCATCACTCTACGAAGCTACTGGACTCAGTTCTACATCGCTCTACGGAGCTACAGGACTCAGTTCTGCATCACTCTACGAAGCTACAGGACTCAGTTCTACATCGCTCTACGGAGCTACAGGACTCAGTTCTGCATCACTCTACGAAGCTACCAGACTCAGTTCTGCATCGCTCTACGGAGCTACAGGACTCAGTTCTGCATCACTCTACGAAGCTACAGGACTCAGTTCTGCATCGCCTTACAAAGCTACAGGACTCAGTTCTGCATCGCTCTACGGAGCTACTGGACTCAGTTCTGCATCGCCCTACGAAGCTACAGGACTCAGTTCTACATCGTTCTACGGAGCTACAGGACTCAGTTCTACATCGCTCTACGGAGCTACAGGACTCAGTTCTGCATCACTCTACGAAGCTACTGGACTCAGTTCTACATCGCTCTACGGAGCTACAGGACTCAGTTCTGCATCACTCTACGAAGCTACAGGACTCAGTTCTACATCGCTCTACGGAGCTACAGGACTCAGTTCTGCATCACTCTACGAAGCTACCAGACTCAGTTCTGCATCGCTCTACGGAGCTACAGGACTCAGTTCTGCATCACTCTACGAAGCTACAGGACTCAGTTCTGCATCGCCTTACAAAGCTACAGGACTCAGTTCTGCATCGCTCTACGGAGCTACTGGACTCAGTTCTGCATCGCCCTACGAAGCTACAGGACTCAGTTCTACATCGCTCTATGGAGCTACAGGACTCAGTTCTACATCGCTCTATGGAGCTACCGGACTCAGTTCTACATCGCTCTATGAAGCTACAGGACTCAGTTCTGCATCGCTCTATGAAGCTACAGGACTCAGTTCTACATCGCCCTACGGAGCTACTGGACTCGGTTCTACATCGCTCTATGGAGCTACCGGACTCAGTTCTGCATCGCTCTATGGAGCTACCGGACTCAGTTCTGCATCGCCCTACGAAGCTACAGGACTCAGTTCTACATCGCCCTACGGAGCTACAGGACTCGGTTCTACATCGCCCTATGGAGCTACCGGACTCAGTTCTGCATCGCTCTACGGAGCTACAGGACTCAGTTCTACATCGCCCTACGGCAGGGGTAGGCAACTCCAGGCCTCGCGGGCCGGTGTGTATGCAGGTTTTTGCTGCCACCAGTTAGCAATTATTTAATTAGCCCAATCGTTTACATGATCTGATATTTTAATCTACATATCCGCGATATGAACAGCAGCTGATGAATGTTCTTGTGCCGGTATGCGTGTATTGTAGCGTTTTATCGTTCTGTAATTTACGAGTGAATCGTGATTGTGTGTATGACTAATTAGCTGATTGAGCCGTGGTAACTAGTGGCAGTAAAAACCTGCATACACACCGGCCCGCGAGGCCTGGAGTTGCCTACCCCTGCCCTACGGAGCTACTGGACTCAATTCTACATCGCCCTATGGAGCTACCGGACTCAGTTGGCACTGGCACAGGTCTGGATTCGATCCGAGACCCGGAATTTGCAATCTGATCCATCATCCAGTTACTGAAGGGAATATTCTGTACTTTCTCAGGACTCTAGTATGACAGCTAGTGTTTTTAGCCGTAAGCTTAGGTCACTCAACGTCCCCAAGTCAGCTGCAGCAGCCAATCACAAGCATTCACTCACCTCCATTTCACTCAGCACAAAACAACGTGCACTCAATATGTACGCAATCTCAGCCCCCTCATTAAAAAAGGGCATAGGCAATAATCAGTAAGAAGAAGATTGATACTTAAATTATTATTGGGTGAAAAGAAGACTCCGCCCCCTACATATCTCTATTAATATGATGATCGAGTAAGACCGTTCTTCCTGGACAGGAGGATAATAAAAGGTTTAACCGCTCTATTCAGGAACCTTGTTCTCCATGTCCTCCAAATTCATCACCAGGACGGCCAGGAGATGCAAAGGAGCCCCTCCTGAACAGTCACCCTGTGATTAATGGTGGGCTCGGTTTCTTTAAAGAAGGTACCAGTGTGCATTCAGGCAGAGCGTAACGGTGAGTGTCGAGTCAGAGGCTCGTAAAGGCGCGTGTTCGGTTTGAGACGGTAACGGCACACGCTCTGGTTGACATGTCAAGGCCGTGTGTGTTGAGGAAGTGGCGTTAAACTGCGTACGTCTCAGCACGGTGGGGTTAGTGAGAAGGTGAGGATCTGCGGTCCCTGGCTGGGTGAGTCACCACATAACCCCCGCCCCCCCCCCGCCCCCCAAGAGGCCCAAGCACGGACGTCATGGAGAGGCCCTGGGGCAAGGCTATGAGCGGCTCAGGGACGATCCGATCCCAGCGCAGAACTATCTATACTGTCAGTGTATTAAAGGGGCAGCCAGTCCTGGACACTGATAGGTGCTGCTGGTTTCCATAGTTACTCATCTCTTGGTCAATTGGTCAATTGAAGCAGCTGCTTACACAGTTCAGTCAACTCCCCTGATTTCTTGCTTCTAAAATGGTTGCTGAATTTGGTGAAATATATATACAGTCAAGCCGGAAAGTCTGCACACCCCTTTCACCTTCTCCACGTTTTATTACGTTGCAGACATATTCTACAATAGATTGAGTTCATTTTTTGTCTCAAAATTCTACACAAAATAGCCCATAATGACAAAGTGAAAACAGGTTTTTAGACATTTGTGCTAATTTATTAAAAATCAAAATGTAAAATATCATATGTACACATATGATGTGATATGACACCCAAAAGTGAGCTGAGGTGCATTTTGTTTCCACTGATATTGCTTGAGATGTTTCTACAACTTAATTGGAGTCCACCTGTGATAAATTAAATTGATTGGACATGATTGGGGATTGCCAACACCTGCCTATATAAGGTCCCACAGTTGACAGTGCATGTCAGAGCAAACTCCAAGCTATGGGGTCAAAGGAATTATCTGCAGACCTCAGAAACAGGATTGTGTCAAGGCATAGATCTGGAGAAGGGTACGGAGAAATCTCTGCAGCTTTACAGGTCCCAAAGAGCACAGTGGCCACCATCATTCGTAAATGGAAGAAGTTTGGAACCACCAAGAATCTTCCTAGACCTGGCCGCCCGGCCAAACTGAGCAATCGGGGAAGACGGGCCTTGGCCAGGGAGGTGAGCAGGAACCCGAGGGTCACTCTGACAGAGCTCCAGCGTATCCTTGTGGAGATGGGAGAACCTTTCAGAAGATCAACCATCCAGGCAGCACTCCACCAATCAGGCCTTTATGGTAGAGTGGCCAGACGGACGCCCCTCCTTAGTAAAAGGTACATCACAGCCCGCTTGGAGTTTGCCAAAAGGCACCTAGAGGACTCTCAAACCATGAGAATCAAGATTCTCTGGTCTGATGAAACCAAAATTGAACTTTTTGGCCTGAATACCAAGCGTCACGTCTGGAGGAAACCAGGCACCGCTCATCACCTGGCTAATACCATCCCTACAGTGAAGCATGGCGGTGGCAGCATCATGATGGGGGGATGTTTTTCAGCAGCGGGAACGGAGCGACTAGTCCTGATAGAGGGAAAGATGAATGCAGTTAAGTACACTGAGATCCTTGAAGAAAACCTGCTCCAGAGCGCTCTGGACCTCAGACTGGGGCGAAGGTTTACCTTCCAACATGACAACGACCCGAAGCACACAGCCAAGAGAACAAAGGAGTGGCTTCGGAGAAAGTCTGTGCATGTCCTTGAGTGGCCCAGCCAGAGCCCAGACCTGAATCCAATTGAACATCTGTGGAAAGAGCTGAAAATGGCTGTGTACCGACGCTCCCCATCCAACCTGATGGAGCTTGCAAGGATGTGCCAAGAGGAATGGGCAAAAATGTCCAGAAACAAGTGTGCCAAGCTCGTAGCTTCTTTCCCAAGACGCCTTGAAGATGTAATCGCTGCCAAAGGTGCAGCAACCAAGTATTAGGCTAAGGGTGTGTACAGATATGTAACCCCTAAATAACCTATTTTTGTCAGTAAAAAACCTGTTTTCACTTCGTCATTATTGGCTATTGTGTGTAGATGTTTGAGGCAAAAAATGAACTCATTCTATTGTAGTATAAGTCTGTAACGTAATAAAACGTGGAGAAGGTGAAAGGGGTGTGCAGACTTTCCGGCTTGACTGTATATATACACTGGCTGGCCAAAAAAAATTTGCACTCTAATATTTCGTTGGACCGCCTTTAGCTTTGATTACGGCGCGCATTTGTTGTGGCATTGTTTCGACAACCTTATGCAATGTCACAACATTTATTTCCATCCAGAGTAGCATAATTTTTTGGCTGAGATCTTGTATTGACAACGGGAGAGTCGAACCACTCCGTAAAGTGTTCTCCAGCACATCCCAAAGACTTTCAATGGGGTTAAGGTCAGGAATCTGGTGGCTAATTCATGTGTGAAAATGATTCCTCATGCTCCCTGAACCACTTTCACAATTTGAGCCCGATGAATCTTGGCATTGTCATCCTGGCATATGCCCATTGATGGGATAACCTGGTCATTCAGTACATTCAGGTACTTTGCTGACTTAATTTTATTGCTGCATAATGTTGCTGAGCCTAGACCTGACCAACTGAAGCAACCCCAGATCATAACACTGCCTCCAGAGGCTTGTACAGTGGGCACTATGCATGCCGGGTGCAATGGCGACTTTTTTTTTGGCCGGGCAGTGTATATATATATTTTTTATTATTCGTTTACGAAATCCATCCATCCATTATTTAACCCGGTTATTCCTGCAGGGTCACGGGGGGCCTGGAGCCTATCCCAGCATTCATTGGTGGAGAGGCAGGAATACACCCTGGACAGGTCGCCAATCCATCGCAGGGCACACACACCATTCACTCACACACTCATACATATGGGCAAGACTCTCCAATTAGCCTAGCCTGCATGTCTTTGGACTGTGGGAGGAAACCGGAGTACCCGGAGGAAACCCACGTGGACAATAATTCTTAACGACATGCATTGTCTATATGAATGGTAACCGTAATTAGGCAGTGTTATAGCACTGTAAGTGCACCTTGTTACTGCTTCTCCCGACTGCAGTTGTGGTGTGGTATCTTGTGGTGTTTTTCCTTGTTCAGTAATTAGCTATTCTGAACATTCATTTAGAACAGAGAGGTAAAGACAGAATCATGTGTTACATTAGCAGGTAATATCTGGTCTTTTATTGCTAGCTAACACCCTTGTAAAGGGAATGACTTTTTCATTAGGTTATTTGTATACAAGTATTATTTATTTTCTCTGTCATCTAGCTACCTAACATAGCCTAGCTAGCTGGATAGCTAGAGGTAACGTTACAGACCCAACAGAAAATGTCGCTTTTCAGTCCCTTGCTAAACTTCAGCGGTCGCCATCGAAGGGAAAGCAAATCCTAGGTTGACTCTGCTTCTTGAACGCGCCCTGTCGGCTTGTTTGGCTGTGCTGTACTTGTGCTTCTTCACCTCCGCCATTGCAGTAGCTAGCTAACGTGCTAACGCTCTGCTGAAACCTGATCCCACCCCACAGGCTCTGTAGCCACACCCACCCCTCCCCACACAGAAAAGAGCGTCATGCCCAGAAACGTCCCCAGCACATCTTAGAATAATAAATACAGGGAGAAAAAGGTTAAAAAAAACATTTGATAAAGATTGCCAATGCATCATAGATATGACTGCATGGTTATTTTATTATATGTCCAAAGTAAAAATCCTGCATAGTGCACCTTTAATGAGATATCTAATGGAAGCGGAAGTCAAGATAGAGTTCAGGAGCATATCAAATAATATCCAGCCATCTGTCCATTCATTTTCTAAACCGCTTACTCCTAGTCAGGGTCGCGGGGGGCCTGGAGCCTATCCCAGCATGCATTGGGGGAGAGGCAGGAATACACCCCAGACAGGTCACCAATCAATCGCAGGGCCCACACACCATTCACTCACACACTCATACCCCAAGGACAATTTAGACTCTCCAATTAGCCTAACCTGCATGTCTTTTGACTAAGGGAGGAAACCGGAGTACCCGGAGGAAACCCACGCGGACGCAGGGAGAATCGAGCAATGTCCTAAAATCCTAATTAAAGTAATAAAGTCAATACATTGTTTAATGATGCCACTGCTTTAATTCCATTCTGCAGGGATAAATATTTCTCAAAAATGTTGTGGTAATTTTGCTTAAAAGGAAGACGGAGCTCGTGCCACATTAACACCTTCAGACTGCCAAGGTCATGACCTTCGCCTGACATTCACCTTCAGTCTTACGTTTGTGTCTCTAGCTCACGGCTTATTGTGCTGAGCCAAGCGTTACGTTTACACAGTGACTGACCTTTCACCTTTGACGTGTCTCCGTAACCTAGGAACACCTCCGCTTCAGTAGTCCCGTTTCCCTGCCATAATTCTTCTGAAGCGGTTTCTCACGCCCAAGCCACATACATTTTCACACCTCCTGCACAAATGGAAGGACTCTTCGGCCCTGTCCCGTTCTCAAAGGCCTGGGCCTCCCCCAATGGACTCTACTATCCATCTGCTTCGTAGCTGACATGGAACACATTTTAGCTCAGAGTTTAGTTTTTTTACCCTTTATATCTTCAATAGGAGTCCTCCATTTTGTTTTTATCTTGGGTAATAGATTTGTTTTTAAGTCGCCTCAGAAGGACTACCCCTGTCCCTGTGTAGCGATGGGTTTTTAAAGGAGAAGTGCGGTATTTAGCATGTTAAGCCCTGTTATAAGGTTATTTACGATCATATGCAACGTCCATATCAACATTTTGACAAACTGCAGTCTTGAGATGTATTGCTCATTGCTCATGTTAACATCCTAAATACCTAACTTCTCCTTTAATTAAATGGTTTTCTCATCAACAGTTTTCTCTTTTCCTTACAATTTGGAATGGAAAGTAATCTTTGTCGGCTTGGTTCATCTATCTGAGAGAGCTCTGACACACACTCACACACACACTCACAGACACACACATAGACACTCACAGACACACACATAGACACACACTCACTCACTCACTCACTGACATACAGACACTCACATAGACACACACTCACTCACAGACACTCTCACACACACACTCTCACACACACACTCTCACACACACACTCTCTCTCACACTCTCTCACACTCTCTCACACTCTCTCACACACACACACACACACACACACACACACACACACTCCTCAGCAGCTGGGACACCGTGTCCTTTTGTGGAGGCTCTTAAAGCTCGAGTGGGCGATCCCATTACTGGAGGGCTGGTGTGTGTTTCAGCTCATTTAGCCAGGTGTACGGCAATCCGCTTCACTCAGGAGAGTAAATCACAGTAAAACAGTTTCACACAGGGACACAAAAACCGTCATCGTCGATCATTCCTCAGCTTATCAAGAAATTGACATAAAATGTCAGATCATGTGAATGATTGGGCTACTGAAAGAATTAAGAGTGCAAGTTGGCATGAAATTCAGAAAAGGACACAGCACTCCTTGCCCACCCCTGTTTCAAAGTGTGACAGCAAATTCACTTGTAGAGAAAATGCACACAGCTAAACAGACTCACCACCATCACACTCACACACACCAACCTTCACCCTTTCCCCATTATACCAGTGGTCCCCAACCCTGTTCCTGGATATCTGCCATCCTCTAGGTTTTCATTTCAACCCTAATTTGGCACACCTGGTTCAACTAATTAGCAGCTCAATCAGATCTCTAGCTGTTAAATGAGGTGTGTTTTATTGGGGTTGGAGTGAAAACCTACAGGACAGTAGATCTCCAGGAACAGGGTTGAAGACAAACTAAATTATACAGTCTATCAGACTGACTCACTGTCACTCCTCTCTCTACTGCCCCCCGGTGGCCACCAATACACTTAGCATAAAAAAAACAATTAAAAAAACAGATATTGCAATATATCCACTACTGTATGTGACAGTCACGGGTCAGAAAGACATTCTATCATGTTTATACTCTTTTTCCCCACATATCAACACACTGTGTTTTTCAGAAAAGCCCCAGAAAAAAAACGGTTATTGATGGTTATTGATTTTGTCCCAAACCCGGAGACCAGCACAAGTGCATTAGGATATTTTCGTGCCGTTTTTCAAAGGCTTGCCCCACATGTTCATGTAAAAAAAAAAAAAAGCAAATCAATAAAAAATAAAAAGAACCACTTTCCGACAGCAGCTTGTATTTGCATAGACCGCAAGCAAAAGGGGAGGGGCTTATTGTGCATTACATCACCGCTGGATGTAACCTGTCCTAATTGCTTCAAGATGAGGGGAACAACAGGCCTACTTAATGTTCCACAGTCAACACTGGGCCCCGTCCACCATTTGGAAACAAACATCCTAAATGAGCTCATAGAGATCGAGCTCGTCAAAAAAGGCCAAATCTACAAAGAAGTGTTTTCATTTTTTTTTTTTTTTAATGCTTATCAGTTTCATTTCCCCAAACTGTTCCAGAACATTAAAACATTTTTCAATTATCCGAGAATCAAAACAGATCTTTTGCTTATCACTGCTAAGTCATGCTTCTACCTCTATCAATCTGTTTAACTATAAAGCCAAGCTTGTTATTATTCTACAGGCTTTGGTTTGCCAAATAAAATGCTATTTTAATGTGATATTCATTGTTTAAAACCACAAATAAACTTTAACCAGAAAATCGAAAATGAATGACTACAACTATTACCAATTCCATTTTATGTTCATTTTATAAGAAATATAAATAGATTTTATCATGATTTAAAATGGTGAATTTTATGAAAAAAACACCACCATTGCATCATTTTTCCATGTTGATTATGCAATGTCTGTTTGTCCATTTGAATGTTATATGCTGCTATAAAAATTCCCACCAGCATAAAATGTTTAAAACCTGTCCATTTTCTAAAATTAACTTGACAACCAAGTATAAACATATCTTTTCAGGACTATCATTTTTCCTCAACTGTTTAAAACAATCATTGAAATGTGAAGTGAATCATTGAAGTGTTCTTCCATGAGGCAAACTTTGTTATTTGACATCTGAACTTTAAGTGACCACATTCCGTTCAGATGGTATGATGAAAAAACACAGGGCCAAGTTGCATTAAATAATTTAGAAAAAATTGGGTAGCATTGCTTTGTAATAGAGCTAGTTTAATTAGTGTGAGCTACGATAGGCAATATTGTTTGTTGTAACTTGCCTCATTCTGATATCAATACTTTTAAAGGCAGGCCTAGTTTTTGCAAGTTTTAATTAATGACTTACAAACAGTGCTTTGTAGGCTATGCGTGAGTAACTTGTCATTTTTGTGCAATATCTGTTGAAAATGTTTTTTGTTCAGATTTTTTTTAAAACGCCGACATTACATAATTTTGCATGTTGATTATAGAAAAAAATATGTAAGCAAAAGCAATTTATATATTACTTTCTAAATAAAGACACACTGATTACTGATTCATGGGCCAACATCAGACCAAAATCAAAAGCTGGCCACGACTCACTTGTAGTTGATATAGTTTCAACTTGATTAATGTTGTTGTTCAGCAGGGAGGCAGATAAGTTAACACACGCATTCACTTATTTATTACGTTTTTTTATTTACCACGTGAAACCCTGATTGTACTGATCTACAGTTGGCTTATCTATGTGCTATATCAGGCTAACTAGGAGACTGTGGTTCAGCACAGCCCCTGCTGTTACACATGAAAGCAGTGTATTTCTATTCCGAGCACAAAGGATTCTGGGTCGTCTCCAAAAGGGCCGTGCATCTTACACGTCTAGCATACCTAAGAGCATAACACACCACTTACCAGTCTGGAATATAAAATACATTTTCTGTGTACATTGTGACAAAGGCAAGCTTGGGCGGGACATTGGGGGAATTAGGTGCACCCTCAGTTCACAGCGCATTTATAATAAAACTATTTCTGCAACTGAAGCACATTCCATAAAAATACCGCCAACAAAGGCCCCCGTTCAACCTCCAGCTGCCTTGGACAGGACAGGCCGTTCCAGCAGCACTGTAAAAACACGCCTGCCAGGATTGCATTTTTACCGTTTTATTGGATAACTTTAATCATATATTTAGGATTTTTAGCTACGTTTATTTTCAGAGGGTCGCAGAATCAGGCTGGCCAAAATACCTCTTTTGATTTACTTTTTAAAAAAATCCAATCATGTCTTTTGAAATGGAGGATATATAGCGCTTGTGTGCTGGTGTGGGCAGACCTGAAGACGCCTAATCACCCAGAGGAGGCGTTTGCACACTGTCGAGGGGGGGGGGGGGGGGGTGCGGTGTGTAACACGCCTACTAAAAATCCCCCCTCCCCAGTGCCCTGTTCCATGCAGTACCACACGGGTCCATCACTGCACACACATCCAATCAGCAGGTCACTTATCACAGAGAACACTGTGATATCCCAGCTGTTTGTCTCAGGGAAACTCGACAGGATTGTCCTGGCACCGTTCTGGTTTAAAAATAAAGGACCGTCTAAAAACAGGGCCTATCAGTGCAGAGAACCATGCTCACACACAGTATCCGCAATGTCTCCAGGCAAAGTCCCAAACTTACCCCCACCCCCCTACTCGTGATCGCGATTCATCTGTCTAAATGGAACACTGTGAAGTTAGAAGCGTGATGTCATAATGGTAACTAGCCTGGTTGCCAACCCATGTGGAAGGTCACCTAAGGAGTCTGGGTGCCGGTGCTCTGGCTCCCTCTACAGGCTCAAAACACAACTGCATAGCGCGGGGGAAATTATGCTTCCTTGCTACCAAGCCCAATTTGACAAGATTTCCTTATAAGTAGACCGAACTTGACGCCTGCAGAAGCACCTCAGCTTGGCTGAGTTTTGGGAAAGGACAGAATCGAGAAGAGAGCCAAAAACAAGCTCTGTGTGAGAGCTCGCTTCTCAGGCCTGAGAGAAGCACAACTCTCGGAAAAGGGAGAGTTCCAGTCAGCTGTGCTCCAAACTCTGGCAAGCTGTCCAGCAGCCTAAACACACATGGACTGCATCCCAGTGAGAGCTGGGTCCTGCCACAGGTCACTTTTGTATTGTGGTTCTTCTCTTTGCTTCACCTTGCATTACAGAACACAAACCCCACAAATATACCAGGGGCAGTTATAACATTTTTTCTTTTCTTTTTTTGATGACAGGGAAATTTGTTTTAACCCTTTGCAGAGTAGGTTTTTTTTTGGAATGTTTTTAAAAAAAATTCTAAGTCAGTGTGTTCTAGAACTCCATTCCTTTCAATCACCAGTAGTGATTGTTGCATCAGCATTAGAATGTTCAGCTAAGAACATTCTAATCACCTTAAACGGTTACAAATTTTTCCCACTGTTTTTCTCCCCAATTTCTAGATTTTTCACGTCTCTCGCCTTCACCGATACGCCGTCTGCAGCCGTGCTAGGCGCTCGTCAGCTGCAGCACATACACTCATCCCCCAGCCAGGGACTGTTTTACACCCCTACAGGCCACAGAGGGTACTACAGGTGAGCCATCCACCATCAGAGGATTAAAGGAGAGGCGTATCACTCACTGATGACAGCTGGTAGCTACCAGCAGGAACCAATGCAGCCAAGTAATACGTTCCTCCACCCTACCCCAGTGAGAACAGAAACCATCTGTGCAATTCCACTATGGTCTCATAGCCGGCTACTGACAAAGCCCAGGTCCAAATGCGCAGCATCTTGGCTTCAGGGCCCAGTCTGAGCCTGTGGTGAATGCCTTTATAATCGGAGCCCCGAAGAGAATGCTTTTTAATCAGACTGTCTGAGGGAATTACGCAATGCTTCTGGACAGCGGCCAACAAGACCAGAAGAGACAAACTACATAATCCTTAATATAAACAAAGACTGTTCACAAGCCTTCACACAAACTACAGGATCCTTAATATAAACAAAGACTGTTCACAAGCCTTCACACAAACTACAGGATCCTTAATATAAACAAAGACTGTTCACAAGCCTTCACACAAACTACATGATCCTTAATATAAACAAAGACTGTTCACAAGCCTTCACACAAACTACAGGATCCTTAATATAAACAAAGACTGTTCACAAGCCTTCACACAAACTACAGGATCCTTAATATAAACAAAGACTGTTCACAAGCCTTCACACAAACTACATGATCCTTAATATAAACAAAGACTGTTCACAGGCCTTCAAACAAACTACAGGATCCTTAATATAAACAAAGACTGTTCACAAGCCTTCACACAAACTACAGGATCCTTAATATAAACAAAGACTGTTCACAAGCCTTCACACAAACTACAGGATCCTTAATATAAACAAAGACTGTTCACAAGCCTTCACACAAACTACAGGATCCTTAATATAAACAAAGACTGTTCACAAGCCTTCACAAAAACTACAGGATCCTTAATATAAACAAAGACTGTTCACAAGCCTTCACAAAAACTACAAGATCCTTAATATAAACAAAGACTGTTCACAAGCCTTCACACAAACTACAAAATCCTTAATATAAACAAAGACTGTTCACAAGCCTTCACACAAACTAAAGAATCCTTAATATAAACAAAGACTGTTCACAAGCCTTCACACAAACTAAAGAATCCTTAATATAAACAAAGACTGTTCACAAGCCTTCACACAAACTACAGGAACATCTACATAAGACACCTTTAGCACTAAAGTGCAGACATCTAATAAAAACTACAGGAGAACGGGTCCTCAAACATTTTTACACATCTCCAGACAACATGCCATAAACTACATGGATTTACATGGCCGACAGAGAATTGCCTTCACACAGAACTCGCACAAACTAAAGAAGACTGCCTTCATTGGCTTTTATACTACAGACATAACCACAGGACATTGCACAAGCCTTTACATAAACTATAGACAGCTTTACGACAGACATTTTTCCATAAACTGCAAAGGACTGTCTTCACAAGTCTAGAAGAACTGCAGAAGAAACCTTAGGTATGAGGACAGACTGGACCAGGGTCTGAGATTAACACCCGCCGAACGCTAGTAAAACTTTGATCGTGGCTGGTAAGATTTTCTACTGTAGCAGCCATTTTGGCCAGTAACCAACCAGGTTGTGTATTGTAAGAGGTAAAGTGGCTGGTGATATTTAGAATCCACGATCCACTCTGGCCTGTGGGTGAAAAAGTAAATTTCATACCCTGGTCTGGAGTCTTCCTCTTCACCTCCACCTTTCCTCTCTTCACCTGCACATCCTCCCTTCGCCCCGTTCGTCTTCCCATCTCACCTGTTCTCGTTGTCCAGGAAGACGGAGCCGCTGCTCTCGGCCAGCGCCTCGCTGACGGGCGACAGGCAGAAGGGCGAGGAGAAGGTGTCCGAGTCGGAGCCCAGCGTGCTGTCCCGGCTCACCTCGTCCGCCGACAGGTCACATGACCCTTCGTCCCCCTCCTCCTGCTGCTGCTGCTGCTGGTGTTGGGACTCTGCCCCACCCTCCCCGTCCCCCGCCCCTCCTTCCTCCTCCTCCTCCTCCTCGGCAGGCGGGGGCCTCGAGTGGGCGCGGTGGGGCCGGCGGCGGGGGTTACGGCGAACGGGCGAGCTCTCGGGGGTGATGTAGCGCAAGGCCTCCTCGTCCTGCCGCTGGATGCGGGAGTTGGGCACCCAGGTCAGGATCAGCGTGCTGCCCAGAGCCTCATCCTTCTCCAGGTGAACACACAGGTACCCTGAGGAACGACCGGTAAACACACACAGGTGGGAAAGGACTATAATGAGCCAGCCTGTTCCAGCTCTAGTGGGAAAGGACTATAATGAGCCAGTCTGTTCCAGCTCTACAGTGGGAAGAGGCTATAATGAGCCAGCCTGTTCCAGCTCTACAGTGGGAAAGGGCTATAATGAGCCAGCCTGTTCCAGCTCTACAGTGGGAAAGGACTATAATGAGCCAGCCTGTTCCAGCTCTACAGTGGGAAAGGACTATAATGAGCCAGCCTGTTCCAGCTCTACAGTGGGAAGAGGCTATAATGAGCCAGCCTGTTCCAGCTCTACAGTGGGAAGAGGCTATAATGAGCCAGCCTGTTCCAGCTCTACAGTGGGAAAGGGCTATAATGAGCCAGCTTGTTCCAGCTCTACAGTGGGAAAGGGCTATAATGAGCCAGTCTGTTCCAGCTCTACAGTGGGAAGAGGCTATAATGAGCCAGCCTGTTCCAGGTCTACAGTGGGAAAGGACTATAAGCCAGCCTGTTCCAGTTCTACAGTGGGAAAGGGGTATATTGAGCCAGCCTGTTCCAGCTCTACAGTGGGAAAGGGCTATAATGAGCCAGCCTGTTCCAGCTCTACAGTGGGAAAGGGGCTAATGACCCATCATGTCCCCATACCTGGGTGGTGCTCGGCGAGGCCCGGCAGAGGCTCGGTGGGGTGCACGCACACGTTGTTTTTGGAGAAGATGATCTCTCCGTCCAGCACACTCCGCGAACCCGCCGACCCGGCATTGAAGGTCAGGAGGTCAGAGGCTTTTGAGGAGGCACGTCGCAGAAGTCGTCCCAGAGACATCTCCTCCAGCGCTTGGACACTGCGCCCATCCTCTGCGCGAGAGAGAGAGAGAGGCCGCCATTTTACCCCAACTAACCATGGCCCCAATGCCATCCGTAATATACAACAGGGACGATTTCTGAGAAAAAGCTAAGTCTAAGTCTCAACTGGATTAATGCGGAGTCGATCTCAGTGTGGGCCTTGCGTAGGTAAGTATGACCACACTGCAGGTAAACAAAAGTGTTTTAATCTCATGAATAAATGTTTTTATTGACCCCAGATGCGTATCAGATTTACTAAATTAGCCGACTTTCTCCTACGATGGAATTAATCACAATAACAACTGGAAACAAGTACTGTTGTTGCAAGCACCTCCTTCAATTCAGGACGACCCGGGCAAGTGTCCCATCAACCAGCTACAGGCCTGCCTACCTGAGAGATGCTTTTGCCAAATACACATTGCCCCGTTTCGTCACTTACAGGGCCGCTTGAAAGTGTGACCTCTACACGGGGTGGCCTTTGTTGCAAAACTTATTTTTGGAGCAATTTCATCTCATGGAAGGAGGATGGCCTGATGTTCTCTTCCAAAATATTTCAGCAACTCTGATCCCAAACCAGGACCCACCACCATGCTTGACAGTTGGGTTATGGTTGTTTTGGTGAGGTGTCAGGTGTTTTCAGCAAAAGTGACATTTCTTGTTATGACCAAAAATATCAATATAGACTAATCCATCCAGAGAAGATTTTTTTCCAGAAGTCTACAGGATCATACCAGTGCTCTATGTCCAAATCACATTGCAAGCAGCATATTTTTGAAGAGCAAAGGTTTCCTCCTGCCCACCCTCCCACGCCATTGCCATTCAGTTGGTGTCATATTGTTGAGGTGCGAGGGGAGAGCTGCAGGAAGGGAGGCTTGCAGATCCTTGGATGTGGTTCTGTGGACCTCCTGTATGTTATTGTTGCTCTGTGGGATTGTGAATGGAAGAGTCACCAAGGTCTTAAATGACCTCCATCAGCTATTAGTCTAACAGTTGACTCATGGAGTCCAAAGGTTTTCAGACCCTCTCCAGACTCTCTTCCTCTTTCTGAGGTTCTCTGAGGTATGGTTTGCGTTACTCTTACCTGTGTGAGAAAAACCCAAACTCACCACGTTTTGGCCCGGAGATCTGCCCTTTCATTGGCTAAATTGGTGCCATGGTAACACTTATTTTTTCACATGCAACAATACTCATTTATCTATCTTGACTGAACTACATGCAGCAATCCCTTTTTTTTTTAAATACATGAGGTTTGTAAATGTAAACCCTTTATTTTAGTAAAGACTGGTTTGGAGCAAACAAGGTTTTCACAGAACTTGATAAACTTGATGTTTGCAAAACCGAATAATGCACCCAGATTTGTGAGCTTGGTATGGTGCTATAACCTGAACAGCCACATTTCAGTGGGTAATGAATGTTGGCATAGTGTGGTGTGAGGTATTTTGAGGGTGGAGTAGGGTGGGGTTCGGGTGGTGTAGAATGGTCTAGGTTTGTACGAGTTGGTGTAGGATGGTTTTAGGGTGGCATTAGGGTGGTGTAGGATGGTTTTAGGGTGGTGTAGGTTGGTATTAGTGTGGCATTAGGGTGGGGTGAGTTAGTGTGAGAGTGGTGTCAGGTGGAATGAGGCAATGTCAACAAAAGCATCAGTATCAATCTGCATCTACAGGACTTCGTGTGCTACTGTTTGCAAAGCTAAGCCAGTGTAAATATGGCGGGAGTGAGTGTCCGGGATGTGTTTGTGTTTGAAGTGTTTTGAGGTGCGTATCCGTCAGTATGTGTGTAATGTGCTGTAGGTGTCAGTGAAGTAAACACCTGCTAATGTGTTTATAAAAATGCTACGTGACACAGTCTCCCCTGTGACTCAGTGTGCTGGACCTGAGAACATCTGTCCCACCTTAAATAAACACTGGGTACAAGGGCTAGTCTGTGTGTGTGTGTCTGGACTGTGTGTGTGTGTGTGTGTGTGTGTGAGAGAGAGAGAGAGAGAGATGTGTGTATGAGAGAGAGAGAGAGAGATGTGTATGAGAGTGTGTGTATGAGAGAGAGAGAGAGAGAGAGAGAGAGAGAGAGAGAGAGATGTGTATGAGAGAGAGAGAGAGAGAGAGAGAGATGTGTATGAGAGTGTGTGTATGAGAGAGAGAGAGAGATGTGTATGAGAGTGTGTGTATGTGTGTGTGTGTGTCTGGTCTGTGAGAGAGTGTATGTGTGTGTGTTTGTGTCTGGTCTGTGAGAGTGAGTGTGTGTGTGTCTGAGTGCTGGTGAGTGTGTGCACGCGTGTGAGTTTGTGTGCGTGTGTATGTGATCAGATTAAGCACTGTTGCAAAGTGGATAAAATGGTTGACGCACCACATGGCACCAACAGCTCTAACACAGCCAGGGTTCCTTATTATGAAATCATGGGTGAAGTTATGGGGGAAAGAAACTGTTCTGTGCAGCTCACTCTGATTTCATTCAGATTATGTGTTTGTACATGGAAACAGGTACATTAAAAGGCTAAATCTATCAACACAGTTCATTTGAAATGTTAATTTGGAAAGAATTCAGGTGGAAAAACCATGTACAGAAAGTAGAAGTCCCCCCGAGAATTTTGTTCCAATCACCTGGATTTGCTGGGGGGGAATTATGGGGTGGCATAACCAGCTAAAGCACTGGTTAGCGATACAGCGATACACCCTACAGGCTGGAATGTAGTCCCAGTGCCAACAGATCGAGAGTTGGGTGTTGGGAGGGTTTGCAATCAGCAGGGAATTCCCTGCTTAATTGTGCAATCTGCGCACTCCAGAATTGAAGTTGCAGGACATTGCAGTCTTGGGACAAGCTTGGAAATTCCAGTTTGGGGGATAACTGAGACAAAAAATGGGAGAAGTTGTTTTAGGAGTTGAAGGATGCCTTGTGTGATGTCAGTGAGTGAAATAAAAACCAATTCCTACAGATTTGTGAAATGAATCAAAACAGACCTCTAAAATCTCTAATAAATGCTTCTCAGAAGCAGTCACAAAAAATTGGTAACCTTGCAGTCATCTCTCCTTCCTAGAATCCCTACACTAGTACTACATCTCTCCATCTTTCAGTTTGAACCCTGTGTTTCCCATTGGTTGACAAAAAACCTATAGCCTGTCACTGGTAGAGAAACGGAACCCCATCCCCCCAACGCCCCCCCCCCCCCGCCTCCCTCAGGAAAGCCACACTCCTTTTCCCTTTCCTCAAATCACTCCCCCGGATTATCAGAGCGCCTCACTGCCAGCTTCTGCTCGGAGAAGGACTGAACAGGATATCCTGTACGGCCCGACGGGGGAACGAGTCACCAGCCAGGGGTTGAGTCTGAAAGACGAGTCAGCAGTTTAACACTCTCCCCTCCTCCTCCTCCTCCTCCTCCTCTTGGACCTCCACCCGACGGGGCCGGGCCGGGGGCCTCTACGGCGGGATGTTTCCACCCCGCTCGGCTCTCTCTGACACCGGCATGCCAACTGCCTGCTCTGCTCAGGCAAATTAAATTGCAAATTAGTGCCAGCGCAGATTAAACGCAGTTGTGAGCCAACCGGTTTCACCCTCCCCCCAGTCACACTGAATGCAAACTTAAGTCATCCCAGCAAAAACAAACCAGCTTTAAAGAAAGTAAGGACATATTTAAGACAGTTCAACTACCGCTTTAGCTGTTAGCGAGTGACATAGCCTAGCTCCTGATCGGACAGAGTAGCAAAAAAAAAAAAAACTTTAAAAAGTCTCACACTGGTCTCTCAACCAAACAGCCTCCACGTTAGCCGCAGACCAAACAATGGGTTGAATTCACAGCTCTATCTCAAGCAAAGTGACTAAGCAAAAATAAATTGGCTGATCCAACGTGAGACCCCAACAACTACGACTGTCTGTTGCATCCTCACTGTCAAGTTCAACGTCCCGGGCCCTCTACTCCCAACACCGCTGCGGCCTCTGTCCATACCGTGCGCCTGTCGGGAGGCACCTCCCCCGCTAACGCTGGCCCTGGCTGACCGACATCATGACAGAGGCTGCTGGACGGAAGGTTCCAGAACACTTTTCTTACTCTTGTGAAAAAATATGTGAGAGCACACACACACACACACACACACACACACACACACATACACATCAACATAAAAACAATCAAGTAAGCATGCACATACCTACACACACACACACACACACACACACACATACACACACACACTTACTGACTTGTGGTGGTGACACAATAACACTTACACTGGCCATACTGACCCAGAACATTCAAATTCTGAAGTCATTCTTTGGCCATTTTTTTTTTTTTGGTCTAAAGCTATCATGCTGGGAGGATTACTAGCAAAAGCAGTATCAAAAAATCTTTCAACGACACAAGTTTAACTCAATATTTTCACCATTACTGTTATTACAATTGACTGACTATTTTATCTATTTCATTACACCTGATTCATGGACAGGGAATTAGATGTATAGCAAGGAAATCCATTTAACAGAAGTCCCAGCTGAAAATACAGCCTTATGATATTTTTAATGACTAAAATTAAATTAACAAAACATTACAAGAAAGTGTACTCAGTTGGAACGATCTATTAGCAAGGATCTTATGTACCTTCAGTGTCGTTTTAAAGTACATGATCTCCGCTTTTTTTTTTAAAAACTGCTAAGGCAAAAAGGGAAAAGCAATTATTTGCATTGTAGGCGCAGCTACACTCAACTGAACTAGAAACGTTAGTACAGGGGATTCGTATAAGTATGTCGACAGGTTTTCACGTCAGAATTAATGTTTAGACACTGGTACAGTTTGCAGTTTAAAAACAACTTTTCATCATAGTAGGCTACAGTATTTGATAAAGCACATATTTTCACTGGCGCAACATATGAGCTATTCGCTTTGAGGTCACCACCAAGTGGTATTTCCAGAATTTGGACTTACTTTAAATACATTAGCATAATAATACAGCATTAAAAATGTTATTGTATGCGCAGTTTTTTTTCAAGCTTAACAGCTTTAGCTATGTCAGGAATTTGTTTCAGGTACTTTTGATTGTCCTTCCCAAGCAAAGTTACTGCACAAAAAACAGAACACGAATACAAGTAACACAGGTTTGCTTACTAAATGATATGTCATTATGCACACACAAACACTCAAGTCTGCAAATGCAATGATGACTGCCAACCCAGTGCTCTCTTGCAACTGCAATACAGCAGTTAGGCTACTATACGATACACCGCTTTACTTTATCCTAGCTGGGAAAACAAATACTCTAATGTCGTGGTGTTCAGCGAGCTCCGCTCTGTAGGATAGCCTATCCCAGTCCCGCAGTCATGGTTACAGTATCCCCTGGCCTGGAGCGTTAACGTTACTAAAGGTAGGTAGGGTCGGTTATATAGTATCCTATGACAGGCGTGTTATTTCGCCTCCCCTAGACACGGATGAAGGGGAAACTCGTTCTTGCGGTTTCCTTGAGACTCAAACGAGTGTCGCTTGTTTTATTTCATTCCTACAAACCCGGTCCGTACGGTCTCGGTAACTCGTTTATGCGACGTCGGTTGAATATTGCAACAAGCTACAGTATGTGTTAGCCATCTATGCTAGCAGCTTTGCTATCTATGGAGCTATAGGGTAAATAGCCTATCCACGGGTCCCCCCAGAATCCACATCGCGTCAACTTCCAAGCAAACAGAAATACTATTTAGGATGTGGTGATGTTAACCCGTAGTGGTTTGTTTGCTAATAGTAAAAAGCACACACAATCGTTGTGAACAATTTTGCAGCCATCTCAAATAAATGGTAGCCTACACCTGGGCGAAGAAGGGAGTATGTTATTGAATAGCTAGGTAGCTGATGTTAGCCGCACTCACAGGGTTACATTAGAAACTAGCAGCAAGCTTGCGTTCATTCCCACTCTCTCTCACCCTCTGCGCCGCTCGAGACTGTAGTCAGTGCCGTTCGTCCATTTCCACTGCGGCGCAGTAGAGGTTGGTCTCTGTACGGGTGCCGCGTGTAAGCTCCGATGTCGTGTTTTATTACGCTAAGTGTGTGTGTTTATCCGCGCGACTCCCTACTACACGTTACTGCTGCTTCCATCGTTTATCCCAACCCCCAAAAA
This sequence comes from Synaphobranchus kaupii, assembly GCA_029718625.1. Lineage (NCBI taxonomy): Eukaryota > Metazoa > Chordata > Actinopteri > Anguilliformes > Synaphobranchidae > Synaphobranchus > Synaphobranchus kaupii. Next base: position 20,517,843 of record CM056387.1, on the reverse strand, counting down.
TTCCGCTGCTTCCGGGATGACAGACCGCTTCCTCTCGGCACATACCGTACTGGCGTTCAGAGAATGTACTGGGATGGGGGGTACCAAGGGCTGTCACGCAAACCGAGAGACGTGAAAACCAATTAAGTATAAAACATCATCATACCATTCAAGTAATGGGTTACTACTGATCAAATGAGTTAGCAAGACCTATAGGCTACACAGTATTTGAGGTAAGTGGTTCTCATAAAGAAGATTAAAAAAATTATACTGTAGAGTTCTTTGACATTGTAGCTTCAAGAATACAAGACTGTTTGGTTGACAGTATTAAGTATGGGTATCACAGCGTACACTACAAAATGTTCTTTATTCATTAAAAAACGTCAGACAGCTGACAAAATTTATTAAAGTTCGTCTGATTCATGATTATATCAGGCTTTCAGGAAATGATGATCAAAATAGGGCAGGACAATTGTGGGTTGGTTTTGTAAGGCAAAGAGATTGATAAAAATGACACAATTATACAAATTTGTAATGTGAATGAAATTTTGGTTTATGATGCCTAAGTTAACTCTGGCCATTAGTAATCATACGGTTGGTGGCACTGCAGCAAGCCATATGTTCAAAGACAGGGCACCCCAGGGCAGGTATGTCGCACACCTGTACATAATCTCTGTCAGTAGCCTCTCATCACGACATAGCAGTAGGTAGTATTTCAATATCCGTGAGAGTGACATTGTAAACTATCTCTCTGGTCTCATTTAACCGTTTTTATTTATTTATTTTTTTTAACATTTTTTAAAACTTCAAAGGCACTGACATCAAAGCCAGGGTGGTATAAAGGCTACTCCCTCTCTCCTGCATTCAAGCTAGTCCACTAGCAACTCACAAAAGGTAATGCTACACACATCTGTTTTATCCCACAAACACACGGTCGCTCTCCAAGGTAAGGTGCGTGGAGAGGGTAGCGTGTGAGACTATATGTTATAAACACATGATACACATATGTATGTCTCCACAGAAACAGGCTGCACTGCACAGACCTAACATATACATACATCATATCATATAAACCCATGTGAATTGTTATAATGGCTATGATTTAATATATGTTGTAGATATCGAAACATTATTATGTTTTTTTCTTCTGTGGATAAGCAAGGCTAGTTTAGGGTAGTGCTTTGATGGGAAACCCAGGTTGTAGCTGGAAGGGGTATTGCTGATCCAGTAGGGGGCAGTAATATCTCAACCATGCTCCAGCACCATGATGGGGACACTGTGCTGTAGGAGATTTGCTTTTACATGGAAAGTTCGACTGAGGCCGAGTAAGATCAACACTCTCGTTCTGGCATAAATGCTGGGTTTGCCAGATTGGGTTTTTGAATATCAACTTCATCACTTTTGTTTCATTGTAAAGAAAATAATGTTTTTTCCCCCCAAGAGTCTGTATTTGGGTCTTATAGATGTCAATCTATACTGATGTCTATAATATCAGTATCAATCTATACTATTATGATGTGAATCTATTGCAAGGGTCTGTACTTGGGTCTTATAGCAATCAATCTATCCTGAACATGGTTTGAAATTAATAATTTTATTATAATATACACTCCTTTAACATTATCCCTGTTCCCTAGACAATTGTGACCCCCCCCCCCCCTATTTCTGAGCCTTGCCATTGGATGACAGCTTCATAGAGCATCCTTCTATTAGCCAATGTATTCAGATCTCTGTGTCACATGGGTAAATTATCAATACACCAGAAAATACACAGGAAATAGAATCATATTATGTATTAGAAGATCTGCTGTAGGATTTTGTATATGTGACAGAATGTTGGCTTCTGCATGTCTGTTGGGAAGGGATTCTGCATAAAATTTGCAGGGGACGGTCCACACAAATAAGGCACAGCAGCCCATGGATTGCATGGAGTTTACATTCAATATGGTGCAAAGTGGCAAAAAGAGAAAACGCTCATTGTGTTTGAATGGAATTAAAGCAGGAGTTCACCCAAAAATGTAATTTTGATGTTCCTACATACCCGGAGTGCTATCTATCCATCCAGGTCGTTTTGCCGAGAACTCACTAGTTTTGTAGATATCCGCTGCAGCTCACCGTGATATCGCCCTGATAGAACGGACCTCAACGGTACAAAGTTTGAGGCACTGAAAGTGGAAAAAACATACATTTGAAAAAATCTACAGCGACGTCTCTTTCCAAATATAATGGCATGGTCACTCACAAACATCCACAGACCTTATTGTGCACATGTTTTCGAAAACAACTTTATACCGAAGTACACTGTGTATATCCACAGTATCAACCAAAGCACACCGGTATTCTAGGGGGGCACTGTGTTGATGGCGATATCAAAGTGAGCTGCAGCGGAAATCTACAAAACTAGTGAGTTCTCAGCAAAACTACCTGGATGGATAGATAGCACTACGGGTATGTAGAAACGTATCAAAATTACATTTTGTGGATGAACTGCCCCTTTAACAGAGCACAGTACAGGCCTTACTCACACTCAAGACTCGTTTCAGCAACGGATCTTCCTTGGGCAGTATTGATTGCCTACTTTACTGCTAATTAATTTGAGAAATGTTGCAAATCAAAACGTCACTCAGTTGAACAGGTCCAATGAGTTCCAGCTGATGACCAAAGCTCAGCTGAGTTTTAGATTTTATGCATCTGCACTCTGCACTTGCTTTACTTCTGCCGATCAAAGTGCTGCTAGCAAATTCCCCGGCAAATCACCTTCTTGTCATCTTCAGCCTTTGCCAACCATATTAGCTGAGGCTTAGTCCTACAGGCTCATTATCAGAGTGAACACTAATACTTGCACTTTGCCACTCTGCCATTGTTCCTGACGAAAATTGGCAGGAGCCCATCCGAGCGTAAAAAAAAAACCCTGCTTGGACTTTAGGCCCATATCCAGCCTGGCGTTTCTTGCCAAGCTTCCGGAATGTGACGGCTGCGTCCAAAGACTGCTTCTGACTCCTCTGCTATCAGGTTTCCATTCTAAATAAAGCCGCAAGGCTGCGGGCGATTAGTTTCCCCTGGCATCGCTGATACTGTACCCGCTTAGTCTAAATCAGACAGATGGCAATTCATCTACTTCAGCTACTTCTGGTCCTTATGCCAGGTTAGGTGTCCCTCAGGGGTCTATGCGTGGCCCTCTACCCTTCATCGCTTTAATGGCAGCCCCATGACGACACTGTACAATGTTTTGGTGTGACATTGATTATGGAAATGACCTTCCCCAGGATACCCGATTATTCCTGATCAATTCCGTCGAAAATTCCTGCAGAGCTAATGTTTATGCACCTTATGTTAAATGCTCGTAAATGCTCTGAAGTTAACATGTGAAGTTAACATTATCTTTTAAGTTGGAAACGCATACATCAGTGTTCATTCCTGTAACCTGTGCTATAAATTTGGGAGAGCTATCCTCCAAAGGATGGTCAGACACCACTTCCTGTCACACTGCAGTCTACAAGTTACTCTCGCACAGACAGGAGTTGAATGAAGACACTTTGTGTGCAGCTGCACAGGCCGATCGCGGGTGCCTGTTTGACCAGTAGGGGTCACTAGTGTGCAACCCAGCCCACTGAAAACCCTCTCATTTGCTCCGTGGGGCTGCTGGCCACAACCAGCACTGGCACGGCTCAGGTTCCATACCAGACCATGGCCATCACTCTCTCAAAAATCAATACAATAAAAGCATAGATTCAATCTCAATAAAATCACAGTATAAACAGCATTTGAACAGTGCAGTGCAAATCAATAAATCAAGTGACCCCAAAGGAGGAGGAGAATTTGTGGATCCACAGGAGAGCAGTGCGGGGGTTCCAGATTCAGCCTCACAGCCTCCAGTGCATTGTAAAACTCTCTGCCATTGGAAGGACCAAGCTGGGAACGGTCAGCACCTACCCAGGAAGGAGAGGACATCGGTGAAAGAACAGCAGAAACGGGCAAAGTGACATCCCATTCGTGTGTGATCACTGATCAGGATGTGAAACAGATTCATTTCTGTACTCTATGGACCTTTAGCGTGTGCATAACTTTTTGCAGATGCAAAACTAGTATCACAACCAATGATTGGTGCAAAACTAATACCATGACCAATCATTGGTCATGTTATTGGTTTTGCATGCGTTAAAAGGTTTTACACACGCTAAAGAACTTAGTAAATTAGGACAGAATAAGAGTATATCCGCTATACTATATATTTCCGCTATATATGTAAAAAGCACTATACAAATTGAACAGAATTGAATGTCTGGGACAGTATACTATAGTACATATACAGCTAAACAATTCAGTTCACATAAACATATGTATTAATTTTTTACCTAATGAACAACGGGTCAGTTTGATTGCAGCAGTGCTGATTAGCACCTTAAACACAGATGGCTTAAAAAGCTGTGTGTTCACACAGAATAACTGAATAAACTCAGTGATGATAATGCATTCTACTCTGATAGTTATGTAGCCAGTTAGCTGCGGGAGCAAAGGTATGGACGGAGGAAGGAGGTTCAGGTAAACTCACCTGTGTGTCGGAACGGTAGGAGAAATCCCTCAGCCTCTCACCGTTGACCCACACATCCAGGGGTGGGGAGGGCACCCCAAAAATGCGCACCTCGCCCAGAACCAGGCCATCTAGAGCCCCGTTAGTCTTCAGGGGTTGGCTCACCAGCGTTGCCTAGGAAACGGGCAGGAAACCTCAAGCAACCAATCACACAGGAAGGTGATCCTGATTTTAATTATCTGCAAAAGATTTTAATAATCCAAATGTGTGGTTTTAGCCATGGAAGTACTGAGCCAAATTTAGCCATGAACCAAGACACCCCTGGCCAATGCAGGATTCAAAAGAAGGTGTCACATTATCTAGGGTTGGCCACACCTGGCACCTATCAGTTTGGTTGGCAAGGTGATTAGGTGCTTCATAACAGTGACATGAAAATTCCACCAATTTTAACAACAGAGAATAAAAAAATAAAAACTTTTTTAGTGTTTACAAATTAAAACCATAAAGTAAATTTTTAAAAATACAAAAGAAAGTCTATTCGGTTGAACACAGTTTACAGTAGTAAGACTGTAAGTTATGTGAATGTAGATGAGTTTAATGCTTAGGTCAGAAACCATGACAACGACCATAAGCTGTCATCAGTCACAATATACAGCTGAGCAGCGACTTGAACCGTAAAACAACGGACTTTATAATGAAAGATAACGGTAAGGCTACCGTGGATGCCAGTGTGAGTCGGGCCCTCACCTCTCCAGCGATAAAGAGCAGGTAGGAGTAATCGCCCATCTCGAAAGTGTCCAGACTGTCGCCGTCATCCCAGAAGAGTTCGCCCCGGGCCCAGCCCTCTGCGGACAGCGCCACCGTCAGGAGGAACGGGTTAGTGCGGGACGCCACGGTGGTCAGAGCCGGCTCCTGCAGGAGAGACGCAGGCTTGAATCTCGCCGTGGGACAGACGGACGGAATCTCAGCGTGGGACAGACAGACGGACGGAATCTCAGCGCGGGACAGACGGACGGACGGAACCTCAGCGCGGGACGGCCAGACGGACGGAATCTCAGCGCGGGACGGACAGACGGACGGAACCTCAGCGCGGGACACACACGCATTCGCGGGGCGCTACTGACTAACCTGCTGTGGGATGATGTGGCCCTCTCTCAGGTGGACGTTGATCGTGTCCAATGGGGCGGGCAGGAGGAGGTACTGCCCCCTGCTGTGGAACGGCTGACCCTGAGAAAGGGGAGGAGGGAGGAGGGCCGGGATGAGCGATAGCTAAAAGTCCAGCAATCTGCTGTAGACTTGATGATGTCACAAGAGAGAGAGGAGGGGTCTCATTTACATCGGGCAGACTGTACCAAGTCCCTGGGGGGAGGTAGACGGCCAGCTCCACTGATCCCTGCTCCAGGACAGGGGCTGATGAGTAAAGAGCTCCCCCACAGGAACTGCTTATCTACTGTCTGACAGTTAGGATCAGAGGGGAACCTGGGGGGGGGGGGGGAGAGGGGGCAATGAGAGAGAAAGAGAGGGATAAAGAGAGACGGGGACAGAGTGAGAGAGAGAGCAAGAAAAAGGAGGGGGGGACAAAGAAAGAAAGCGAGAGAGAGAGAAAGAGAGAGAGAGAAACAGAGAGGGAGAAGAGATAATGGAAGGAGAAGCGCAATGACAGAGTCAGGCAATATCACAGTAATCATATTTGCACTGTAACACAAAGATTACTGTGAAAGTGTACAATTTACAAAGCTCACATTACAACGGCAGCATCCAATAAATCACCGTATCATCAAACGTTACATCACAATCTACAAATCTGCATTTAGATGTATTTTTCCAAGACTGCTGCCCAAAAGCTCAGTGTGGTTTCTCTACGCAGCGTTAAACTAAACGGCGGAAGGAAACGGCGGGCGCCCCGTTGGCGTGACGTACTCCAGGAAGAGGGGCCGGGCGACGGTGCTGGCGGCCGCGTGGGCGTGGTGGGAACAGCGTGTAGAGCAGCGGCAGGAGAGAGTAGCGGAAGGTCAGGGCGCCCCGCATGGCGGCTTGGGCCCGCTGTCCGAACACGTACGGCTCCTGGGGCTGGGGCGACACGGAGACGGGCGCTTAGCAATGCGCGCTTAGCAACATTCAGGACGCCATTACCACACCCACAGGAACAATATCGCACAGCCAGGGTACCATAAGTACCTTAAATACTGCACCACTGCTGCAATTAGTACCTGCAATTTACTGTATTTAGCACACAGCACAAATACTGCACAGTACAATTACTGTACTTGGTACTATACCATTACAACACAGCACCATTATTGCACAGCTAACAGTGGACATACTGGATATACTAATGTTACATTTAACAAGTATCCTAAAATGCATTATGTTCTCCTGGCCCTATATCCTCAAGCATTTAATGACACTTAATGTTATGGTTAGTTAATGTTAAGGTTTAATGTTAATGTTAATGCATAATGACCCTCACTTCATTGGTTGTGACCCTGATAACTTGGCATTGTTAGTGCTCTTTGCCCAACTTTTTTGCATGCCCTCTCTCTCTGGCGTGCGGGCGTGCGTGCGTGTATGGGTGTGTGTGTGTGTGTGTGCGCGTGCGTGTTTGTGAGACCAAATGTAAGTGTGAAATGGACAGGACAGTAGCCACATTACTGGGGTAACGTTTAGGAAGGGAAAGGGGGGGGGTAGCGTTTAGGAAGGGAAAGGGGGGGTAGCGTTTAGGAAGGGAAAGGGGGGTAGCGTTTAGGAAGGGAAGGGGGGTAGCGTTTAGGAAGGGAAGGGGGGGTAGCGTTTAGGAAGGGGAAAGGGGGGTAGCGTTTAGGAAGGGAAGGGGGGGTAGCGTTTAGGAAGGGAAAGGGGGGTAGCGTTTAGGAAGGGAAAGGGGGGTAACGTTTAGGAAGGGAAAGGGGGGGTAGCGTTTAGGAAGGGAAAGGGGGGTAACGTTTAGGAAGGGAAAGGGGGGGTAGCGTTTAGGAAGGGAAAGGAGGGGGTAGCGTTTAGGAAGGGAAAGGGGGGGTAGCGTTTAGGAAGGGAAAGGGGGGGTGGCGTTTAGGAAGGGAAAGGGGGGGTAGCGTT
>CM056387.1:20462895-20509758 GCA_029718625.1 Synaphobranchus kaupii | reverse complement strand
TTCCCCCAACTGACCCAGTCAGGAACGAGGGGATTAAAGTGTGACTGAAGCTACACCCAAGCCCAGACGAGGCTTTATAAAAGCAACAAGCACCGGCGAGCTTGGCTTTAGCATTAGAGAGAAAGAGGTGCTCTAAACTGCCAGGACTGTCTCTTTTCTCAGGTGGGGCCTCTGAGTAAAAAAACAGCAGCAGCAGTTAAATATTTCTCAAATATTTGAAATATTTGCTCAGACACACGCTAGCTTCTTTGCTCAGCCCCTCATTGGAGGAGTTGCCTAAGTAACAGGGAATTTATTTGCTTAACCGATTCTGTTAGAAGCCAGAAGGTGCCGTGACGGACCGGTGCGAGTTGCCCAAACACAGCCTGTCTGTTTTGGTCCTCACAATGACAAAGTGTAGCATTTCCAGAACGTTGCTATGGGGATTACTCACTGCGAGAATAGCTGTGTCCTCATAATGTCCACAATGGCAGGTGGTCAGACAGACTGTCACACAGAACATTATCTGCTCTGACTAGGCACCATTTGTGCTGTGTGTGTGTGTGTGTGTGTGTGTGTGTGTGTGTGTGTGTGTGTGTGTGTGTGTGTGTGTGTGTGTGTGTGTGTGTTTTTTTGTTTGTGTTTGTGTGTATGACTATGTATAAGGACACTGTTGCAGCGAACAAAAAAATTATATGAACACAGATGTTGTTTTGTCACTCTTGGGTACATAACACCCACATGTAAATGTGTGAGATTTTTGAAAAGTTTTTTTTTTTAAAGCACGACTAAAAGTGACTACTTACCCACCACGCTGCATTGTGTGATTTTTCCTTCTTATGCTACTCGACTCAACCTCAGATGGGTGCCAAATGTACCTTTTAACAGCCCAAAATCACAACCCCCCCCCCCCCCCCCACTTGCCCCCTGTCCCTCTCTTTAGAAACCCCCGCCTGTGGAAGTAGATGAGCGGACCCAACTCCAGATGGCGCTCAACCTTAGCAAAGAGAAGCCCCTCCAGGTACTTAAAGCATTGTGGAAGAAACCAACTGTGAAGGGTGGGGGTGCTTCGGGGTACAATGGTATGACCCAGCTCTGGAGCTCTGTGTTGCTATATAATATTCTCAGGCCTATTCCCCTGGCAGTGGGGCATACATTAAAACTCTAGTTTCTTTATTTATTATACTCTTTCTAGTAAATGTTTTAGCTCCCACTTTGTGTTTCTTTGTGTTTGGCATGGCAATATGTTTATTACAGTGTTTTTTTTATTCAATGACTTTGTTAAAGATTGCGTTCATTTCAATGTTGGTGTTCATCTAACCTGTCTGTAGCCATTATATTTTCAGTCTGGATAAGAACGTCAGCTGAATAAATACATGTAAATGTTCATGCAAAGAAGTAACATTGCACACTTACTATTTGCTCCAAAAGACATCTAGGGCCTGATTTATTAAGACAGTTAGCATGTAGAAATCCTCGTTTTGCGTGTGCTAAAAGGTTTTGCACACGCTAAATGCCTTTATAAATCAGGCCCTTAGCATGTGCACAACCTTTTAGCACACACAACACTAATTACACAACCAATGATTGGTGCACAACAAATGGCCTACCATGACCAATCATAAGTCATGTTATTGGTTTTGCCTGTGCTAAAAGGTTTTGCACACGCTAAACATCTTAGTAAATCAGGCCCCTAGAAACTTGTGTTTTTAACACAAACAAAGCTAGAAACAAAAGATAGAGCCCCTAGAAACAAACAAAAGCCCCTAGAAACAAAGCTAAAGGTCTTAGTAAATCAGGCCCCTTAGAAACTTGTAGGGGCCTACAACCATGGTCATCTCCATCTCTCCCCCCATCCATCCCTTCATTCTCTCCATCTCTCTTTCACATCTGTCTATCACTTTCTTGCTGCCATGCCATGTCCAGCTTGATTTGATCCCTGTTGTGTTGCATTGATAAAACCCACCAGAAACCCCTCCACACAGCCCCAGAATGGTCACATTAGGCAAAACCCACCACAATCCCCTCTACACAGCCCCAGAATGGTCACATTAGACAAAACGAATGCTGGTTTGCTGCCGGTGATCCTCTATTTCTCCCCCTCCCTCTTCTGTCACCCCTTCTGACCAGCAAAATAGTGCCCCCCCCCATTCTCCAACCAACTGCACAGAAAAACACAACATATCCTTTCCTCACTGACCAATGAGACTGATTTTCAGAGTTTCCGCTAACCAGTAGTGCCTAACTGCCTTTCTTTCTAACTATTTTGGGTGGGTGGGCGGTTGTGTGGGCGTGTCTTCACAGTCCCTTCCTCCAATCCTCTCTTCCCATTTCCTACAGCCCACTCCGCCCATGCCCAACACCACAGAGATGGATGAAGATGCCCAGCTCCAGCTGGCCCTGAGTCTGAGCAAGGCGGAGCACCAACAGGTAGCGCTGTCAACAAGGGGGCGGGGCGAGGCAGGGTGGGGCGGGGTTATGCGACCGATCCTTGTGCGTGTGTGCGCGCGTGTGTTTGCATGTGTTCCTGCAGCCCTTCATTACTCTGACGTGTGCGTGCGTGTGTGTGTGTACGCGTGCACGCTTGTCTCCAGGAGCAGCGCAGTCGTGAGGGAGAAGAGACACTCCTGCGCAAAGCTCTGGAGGAGAGCAGGAGGGAGGTGAAGGGAGGAGGAGTGGAGGTATGAAGCCCTTAACAGCACAAACACACACGTCAAATGCTGTGAACATCCTTTAGGGAAATGGAATATACAGCAATATACTGAAATAAGTGACAAAGATCAGAAAATGTATACTTCACAATATGAGCAAATATGCTAATTATTGCAGTCTTCAGATGTATGTTCTAAAATATTTTAATATATTGCCGTAAATATATATTTGTTGTGAAATACATTCATCATATACATTTCCATATATTTGCAATATGGGCCACAGTGATGCTTTCTGTGATTTTTACAGTAATGCATCGTACCATGAAGATTCTAGCCCAACTATATCCCTAATGTGATGTACTATGCACATTCTGCAACAATAATATTGTGATGCCTCTTGCTGCAATCATTCCCAATAGCAGGAGCTAGAGGCGCCATTCGGATCCAATTTAACACATTTATTTCCCTTGAGTGAGCTATTTTGTGACGAAATTTGTGACATGCAGCCAGCAAATTTAACAGGTGCTCTGCACAGGGGGATAGATGAGAAACAAACCAAAATGGAACTGAACGGCCCTTGCAACCGATATAGGAAGTGCTACCCCATAGAATTGAAACGTGACCACCCACCTTTTCCGTGTGGAGCATTGCATTGTGGGATTCCCTTCTTGCTGGAAGCTTGCATTGTATACCCCTTGATGGAAGAGAGGATAAACGAGGGAGTGAGGGACGATAATTACTCCCTCCCCTTTCTTAAATTGGAACCGAATCCCACTTGGTGTGGCTGCCGTATTTCATCCTGGCATTTTGGGGATTCTCCCCTAGAAAGCAAGGGAAGGGAACGACAGGAAGAAAGCATAAAATTTGAATCCAAACGTAGCCAGAGAGCTTTAATGATGTCATCATTCTCATCTGCACCCTGCCAGTCTGCCATGAAGGATCTGGCGGATATTTTTGGTCCTGGCGCTGCAGCATCCCAGGGGTCAACACTAGGGAACCCCTGGGACGTGTCAGCTACCTGGGCCAAGCCTGCCAACGTGACCTCTGACCCCTGGGACTCTTTGGGTAAATAAAGGTTTATGTATATCACTATGTATGTATATCAGCTATGTATACCTTTTACACCAACACAATGTTTTTACTACACACTGCTCATCGGTACCAAAATAATATATCAGAATACTTATTTTGGGCTTACTTATTACACTGCCATTTATACCAATGCCGCCTCTCTTTCCTCTTCAGGGGATCGCTCTACCTCTCCTGTGATTGACAGCTCATGGATGGGTCCGCCAGCTGGCGGCGGCCCCCTCAAGCCCTGGGATCCCAGCCAACCCCCTCCAGATCCATGGGATGCCCCAAGAGGTATCCCCAGCGGCCACCCCACCATCCACGCAGGTAAGGAGCCAACCAGTCAATGAGTGATAGCACAGAGTGCTTAGTGGTGCGTGTTTTGCATGTCTATGGTACTAGCTGAGCGTGGTAGTGTATTACCTATACATTTATGGAGCCAGAACAGGGGTTTTCAACCTTTTGTGACCCAGGTACCCCCACCCCAACTCAAAGTCATACATGGGACCTCCATCATAAGTTCAAAAATAGTTTTTTCTCTTTTTAATTTTTTTAATTTTGAAATATTTCCCCAAATCTATATATAGTCATTGCATATGAAGTCTGGTCAGGGAAGCCATACAGTACCTTCAAGGACAGCCAGGGGTCCGCAAAACCCCTGTTGCAAACCCAGGTAATATACAGGGGACCTCAATTTTGTCCAGAAAGGGCCGGTGTGGGTGCAGGCTGTTGTTCCAACCAAACAGTTACACACCTGATTCTACTAATCAAGGTCCTTAGCAAAGACTGTCATGGTGGATTAGTAGAATTGGGTGTGTTACTGCTTGTTTGGAACAAGAGCCTGCACCCATAAAGCCCCTTTCTGGATAAGATTGAAGAGTTGGAAGAGAAGAAGGAGCACATCTGTCACACATCTGTGACCCCACCCGAACTACCATTAGTCTGTGGTGCTGCTGAGGATGATAAAACACAATTCAAATATCTATGGTAATAAATAGAGTGGAAAAGCATCACCCACACATCTATGGTCACCAGTTCGGAGTGCTAGTGCATCACTCGTATGTCTATGGTGGCAGTCCATGACATTCTCAATACCGTAGAGCTACAGGGTGAGATGTTCTGTCATTGCAGGGTCTTCTGGAGTCGATCCATTCTGTACTGTGGCAAAGGAATCTCACATAGCCTACGACTGCCCCAGACTCACTCTTTCCCGTTCTGGAAGTCCCACAGGTAATTAGCCTGTAATCACTCTTCCTTTCCATAGTCAATGTGGTTAATTAATAGAAAAAGCAAGCAGAAAGGCAAGTATCTTTTAAAAAACGCATCACAAACGCATCAGAAACGTAAAACCTGGGTCAAAAGGTAAAGCTACAGGCAATAATTACAGAAGGCCATCCAATTAAAAATCAAATTAAACCAAATGCAAGAAAAACAACAGGTTTTTAGTTGAAATCCCCGAGGCAGTCTCGTAATGTGTCGAGGGCCTGTCAGCTAATCGCTCTCTCTCTCTCTCCCATAAATTTGAGCTTATAGTAGGTTAGCTACATGAAACCAGTTACACTACATAAATTTAGCAAACACTCTTATCCAGAGCAACTTGCAATGTAGAAGTAACACCGCCCGCCCCTTGCGCCCCTCCACAGATGGAGATCTGTTTGGGGAACCAGTGATGGGGGCGCAGGTGAACGGCCGAGAAGAGAGCAGCCTGGAGCCCTTTGACCTGACCCGTCTCAGGGAGGGCCTGCTCGACCCCACTCCCCGGACCCCCGAATCCTTCCTGGACCCGACCGTGGCCTCTCTGGTCAACCTGGACAGCCTGATACCGATCAACCCCCCTGCCAAGACCAGCAACCCCTTCCTGACAGGTGAGGTGCACCAGCACTCTACCTGGCTCTATCCGTGTGGCTTTTCAGTTCGTGTTGTACTGTTTACAGTGTGAAAATAGATTGGCAGCCATTCCTAAATACTAACATCATTCACATTGTGTTTAGCAGGCGTCTTGGTCTGTTACAAATTACGCAGCTAGCAGTTTCACATATTTTGTATTTAAACGGCTAGCTGTATTTACCATAGAAATTCAGCTTGAGTACCTTGCTCAAGGATTTAACAGCTGTGCCCTTCCTGGGAATAAAACTGGCAACGTTCTGCAGTCCATTAAGCACTATAAACCTGTTTGACAAGCACGTCTTTTTACTCTAGCTTTCTTCTTATACTCTCCTCTCCCTCCCTCTCTCTCTCTCTCTCTCTCTCTAGAACTGAGTGCTCCCACAACGTCCAACCCCTTCCAAAGTGAGCAGCCTCGTCTCACCTTGAACCAGATGCGCCCCGATTCCCCCTCTTCTCTCCGCAGCAGTTCCTCCCTTCCCCTGTCCTTCAGCCACCAGCAGCCCCCCATCCTGTCCTCCTCCTTCACTCACCCCCCCCGCCTTCCCGCCGCCCCAGGGCCTGCTGGACGTGCTCCCTAACCTGCCCCAGCCCCTGCTGCCCCTCTCTGCAGCGCCCCCTCCTGGACAGCTTGGGGACCAGCAGGCTCAGAACCCTTTCTTGTGAGTCCTTGCTGCTAAGTGGGTGGACGCTAAGGACCCTGGAACTTACACACAAGGTTGCGACCTTGAACGTGACCTCCCGTTGCCCTCACCCCATCCTGGACTGAGACTAAAACAATATTTTTTAAACGTGGTTTTTAATGCGGGCGTTGATCCCAGTCCCGCTGGTTCTGCACCGTTCTAATCCGGGCCGCTGAACTTCTCCGACGCAGGGTCCAATCCCCTCCTTCGCAGCAGGGAGACGGGGGAGGTGGATGTTCTGGAAGCTTCCTGTTCTCTACTGCTGAGCTGCTGCTGCTAGCACTGCTGTCTTTTGCCTCTGTGAATCCCTGGCCGTGAGCAGCCGTTCCACACCACGTGACGTCTTTCGGCCAATAAAATGGAAGAAAAAAATCACGTCCAATACCAAGAGCCCACAGCTCACGTACAAAGACTGAAACATACACACACACACGTCCTCACGCCAACTTTGTGCCCTACAGGACATCGCACACACATCACTTCCTCACGCCGCCCTTCTCATTCAGAAAAATTGCATGCCAGACCTGTGTGCTCCTGTGTGCGCCGATAGACCACAATGCATTGCAGCTGACCACCTACCCCCTGCCGCTCCAGTCCCAACTCATGCTATGCCGCCGAGAGAACTGCGGCCCGTCATTTGGAGAGCATCCGGCCAGCGAAATCCATACTGAGACAAGTCCGACCACCACTTCCTGTATCAGCCCACCAACACACAAATTCAATCCCTGGGCTTGAGCCAGGATGACTGCCGTTGCGAGACTATAAGGACGAAAAGACGCTGAAATAATAGGCTTTAATATTCTAGGCGTCCTGCTGAATGAACAAACCAATAACACAGAAAGCTGATTCACACTAGAACTATTATGGAAATCTATAAAGTACGATCAAAGCAAAGTGGTAAGAGAATGTATAAAAATTTGTGTTTGTTGCCTGTCGAACACCGATCACTGACCAATGTATACATATACATTTAAAAAAAAAAAAAATCAATAAATGGTGTGTATTTATTTACACTTTCTTATTATTCTATGGTCTTTTTCCTCAGTGTATTTAATTAGCCTACAGGCCATGTTATTTATTACACTTGCTTACAGACCGGAAACAACCTCTACTGAGCATAGCCTGCATGCTGAGGGCAAGCCTGTGCTGCCCATTGAAACCCCATGAAGAACCAAGCTACTTTGACAACCAAATAAAACCTCAGATTTTAATCCATGATTTGTGTTTATAAACAATGGTAAATCAAGCTTAAAAATACTGTTGGGGGTGCTTTATTTTGCCTTCAAAAGCCCGATATTTCTCATGGGGCAGCTACAATGTATTGCCGACACAGCAGATGTACTATGCACAGCACAGGTTCACTTCCATGTGCTTCACATCTTAGATTGGCTGACTTTCCAGTTTTGTTAAATATACTATGTCTATGGTCGAGTCTTTCTCAGCTTCTGGCAGCGAAGTGTAGCACAGGATGACATCATACTGGAGAACTCAGAACAAGTTCAGGAGGAGAATTCATGTATTCCACAGACTCATGGGAAGTCTTTTGTGCGCTTGAAGTGCCAGTGCCATGTCAGTCTGTCGGTAATCTGGGTGCAGATAAAAAATAGTGTTAAAAACAAAAGGTGTTTGTGTTACATGGCCCTGCCGTGGCTGAGTTTTCCATACAGAACATGTAAAAACTATTTCTGGCAGTAGGGAGGGCGGTGTCACTCTTTGCTGGAGGGATGATGTCATTTCCTGACAGGAAGGAAGGTGACGTCACTGTGCTGGGTGATGTCACTTCCTGAATGAATAGGAGGGTGATATCATTCTTTAAGGGTGGAATCCAGCCAGTGCAGCACTTCCAGAAGGCCCTGCCCGGAGCGTGCACTCAGCTCAAGTACAGTGATTGGCTGGGAGGCTGAAGCTGTGATGTCATCCATTCTGAAGAGTGACTTTATCTCCATGAGTCCCATGGAGCAGGGTAAGTCCCTGGTGGACAGCAAAAGGAGAACATTGGATTATTGTCAAGTTAATGGTCTTATACATTTATTTAAATGGGAATACCATATTTAGCACTGTCGCCAACACAAGAGTCAGCATTACAAACCATCTCCACCCATAGGGCCAACATTAATAATTAAGCCCCTTCCCTTGAACCAACATTAGCATCCCAAAAATTCTCTGCTGTCCAAGGGTTCATACCAATCGCTTATTTTTACTCCTTGCATCCTTTCCTCGCTCCTTAGCTCCGCCCAACGCAGGACACGAGGAAAGGATGCAAGGATCAGATACAAGGATGGAGGAAACGAGGCAACATGCATTAGGCAAATGGAACGTCCTTGCTGAATCAAGCGTCAGCGTCATATTATGCTCACGTGCTTAACTATAATGCTTTTTAGCTTATTTTTTCATGAATAAACAGTGCTTTTGTTAGTTATAAAGAATGTGTGTCATTATGGATTAGCGCTTTATAATAAATGGAAAGGAACGGTAAAATTGCATTTGTGTAGGGGTGTGCCTGCGACGTGGCAGATGTGGAGAGCGGTGGATAATTTATACACGTCACGCATTCAGAGAAAAAGGCTACGCTTGTGTTTCCTCACTGAAGCATCCTCCGGGAGCCTCCTCACTGAAGCACCCTGCGGGAGCCTCCTCGCAACCCCACTCCTCGCTCCTCCAAGGAGCATTTAGCGGTTTGGAATGTCCTTAAAGATGGTGAACCTCGATCGATTTCCGGGTCAGGAGAGGACCGAGGAGAAGAGGACGGATAAAATAAGCGATTGGAATCCACCCCAAGCATCTGGCCTGCGCTGCCTTATGTGGGATATAAAGTGGGAGGGGACTTGTGAGATTATGCAGTAGAGAAGAGCGTTGTGGGACAGGGGCGGGGCTAAAGAAAGGCGGTTGTCTGGTGTTGAGGGGGCGGTGCATCTCACTCACGTTTTGTTGAAGAGCACGAGGACGGAGGCAGAGTGGAGCGGCTCGGCGGACAGGACAGACAGCAGCTGGATGCAGGAGGACGCCACCTGGTGGACGTTTGCAGAATCCACCATGAACTGGGGAGAGGGGCAGGTTTAGGAGAGCTGAGTACAGATACGACTGCACAGTGAACTGACAGGAGAGAAATGACTACAGCGAACAGAGGAGAGAGGAACTTGTAGATGAGACAAGCATTTTAATTCAGCCATGGACAGATATGATTGCTCAACAGGTTCTTTGATTAACCCCCTCCCTCCTCAAAAGCAACACTCACAATGACAGAGGAGCAGTCAGTGTAGTAGCTCTGCCATATGGGTCCCATACAGCCCCCAAGCTCCCTCACCGTCACCTTCCTCTTCCTCAGGGTCAGGTCCGTCAGGTTGGTGCCCACCTGACGGGAGGGGCGGGGTTGCAGATTGTAAAGGGATATTTAGAGTAGAATTGACTGAGGGAATTGACTAAGGTCAGCAGTGTAGTATAATGGTTAAGGAACTGGACTTGTAACCAAAAGGTTGCAGGTTCGATTCCCAGGTAGGACACTGCCGTTGTACCCTTGAGCAAGGTACTTAACCTGAATCGCTTCAGTATATATCCAGCTGTATAAATGGATAAATGTAATAAGAAGTTGTGTAAGTCGCTCTGGATAAGAGCGTCTGCTAAATGCCTGTAATGTAATGTAATGCAGATAGTAAAGGGTAAAGGGATATTGTTTTCTGTCTCGACTTTCTGTAGGACTGCCAAGGAATGAAAGCCATCACTAAATGTTTGTCACAGCAATTTGACCAGCAGTGTAAGTTTTATTCTGAGACACTGAAAATGACCTATGGGAAGAGCTACTTTATAACCAAATTAATCGGTCACAACAACTACTACTGTACGTTTTCCTTGATCATACTTGATAATGATAATACAGCATGCACTTATCCATTTCTGTCACCTCTGCCAAATTAACTGAATTTTCGTCAAACCTGGCTGGCACTCAATCAAAGCTGGGACTCACTCACGAACAGTGAACCAAAATACAGGCACTCACAGTGGGCAGCGTCGCCGGTGGTTCGCCTAAATCCGTGGGTCCATCACGCAAGCTGAGCTGTGAATTCAGCACATTAAGGAGAAAAAACACCCGATATTGGCAAAACTGTAGTCTAATGATCAAATTCTGACACGTTATTTTTTTGGAACTGTGAATGAGACGTTAAATAATATCCCATAAAAGACCCCAAAAATATCCTAGACATATTTATTTATTTTATCATTATATCAACACATAATATGCAACAACAAACACAGCTCACTGGCAGGTTGTAAATCGCAGTTAGTGTCAGCAAGGAAACGTTACATAGTATTGCGGCAACTAGCAGGCTACGTAGCGACAGCTAAGCTGCAGTGTTATTCTAACGTTAGCTGGCACCGCTGAGAAAGGATATTCTGTAGCCGTTTCAATAGCAGAGTTTTTCCAACACCAGTGGCTCCAAGCAACAAACACATTTCTCCGGAAATTTAAATCTTGTTAAACAAAACCACATTTTTAGCTATATTCCAGCTAGATTCGCAAACGCAAAGGTTTTACTACAGAACTATATAAGAAGTAAAATCAAGCTTCCTCTGTCACCGTAGCAACGGAACAGTCAGTCATAGGGTTGTCGTCTATGATTGGTCGTTTTCTATGATCGGGGCTGGTAAACAAAATGACTGACCCGGAAACAAAATTTCAGCTCTTTCATTTTAACCTCCCATTTTAAGCTTGCAACCGCCTGCAACAGCAGCATTTGGGCTGTTTAAATTGCTTTCTTGTCCGTCTCACACAGAAACTGTGAAATGGAAGCCTTGCTTAAAAAAGAGCTGGGAACTTCGATGCTGAAAGCCTCCGGCCATTCAGGATCGGGCTGCATCAGCGAGGGACAGAGCTACGACACTGACAGCGGTCGGGTTTTTGTGAAAATAAACCATAAGAGCAAGGTTATTTGTGTGAAAAAATTTCCCCTGTGCTAGCTGTGCAATCTTGTTAGCTAATTTGTTTTTGATGCTATAATACGCGGGAAAGGCGTGGTGTTGTTTGCAAAAGGTGTTCACTATCCTGCTTTTAAAAAATCAACCAAGTTCTACTTCTCACTGACAAGTTAAAAGCGACAGGCGTTGATTGGGTTCTAGAAACGAACATGCTGTCGTACTGGCAAAACAGCTGTGTTTTTGAAGACGTGGATCCCATGTCTGAGTCTGACACATGGAGATCTGTCTGGTCTGCCAACCGCAATTCCTGGTTCTGCAGGAGACAGTCACCGCCCCATCAGTGCAGACAAAAGTAAAAATGTCGCTCACGTGCCCCTCAATACTGTAAAATCACAGGTTATACTAACTCACGTGACTGGTTCAATGTCAGATTTAACATGCTTTTCTGTGTATGATTTGTGACAGCATTGCAAAATGAAACGTAGCATGGTTGGTAGTGCTTGGCCTGGGTTGCATAAACATGATTATTCAAAAGTGCATTTTATGCCTTGAGCACCATCAACGGTGTGCCTCTCCAAAACATTTAACGTTAAAAGTGTATAAAGCATGCTCTAATGCAGCATGTCATAGACGTTAATAAAAAGTTTTGTTGTTAAAACATTAATAATAGTAGCCCTGAGAAAGTTTTTTTTAAAATACCCTTTTCTCCAAGGGTGGCTGAAAATCTTGCAATGTGTATTCATAAAATTGTGAGCAAAGATGTGTTGACTGGCCTGTTCCCCTCATCGCAAGTTGACCCAGCTTTTAATGCTGTTAAAATGCTGTAGGCACATATTTAGTAGTCTCAGTACTGATATCTGTGTATTTGTTCCCGCCTCTCTGGAAGGCCAGGCTTATGTTTGATGGGGAAGCGGCCAGCTTGGATGCCATCTTGAAGACGGAGACAGTGAAAGTGCCAAAGCCAATGAAGGTGATTGACCTCAAGACAGGTGGAGCGATGTTCGTCATGGACCATGTTGACATGAGGAGTCTGCACAAGTACGCTGCTCGTGTGTTACGTCTGTGTGTATGTGCGTGAGTGTGGGCACATATGGGTACGTGTAAGTGTGTGTGTTTGTTTTTTTTACTCAATGAACTGGACCATGATGCAATTCCACATCACCATTATGAGACAGCAGGGGTTGCCACTTGGAAATTCCAAAATTGAGAATGACCACAGGAGCCATATACACCACTTTTCATTGAGTCGCATCTGTACATTCACTTTTTACAAAATTCCCCTTCAGAAACACAGGCCACACATTAGAAAGTGTTCCAGACATCGTGCTATGAGAGTGAATGTTGGACAGTGTGAAATATGCCAAACTCCACCCTGTGGTGAGTTTGTACTTGACTGGCTGGTTGTTGCAGATATTCTGCGCAGCTGGGGGACCAGTTGGCTGATCTCCACCTCCACAATCAGAGGCAGAGAGAACGGAGGGACAAGGAAGAGCAAACTGTTGGTGATTAACATCAGTCACTGCAACGATTCCTGGGCTGCGTTCGGAACCCGAAATGTATCCTTTCTTCCTGTCGTTCCCTTCCCTTGCTTCAAGGGGGGAATCCCGAAAATGGCAGGAACACCAAGTGGGATTTGGTTCCAATTTAAGAGGAGGGATCATATAAATATAATTAGTAGGCTAATTATATGACCTCAGTTCCCCCACAATGCAATGCTTCATGCAAGTGGGAGGTCACATTTCAACTCTATGGGGTAGAATTCCTATATCGGTTGCGAGGGCCGTTCAGTTCCGTTTTGTGTTGTTTCTCATCTATCATCCCTTGCGGAGCACCTGTTAAGTTTGCTTGCTGCTCGTAGCAAATTATGTCACAAGAAAGCTCACTCAAGGGAAGAGAACAAGGGAAGGGAATGTGTTAAGTTGGATCTGAACGCAGCCCTGCTTTTTTTTGTTCAGGGGAAAGAGTGTCTTGTGTCTATCCAGAGTTACTGCTAGGCTTAATCCAGTTTATTGTATAAATTCTGTAAGCGGAAGTTAGGCCGAATGCCATATCTTTTAAATTTACATTTGAAATTTGATTTCCGTTTTTTCCATCTGTCTTGTTTGTCTCATTGCAGGGAAAGGATCGGGCCAGTCTGATGTTCCCGTCATTGAGAAGTATGGGTTCCACATTCCCACCTGCTGTGGTTACCTGCCACAGGTGAGCAGGTATCCCAGGCCTTTGTCTCTGGCACAGTCTGGGTTTCCTCAGACTCACATCCAGTACATGAATTCCCTCCAACCGTCTCACCTGTGCATTACCTGTGTTGTGTTTACCCAGGTGAATGAGTGGCAGAGTGACTGGGTGGCCTTCTTCACCCAGCAGAGGCTGCAGCACCAGCTGGGGTTGGTGGAGCAGTCCTGTGGGGACAGGGAGGCACAGGAACTCTGGTCTCAGCTGCAGGTAACTCACTGAAAACCCAAAACCTGTCTGCTGAGATAGATTGATTGGCACTGGAGTATGTCTGTGTCTGAGGCTATGTGCCCCTTCCCTCTCCCCTCTCCCCCAAGCCTAAGATCCCCAAGATGTTTGAGGGAGCGCAGGTGTACCCCGCCCTTCTGCACGGGGACCTGTGGTCGGGCAACGTGGCTGAGTGCTCAGAGGGCCCCATCATCTTTGACCCCGCCTCCTTCTACGGCCACGCGGAGTTCGAGCTGGGCATCGCTGGGATGTTTGGGGGGTTCGGCAGTTCTTTCTACTCCTCCTACCACAAGAAGCTTCCCAAGGAGCCTGGGTTTGAGCAGAGGAAGCAGCTCTACCAGCTCTTCCACTACCTAAATCACTGGAACCACTTTGGCAGCAGCTACAGGGGATCCTCACTGCGCATCATGAAGGACCTCCTTAAGTAGTCTTTGTCTCTGCCTGATGGACCAGGAGGTAGCTGCCCGTCTCTCTGCCTGAAGCCCATGGTGGGTGTTTTTGCACAGCGGCATTTCCGTTATACACAACTAGAAATACACAACTGACAGTCCCTGCATTAGCATTTCAGTGAGATGTGATTCATCTTACCATTTCAAAGGCTTCCAGAGACAGCTCCATGGGAACTAAAATAATAATTTAAATGAAAACTGTCAGTTTAAGCAACTGATGATTGTTTCAGGCGACAGCCCTTGGTTTGTTATTCCACTTAACAGTGTTAGGCGATTAAATTAATTATAATTGATATATTTGTAGTGCATTCGACTAACCTTGATGTATTTGAGGAGGGGACTTGCTTTATTTTTTTTAAAAAATAGTTTAAAACTTTTCTGTCATTAAAAAAACTATGACAGGTTATTGTGAAAATGAGGCCATTGCTGTCATCTTATAGCTTTAAGCCTGTGGTGGAAACATATGGAGCTTTTTTGATGGTGTTGTCTGCATCCATGTTCCTTTCCCATACATTCTAAGATTGATATCCTCATTTTCTACTGTGAACACCCCCCAGACATTGTCCCAGATGACTGAAGAAAGATTGACATCAGGTTCTGGTAGACATGTTCCTGGGTTTACAAATTGTATGATAATTAAAAACTCTAATGCTGTGAGCTAATAAAAATACTAAATGTATATTGGCTCGTTTTGTGCTGGTTTATTTAATTATCTAACATGGGTATTTATTTTATTTTATGTATGATAAAAAGCAATGTGAGTCAGAATACATAGTTTTACAACAATATAGCCTACTGTGTACATTTTCTAACTACTGTTATTTTAAATCTCTGTAAACTTGTGTCGCATATTAAAAGTGTTATATAAATAGTTTGTTATGCATACTTTGTTGTGTAAAAGTACTGGCCAGTAACAGGTGCATGACGAAAGACGTGGAGGTAGTAGTCAAGAAAGAGCTGTGAATTTAGATTATTTTTCGATATTAACAGTCCTCCTATTGTATTAAAAAAAACAGGCTTGGGTCGTAGCCTACGCGACTTTACTATCCATAGGTGGCGTTTAAAGCACGCTACAATCGGGATTAGCTCGCTGCAGACGGGACTAGGCTAGTGTTTTTGAACTTGTATGTCCAGGAAATACGCAAAGTCTCGAGTGAATCCCGTGCTCTCCAATTTGAGGGCACGTTGCGGGAAAGTCTAGACTAGAGTAAATTCCGTGCTAGTCTCCAATTTGAACACACACTACAGTCGACACCCCATTTTAAAGCTTGCAACAGCAGAATTTGCGCAGTTTAAAATTACTTTCTGGCCCATCTCACACAGGTGTTTTTATTGTTGCAACTGTGAAATATCGCCAAAATAGCGCACATGGAAGCCTTTCTTAAAAAGGAGCTGGGAACTTCGACACTGAAAGCTTCCGGCTATTCTCGAGTGGGCTGCATCAGCGAGGGACAGAGCTACGACACTGACAGCGGACGGGTTTTCGTGAAAATAAACCACAAGTGCCAGGTTATTTTCTGTTTGAAATGTTGCCCTGCGCTAGCTGTGCAATCTTGTTAGTTAAATTGCTTTTGGTTGCTTATAATAGATGTAAGGTACGTGGATAAAGCGTGGCGTTATTTGCGATATTTTATGCAGCGTCAGCTAGATAGGTGTGAAAATTGCGTTTTTGTCACTGTTTTCCACTGCGTTGGCACAATTCACTGTGCTGATTTTTTTTTACAAAAAATCAAAGCAGCTACCATCGACTAGTAGCCTAAGTTAAGCACGACAGGCGTTGACTGGGTTCTAGACACGAACATGTTGTCGTGTTGGCAAAACGTGAGCTGTGTTTTTGAAGACGTGGATCCCCTGTCTGGGTCTGGTCTGACACATGGGCTGTGTCCGAATCAGAGCCCTGTTCCCTGTCCCCTGTCCACTCAGACCCCTGTCTACGATGTACCCTGTCCCCTCACATTGCAAGCAGTGTGCGAAAGAAATCCCGCAAAACTCTTTGCAAACTAGTGAGGAAGTAGTTCGTAATATCTTTTTCAATTTTTTTTATTTTTTATTGAGAATATCAATCAGTTAATATATGAAAATTGTTACAAAGTGTAGACTATGAATGAAGATAGAATTAACAAAAATAAAAAAGAGTATTTCGCACTCTTGTACCATCGATAGGCATATAGGCTCTACGTATTTTACGTTTTTACTTCCGAGTTACTTACTGAAATTGTCGGGTGAGTGCACAGTTGTGCGTGGTTCATCCTGGTATTTTAAGTGCCCCCATTTGTGAGAAAAAGTCGCCCACTCAAAATGACGAAGTGGACTCAAATATGCGTACTCAAAAGGGTATAGGGCTCTGATTCGGACACAGCCATGGAGATCTGTATGGGTTGCCAGGCGCAGTTCCTGGTTCTGCTCTGCAAGAGACTAAGGGCTCTATTTTCAAACCAGCGCAAGGGGACGGTATAGTCAAACGCAAGCTTGTTGACAGCATCAACGTATTAAAACTGGCGCTATGGCGTTTCTCAGCAATACCGCTAGGATCAACAAATTCTCAACATAACATCCTTTCGGTTGCGCTGCAGTGGGATGGGTGGCGCTGTCTGGGGCGTGTTCTAAAATACTTTCGGCTCAGTGACAATTTGAACCAACGAAAACCCATTGCGTTATGATCAGCTGGAACCACCTCTTAGCGGGAACGCAATAGACTCTGGCAATTTGGTAACTTATTCGTCATGTAGTTCTATGTAGTGTCTATAGGTGATGCCAACATTACACTTCCATTTAATGAACAAATAGCCTATAATTATTATTAATTAATTAATTTTAATTTAAACTACTCGAATAAAACAGGACAGCTTACAAGAAACTTGCGATCATGTAGGCCACTAGCCTATAATATATAAATTACACATTGACACAGTTGAATCATAAGCCTACCATTTGAATCATAATTATGCCTACATCACCTAATGTAGGCTAATTAATGCATTCGCCACCTCCTCCCGTGCCTTCCGAACTTCTGGGAGACGAGGTGGTGTGGATTGTGATCTATAAATTACTACAGTCCTAGCCTGTACTTCTGTTGCAAGTATGTCTGATTCCTGTGCGGAAAATCTTGTCGTTGACGGTCCAGTGCGTTTGGGTTGCTCATTATGAAATTGCATGGAGCGATTGCGTTCCAACGCGATTGCGTTTTAAAGCATGAGAACAACAATTTGATTGGCTACCATAGAGACACACCTTTGACGTTTAAACCCAGCCTTTTAGCAATACCGCCATAAGGTGCGCCAAGATTGCCGTCATGAAATTACCAAATTTCTCGCCGACACGCCCTCAGATCGATACCGCCAAGCGATTACTCTTGCGTTCACCATTGCGTTTGGTTTATTAAAATAGAGCCCTAAGGGCTCTATTTTCAAACCAGCGCAAGGGGACGGTATAGTCAAACGCAAGCTTGTTGACAGCATCAACGTCTTAAAACTGGCGCTATGGCGTTTCTCAGCAATACCGCTAGGATCAACAAATTCTCAACATAACATCCTTTCGCTTGCGCTGCAGTGGGATGGGTGGCGCTGTCTGGGGCGTGTTCTAAAATACTTTCGGCTCAGTGACAATTTGAACCAACGAAAACCCATTGCGTTATGATCAGCTGGAACCACCTCTTAGCGGGAACGCAATAGACTCTGGCAATTTGGCAACTTATTCGTCATGTAGTTCTATGTAGTGTCTATAGGTGATGCCAACATTACACTTCCATTTAATGAACAAATAGCCTATAATTATTATTAATTAATTAATTTTAATTTAAACTACTAGAATAAAACAGGACAGCTTACAAGAAACTTGCGATCATGTAGGCCAATAGCCTATAATATATAAATTACACATTGACACAGTTGAATCATAAGCCTAACATTTGAATCATAATTATGCCTACATCACCTAATGTAGGCTAATTAATGCATTCGCCACCTCCTCCCGTGCCTTCCGAACTTCTGGGAGACGAGGTGGTGTGGATTGTGATCCATAAATTACTACAGTCCTAGCCTGTACTTCTGTTGCAAGTATGTCTGATTCCTGTGCGGAAAATCGCTCTTGTCGTTGACGGTCCAGTGCGTTTGGGTTGCTCATTATGAAATTGCATGGAGCGATTGCGTTCCAACTGGCTTTTTTTTAAAGCATGAGAACAACAATTTGATTGGCTACCATAGAGACACACCTTGGACATTTAAACCCAGCCTTTTAGCAATACCGCCATAAGGTGCGCCAAGATTGCCGTCATGAAATTACCAAATTTCTCGCCGACACGCCCTCAGAGCGATACCGCCAAGCGATTACTCTTGCGTTCACCATTGCGTTTGGTTTATTAAAATAGAGCCCTAACTCGCGTCACTGGTTCAATGTCATATTTAACATGCATTTCTATGTATTATTTACCCCTCTTCCGTGCCTTTGACAATTATTTGTTTGTGATATGTTGACTTTTTTTGTGACAGCATTGCAAAATGAAACGTAGCATGGCTGGTAGTGCTTGGCATGCGTTGCATAAACATGATTATTCAAAAGTCAATTTTATGCCCTGATCACCCTCAACGATGTACCAAATATTCCAACACATGTAACGTTAAAAGTTTGTAAAGCATGCTCTAATGTAGCACATTGAACAAAATATTCTGGTGCTAGCTCTCAGTTCTATCAAGGTGAATGAAAAAAGAGAATCTTCAAGAGAACTGGAAGTAAAAAAAAATTTAAAGAGTAAAAATATTTGTTAATGCTGGTAAAATTCTGTAGACACATACAGTTTGTAGTGGTCTCAGTACTGATATCTGTGTATTTGTTCCCGCCTCTCTGGAAGGCCAGGCTTATGTTTGATGGGGAAGCGGCCAGCTTGGATGCCATCTTGGAGACAGAGACAGTGAAAGTGCCAAAGCCAGTGAAGGTGATTGATCTAGAGACTGGTGGTGCGATGTTCGTCATGGACCATCTTGATATGAGGAGCCTTGACAAGTACGCTGCTACGTGTGCGTGTGTGTGTTATTTTACTCAATGGACAGGACAATGTGCAAGTTCCACATCACCATTATGAGACAGCAGGGGTTGCCATTTGAAAACTCCAAACTGGAGAATGACCACAGAGGCCATATACCCATCTGTACATCCACTTTTACAAAATTCCCCCTCAGAAAAACAGGCCAGATATTGTGTTCCACACATCGTCCTGCTGAGAGTGAATGTTGGACAGTGTGAAATATCCCAAACTCCACCCTGTGGTGAGTTTGTACTTGACTGGCTGGTTGTTGCAGATATTCTGCGCAGCTGGGGGACCAGTTGGCTGATCTCCACCTCCACAATCAGAGGCAGAGAGAACGGAGGGACAAGGAAGAGCAAACTGTTGGTAATTAACATCAGTCACTGCAACGATTCCTGCTTTTTTTGTTCAGGGGGAAACACTGCCCCATTAGAGCCTGTCCAAAATTACTGCTAGGCCAATTCATTTTATAAATAAATGGGAGTTTGGAAATTCAATTGAAAAATTTTGATTTCCGTTTTTCCCCATCTGTCTTGTTTGTCTCATTGTAGGGAAAGGATCGGGCCAGTCTGATGTTCCCGCCATTGAGAAGTATGGGTTCCACATTCCCACCTGCTGTGGGTACCTGCCACAGGTGAGCAGGTATCCCAGGGTGTTGTCTCTGGCACAGACTGGGTTTCCTCAGACTCACATCCAGTACATGAACTCCCTCCATACTTTCAACCATGTGCTTCTTGTGTACCGTCTCACCTGTATTTTGTTTTCCCAGGTGAATGAGTGGCAGAGTGACTGGGTGGCCTTCTTCACCCAGCAGAGGCTGCAGCACCAGCTGGGGTTGGTGGAGCAGACCTGTGGGGACAGGGAGGTGCAGGAACTCTGGTCTCAGCTGCAGGTAACTCACTGAAAAAACCCAAAGCCTGTCTGCTGGGATAGATTGATTGGCACTGGAGTATGTCTGTGTCTGAGGCTATGTGCTCCTCCCCTCTGTCCCAAGCCTAAGATCCCAAAGATGTTTGAGGGAGCACAGATGTACCCTGCCCTTCTTCACGGGGACCTCTGGTCGGGCAACGTGGCCGAGTGCTCAGATGGCCCCCTCATCTTTGACCCTTGCTCCTTCTATGGCCATGCGGAGTTCGAGCTGACCATCGCTGAGATGTTTGGGGGGTTCGACAGCTCCTTCTTCTCCGCCTACTACAGCAAGCTTCCCAAGGAGCCTGGGTTTGAGCAGAGGAATCAACTCTACCAGCTCTTCAACTATCTAAACCACTGGAACCACTTTGGCAGCAGCTACAGGGAATCCTCACTGTGCACCATGAAGGACCTCCTTAAGTAGTCTTTGAATCTGCCTGATGGACCCCGAGGTAGTTGCCCATCTCTCCGCCTGAAGCCCAGAGCGGGTGTTTAAATTGGCTATGCCCATTTTGCATATTGGCATTTGTTTCCGTTATACACAACTGACAGTCTGACACAAGCCTTTCAGAGAGATGTGACTCATCTTGCGATTTTAAAGGCTTCCAGGCGGCCCTGTGGGAACTAAAATAATCATTTAAATGACAACTGTAGGTGCAAACAATTGATAATTGTTTCAGACAACAGACCTAGGGTTGTTATTCCACTTAGCACTGTTGGGTGATTATATTAATTATAATTAAAGTATTTGCAATGCATTAGACTTACATTGTAGCATTTGGGGGGTGCAACTGGGTTTTCTTTTATAAATAGAATGGGTTTCTATTTTATCACATGGGTTTCTATTTTATCATATGACGATGGGGGTCATTGTTGTCAACCACTCATAGCTTTAAGCATGTAGTGGAAAAATCCTTTGATGGTTTCGTCTGCATCTATGTCTTCTCATAGCATACATTGTAATGAGATTTATATCCTCTCAATCTCATGAACCCGCCCCGCCCCAGCCATTATCTCACATGCCTGAAGAACGATTGACATCAGGTTCTGGGATACATGTTCCTGGGTTTACAAATGGTTTTGTACTGTAATTAAAAAAAGACTAATGCTCTGAGATAATAAAAATATGACAATAAAAAAATTGATAATAAAAAAATGTAAATTGTGGCTCATTTTGTCTTGGCTTATTGAATGTTTATTTATTATTCGATAAAAAATAAATGGTAAAAACCAATGTTTCAGAAGATATACTAACAGCAATAACTGTAGCCTACCTACATTGTTATTACTTCTGTTCTTATTCTCTGTTAGTAGTAAGTAAAGCTGATTAGATTAACATAACAATAATATGTTATACAAATAATTTGTTTAGCACTTTTCAAGCATATACAGCACAAAGTGCTTTACAGAGATAACCAAACGTAACACTAACAACTTTAATATACGACGATTAAATTTATGAGCCAATAAACAAATTCGCGTCACATCCTCTCACTTTCCATAGTAAACGCCACTGACATTTAAAAAAAAAAAAAAAAAACACCACTGACAGTTCTGTGGTAGGTGACAAAAAAGCGTTTGTTTAGTCGATCATTTTGTACCAATATGCTTTCTACTATTAATTTTATTTTATTTTATTTTATTCTATTTTATTTATTTATTTATTTTTAATTTTTATCATTTAATTATTAATTTATCTAATGATATTAAGTAGTTCTGAAATATACCATACTACATACTCCGGTACAGTAGGTGGCGGTATGCACCTTATAAGTAATGGTTGCAACCCGCTATAAAACCAAAAAGAAGAACAATATGCTTTCCCACACACTCCGTAACAGTAGGTGGCGGTATGCACCTGACAGTTGGTAGCAACCCGCCATAGAAAACCCAAAGAAGAAGAAGAAGAAGAAGAACGCTTTCCCACCCGTACCATCAGACCACAGAACTATATACTAACCAACGTGTTACCGTGGGAGCTCCACAACAACGCGAGGGGTAGTTGATGAAAACTAAAGAAACCAATTCCTGCAATTGTACTGTTTTAAAATAAGTTCAGTTTTTGTGAGTCGGGTTATTCTCTTCGCTAGTCAGGGAGATATTATCCACGGCCGTCTCTTATTTCATGTATTTTCCGCGTCATGCCTTTGTTTTTTAACTAGGTTGCTAGCTTGCCAAACGGACAAGCGGCATCGCCCCAGACACTCCCTAAAAGCGTGCACTGTTCGAAGACTACACACTTGGTAGCGACCACTAAAATACTTGAGGAATTCTGAATTGTCAGCGTATTTATAGCATTCCTCTAAATCTACCCGCATCATGGTCCTGGCCGACATGGAAAATGGTCGTGACGGGGAAGACGGAGTATGCGAGCCGGACGTAATAGCCGAGGCTAGCCTGCTGGGAGGCTTCATCTACAGCACCGAGACCCGCGCGCTCATCTCCGGGCTCGCCGAGATGCACGAGGACATCAAAAACAGGGAGTCCGTGACCCAGCGCTTCCTGGGTGAGAATCGCGATATGGTTAACCGAGGTCCTCCCTCTTGAAACAGACCCTTCCTAAAATCAGCCAGCTCTGTGATGGCGATGAACTCCCTATACATGTAACCGTTTATGCACATAATGACATAACGTACTCAACCTCTCCTGTCACTACAGTTATAATGGACCGACACCAGGAACAGCCTCATCTTCTGGACCCACATCTTGGTAAGACCCACCCCTACAAATCCACTCATATATTATTCTACCTTTCATCGAAATCCAGCCCAGGTGACGGTATCATGAGAAATAAACGTGTGTGTGCGCGCATGTTTGTGTTCTTAAATTTTATCATGTGTAATAATGTTTGTGAATGTGTTGCATAATGGGGATTTTCAGTCATAATAATAATACCCAGGTATGTATGCATATGTGTATTTTCTCTCTGTATTGTGGTATAACGTGGTCAGTAATAATCTGCGTTTGCATTGTCGTATGATCAATAATAATGTCTGTGTATGTGTTACGATGCGTTATGGTCAGTAGTAAAGCGTTGGTTTACCCCCTCAGAGTGGATGTTGAACATGTTGCTGGAACTGGTCCGCAGCGAGCAGTCTCCTCCTCTGCTCGTCCATTTGGGCTTTAAGTTCCTCTACATCATCTCCAAGGTGAGGCTCGCCTGCCCTCTGCCGGAGCTCCCAGCAGCAGAACCACCTCGGTTCCGCAGTGCTGTCACTCTCGACCGTCGTCCCTTTTTACTGCATTTTAGTGCGTGTTGTGCTTGTGTGTGAGCACGTATAGTCAGAGTGTCAGTGTGGGGGAAAGTGTATGACAGTGATGGTTAGTGAATCTTTCAATTTCCTTTTGGGGTAATGTTATAGGTATATTCTAGATATGTAAAGATAGGTTATATGTCTATATGGTTTGTAGGTTAGCATTTATTGATTGTAAATTAGCCTTTGCATTCCTGAGACTAACACTGATGTTTTCTACTTCTTTACGTTGCTCTGTATGAGAGCGTCTGTTAAGTGATTGCACTTAATGTACCGATTGTGTACATGTGCATGCATCTTTGAGACATTGTCAGTGAGTCAGTGAGTATGAGAATGCAAGAATGCGTGCGTGTGTGCGTGTGTGTGTGCGTGTGTGCGTGTGTGCGTGTGTGCGTGTGTGCGTGCGTGCGTGCGTGCGTGCGTGCGTGCGTGCGTGCGTGCGTGCGTGCGTGCGTGCGTGTGTGCGTGTGTGCGTGTGTGTGTGTGTGTGTGTATCAGTATGGTCTACATGTGTTACACCGAGATGTTTGTTTCTCTGGCAGGTGCGAGGACACAAGGTGTTCATGCAGCTCTTTCCTCACGAGGTTTCGGACCTCCAGCCTGTACTGGACCTGCTGACCCGCCAGGATCCCAAAGATCATGAGGTGCGCGTAAGCCTCCTCTCCCAGGGTCCCAACATGGCCGCCGATCTGAGAACACATGGCCTTTGAGAAATTCACAACTCCAACGTGATGTCATAATGAAAAGAGCTTTGCTTCTGTATCTCCTTAACTGACGCCTCATTCCTCATCTTAATTCCTCTAGTTTAAAATTCTGAAAATCTTAATTTAAAGTTAAAATCTTAACTTAAAATCTTAACCTAAAGTTCTATAACTTATAATATGTTTTACTTTTCAACCCTCCATTGCACTCACTGTCCACTGGTGTGAGAACAGTTTACACTTCCTGAAGCTTGTGTACAGAAGTACAGTTTCTCTGTTGCTGTGTTCAGACATGGATGGATTTTTGCACTGAAGTGTGACTTCTCTGTCAGAAGACCTAGAATTGTGTAGCAGTGTAGTTTCTCTGTCTTGTCTTCTTGTCACATGTGGAAGTTGTGTATGAAAGGATGTCTTCCCTGTTCGGGCTGGAGGTTGTGTACAGAAGTATGGTTTCTCTGGTTTTTCTTTCAGACATGGGAAACTCGCTACATGCTGCTCCTCTGGCTCTCCATGACATGCCTCATACCCTTTGACCTCTCCCGGCTGGACGGCCACTTGACCTCTGAACCTGGCCTGGCAAGAGAACCCATCATGGACCGCATCCTGGCTGTCGCCAAGGTAACCACGGGGATGGGTGACCCCACCCTTCTTGGGGAACTGTGTAAAGGAGCAAATGAAAAGTAGTGAGCCAAACCCTCCGCCCTACTCAGTACGTATTTAAGAGTAAAAGAATAAAACTTTAAAAATCTGTTTCTCAAAGATACTGATAGGTAAAGTGTTACAGCATTTAAAGTTCCTCTTTATTGTATCCACATTTTTATTGTTATTGAATCATCTATTTAAAGTTATGTATTTAAGATGGGCTCATAACCTGTGAAGGCAGTTGGTCAACACTTTTTCAGAGCCTGGACATAAATTAGACCTCAAGAATTGGACAAACTTTTGGCTGGATTGAGTCTTTATGGTACTGGTTCGTATGAGATGACTCTCTGCAGTACCGCCCACACTTAGTGGAGTTTATACAGGCTCCTCCTCTTGGGATTTGGTGTGCATTGTGACTGTTTTGAGTGACATTCAGTTTTTATTCTGTGATTCACAGTCATACCTGACCGTCAGTGACAAGTCCCGGGATGCCGCCTCTATACTGGTCTCAAAGTGAGTATGGGATATGTGTTTGTTTTCCACCCTGTGAAGCATTAGTGAGGGATATTTGACTGGCCATAGTGGATGATGTCGATAGTGGATGATGTCGATAGTGGATGATGTCGATAGTGGATGAATGTCGATAGTGGATGATGTCGATAGTGGATGATGTCGACTAAGTTCATGTAAGAAGTAGATAGCCCAGACATCAACTTATGAAAGAAAAATGTAACAAATTTTATTTATATAACAATATTTCTACTCACTTTATTAAGCAGGGTGCATGAGTCTGTAGAGCTACAAGTACCCTGTATAGCTTTATTTGTTTGTCTAGTATAATGATGAATTAAAAACAACTAATATTATGAAAAGGATTCAGATTACTGATTAGGCTACTTTTTGAGCATGACGTTTGCACTGAATGTACAGCGTCAGAGGTGCATCAAGTGCATGGCCTTTCTGTCGCATGCATGCATGTTGTGTTGTCATATCAGTCAATCATACGTGCCATAATCTGTGACCAATAATATGATATCATTGTGCATCCAAACACAAACTGTATGAAGGATCTTTGAAATATTTCATGATGTGATGGCTCCAGCTTGCAGGATGTGAGTGTGGGGTGTGTGCGGGATGTGAGTGTGGGGGTGTGCGGGATGTGGGGGTGAGCGGGATGTGAGTGTGGGGTGTGCGGGATGTGAGTGTGGGGGTGTGCGGGATGTGAGTTTGGGGGTGTGCGGGATGTGAGTGTGGGGTGTGCGGGATGTGAGTGTGGGGGTGTGCGGGATGTGAGTGTGGGGGTGTGCGGGATGTTAATGTGGGGGTGTGCGGGATGTCAGTGTGGGGGTGTGCGGGATGTCAGTGTGGGGGTGTGCGGGATGTCAGTGTGGGGGTGTGCGGGATGTGAGTTTCGGGGTGTGCGGGATGTGAGTGTGGGGGTGTGCGGGATGTGAGTGTGGGGGTGTGCGGGATGTGAGTTTCGGGGTGTGCGGGATGTGAGTGTGGGGGTGTGTGGGATGTGAGTGTGGGGGGTGTGCAGGATGTGAGTGTGGGGGTGTGCGGGATGTGAGTGTGGGGGTGTGCGGGATGTCAGTGTGGGGGTGTGCGGGATGTGAGTGTGGGGGTGTGCGGGATGTGAATGTGGGGGTGTGCAGGATGTCAGTGTGGGGGTGTGCGGGATGTCAGTGTGGGGGTGTGCGGGATGTGAGTGTGGGGGTGTGTGGGATGTCAGTGTGGGGGTGATGTTTGAAGTAAAAGTTTGATAAGAGAGTCTTATGCAAATCTCAAACAATCATGTACAAAAGAAGCCTCTTTTTCTTCTAGGTTTTATTAATTGAACAAGGGAATAGCAAATTAATATAAATCCACATAAGTAAAATAAGTGAACTTGTTGCCAATAATACATTTGTCCAGCAGGGGGCAGGCTTGCACTTGTGGTGGTATGACTCATTGCAGCTGAGTGTGTATGAGCAGGCTTTCATACTGACTGCACTCTCTAAACTTAAAATAACCTGCAAAGCAGTACCATTTAGATAGCACTTACTTTTCCGCGTGTCCTGCAGGCTCATAGGTAATATTCGGTAATATATTCATAGGTATTCGCCTTGTGTCCTGCAGAATTCTGAATGATTTCCCATTGTGCGTCCTGAGGGATCATGGGTAATTGCTCACGCTCTCCTGCAGGTTTGTGACTCGACCGGATGTGAAGCTGAGGCGACTGGGGGACTTCCTGGACTGGTGCCTGACGACGGTCGCCCAGACCAACGAGCTGACGATGGAGGGGACGGTGGTGCTGGACGGGGCGCTGCAGTCTCTGGTGAGCCCCTCCCAGAAAGACGCCATCGCTAAAACACTGCTTCATGTACTGGACCTTCTGGGAAGAAATTAAGGAACCCGATGCTCCCCTCCACTCCCTTCCCCCTCCTTATTTTTCAGTGCTGTTTATTGATCTTTCTCTTTTTCCCTCCTTTACGTTCCTCATCACTCCCTGTGTGCATCCCAATATTCTTCACTCCCCACCTCCTTTCCTCCACCTCCCCCCCACTACCACTCCTCTCTCCCCTACCCGGAAGTATGCAAAACTGCTGAACGATTCGAGTACAAATATTCACATGTGCAGTATACAATGTACCTGACATTGCGGTTTGCGTCGTCAGACATTCATTACTATTATGTGAGAGATAGAGAGAGAGAGAGAGAGAGAGAGAGAGAGCGCGAGAGATTTGTTAGTGTGTGTGTGTGTGTGTGTGTGTGTGTGTGTGTGTATGTTTTTTGAGAGCGGTACCTGCCAGGTTACCTTGTCATTATCTGCAAAATATAATGGCTGCTGTGGTTTGGCAAGATGCTGCTGCACCTGTTGAATCCTGTGTGTGTGTGTGTGAGTGTGAGTGAGAGAGAGAGTGTGTGATTTGTGCCTTTGTTCAGAACACCCAGACATTAAATATGGACCTGTGTGTGCTTTGAAGGCCCAAATTGCTAAAAGCCATCTGTCAGCATTGCGGTGAACCAGCCAGGATTGACCATTAAAGTCTGTGATGTGGCCCAGCTGTGTAATTTCAGGGTTTGTTATAGACGAATGACAGATACGTCTAGTAGAGCACACGCATTACTAACCTGCTTAGCTGATGCCCGTGTGTGTGTGTGTGTCCGTGTATGTATGTGTGTGTGCATGTGTGTGCGTGTGTGTGTGTGTGTGTGTGTGTGTGTGTGTGTGTGTGTGTGTGTGTGTTCTGAAGACCTAGGGTGATAAAACGGGACTATCGTCCTCGCTGGGTTCATATGAGGACTTTGGCTGTCTGCTTATGGTCCCCCTGTGAAGGCTTCTCATGATCTGTGCGATGGTTCGGCGGTGATTCAGCGGTGATACAGAGGAGAGCGCTTAACAGGCAAATCTTTAAAGCGAAAAAGAGGTTCCAGAGCCCGTATTATTAAGGAGTGACCCCCATGACCTCTCTGTTCTGAGATCTGTTTATTTAAATCTCCCCGTTTACTCTAGCCGAGTGGCTCCTCCCAGGGCTGGGCGTGTCTTACTTCATCAGGACCCTGGGGCGTCTGAAGGGCTGCCTGAACACACTTAACGCCTGACCGTTGACCTTTTTGTCCCCCCCCCCCACCCCCCAGGCTCAGCTCTTTAAGCACGGGGAAGAGGGAGGACTTCCTGCAGTACGGTGAGTTCAACCCCTCTCTGCCCAACCCCCCCTGCCCCCCCCCTGCGAGTTCCCCTCTCTCTGCCTGGCCGAACCCCCCTTTCCGCAGGTTCCCCCCTCTTGTGACCCTATAGCAGTGCAGCGCTCTTGACTGCCCGCGGCCTGCGGTTCTAACCCCCTCTCTCAGCGCTCTCCCATGTTGGAGTGATAGCACACGCATGTACGCACAGCTCTGGTGGACTTCCATTGGACTACGATGATGTAACGTTAATATGATGATCGAGATGTTGTTGATGTTGCAGTCACTGATATGAACGTCCGCTCACAGTCTCTTGCGTGCTGATGGTGCGGTTTAAGTTTGTGTAAGTTTGCACAACTGAAAACTTTTTTTTTTTAACTGTGCGACTGCTGTGAACTCTGAAGTGCTCTGTACCCCTGTTGTGGAAGTGTTTGGCTCGCCTATTCACTGCCCGCATTGAATGTATACAAATACACCAAAATACTGAAAATTAGACCCCATCGAAATGAACAATTTGCTTTGTTTCGAAGTAAATTTGGTTAAAAGCTGTACTAGCCATGTTTTTTGTGGTAACACGGCGTGACAATAAGAAAAATATAACAAAACATCGGCCTTATTCTTTAACGTTAGAGTGAGGCTGCCGTGACGTTGGCGTGAGCCTGCCGTTACGTTGGCTTGAGGCTGCCGTTACGTTGGCGTGCGGTTGCTCTAATGTTAGCGTGACGTTGCTCTCTGGTCCCCCAGCCCCGACTGTGCTGCGGTGCCTGGACCAGCGACAGCTGGCGGAAAGTAGCCAGGCCATGCTGAGGAAACTGGGGGTGAAGCTGGTGCAGAGGCTGGGCCTGACCTTCCTCAAGCCCCGTCTGGCCAAATGGAGGTGAGGCGGCGGGGGCGGGGCGTGGGCGGGGCTTGTGGAACAGTGTTTATAGTCGTGATGGGCGAGTGAGCTTACATAATGGGAATAGACCTTGACCAAACCTAAAGGTTTCGCTCACCAAAAACCCAGTGATGGAGGTTCAGATCAGTATGTCATATATGCCATACGTTGGCTATTCTTTTTTTTACTGACGCATACTCTTAACCCAGGTACCAGAGAGGGTGCCGGTCCCTGGCCGCCAATCTGTCCCAATCCAGCCAGGCCGCGGATCCACAGAACCCCCAGCCCGACCTGGGACCACAAGGACCAGAGGAGGACTACGACATCCCGGAGGAGATTGAGAATGTCATAGGTACGATTCCCCCTCCCGCCCAAAGGTTCTGCCTGTTGGCACTGTTTAAGTAGGTCTCGGGGGGTTTTGAGTTCGAGTCCTGGTTGGGACAATGGCGTGACAGCGAGATGCTTCACTAAAGCCCTGGCTTTCTAATTGGACCAGAGGACACACATGCAATAAATATTAACAGTGGATTGGACCAAAAATGAAAATTGAGGAGACATGACATCATTCCCAAATCACCTTATCCTCAACGGTAGCCCAATTTACCAATTTTCTTGCTTTATAGGTTGATTTCTTTGTGTGAATGTGTCCTTCCCATCCTACCCAGAACAACTCTTGGTTGGACTGAAAGATAAGGAGACTATCGTGCGCTGGTCTGCGGCCAAAGGTGAGATCTCACCACATCTCTGTTTAACATCTGCCAATAGAACAGACGCTGTTCAATCTGTCATTTAGATGCAATTGCAACTTCTTGGTCTTTGTTAAGATAACTGTACATGGGATTCTGGCTGCTCTGACGGGCGCTGGGTGTGTGTCACAGTGAATGAGACTGTTGCTCTGGGTTTGTTTTAGGGTCGGGAGGGTGACAGGCCGGCTCCCTAAAGACTTGGCAGACGAGGTGGTGGGCTCAGTTCTGGACTGTTTCAGGTGAGTTCTACGCCTGTGGGAACCTCAAGACCAGCCCCAACCTGGTCTGCAGCATCGGCGGCGTGTACATGCGTGTCTGTCTGTGTGTACGCATGCATGCCCGTCGTGTATAATGAACAATCATGATGACCTTAATCACTATAACGGCACATAAGCGCAAAATGGCTCCCCAGCACATTGAGGTCAAAATGTACATTATGAGTATTGTACGGTATGGTAGTCAGGACTACAGTGTAGTATAAAGGGAAATGGGCTCTCGTCATACCCTTGAGCAAGGTACTTAACCAGAATTGCTTCAGTTTATATCCAGCTGTATGAATGGATACTATGTAAAAATTCAAAAGCTTCTGCTAAAGAGAGTGAGCTAAATGCCTGTAATGTACTGTAGTGTCGTGTAACGTAACGCAGTGTAATCTAATGTAATGTAGTGTAGTGTAGTGTAATGTAATGCAGTATCAGTCACACTGAAAGCTGAGTGGAAAGCTCTGTGTGCACGGTCTGGCCTAGTCTGACGGCTCTCTCTGTGCCCCAGCTTCCAGGAGACGGATAACGCCTGGCACGGTGGCTGTCTCGCCCTGGCAGAGCTGGGCAGGAGGGGTCTCCTGGTGCCCTCCCGGCTTCCTGACGGTAAGCACTGAGTCCCTGCTCCGTAAGTCCCCCACATTAGGGCTGTTTCACTCCTCTTTAGCACTGTGTCCCTACCATCATTTTAACTGCAATAATAAAAAGAGTTTTACTTCCAGTCTGTTCAAATTTGGTCAAATAAGACCAATAAGCTACAATATCTACTGTTGGCACTACAGAATTACAGTTTAATTCAAACAACAACAAACATTTTTTTTTATGAAACCTTTTATTTATTGTTGTTTGTTTATTGATGTTTAATTTAGTATAAAATTTGTCACTTGCCACTAATTTCCAGTCATACGATATGTTTGATAGTCTCACATGATGATAAGCGGGTTGTTTTTAAAAACACAAAAAGCATATACACACGATGCTGACCTTTCATTCTCATTGGTTATCTGCATTTCATGGACAAAAAAGCTTTAAGGGGATTGTTAAGTTTTCTTCAATGCACCAATGATATGAAAATGCTTGTTTAATAGTGGTAGTTTTCTTGAGTCTTTCGGTTACTCAAAGTTGGCATGCTTATTTGCATCCCACGTTCTCACTTAACGTGTGCACTAGGGCAGTCACTTTTCTGCTAGATAATAAGACTTGTTCGAATCTCTGGGAAATTAGAAATTTTGAATATGTACTTGAGGGTTTGAATTTGTCATCTCATGGCCTAGGTGGAAAAAAGAGGTCAGTTGCGCTCTGCGTGGTAACGCTCAATGTCCAAGGGGACCGATGAACAACAAGCCATGTTCTTGTTTTGTCTGGAGGGTGTACCGTTAGGTAGCCTAAATGAAGTTAATGTGTGGGTCATGCTATCCACGTAGCCTGGAGGCTATACATTCAAAATGGAGGAGCCAAGAAACATTTTTACTCCGCCACACCTCAGGAGTGCTATTTGAAAATATTACAGGTTCTATGCCATTGGAGACAAAATAACAACCAAGGAGAAAGTCGCCTGCAAGGTAAACAAGCGGCAACTGCCCTACTAACCCTCCAAGGGCTGACATGTATTTTTCACCTCCAAAGGAGATGGGTCAGTTGAGTTTAGTAAGTGAATTAATGATTAATGATTGACTTGTACATTGTCATTTTTTCTTTCATTTGAGCAACGGGTGTAATTTTATTGCTGTGAACGGCATCATTGGCATCGTATGATCTTTGGCTTTATTTCGCTTAATAAAACGTCAAGATGCCGTTATCATTGCTTCTTTGTTATAGCTACCTGGCTACGCAGTTAATGGGAAATTAAACAGTAATAGTAATGGGTCGTAATAATTAAACAGTTTGGCAACATTTTAACGTTTTAAATTTTGTCAGTAGAAAATTAACAAATTTTAACAAATTTCCCTACTGATTAAATTTTTGTTAAAAGTGACGAAAACCAGTGTCCATGGAAACCAGTGAACGGAAGCCAGTGTCCATGGAAACCATTCTCTCCAATGAAACCATTGCTGAAGAGTTCTCTCAAGTACTGTGGCATTGTTCAGCGTTTCTCCACATTGAAGTCAGTGTGGATGCTGATTGGCCATCGTGCTCTGACGCCACATATCAGGAGCAGTGTTGTCTCCGCTAGAGGGCTGAGTGCACATCTGTTGTTTTTGATCTCTTTGGGTGCCGTTGGAGCGGGCCGCGTGATCTCTTCTGACCTTTGACCCTGGGGCTTTGCTGTGCAGAAGTAGCAGTCTCCCCACAGGTAGAGGGTGTAGTTGTGTTGTTCAGGCGGTCGGAGCAGGAAGCAGCGAGCTGGCAGAGAGCGAAGGCAGCCGTGCGTCTCCGGGCCTCGCTCATCTCCCCGTCTGGCTGAAGGAGGCTTGACTCTGGGCTCTGGCTGAGGGTCTTCCTCAGAGACAGGTTAAGAGGCGTGTTCTGTTGTGTACTATCCTGGCTCGGATGGCGCCCCCTGCTGGTGCGGAGGTCTGTGATGCACTCCTCCTCAGCCCAGTCCTTTGCAGAGAGATTTAGAGGATACTCATCCTCCTCCTCTTCTGCAAAAGAAGCGATTGGGTGCCCCAAACTTCCCCCTGCGGATCTGAGAGAGGAATATTATGAAAGATTCTGTCAGGAAAGACTTTAGACGCTGCTGTTACCTTTGTTACACAACATTGCATGAACTTTACTTTGCTTGACATAATAAAATTTTTCTGTGTACAGTTTTCTACTGTAGGATGGCGAAGTAAGGAGTTTGTTTGTGTGTGTGTGTCTTACCTCTTTGCCTGCGGCACAGTGCCCTCTTGCTGTGAGCTCACAGAGCTGTCTGACCATCTGATTGGCTTTATGTGGGGAGTGCCGTCTCCTGATTGGTTGGTTGATCTCAGGTCCTCTTCTCCCAGGGAAGGGTGGAGTGGGGAGTCCGTTTCTCTCTGGATAAATTCCCCAGAGCCGGGCCGGTCTGGAGAGCCTGAGGCTGAGTACGCCTCTCTGGGGCTCATGCCAGACTCCCTCCGCTCGCCCCCATTCCTCCCCCCCAGGCCCCGCCCACTCACCTCCACCAATCCCCCAATGGGCTGCCCAGGCAGGTACAGACTGAGGGTCTCCCTCAGAGTTTGAGGGAGGGTAAACCAGCCAGGGGTATCTTCTGTGAGCCCCCATGTGGGGGAGCCCCGTTTCCTGGTAGGGGCAGGGCAGCTGCTTTGGGGTGCAGTGAAATCCAAAGTGGCGCGGAGGGGTTTGAATGAGGGTGTGGTAGGGCCCATATGGGTGCTCTGTTAGCAGGAGGGACGAGGGGCTGGTGTACAAGGGCCCCTGGGGGTCCAGGGAGTGGGTCCCGTCTGCGTCCCACGGCAGGACAGATCGACAGTAGATGAGAAGCGGGTGTTCGGGGACCACAAACCTGGGGTACTCTGGTATCGCTGAGCATTGGTAGTTGGGACTCGCGATTTTGTCCTTTGTGGAATCTTCACGTTGGAAGCTGGGCGGGGCGAACTCCGTGGGGTGCCCCCAAGTGAGGGTGGGGTGGTAGAATGGAGGCGAGAGGACGGGGGGCGGGGGGGTTCTCTCCTGGTGTCTGCGCAGGGGACGTCCCATCGCAGCGGGCTGGGGCTTCTGAGGGAAGCTCCGTGAGGGACGACGCCGCCTCTTCATCCGCTCCAACCTTCTGCGACTCCAGCAGGGATCTGCCGGGGTTTTCAACATGCCTGGGACCGACAGGCTCCTCCCCTCGCCCCTTCTCCTCTCTGCCAGACAGGGGCTTCTCCGTCGGGCGGGGCGCAGGCGTGGAGGCGGGGGGTCTTGGCCGGCCTCGCCGTGCCGCCGTGAAGTCCGCTAACCAGGGAGATGGAGTCCTTGCACAGGTCGTACTTCATGTGGTTGAAGAGGTGGGACTTCTCGTTGCAGGTGAAGGGACATTGGAAGCACTGGTACTTGAAGAGCTTTCCCGGCGGGCGGGGCACATAGTGCGGCCGCTTGGGCTTGCGTGCCTGGCCGGCGCTCATTCTCGCCACCGTCCCTGTGGGGGGCGCTCTTTCCCTTTCTCTTTTTTTCGGCTGGACGATAAGGGCGAGCGTGATCGGCTCTCGGTATACCAAAGCGCCTTGTCTTTCGAAAAAGTCAGATCCCAGAGAGCTGGGGCTTGGAAACGGTTCTTTGACCCTGATTCACGGCCACACGTACGTCCGTGTTTCTCCGGGCCTGTGGAGGGAGGGAAGGTTGGAGTGTTAGCACACTGAAACAAACTTTGCACTCAGTTAATTTTTCTGCCAACATTGTCAACTTGCCTGGTGGTTGAGGCAAGTTGTTTTTTTATTTTTCCTTTTTTCAACAACATAGTTTCCTCTCGATAATTTTAGTGTAATGTCTGTAATGTGGTGATGTAGTGTAACGTGGTATAGATCTGACAGATGTATATGTGTATTATAGTGTAGTGTGGTGTATATCCGACAGATTAATATTTGTAGTATAATGTAATATGGTCAATATCTGACAGATGTATATGTGTATTATAGTGTAGTGTGGTGTAGATCTGACAGATGGATGTGTGTCGTGTGAACAGGGCGTAGTGCGTGCAGTATTAGCAGCCTGTAGCGACTCGCCCTTCTCACTGAAACCAGAGCTTCAGGCGTGAGAAACTACAGCCTCCTGCTTCCCATGAGATCAGATGCGGGGCACGGATCCCACACCACGGGGTTTATGGGAGAAACCCCCTTTTACCTCTTTCCCTCAGAGAGGAAACGCCCCTTTTTCGGGGGGGGGAAAAAGGTTTTGGGAAAAGTGAGTGTTCCTACCTGACCTATTCGTGACACAGTACAGATTTCATAAACAGTGAAACCTGAATCTTCAGAAACAAATTTTTTTTTAAATATCTTGGCAATATGAAATGGGCACATTACATAATCAGGTTTTTACATACTTTTCTCTATCGTGTCTCTGCAAGGCTTTTTCAGGGAGACCGCATCCTGGTGTGTGTAT
This sequence comes from Synaphobranchus kaupii, assembly GCA_029718625.1. NCBI lineage: Eukaryota > Metazoa > Chordata > Actinopteri > Anguilliformes > Synaphobranchidae > Synaphobranchus > Synaphobranchus kaupii. The sequence continues at coordinate 20,474,588 of CM056387.1, read as the reverse complement.
GCGTTACAGGGTGTATATTTAAGTGTGTGTGTGCACGTGTGAAAGTGTGTTTGTGTTAGTATGTGTGTTTGTTAAATGGGGTTCCTGCATTGGCTTTAGACCCAGTGCTAAAACTCATGGCTTCTTCTGAAATTCATTAAAGTTGATTGGTCGACATGGTCACATGTTCAGTAAAGTTAATAATGATTGCAGCTGTGTCGTTAGGGAATAGGACGCAGCAAAAACAACAGAAATCTGTGGCATCCCAGGACCCAGGTTGCCTATGCCCAATCTAGATCAGGGATTCCCAAACTCAGTCCTAGGGACCACTGTTTGTGTTACAACCAATCTCGTGATCAGTTCAGGGTGTCGAAAACATGTGTTTTTAGTTCCACAACAATTTTTTTTTTTTTTTTACTTTAACTTAATTTAACATAATGCAAGTTTGGCTTGTTGTCATTTGCCGCTGTCTTTGAACTCTTAATTTCCACAGATGGTTTAGGTTCAGTGACCGTGTGTCCACGCTTTTAGCGATTAGGACCAAACGTTTTCACCTGTCAGTTGAAACCAGTTTAAAATGTAACATTTCAACAGGGATCATTTCTCATATAGCACATTACAAAGAATGAAAGTCGATCTGACTGATTAAATGTCCAGGGATGTGAATACGGAGCATTGATTCTTCATGGTGTTTGTCGCCGTTTCTAAGATAATATGGCCTTAATATTGCCAGATGGCATTAATAGTGTCTTATTCATGGCCAGATGTATGGCACAGTCTGTAGGGTGTAGGATGGCTGACTCTAAAGCCGTATACGAGACCCCCCCCAGCCCCCCCCCCCCCCCCCCCCCCCCCATGGCATCTTGTGAGCTGTGATCCTTTCTCTATCTGATACCCTCTCTAGGGCTGTCACCTTTTTCCAAAAATAGTGGAAAACGGTGGTAGAGCAGTTGCCGCTTGCATACCTTACAGGCAGCTCTCTCCTTGGTTGTTATTTTGTCTCCATTGGCAAAAGCACCTGTACTATTACCAAATGGCGCTCCTGAGGTGCGGTGGAGTTACAATTTTTCTTGGTTTCTCCATTTCGAATGTATAGCTTACAGGCTACGCAGAAAGCATGTCCCACACATTAACTTTATTTAGGCTACCTGACGGTGTACCCTCCAGACAACACAATAACACGGCTTGCTGTTTACCAGTCTCTTTGATATCGAGCGCTGCCGTGAGCTCAACACGGAGGAGCGCAGAGTGAAACTGGGCTCCTTATTTCGCCTAGGCAACAGAGTCACAATGTTTGAACCCTTAATTACCTTTTCAGAATTTTACATTTTCCTGAGATTCAAACAAGTTTGATTATCAAACGGGAAAAGTGCCGGCCCTAACCCTCTCTGCCTTCTACCTGTCGCCAATGAATACGAAAGCGGATTGGGCTCCGGAAAATACATTTTTAAATTTAGTAGCTTGTTACAATTTAGAGGTTGAAACAATAGTTGGAATGAAAGCCAACCTTCACAGTGGGTACCCAGGACTGAGTTTGTGAACCACTGATCTAGGTCCTAAATAGTCAATCATGTCCAGAACATAAATCTGGGGTGTATGATCGTCACGCATCTGTCAGCCTGTCACACACAATCACTGTTTCTCTCGCAGTAAAAACGCTTGAGGAACCTTTAGCCCGTCTGCCCGCACCACAGCCAGTGTCTAATGCCAAAATGAAATTTCACCGCGTTGGGCACACTGCTCTGAAATTATTAAACTTCAAAGAAGCTTTTAAGGCTTTCACTTAATTATAATTTATTTTAAAATGGAATTGCCTTCTGTAATTACGGTCCACGTTCTAAGCTGTAAATCGGTTTTTCGCCTATATTTTATGTTGATTAATGAATAGTCTCTTCAACCGCTAGATATTTCCCCTTGAATAGTGTGTCCTTAGCTATGTGTAGTGTTCTGCCTGGCATGCGCACATATTTAAATCAGACCGCTGTGGTGGCTAGTCCAGTGGATGTGATGAGAGACAGGGAGTCCCAGGTGAGCCTTACCTGCAGAGCTGGTTATCATCAGGTCCAGAGGCTCCGGTTAGCAGCAGCGCCTGTGTGCTGCACCTGTCCTGCGTCTCTGAAACGGTCTGGGAGTCTCTCTCGCTCTGATTGGCAGTCCCAGTGGGCGGGGCTTCCTCTTACGCAGTGGGGCCCTGAGGCTGCGCTTGTGCGCCTGATACGAGTCCAGCCCCGAGCCACGCTTTACCGCTGCTCCGCCCAAACTGTACCTGCGTTTGTGTGTGAGAGAGAGAGAGAGAAAAGTGTGTGTGTGTGAGTGTGTATGAGAGAGTGGGGGAGAAATCTGTGTGTGTGTGTGTGTGTGTGTGTGTGTGTGTGTGTGTGTGTGTGTGTGTGTGTGTGTGTGTGTGTGTGTGTGTGTGTGTGTGTGTGTGTGTGTGTGTGTGTGTGTGTGTGTGTGAAAGGGAGATAAATCTGTTTATATGAAAGCGCGAGAAAGAAAGAAGTGTGTGTGTGTGTGTGTGTGTGTGTGTGTGTGTGTGTGTGTGTGTGCGCGCGTGAGAGTGTGAAAGCGAGAGACGTAGGAGAGGGGTGTGTGTTTCCAAGTGCCTGCGTGAATGTGTTGTGTGTTTAATAGTTGATGAAGGTATGCAGAGGTGGAGCTGGTTGTAGGTGACAGAGGTGTAGTTTAGAGAGGTAGTTGGTAGGTGATGGTAGTTGTGGTTTAGTGTGGAGAGGTGATTGTAGGTGACGGAGAGATACGTAGTTGTAGGTGAAGGAGGTGTTGTGTGGAGAGGAGGTTGTAGGTGATGGAGTTGTAGTGTGGAGAGGTAGTTGTAGGTCATAATAATAATAATGATAATGCCTGCCATTTCTTGACACTCAAAGCGCTGATGAGGGGGAAACCCAACCACCACCAATGTGTAGCACCCACCTGAGTGATGCAACGGCAGCCATTTTGTGCCAGAATACTCACCACACATCAGCTGAGGTGGAAAGGGAGAGAGATTATTTAGCCAATTGAACTGTGACAGAGAGATAGTTGTAGGTGACGGAGGTGTCGTGTGGAGAGGTGGGGCTGGCTGTAGGTGACGGAGGTGTAGTGTGGAGAGGTGGGGCTGGCTGTAGGTGACAGGTGTAGTGTGGAGAGGTGGGGTTGGCTGTAGGTGATGGAGGTGTAGTGTGTACAGGTGGGGCTGGCTGTAGGTGACAGGTGTCGTGTGGAGAGGTGGGGTTGGCTGTAGGTGATGGAGGTGTAGTGTGTACAGGTGGGGCTGGCTGGAGGTGACAGGTGTCGTGTGGAGAGGTGGGGCTGGTTGTAGGTGACAGGTGTAGTGTGGAGATGGGGCTGGCTGGAGGTGACAGGTGTAGTGTGGAGAGGTGGGGCTGGTTGTAGGTGACAGGTGTAGTGTGGAGAGGTGGGGCTGGCTGGAGGTGACAGGTGTAGTGTGGAGAGGTGGGGCTGGCTGTAGGTGACAGGTGTCGTGTGGAGAGGTGGGGCTGGCTGTAGATGACGGAGGTGTCGTGTGGAGAGGTGGGGCTGGCTGGAGGTGACGGAGGTGTCGTGTGGAGAGGTGGGGCTGGCTGGAGGTGACGGAGGTGTCGTGTGGAGAGGTGGGGCTGGCTGGAGGTGACAGGTGTAGTGTGTAGAGGTGGGGCTGGCTGGAGGTGACGGAGGTGTCGTGTGGAGATGTGGGGCTGGCTGTAGGTGACAGGTGTAGTGTGTACAGGTGGGGCTTGCTGTAGGTGACAGGTGTAGTGTGTACAGGTGGGGCTGGCTGTAGGTGACAGGTGTAGAGTGCAGGTGGGGCTGTAGGTGACAGGTGTGTTTACAGGTGGGGCTTGCTGTAGGTGACAGGTGTAGTGTGTACAGGTGGGGCTGGCTGTAGGTGACAGGTGTAGTGTGCAGGTGGGGCTGTAGGTGACAGGTGTAGTGTGTACAGGTGGGGCTGGCTGTAGGTGACAGGTGTAGAGTGCAGGTGGGGCTGTAGGTGACAGGTGTGTGTACAGGTGGGGCTTGCTGTAGGTGACAGGTGTAGTGTGTACAGGTGGGGCTGGCTGTAGGTGACAGGTGTAGTGTGCAGGTGGGGCTGTAGGTGACAGGTGTAGTGTGTACAGGTGGGGCTGGCTGTAGGTGACAGGTGTAGTGTGCAGGTGGGGCTGTAGGTGACAGGTGTGTGTACAGGTGGGGCTTGCTGTAGGTGACAGGTGTAGTGTGTACAGGTGGGGCTGGCTGTAGGTGACAGGTGTAGTGTGCAGGTGGGGCTGTAGGTGACAGGTGTAGTGTGCAGGTGGGGCTGTAGGTGACAGGTGTAGTGTGTACAGGTGGGGCTGGCTGTAGGTGACTCTCATGTGTTTCTCTTTGCTCCCCCGCAGTGGTGCCCCTCATCCTGAAGGCCCTGACATACGATGAGAAGCGAGGCGCTTGCAGCGTGGGGTCCAACGTGCGGGACGCCGCCTGCTACGTGTGCTGGGCCTTCGCCCGCGCCTACGAGCCGCCCGAGCTCAAGCCCTTCGTCACGGATATCGCCAGGTAAGGCTCCTCTTCCTCGCCCTTACCTGTCCCTCAGTAGGTAGCGTACAACACATCGATTCCATCGATTCTCTAGGCTAACTGCTGGTTATTATCCATTGTTCTTCGTCTAGCGGAAATTGCTGGGACGTCCTGTAGTTAGACCAGGGGCAGGCAACCCTGGTCCTGGAGAGCCGCAGGGTCTGCTGGTTTTTGTTGTTACTCGCCACTTAATTGATCAATTGAAGCAGTTGATTACACAGTTAACTCACCTCGCCTGGTTTCTTTGGTCTAAGTCAGGGGTGTCCAATCTTATCCGGAAAGGGCCGGTGTGGGTCCAGGTTTTTGTTTTAGCCCAGCACTACAACACCTGATTCAACTAATTAACTAATCATGCTCTTCAATCAGACCTTGATAAATATAATCAGGTGTTGTAGTGCTGGGCTAGAACAAAAACCTGCACCCACACCGGCCCTTTTCGGGTAAGATTGGACACCCCTGGTCTAAGTAGTCGTACTTAAGGTGAAAATAAAAACCAGCAGACCCTGCGGCTCTCAAGGACCAGGGTTGACTACCCCTGAGTTAGACAGTCTGGCTCCTGTAGTGTCTATGGTACGTGTATAGCCGTGTATGTATGGGTGCCTGGGCCTTGTGTGCTTACGGGGGAAACAGGTGAGCTCATGTGTTCTGCCAGGTGATGCGATGCTTTCTCACCTCTACTGGAAATGACTCCGCTTCTGTTTCACACCTTATTTACGTCCTGAAACCCCCCGGCCCCCACCCCATCCATCATATACGCTCAATTAAACACTGACACACCTTTTCTCTCACACTGATAAGACTCCTGCCCCTAAGGGAGTCTCCTGTAAATCTCTCTCTCACAAACACAGAAATAACAAAGCTAGAAGTAATTATATAATTTAGTATACATAAGCAGCATATACATATAAGCAGTATATACCAGGGGTAGGCAACCCTAGTCCTGGAGTGCTGGGGACGGTCCTGGTTTTTGCTTCATCCAAACCTATAACTACACAACTGATTTAGTTTAAATGAATCAGGAGGACTGAATGCAGGTAATGTGCTGGAGGCGTTTCACCATTCACAGTATTCAGGCTCAGACTTTTAATCATCCGTCAAACTCTTGCGATCAAACTCAGGTGGAACAAAAACCAGAAACGTGACCAGCACTCCAGGACTAGGGTTGCCTACCCCTGGTATATATAGTGTATGTTAATATATATACACAGGCACATACGCTTAATATGTGCACACGCACGTGTGTAATGTGTATATATCCATACACAGATGTCACATGATGCCACGCTGTCTCGTTCAGTTTGCACTCTGACCCATAACTCTGACCTATAAGTCTGTAGGCTGTGAGATGGGCGTCGCTGTATCTCTCCCCGTTAGCCGCTACAAAGCTCCCCCCCCCTGCCCCGAGCGGAGCCGCCGTGCCGTCGCCCACGGCGACGTGTCCTGTCCTGCCCGGCCCAGAGGCCCCGCGTCACGCCGCTGCCGGGTTTCGCCTGGGCTGCTGGGAGTTTCGCTCTCGCCCCGCCGCTCGGACGTGCGGGGACTTGCCCCCCGTTTCATCGCCGACACGCTCTCCCCCAAACAAACCGCCGGCTCCCGCTGGGAAAACTGGGCCGGCCCGTTCACACGCCGCCCTGGCCCCCTTTCCACTTCCCTCGAAACCCAAACCCAGGAGTCCCCGCCCTCGCTGCACCTGAATCACTGGCGCCCGCAGGGGGGAGGAGCCCATGTGATTACTCCCAGTCAGTGAGCCCCTATCCCAAATGATGAAAGGCTAATCACACTGCCTAAGGCACCCAAGACCAAGTGTGCCGGGGACAAACACTTTTTAAAAATGTTTAAAAAGAATATATGTATGAGATTTATGTTTGTGTGTACGTGTATATAAAATACGCACATAGCCATGGAAAAAATTAAGAGGTCAAATTTTCACAGTTTATGGGCATGTATCTGTGTAAAATCTGACTTTTGATATTCTTTTATAAACTATTGACCACATTTGGTTTTAATTCCAAACAAAAAATATTGTCATTCGGAACATTTATTTGCAGAAAACTGGGGGAAAAAGCAGAAAAATGCTAAAAATACACAGTGATCTTATACTTTGAATAATGCAAACTAAACACGTTTATTCCCATAAATAAATAATAAAAATAGCATTGTCTTCACTCTTAGGAAGGGTTCAACAATCGATATTTGGTGGAGTAACCCTGATATTTCTTCTAAAAATATTGGGGTCTCTCAATTTTCACTCGTGGATAATTCTCCCATGCTGCCTTCCTGTGCTGCGTATGACATAATGGCCGACGGAAAGTCACAAATACACTGTGCTGGCGAGACTATTTGACTTTGTTGGATGGATTAGATTATTTGTTGGTGTGTTTTGACTTTGGCCCGTTTCCCTCTCCTGCAGCGCGCTCCTGATCACAGCCGTGTTCGACAGGAACGTCAACTGTCGAAGAGCGGCGTCCGTGAGTACCGTATCATCTGACTCGGTGAAGCGGTAAAACGTGTGCCGAGATGATAATGACTCTCTATCCCCCTTCTTCTTTTGTCCTCTTTGTATTAGGCAGCCTTCCAGGAGAATGTGGGCAGACAGGTGAGCGCACACAGGGACCCGCTTCACACACTGCCAGTCACAGGAACACTAACTCCTCAACACTAACTCCTCAACTCGCTTTTTTTTATATTGAGAATCACAGAAACATTAACTCGATTCACTTTTTTTTTTCCATTGAGAATCACATAAATACTAACTTTTCAACTCACTTTCTTCACTGAGAATCACAGGAACACTAACTCTTCGACTCACTTTTTTTCTATTGAGAATCACAGAAACATTAACTCGACTCACTTTTTTTCCATTGAGAATCACAGAAACACTAACTCTTCAACTCACTTTTTTTCCATTGAGAATCACAGAAACACTTAACTCTTCAGCTTTCATTGAGTTTATTCCATCTTTCTAAGTAATCAAAGAAATGAATAGTGCATAACATTGTTATTTGCAATGCACCATTTGGACTGTGTGTGAATGTGCCGTATTTAAAATACATGGGTTATTGATTCATGTTGAAAGCAGTAATGTGGATGACTGGTGCTTTCTCTGCAGGGGACCTTTCCCCACGGTATTGACATCCTCACAGCCGCTGACTACTTCGCCGTGGGAAACCTGAACAACTGCTACCTGAGTATCAGGTGAGAGAGAGGAGGTTGTGCTACACCCATTTCTGCTACCTGAGTATCAGGTGAGAGAGAGGAGGTTGTGCTACACCCATTTCTGCTACCTGAGTATCAGGTGAGAGAGAGGGGGTTGTGCTACACCCATTTCTGCTACCTGAGTATCAGGTGAGAGAGAGGAGGTTGTGCTACACCCATTTCTGCTACCTGAGTATCAGGTGAGAGAGAGGGGGTTGTGCTACACCCATTTCTGCTACCTGGGCACCAGGTGAGAGAGAGGGGGTTGTGCTACACCTATTTCTGCTACCTGAGTATCAGGTGAGAGAGAGGGGGTTGTGCTACACCCATTTCTGCTACCTGAGTATCAGGTGAGAGAGAGGGGGTTGTGCTACACCTATTTCTGCTACCTGAGTATCAGGTGAGAGAGAGGGGGTTGTGCTACACCTATTTCTGCTACCTGAGTATCAGGTGAGAGAGAGGGGGTTGTGCTACACCTATTTCTGCTACCTGGGCACCAGGTGAGAGAGAGGGGGTTGTGCTACACCTATTTCTGCTACCTGAGTATCAGGTGAGAGAGAGGGGGTTGTGCTACACCTATTTCTGCTACCTGGGCACCAGGTGAGTGTAGACCTGTGCTGTACCAGTGAAAACATGCTCTCTCCTAGAGGAGTCGTGCTGGGACCGTGGGCTTCACCCTTAGAGACACAAACCCTTATTCAGGATAAGCGACACAGCAAATGTCTCATTACACACTGATTACGCACTGACAGTGTCTGATTACTCACTGATTGCACACTGACAGTGTCTGACTACACACTGATTGCACACTGACAGTGTCTGATCGATTACACACTGATTACACACTGACTACACACTGACAGTGTCTGATTACAAACTGATTATTACACAGTGTCCATGGTACAGCTGTAGCTTCAGAACCTCTCTGCAGGATAGGTCGGCAGTTCCTCACCTGTGAATCACGCCGGTGTTATCTGACCGCTGTGATATGTGGGTGAGGGTTAAAAAAAAGCTCTGAACTCAGAGGCGCCGTCTGTGTTATTCCCGGGATTCGCCATCCCATCATCAGCGGGAAGATGGACGAGAGGGGAAAATTCCAACCCACCGGCAATGACTGGAACTCTGAATCATCCTCTCTGTGAGGACAGCGTGTTGCCGTGGCAACCTAACCCCAGCCCTCACACCCTCTCTTTGCTCCTACCCCACAGTGTGTACGTCGCAAGCTTCCCAGAATACACCAGGCCTTTGATCGACCACCTCGTGGCCAGGAAGGTGAATCACTGGCACGGGTAAGACTCTGATGCCCACGCCCAGCGTTTGACCCCCAGAACTCATCTCCCCTTCCATAAAAAACATACTTCATAACACAAATAACTATGGCATATAATAATGAATGATGATACAGTTGAGAACATGGATAAATTAACGTGTGTAGAGAATTCAAAGGCATGTTTATAAAAAGTGAGGATTGTGTGGCTGGTTACAGAGGAATCCGGGAGCTGGCCACTAAAGCCCTGCACAACCTGACTCCACAAGCTCCTGACTACATGGCCAACACTGGTGAGTGATGTCATCACACATGGCCAACACTGGTGAGTGATGTCATCACACATGCCCAACACTGGTGAGTGATGTCATCACACATGGCCAACACTGGTGAGTGATGTCATCACACATGGCCAACACTGGTGAGTGATGTCATCACACATGCCCAACACTGGTGAGTGATGTCATCACACATGGCCAACACTGGTTGTCTTCACTGATTGTGATGTCTACAGAAAAGTGATGAGTAATTTGGTGACATTACAAATGCAGTATTGTTTTGTGCACCTTCACTTTCAGTTCTGCCACAGATGTTGCCCATGGCAACGGGTCTGGACATGCACGGACGACACGGAGCCATTTTGGCTTGTGCCGAGATCACCCACGCCCTGTACAAACTGACCTCTCAGACCAGCAGGTAACCACACGCCCGGCCCTTCATCGACCGCACTGGTATTTCTAAACCTCAGTGCGGTCTCTAAAGCTATGACTGTGCCCTTGGCTGTTTGTTCCGTTACAGGCCGGTGACAGACGTCCTCCCTTCTGACTGCGTGGAGGGGTTAAAGGTCATTCACCAGAAGGTCAGTGTGCAGGAATGTCTTTTGCATCATAAAAGGGACAATGTGATAAATCCTTACCTTAAAAATGTGCCTTTCTTTCCTGTCTTCAGCTCTTTGACAGACAGCAGTACAGGTGAGACCCACAATGCATTGCACCTACAGAGCTGATTGCACACTGACTCTCACAGGGTGCAGTTCTGTTCTTACGTACTCGTGTTTGGCTCATTTCGCCCATGCAGTAGCTGTGCTGTGGTAGATATATATATATATATATATAGATTAGCTGCATATAGATTAGTTAGCAGATATAGGTAGTGAACTCAAAATCTCATACATTACAGGCATTTAGCAGATGTAACTTACACAACTTTGTGATGCTATGTAGTATCTATTTATACAGCTAGATATGTACTGAACCACGTCAGGTTGTGCACTTTGCTCAAGGCTACAACTGCACTGCCTTACGAGGGAATCAAACCTGCAACCCTTAGGTTACAAGGCCAGTTCTCTAACCATTATACTACACTGCCGCCCATATTGGTGATTAAAACAAGGATTTATCCAGGCAGGTGGAAAAGCACTTTGTAGTCAGATCACACACATAGTTGGTTTAGAGCAGGGCCCCGCCCAGCCTGCTGAAGGTTAGCAACACGGACAGAAGCGGTTGTATTGCTGTTATTTATGAATGATTTAACGATGGCTCTGCTCTTTCTCACCCTACAGGGGTTTTGGTGGGGAGCTGATGAGACCGGCAGGTAACTGTGGTGACCACTCGCCATTTTTGTCTTAAGGCCCAGTTCCACCAGCAGGGACTGTAACTATAATGAATGGCTAAAATGTTAATAATTTTTCCACTGGTATAGAACAATGGGAGTGGCTAACAGTGCCCAATGGTGTCCAGCACCTGCAGGTACATAGAAAGGTGTGTTTAGCAGTGTATGTCTGTCTGAAATGTAACGATGCTGTTATACCCTTTCCGCTCTTCCTCTCCCCCCTCTCTTCCTCTCTTTCTCTCTCTCCCTTCCCCCCAGTCTGTGCTCTGATAGAGAAGTTGTCTCTGTCCAGGATGCCGTTTAAGGATGACCCAGTTCTGGGTAAGTGTCGCATTAGCCTTGCGGGATGTGGAAGAAGGGGCACACGGTGTATAATGCTGTGATGCGTGTGGGGGAGGGGTGAGTGGGTGGGGACAGTGTTTGATTGGCAGGTCAGTGATGAGGTCATCGCTGTGTCTCAGTTGGATGGCAGTGATACGTGTGGGGGAGGGGTGAGTGGGTGGGGACAGTGTTTGATTGGCAGGTCAGTGATGAGGTCATCGCTGTGTCTCAGGTGGATGGCAGTGGTTGATTGATGACTGCTTGAAGAGCCTTCACCTGTTCTCCAGCTCAGCTAAACAGGGCATTAAGGTATACACACACACACACACACACACACACACGCATACACACGCTCAGCTGTAGTCTCTGTGTGTAATGCTGTCCTGTGCCTGTAGGAGGCGACGGTGCAGGCTCTGGCCGCTCTGTGTGAGGAGTATTACCAGGCCGAGCCGGGCGTCGCCGACCCCGACATGCAGGGTGAGTTTGACTGAGAGCACAGGGTCATTAAATAAGATGGGTCAGTTTTGTATGCTGTTGGGAAAGCTTTCCATTTTTACAGTGTCTGTCTGTCTGTGTGTGTCTGTGTGTCCGTACAGAGCTGCTGGTGAGTCAGTACATCACGGCGCTGAAGAATCCGGAGGTTCTGATCCGGTCTGGCTGTGCCCTGGCCCTGGGATCACTGCCCCGATTCATGATACAGAACAAACTGCAGCAGGTACCGCACGCACACACACTCACTCACGCACACACACTCACTCACGCACACACA
>CM056387.1:20217895-20460395 GCA_029718625.1 Synaphobranchus kaupii | reverse complement strand
AGCCCGCAGTGCCTCACATCCCCCACAAGGAGGAGCTGCTGAGCATCTTCCCCGCGTGAGTGAGCGTCATCGCCTCACACACAGGCACCGCTCCACCGCTGTCCGCCGTATCACGGGGTTCCCTGCCTCTGATCTCTGGCCCCAAATCTGGCCCCTTTAACCTTTATAAACAGGCTGAACTTTTACTGACAGCAAGTTCACACATGGGGTGTATACGTGACAGGGTGGTTGACTTTACGTGGAAATAGTGCAACAGCCTACATGCTCACAATGAACAAGCAGGCAAAGCCATGCTCATGGAAACATGGCTAGTACGTTTTGCTAACTAGCCGAGTTAAATATCACACACACCCTGCGTTTGGCAGTTAACCTCCCTGAGGGCCCAGGAGAGAGCGCGGGTTTGTAAACGCTCCTTTGGTGAAAGCCTTTTGGGGGACCCCTGGTTTATGCCCCCCAGATACCGGTCATGTGACTCTACCGAGACTTGTGAGGAGCGGCGTTTGATCACGCCGCAAAGCGGCTGCTAATTTCTGCGCGGTCAGGGCCGTCGATCACAGAGAGGGACGGGGACCGGGTTCAAAGGGAGGCGCCCGAGGGAGGCCTGCCGTGCACGCGCGAACATGCGTGCGCGCTCAAGTGCACGCTCAAACATGCGTGCGCGCTCAAGTGCACGCTCAAACGCACGTGCACACGCATACGAACAAAGCCGCCACAGCCACACTAAAGTGTAGAGAGTGGAGATGGAGCAGCGGTTACCCCCTGAGGTCTTACTGAAACACTGTTGCATAGGCCACAGCGCAGAGGCACTGACTGTGTAGCTCCCATTGGTTTTGTCTCTAAGGGTTCTGTTACTGTTCTCATTTATGTACAATAGAGAGGTCAAGAGATCCCACAGAAACATTGACCATACTCTGACCCTGTGCATTCTGCATTAATCTCTCTGTGTCGACCTCTGACCTTGCGTTCGCAGTGTTAACCTCTACCACAGCACCCTGTGTGTGTCACCCTCTGACTCTACATTCTCTATTGACCTCTGACCCTGCACTCTGTATGTTGACCTCTGACCCTGCACTCTGTGTGTTGACTTGGCTCTGTGTGTATTGACTCTGCACTCTGTATGTTGACCTCTGACCCCATGCTCTGTATGCTGACCTCTGACCCTGCACTGTGCGTGTTGTAGGGAGGAGGCCGACCATCTGAACTGGAACGCTCCATCGCAGGCCTTCCCCCACATAACCCAGCTCCTCCGGCTGCAGCAGTACCAGTACCACACTCTGCTGGGCCTGACCGTGTCCGTGGGCGGGCTCACCGAGACCACAGTACGTACCGAACGCAGCGTCAGCACTCCCAAGAGAGCCACAACAGCTCACGCTAACGCTGGAGCGCTACCAGCCTCCGGTCAGCATGAGGGGCTGTCTGCCCGCCACAGGCTAATGACCGTGATGTTATGTCATCATCACCCCTCTAAATTTAAAAACATCAGTTGTTTCACTGTGCGCATTACACTCGCTCCGTGTCACACTCCGTTGGGTCGGGATCTCTTTCCATGATTACTGTCATAATATCTTAAACCCGAGGTTGTGTGTTTTTGTTTTATTTTGAATATACCTGTTGGTGAGTCAGAGTTAGAGTAACTTTATTCATCGTTCATGATATGTGCTTTCTTGGTACAACAAGACGAGACGACGCATTTCTACATTGCGTAATAAATTTCTATAAGACAAGCCATCAAAGGCTCACATCAGCTATCACAAAGAAAGCGCTCATAATTTTTTTACTTTTCTCGCAGTGTCTGTGGTTGATGTTACACGCTGGCAGGCTTGTGTGTAAAAGGTGTGTTGGTGGGCGTGACCTGTGCTGATCTCTGACCCTTGACCCCTCTCAGGTGCTGTTCTCAGCGCAATCTCTGTTTGACCACATGAGGACCATCCAGCAGGACCGTCCCGCACTGGAGCAGTTCGGAGCCACCCTGCTGCGCATCTTCAGGGACCATCTGCACATCGACAGGTAGGGCCTGCAGAACTGAGGCTGTGCTGATAGAGCTGACCAATGAGGAGCCAGCTCTGCGTAGGTAGAGCTGACCAATGAGGAGGCAGCTCTGTGCTGATAGAGCTGACCAATGAGGAGCCAGCTCTGCGTAGGTAGAGCTGACCAATGAGGAGGCAGCTGACCAATGAGGAGCCAGCTTTGCGTAGGTAGAGCTGACCAATGAGGAGGCAGCTGACCAATGAGGAGCCAGCTTTGCGTAGGTAGAGCTGACCAATGATGAGGCAGCTCTGTGCAGATGGAGCTAACCAATGAGGAGGCAGCTCTGCATAGGTAGAGCTGACCAATGATGAGGCAGCTCTGTGCAGATGGAGCCTGTACACATCAAGGAAAAGACAGTTGTTCTGCAGTAGAAGTCGTGGTGTATAGTGTAATGTAGAGACACAGTGTAATAAAGTGTGAAACAGTGCCATTTGATGCTCTCTTTGTGTTCCTCCTCTATCCTAAGAGTATCCATCCCGCTCCTGAAGATGGTGGACCAGATGTTGGCCAGATGTTGCTTCGACATCTTCACCAGTGATGACGAGTGAGTGTAACAGAGCCTCGGGCCCCTCAAGGGGATGATTAATGACCTTTGCACCAGTGTCTTCAGATATCCAGCAGTGCCACTCTGCTGCATCCTCCGATATCCCACAATGCCATATAAACACGAGAGCAGTGCAGAAAGCCGTCCGACCTATGCTGCTCCCCCTGTGGCCAAGTGTACATTGTCCCTCATGTTTGTGTTGGTTAACCAAGTTAATGTCTTTCTATTGTTTGTTCGTTTACTTTTACAAAAGGAGTTTAAAAATGTAATTACAGGCATACATTGAGTATGCCATTTACAGAATACTTGCGTATGCAGGAACTGTAGCGGTTGAATAAAAAATTGAAATAGAGTGAGGTAAAAAACTAAACAATGAAATAACAAATGCTAATTGTACAGTAATACACGATACCATGCAATAGAGTTGTTTATGATTGTTTTTCACGCTAGATTTGAACACTGATGAGTTTTATCAGACGTTTTGGTAGTATGAGTTGTATGGTAGTATGATAATGAGATCTATCTGGGTATGATCATGAATTGTATGAGGACTGAATCATAGATTGTTTATACTCACCAGATACTCAGCTTTGTGTTCTTAACACTGCAAGTCCCTGTCTCTCTACCAGTAAATCCAAAACGTTCCTTTTGATGTGTCTTTTATGAAAGTTTATGAAGGGGCTGGTCAAAATAACACCGTACGCCACGCTTTACAACTTAGCCATTTAGCAGAAGCTTTTAGCCAGAGACTTGCGTGCTTAAAACCGCGCTTATGAATGCGCTTTCCAGTAATATGTGGAAACTCCTGCAGTTTAGAAGCAGGGCGGGGTAAAGGTGAGTCGATAGGATCTGTGATGGAGCCTCAGCGAACGCTCTCAGGGACCTCAGAGAATGTAGAGTTGGGTCCTGTCAGCGAGGCGGAGGGGCCCGGGGGGAGGGGCCCGGGGGGAGGGGCCCGGGGGGAGATGCCTGCTTTCATTAGACTTCAGCCACAGACCTGTGGAGCTAAAGAGGGGGTGGAGCTAAAGACGGGGTGTCCCAGTGGTGTAGGCTGTAAGAGCTCCGTTCGCGTGCTCGTTGCGAGCCACGACGGCTGCGGTTTGGGTCCTGCCAGGCGACCTTTGACATTCCTGTCTCTGCCCTGTGCTGTCCAATAAAGCTGAGAAGCCCTAAAAAAGGGAAAAAAAATACCTGTGGAACTAACGCAGCTGGACGGCCGTTGTGTGCGTGTGCACGTGTGTGTGCGTGTGCGTACGGCCGGAGGGAAACCGAATCCAGATGTGCGCCAGGGAAGAAAGCGGGGTCTTTGTGCTCGGGGTTTGAGTGGCGGCCGGGAGATTTTTGGGTAACACGGCGGAGCGCTGAGCCCGCAGGGAGAAGGGAAATGAGCATAACAGTAATCATAATTATCATAATTATCATAATAATCAGTGTAATCTAATGAAGCCGTGCTGAAGCCTGTTAAAGACCCCCTGCAGGGCCCTCTCTGTGTGTGTGTGTGTGTGTGTGTGTGTGTGTGTGTGTGTGTCTGTTTCAGTATCTGTTTGTGTGCGTGCATGTGTTTTCGTGTGTCTGTGTGTGTGGTGTGCCATCCTTCAAACTTGTGGTTAGCTGTGTGTGTCTGCATATGAATATTTATTTATTTAGCCTATATTTCTTGTATAATTCTGTTTTTGTATTGATGTTATCCAAGTGCATTTCTTTCTTAGCGGCCGTTAAAGAGCTTTAAAGTGAAGCGTTGTGTTTTCCCTGCAGTCACCCGTTCTGTGTGGAGCTGCTGGCTCTGTGTAAAGAGGAGATAAAGAAGTCCAAAGATGTCCAGAAACTCCGCTCCAGCATCACAGTGTGAGTGCCACGCCCTCACGCTTCAGACACCATGTCCTCACATACAAATACACACACTGACACAGACACACACACACACAGACACAGACTCGCACACACATGCAAACACACACACACACACACACACCGACAGACACACACACCCACACACAGACGCACGCACACACACAGCTGTTGTGGAAGAAATGTGGTGTTTGTGTGAGTCTGCTGTGATTGACAGGGAGAGGGGTGTTATTCCTCTTGAAAGCACAAGATCAGCAGAACTGAACATCTGCTTGTTTACCTCTCGCCTTGCCTCCCCTCCCTCCCTCTATCCCTCCCTCTCTCTCCCCCTCCTTCTCTCTCCCTCTCTTTCTCTGGTTTGTCTGTCTCTTTCCCTCCCTCTCTCAGGTTCTGTGGGATGATCCAGTTTCAGGGAGAGATCCGGAAGCGGGTTCTGTTTCAGCTCCTGCTCTTGCTCTGTCACCCATTCCCCGTGGTGAGTCCCACACAGGAGGGGGCGGGGCCTGTATATGGGGCGGGGCCAGTGGAGAGGGGGCGGGGTGCGATGGCTTCTTGTGACTGAACGTGTTCTGCTTCCCACCCTGCAGATCAGGAAAACCACAGCTGGCCAGGTGTACGAGATGCTCCTCACCTACGACGACGTCATCGACCCTTCCGTCCTGGATGACGTCATGACCCAGCTGAGTGACACCAACTGGTCAGTGATGGTTTCGGGGCTGTGACGCTGGGAGGGCGGCTGGCCCGGCAGCCCCACAAGGCTGTGCATAGTCTCCCAGAAACGGGGAGTCTTGTTTGGCGGGATTGTCCTCGCCTCGACATCGACTCCTCTGGTCGAGGGAGTGTATGCCTCCAGCACAGTGACTGTTAATTGACAGAGGATGTTGCCATGCCAACAAACATAATGGGGGAATTGGTGGAAAATAACAGTCAACAAAGTTTAAAATAAAAATTAAAAATCACTCATAATTATATTGGTTATAGTAGAATACTTATTATGATGATGATTTCCTGCAGTGAACAGATTGCTGGATTCAGAGGATGTCGTGCACTCACGCCCCCGTTTACCCATGTCTCTGTCATTCAGGGAAGAGAAACTGTGCGTGGTGCGTGACTACAGGAATCAGCTCTGTGATTGGCTGGGAGTTCCGAAACCTACTCTGGTTGCCAAGGTGATGTTCTGGGGGCTGTTTTTGCAGGGCTCCGTTTAGTTCAGTCCAGTTGACTTTGCTTGACAGGAGCAAATAAAAGCGAATAAATAAATGAAATTGAACAGCATCTTTATAGAATCAAACATTTCGAGATTATATGTAGATAATATGAATGTTTGTGTCTGTTTGCTTATAGGGCCCAGCTCAGTGAGCCCCGCCCCAGCCCAACTACTCAACCACAGCACTGGACTTGGATCTGAGGAGAGCACCCATTCCTTCTCTCTTTCTCTCCCTCTATCACTCTCTTTCTTTCTTTCTCTCCCTCTATCTCTCTCTTTCTTTCATTCTCTCTTTCTCTCTGTCCCTAATACAAATCTAAATTGGCTTTATTGGCATGACAAGTCTTGAGCGTACAAAAAATGGTTTAACCAGGAATAATAATATTAATAATTAAATGGAGTGGAGGATTAATAACTACCATAAGCATTAATAATAACCATTAACATTGCTACTAAGTATAAATATGTAAAACATTTAAAAATAATTCAAGTATCATATAAAATTATAAAAATGTAATTTAATAAAAATAGAAGAGTATAAACTACGGCAAGCTGTCCTGGGGTCAAAGTGATGCTGTTGCTGCCTGTTCACTGGGCCTCGGGTTATCATCATTCTATTTAAGTGCCTTTTTGGAAGGACATATTTCACAATGCAAGAAGAATACCTCCTCTATCGCTCTCTCACTCTGTCGTTGTCTATCTTCTCTCTCTCACACACTCTCTCCGTCTGTGAGTTTTCAGTCCATGTGTAGTCTGACTGACCAGGCGACCCTGTGATGATCTCAATAAACACACAAAACTGTTTTAATATGACTTATGTTACTTATTATATTCCACCACCCTGTGTGTCTGTCCGTCCGTCCGTCCGTCTGTGTGTGTTTGTAAGTTATGTTCTTAAAGATCAGATAGAGGTTTCACGAATGATTGTATTAGTGTGCTTCAAACCTTTTGGATGTTTGTTTTTTTTTCTCAGTAAAATCTGATGACTATCATGACGTGAGTCGAACGCTGGTCACTGCGTGTTTCCTGGAAGCTACAGAAAACAGCCCGGAGGTGTTTTTTCAGATTGTGTCTGTGCCTGGATTTCAAGATTTTTCAATTAGATTATTCTTTATGAAATATGCAGCCTTGGAATTGTAAGATAATTTGTGCGGCTACTCCAGTAGTCATCTGTGGCCGTTTCCAACCCAGAGTATCACGATATTAGTCGGGGAGGGGGGGTAAAGAGAATCCCCCCATTGTGATGTCACAGTTGAGTGGGGTGTTGGGGGTGTGTCCTGCTATGGCACAATGCAATAGCATTGTGAGAAGGGAGGGTTTTAGGCAAGGGGCCAAAACCTGGGCTTCGCTGTTGAAGCTCACTTCCTGGTCTTGTTGAGAGCGTTGCTCTCTGGCGCCAGTGCGGTTGGCTCCAGTGGAGCTCTTTCAGGCCCCTTTTTCAATGCAAGACGATGGTACCCAATGCGTTCAAAATACAAAGTCATTAAATTTTTCCCACGGGAACATGTAGTCGCTATAGGTTCTTTTTCTTGGTCTGCTGGCTCCCCATGTGCCGATTTGTTATTGTGTCGTTTGGACATAATTGTAATATTTTTTGGACCAATCCGGGACAGCTTGTGGGACTTCCGAGTTAGTGCACGTCACTGGTATCTCAAGCGCTTAGCGGTCAAACCGGCCCAGACTTAATGACAATATAAGGGTCCCCCTGCTTCCTACTCCGTCTTTGGCTACAATTTGTGTACAACTTGGCAGCACCTCCCACGGCTTCAAACGCTTTTCACAAGCCCATGGACAGTCAATGGGTGACGTCACAGTCACTCCTGTCCATATTTTTATACTAAAAGCAGTTTCTTTCCCTAATATGTAGCGTGACGCAAATGGGAAGATGATATTGTTCCTGTTTCCTGTATGACTTGCTTTCAGTCGGAAGCCAGTTGGTAGTTGTTTGGTCTTTTCTTGAACACAATGGCATTTAGGGCTTTGACCTTTGCTTTGGCTGTGCAACCTCATAGTTTTGGTTCCTTTTGGCCGACAGGCTACATTACTTTGGCTTGTGGATTTTCACATATTCCAAGCAGTCCATCAATGCGTTAGAGCTTGACTGTTCTAGATAGCACTGGTAAGATTCCTTCCTTTTATATGTTTAACCATGACGTTGTTTCGTTTTCACAGCTTTTTCTGTGCAAACACGGTATAGAAATGTTGTGCATTGCCTTGTGGGATGCGATTTCAGTACTGCCCAGTTTGACGGGCTATACAGGGAGGGCGCTGTGTGAAGAATGGGACGTCCGGGCTCCAGATCACCGTTGATGAGGTCACACACCCCACCCCGGGGTCCGAGCGCGGTCACACGGTAACGGAAGCAGCTTCGATTTACGTTCGCCTAACACCATTTATTCGACCGCTTGCCGCGTTGGTTTTGGGTTACCATTTTACTTCTCCCTTGCGGTCCAAATAATTCGATTTTAATTAATCCCAGGGTAGATTTCTAAAATCTCCTTTTATTAAGCGGAAAGAGGTTTTTTTAAATTAAGCCATTATGGCCTCTGCTTACAGCGCTCAGGGAAAGAATTAAAGGTTATAACTCTAGAACGCTGACAGAGTTGGTTCTGCGTAGTCATGGCGATATGCCTTTCTCATAATGGAAGTCTTCTTGAAACACAATGAGAAAAAGTCATGCTGGCACTTGATATGCTGGACAGATATTAGCGCAGAATAGCCCTGCTCTCTCCAATACGATTACGGGAGCTGTGGGCGAGATTAAATGGTTTCCATGGAGATTCTGTCCCACGCTCAGGCCAACGGGTCGGAGAACGAGCTGCCCGGTAACCGCTCCAAGCTTACAATACACCTCAACCACGCAGGCTCTCAGTTCTATGGATCGATAGACTTGGTTGCAAACGGCGCAGTGCTACAGTGTGGTTGTAGTACACAAACGGTCCATATTAATTGACCGTTATTCATCCAGGTGAAATCTCACCGGGACAACGATGATTATGGCACTTGGTTTAAAATGGCATTGTCTGTAGCATAGAGATCCCAGATCACCATGTCTGCTGTGACTTGGCAGGTAAAATAGTTTTCACACAACAGCGTTCCCAGTGCTAAGTGGTAACGGTTTCCAAACCACGACAGCCTCGCACTGCACGCCGAGAACAAGTCCGATGAGCCTACGAGTTTCGACTATTTGAAAAAAATAACTGACATTACAACAGCAGCATTGTGAACGGAGCATTAATTGCGGCTCAACGACGTTTCCCTGCCCTGACTCACGGGATGAATGGAGTGCGCTGAAGGTGCTTCTGTGGAGGAAGTGACCTCATAGGGACTAGAACTCCTGAAGGCGTTTTCACACCCAGATCACTGAACCCTGAGTTTCAGTCATGCCAGGTTTACGCTGAGTAGAGGGATGGAAATTAAGATGGGGGAGGGGGTGGGGTCTTCTGTCTGACCCCCCAGCTGGAGATTGGTGTGTGATTCCTCCACACGTAGCGCAGCTGAGCTAACAGCTAACGACCGGAGACTGAGGAAATGGAGCTACTGTGGGCGTGCAGTGGCCCAGATCACAGCTGGACACGAGCGGTCTCGCTCCAGGCGGCTCCCATCGTGCGTCCGTCGATCGTGTGTGGCCTCTCTCGCTCTCTCCTAAACTCAAGCGGAGAGACTGTTATCCTAACCCGCGAAACCCCAGTCCAAGCCAAATATGTTAAACTTAAGTTTTTCTTTGTGTGACATTTAAAAAATATTTTCCGTCTTTAGATTAATATATACCAGGGTGATGCGCCCATTTTGCCAAAGAATTGACTAAACAATCCTCAAAGCCCAAAACCCTATAATTTTGTGTGTGCGTGTGTGTGTGTGTGTGTGTGTGAGCTTGTGTGTTTGTTGGGGAAAAAGGGGTCACAGTAAGTTAAATCTGTTTACAACAGCTTCCTTCCCTGTCATTTGGTTTTAGTGGAGGTAATGCACCTTAAAATCACTGGTTTGTCTGGCTTGTCGAGAGCTTATGTCTGTTATCCACTGAATAGAGCCCCCCCCCCCCCCGCCAAGCAAGACCAGACTCACAGGATCAACTCCAGTGACCTTAGCCGGAGTTAAATACTGAGTTTACACCACAAGACCACCGAACTCCATTAAAACTGGAATGCTCTGGTTTCCTAAGGACCATGTAGACGAGGAATGGCCGTCGTTCTATTCCAACTCAAGCTCCAAACCCCCTGCTGGGCTCTCTCTCCAATAATCTCAGCGGAGGTTTTAAGATTTTACTGATTATTATGGAACTGCAGTTTTCCAAACAGCTCGCAGATGATTAGTCACAGCCAACCCCCCACCCCAACCCCAACCCCCTCCGAACTAAAAGCCCGTGATCCCGTGAACAAAAGGTTCTTTATGTCAGACTGTCCTCACACCACCAGGACAGAACGCTGATCTTAACCTGCAGGGAGAAATGCTTTAGTCCTCTACTTTTGGAATCCATTAATACGCAGCAGAGTTACAGTAACCTATTTGTTTATTGCATGTAGGCCTATATAAGTCACTTATCTGTGCCGCCTATAACACGCTTTTCAAGTCCTTTCAAGGACACTTTCCCCCAAGTTTTTGGACCCATAGAAAGTGAAAGTAGGCTAAACTCTGTCAATGAGGCAACAGAGAAATGGTCTCAATATCCCTGAAAATAAATGCTGTCCCTATGACCGACTCTTTCAAACCACAGTCCAAATTTCTGCCTTTTTTTGCACTTCCGAGGAAACGACGAGCTGCAAATGGCGAATGATTTGGTACGGCAGAGAAGCTTTAATGTACTTATTTTTATGGCAGAAATATCAGAGATTATGTAATAAGACTACAACCTTGATGGGAATAGTGGAGGTTCTATTATTGTGCTTTGATAGCTGATGCAATTGTCCCGGAAACCGCAGGAGCCATATTTGTCTTTGGGGGGAAAAAACGCAGCGATCTGCATTTAAACATTTAAACAGGCATGCGTTCGCCGCTTCAGAAATTACAATGTTGGTCTGTGGAATTACAGCCCTTTGGGGACTGGCTGCCGGCTGGCGGCGAGAACCAGCCGGACTCTATTGCCGCTGACTTTCTTTTTTTAACGAGTCGCGAGTCGTGCGTTTGCACTGTGCCGCAAGTTAATGGCAGTGGTTTGTTTTTGTACCGCGTGCGCCAGAGGTGAAGGCCTGTAAAATCGAAACTGGATCATTTGGCGGAGAGGTCAATTGTGGCGCTGAACTGGCGGCAAGAAAGCTGGTGCTAAAACCTGACCCCTGTAGTTTCCGCTTGGTCTTTAAATGTCCACAGGAACTGTGTCGGGTTGTATCTGTGAAGCGGTCGCATAGCCCGGGAGGGTGGGTGGTGGGGGGGGTCGAAATTCGAGCCAAAATGATAAAACTTGGGGTCGCTTGAAAGTGTAGAAATGAGCAGAAATGACTACACCAGCAAAATGATCGCAGTGAGAGACTGGACATAAATCTGAAGCTGTGCAACAGGGAAAAGGGTCCCCTCTTCCAGCATGCACTTTGCCTATTTGGCAATAAAACCGGGGATTCAACTGATCTAATCTTATTTTACGTTACATTACGGATTGGTCAATCAATCTGCTGTTGACGCAGTAAACACATTTTGTTCTTAATGTTTTCTAATTAGCTTTTCTCATTGATGTCGTCTAAACTGTACTTACAGTAATTTTTTTTACTGCAAAGCGCACTAGTTTTTTTGTGCTAAGCTAAACTGCTTTTAAAAGCAGAACTGATTTTATTCAACTCATCTCTCTTTCTCCCTCCTTCCCTGGCCTTTCTTTATCGGCCCATTCAAACCACATAATTTAGTGCCCATATGTCATTCAGGCTGAAAATAACTGGCACTTCCTGTTTTTGCAAAGGCTTGTGGGTGTCTGGTTTTAGCCAGCCGAGCAGTGGCAGAGAATGTGGACACACCCCAAGTCGGCTGATGGCATTAGATCAGCCCATCAGGTTTATAATGTCAATTTTCTTCTTATAAACCCCAGTGTGGAGCTGACACCTCTGGCATCATGCACGGCTTCGGAGCCGCGCACTAAATTTGGGTTCTTGTGCCGTTTTGAGTTTTGTAGAGTCCTTTGTTATGCTGGATGTGTGTTTTAGGGAAGCTCTGTTACCCCCAAATCGGCACATGAACTGGGGTCCCGGCTCTGGCCTGTTTGGAGTTTCTCCAATGAATGAGATCATCCAACAGTAGACGAGACAAGCCAGCACGTCTTCATGGCGTTGTCATGGCGTCGCCCATGTCTTTTTGTCTACCTCCTTGTTCGCTCATTCTCCTTGTCATTTGTCTTGAGTAACAACCTAATATATCAGTCTGACTGCTGCCTGATGCTAGGCCAACAGCCTCCCAACGGCTGCCCGACAACTGCCCAACGTCCGCCAAACGCCTGGGCGACAACGGCCCGGCGTCATGCCAACGACAGCCTGACGCCAGCCCAGCTTCTGCCGAACGCCCTCCCAATGACTGCCTGACACTCGACCAATGCTAGCCTAACGCCAGCCTGATGTCAGCCCAACGCCAGCTTGAGTGCTGTGGACACACGGTTCTGAATACTGAAGGATGGGAGTCTCTTTTGAATCAGGCACCAGAGAGGACGGCAGCAGCAGGCTTCGGAAGGTGGTCTCTCAGGGAATGCCACTGCAGGCTTTGTCTGAATTAAACGTGCCTGTCTGTCTGTTCATTTAGTATTGGATAATTGCTTGAAATACCAAATAATTGCTTGAAATACTTTAACTCAGCGCTCCCCAACCTGTTCCTGGAGATCTACCGTCCTGTAGGTTTTCACTCCAACCCTAACAAAAGCGCACCTCATTCAACAGCTAGAGATCTCGTTGAGCTGCTTATTAGTAGAATCAGGTGTGTGCCAAATTATGGTTGAAATGAAAACCTACAGGACAGTAGATCTCCAGGAACAGGGTTAGGGACCACTGCTTTAACTTAAGAAGCCAGAAGAATTCTCAGATTACTGACAATTTCAAAAGAAGCGTCTACTTTCGCAAAGTATCCGCAGCAAAAATCGTTTTCCGTATGATTGTATTTTTGTGGTCGGTGACATATTTAATTGAACATTCTCATGGATCTAGAGGATGTTTTTTAAAAGTTTTTTTAGTATTTTACCACATGGAAAGAGTTTAAAATAGTTGAGTTGGAGTATTTGAAATGGATGTTTTGACCCAGGTCCCAGAGCCTTGCGTGTGTGTGTGTGTGTGTTTGTTTATGAGGGGCATGTGACCTTGTTCCCCCTGCCCTCTGTAAATTGCCGCCTACGAAGAGTGGGGCCGTGTTTCTGGGTTTCGGCACAGAACTCTAGGATGTGGAGTGTCTCTAGAGAGAGAGAGAGAGAGAGGGAGAGAGAGAGGGAGAGAGAGGGAGGAGGATGGGATTGCTGTGGGAACTTGCGTTTCAAGTCAGTGGGAGTGGGGTCAGTGCTATTCTATTAGCCTTTAGCCAGTCTGGGGAAGCCTCACATGGATAGGGTACCTGCTGGAGGGGGGCAGCAGTACTGTCCTTACACCCCCAAATCACACACACCCTTACGGGAACCTCTCCGTCCCCCCTCTCCACCTCCGCCCTTGGACCTACATGTGGTGTCCATTGTGCAACCCCCTTCAGAATCCCGCAGTAATTAAAAAAATTGAGCGGTTTATCCGCCGCACGCCCACCCCAGATTCACAGTCGCCGCTTCGGAGCAAGCACGCGGCGGGTGGGGGGGGGGGGGGGCGGCGGGAGGGGTCGGCCTGAGGAGTAACCCTTCACTCTCAGTTGAGCGGTCCCAAACAGAAAACCAATGTTAATAAAAGCTGACCTGTCCCTGTAACCCCAATCAGCTGTGCGGTCAGCTGCTTTGATTGGTTCATTCTTGTTGCTTAGTAACAACAAAAAAGCGAATTCTGTGGGTCTCCAGGATCAGGTTTAGCGGACCGTGCCCGATATGAATGTAGTCCATTATTATTAGCCATAAACTGGGTCTGCTAACTAAATGTGATCACCTCATAAGCAGAGCTTGAGTGAAACAGACAGCACTCACTTAACTGTACCAAAGAAGACAGGAAAAAGAACAAACCTCAACTGCGTCACATTCAATTTTAATACTGTTGTTATGATGAAGATTATTATTACGAAAAGCTTCCTCTGCTTCAGTGGTAATAAGGGAGTGTGAGGTGTCGGAGGGGGTCCCGGCATTTCTCCATTTCTGCTGCCCCCCTGAACACCACACCAGTCTGTCACATGACTGTTACCCACAATGCTGCTCGCCGTCTCGATAAATATCACAAACAGAAATGCTGGCGACGTTGAAGTTTTATTTTTTGTTTAAATGTTTTTCACGATCAACTACTTTTAAGCCATGCATCATAAAAATGCTTCTTTGGTTTGATCCAGTTGTGATAAGGAGAGGAAATCAAGCCACAAGACCTGGGAACTCGCCACAGAACATTCCGGAACAATCTGCTGGGTACGTCATGTCTGGCCTGGTTTTTAATCTTAATTTTTGAAAACTAAAGCATCTCAAATTGATTTTAAACTTAACATTTTACCACCACTTTGTTTCTATTTATATTTTGCTTTAAATTGTGATTATTTTACTATTTTTGTTCGTCATCTTTGCTGCAAACGTGAGGCAGAGAATCCTTTCTGTCCTGGGTGTGCCTACGCTTGTGTAATGTTGATGGTCATGCATTTGGTTGTGTAGTTTCCAGTACAAATGTTTTTTTAAATTATATATATATACGTATATATATATTTATTATTATTGTGCATTTCCCATGTCTGTTTTTGAATCTTGAAATATCAGATGTATTTTTCTTTGTGTTCTAAATATGATATTTTTTCATGAATGATTATGAGTGACCGGAGTGATCTGGAGACCCATCAGCAATGCGGTGAAGACCTGACTGGGAGACTGAACGCTGCATCAACGTTAAAACAACCAAACGAAACATCGTAGGTGAAGGAAAGGAAGTGGGGCGCCGATTAAAGAGACTCTGGCGACCTCCAGCCGGGACGGCCGACGGGTAACGATGCCGCACGAGCGGCCCTATCGGGACCCGGTTCTGCGGAGATCCAGGTGGGCCTTGGGGAAGAGCCGGCTGTTCTGGTGGGAGGGGCACCCGCGCTTCTTTAATGGGGTGGGACCGCGGGGGGCGGGGTGAGGGAAGAGGGGCCGGTCATGGACGTGTCACACGGCTCACTAATTCAATCAGCCTCCCTTGTGTTTCGAGCCCTTGTCCGTCCGTTTGCCGTCATCGTGTGGTTATGCGTTTCCGCATCATATGATCCGTACATCGGCCCAGTGCGTCACTGATAAATGGAACTCTTTCAGGGCTTTGTCTCAACAGTTTCCTCGAGATATTTTCCACCGGGGTATTTTTGAGTCGTTATAAATAAGTACATTGCTGCCCATTCATTGTTTTTTTTTGTTGTTTTTTTGGGGTAGGGGTAGGGGGAGGGAGGGGGGGGGGGGGGGGGGGGGTTCACCTCTTAGTAACATATCATCTGCAAAACCTTATCCCTGCCACTTATAGATGGACTTAAATGCAATTTGACAGGTTACATAAGCAATGACATGACTTTTTCCTTTCCAGCAACAAGGTCATTTAGTGTTTCGTTTCAGCGTGGGTTTATTTGACGCGCAGTGGGTTTATTTGACGCGCAGTAATATAAACTAGGTGTGTCCTTCACGGTAAATAAGTAGTTACTGTGTATTTTCCTCTTCTTCGCAGTAACAGAAACATTGGCTGAAGTCCTTCCCTGTGAGAGAAATCTATATCCTAAGGATTCCCAAAACTCCCTCCTGGGGGACCTCTGTGTTTTCTTTTAGCCAAACATCCATTAAATCAAACCTAAACATCAGAGAGGCGAATAAAAGCATGTTCTCGGTTACCTCAACTAATTATGGGATTGGGCTGAAAAAGAAACTGAGTAGGTATGGGGTCCCCGTGAGTTTGAGAAACCCTGCAGTGAACCAAAATGGCAGCCGTGTACCAAGCTGGCTGTTTTGGGGGTACGTGCATGTGATATTGCACACAGTAGCCATCTTGAAGGGCCTTTTTCTCTGCGTCCAATGAGGGCGAGGGGGGAGGAGCCGGTGGGGGATTTTGGGGCGGGGTGTGTATGGGCACGGCTCCTCGTTATCGGGTCCTTGGGCCGTGGTTACGGCCGCCTCTGCTGTCCCGCAGGTCTGTAATGCCCCGCCCCACCCCAACCCAACAGGGGTGCGATCGCTCTTCCAAACAACAGCCTGCTTTTCAGTGCACTGCTGTCCACCCTCGCCATCGCTGAGTTTCACCGAGTTCTAGTGCCTTTTAAACAAATGTGAGAATAGCTGTGGTCACTGTTTAGTCTGGCCTGGCTAACCTCACGGAGACAGAGCGGGCCTGAGAGAAACGGGCGGTCACCGTTTATTCAGCTTTGCTGAGTTGCTGTTGCCTTGTGCGTTTTTATTTTTTTCTCTTCTTTTTTTTTTTTGTGCCGCATTTACAAATTGGTTCTTGGTTCTGGAGGATCAAATCATCTCAGATCAGAATTATGCTGGAAACCTACAGACCTTCTTTTTCCTCTTCTTCCTCTTCTTCCTTAATATTATCACTATTACAAACCCCGATTCCAAAAAAGTTGGGACACTATGCCTATGTCAAATGCACATAAAAGCAGAAAGCAGTGATTTGATTTTGTTCTCTTTTACATATATTTAAGTGAAAACAGTACAAAGAAAACATATTTAATGTTTTACCTTATCAACTTAATTTTTGTAAATATACGCTAATTCTGAATTTGATGCCTGTAACACGTTCCAAAAAAGTTGCGACAGGCAAAAAAAAAAAAAAAAAAGGACTTGGAAGTTCAAAAAACACCTGTTTGGAACATTCTGCAGGTAAACAGGTTATGCTATCATGACTGGGTATAAAAGGATATCAAAAGACTCTCTTATTTTCAGGTACTGCGATACTATAACCTCTCTGCATTTGAATGGATCTATATGGGGGGTGGGACTAGATTAAGCTGTAAATTACATGTGAATAGTATGGAACCCATGGTTCGCTAAATGGCTGTAAGTCATCAAGGGTCTGAGGTAACAAACGAGCCTCAAACCATCACTCTGCTGCCAGATATGCAGTAGATATGGATGGGTCACTTTAAGGGTCGTTTCTCATGACTCATTTTCCTATTGAACTCTATGGAAAAATAAGTCAGGACAAACAACCCTTCCAGTGATCCATCCATATCTACTGCATACCTGGCAGCAGAGTGATGGTTTGAGGCTCGTTTGATAATCCTTGGAGTGCCTTTTAAAGCATTTTGCCCCAACTTTTTTTTGGAATTGGGGTTTGTATTATCATTACTATTCTTAGACATGATTATACAGCTGAAATGAAAATCAAAGGCACTTTATAAATAAAATGTGTTTCTCTTCCCAAACTCAGCGGAGAACAGCTTCACAGTGTTTTTTCTGTGTATCTGTGGAATCTAGTGAGTCGATTTTATAGTTTATAGTTATAAGCACCAGGAGGACTCTGGTAATAATGATTATGTAGTGGAGTGGATAATGATGATGCTGATGATGATGGTTATAATGGTGATGATGATGATAATTGACTTCTGTGTTTACCTCCTAACCCAAGGCTATTTCCTTGCTAAAAGGAACTCTTCATACCATGTCGGTAAAACGGCCTTGTTGTGTTGGTTCTCTCGCCCTCTTGTTCCTGTCTGTGTGCGTGTGGTAGTTTGTCGCCGGTCCCTTAGTGTGCTGCTGATTCTGACTGATCTCAGTTGTTTCCTGTCTGTGTGCGTGTGGTAGATTGTCACGGGTCCCTTAGTGAGATGCTGATTCTCACTGATCTCAGTTGTTTCCTGTCTGTGTGCGTGTGGTAGTTTGTCGCCGGTCCCTTCGTGAGATGCTGATTCTCACTGATCTCAGTTGTTTCTTGTCTGTGTGCATGTGGTAGTTTGTCGCCGGTCCCTTAGTGAGATGCTGATTCTCACTGATCTCAGTTGTTTCTTGTCTGTGTGCATGTGGTAGTTTGTCCCCGGTCCCTTAGTGAGATGCTGATTCTCACTGATCTCAGTTGTTTCCTGTCTGTGTGCGTGTGGTAGTTTGTTGCCGGTCCCTTAGTGAGATGCTGATTCTCACTGATCTGAGTTTCAGCTCTGTGCTCTTCTCCTCACTCTGCACCACTGAGGCTCCCCAGTGGAAACTCTTTCCAGGTTGTTCTTGGCCTGAGTCTCATGTGATTAAATAAAACTCCCCGCAGGCTGGAAATTACTGAACTGCTGCTGCCAGGTATACATACCCACACTCTCATACACACACACGCTCATACACACACGCTCATACCCACACACTCATACCCACACTCTCATACATACACGCTCATACCCACACACTCATACCCACAATCTTCATACACACACGCGCTCATACACACATGCTCATACCCCACACACTCATACCCACAATCTCATACACACAACGCGCTCATACACACACGCTCATACCCACACACTCATACCCACACTCTCATACACACACGCTCATACACACATGCTCATACCCACACATTCATACCCACACTCTCATACATACATGCTCATACACACACACTCATATACACTCGCACACATTCAAGCACATGTGCACAAACATCCACACACTGATGGTGCAAACACATGTACACTATATAGATATGCAGAAGCACATGCACACGGCTCCTCTGTCTCCTCTAAACACATACTCACTCACGCAGTTTGTCAGGGAGCACACGACTGTCAGAGTCTCTCAGGCTGTATGAGAATCTGTTCACACTCCTCCGTACTCCTCCTCTGCACTCCCCCACCTCCCTCCGCTCCTCCTCCGTACTCCCCTCCGCTCCTCCTCCACCCTGTCCCTTTCTGCTTTTAATCAAGCTCAAGGGGGGCCTCCGCAACATTACAGCATTACACCGTTAAGAATCGTGGCTCCTGCTATGTTCTGAGCACCCAACACACCCACCTGCCCCGCTATTCCACCGCCCCCCCCCCCCCCCCATCCCATTCCACCCCCCAATCCCACCCCCCCATCTCAGTTGTTTCCTGTCTGTGTGCGTGTGGTAGTTTGTCGCCGGTCCCTTAGTGAGATGCTGATTCTCAGTGATGTCAGTTGTTTCCTGTCTGTGTGCGTGTGGTAGTTTGTAGCTGGTCCCTTAGTGAGATGCTGATTCTCAACTACCCCCCCATTCCCACCCCTCCATTCCACCCTTCATTCCATCCTCCATTCCACCCCTCCACCATGATGTAGAGCCAGATAGAGAGGGGGACTCTGCTCACAAAACACAGGCAGTTCCTACAGGGAGAACATATGCACAAAACATTTTCTTTTCTTTCTTTCTTCCCTCTCTTCCTTCTTTCCACTCTCTCCACCCCCCCCCCCCCCCCCCCCCCCCACCTCTCCTCTCTCTGTCTCATTTATTACACTGAACTATACACACACACACACACAGACACACACACACACACGCATACACACACACACTGGAATACACACACCTGGCAGTAATATTGCAATGGGACAATGGGACTCCCTGTTCCATGACCTTCTCTCACCATGACCTGTCCGCCCCTTCCCAGCAGGCCTGCAGAAAATAGACAGGCGTTTTTATAGATGGACAGAAGGAGGATTGTGGGATTAGATCAGGTGTTCCACCGGTGGCAGAGAGAGAGGGAGAGAGGGATTAACCACCCGAAAGCTAGAACCAAACCCCTTCCAAAGCCTGGCATCGTAGACTGCGGGACTGCACTTATCCAGGGGCCCAATACCACACGAGAGAGAGAGAGAGCTGGTTCTCCAGCTGGAGGGCAGGAGACTCTCACTGAGGACAGCCGGGAGCCTGCGGGTCTTTAGCGTGTTGCTAAGGAGGAACTAATGTAACGGTAAGAAGGGACCCACCCAGCCCCCAGTCCTGCCGCTGCTGGTCAAGGGCCGAGACTCCAACCTGCATATATAGGGCCCCTACGAGAAAGCGGGCCCCCCGTAGACGCTCGGGGCCCATAATTATATTCTCCATTTACAGGGCTCTGCTTTGGCTTGTGGTTAGGAAAGTTGATGATAAGCACCATCATCAAGTCATTGTTACAGGGGAACTTTGCTTCCTGTAAAATGCTCACATGAAAAGCACATGATTAACTTTTAAAAGCTTGTTAATTGTGTGTGTGCGTGTGCGTGTGCGTGTGCGTGCGTGTGTGTGTGTGCGCGCGTTCTGTATGGTGGACCAGGCCTATAAGTCAAGTGGATGCTTAAATTATCAAGGAGTTGAACGCAGTGTTCCTTTCCAGTGTTTTTTCGAGGGACGGACGAAAAGTTTTAAAAAGCAGCAGCTCGAAGCCAGACGGAGGTGTTAAAGTCACAAACGATCTTTTGTTTTGCCCTGGGGTCAGGGAGGATAGTCTGCTCTGCGCTAAGCCGATGGACTCTTGGCAGCTGCAGCCAATTCCAAAGCGAAACCTCAACCCGCTTGTTGAACATAATCTCCTCCCCAAAATACTGCAGTTTCACTCCCAGGTTCTCCCCGTGAGAGAAAGGAGGCTCTGTTGTAGATGAAATGCCAGAACCCCGTGGCAGGTTTGTACAGTACGAGCTCCGCAGAGGGTCACAAACCGTCTCATCCAATTAAATGGCAGCCGAGCCGCCTCCTGCACGATCACCTGCTGGACCAGCAGCGAGAATCAAGAAGGGGTTGGCTGTAGGTTCTCTAGGTTCTCTGCCTCAACCGGAGCCCATGAGACACGGGGTACCCCTACTGTCGGGGGTCAGGTTTCGGGGGTGCTTGGGTTTTGACGTTGTCCCAAGGTTATACAGGTGGGGGAGGGGGGGGGGAGCTGTCATCATCCTTTATTAATTACAGCCTCCGTTCTGCCCTGATACACACACTGCCCTGAAACACACCCACACACTGCCCTGAAACACACACACACACTGCCCTGAAACACACACACACTGCCCTGACACACACACACTGTGCTGACACACACACACACACACACACACTGCCCTGAAACACACACACACTGCCCTGACACACACACACTGTCCTCACTGACACAGACACACACTGTACTGACACACACACACACACTGCCCTGATACACACGCTGCCCTGACACACACACACTGCCCTGAAACACACACACACACACTGCCCTGATACACACGCTGCCCTGAAACACACACACACTGCCCCTGAAACACACACACACTGCCCTGACACACACACACTGCCCTGATACACACACACTGCCCTGAAACACACACACACTGCCCTGACACACACACACACTGCCCTGACACACACACACACACTGCCCTGACACACACCACACACACACACACACACACTGCCCTGAAACACACACACACACTGCCCTGACACACACACACTGTGCTGACACACACACACACACACACACACACACACACACTGCCCTGAAACACACACACACACACACTGCCCTGAAACACACACACACTGCCCTGACACACACACACTGTGCTGACACACACACACACACACACACACACACACACTGCCCTGAAACACACACACACTGCCCTGACACACACACACTGTCCTCACTGACACAGACACACACTGTACTGACACACACACTGCCCTGATACACACGCTGCCCCTGACACACACACACTGCCCTGAAACACACACACACACTGCCCTGATACACACGCTGCCCTGGCACACACACACTGCCCTGACACACACACACACTGTCCTCACTGACACAGACACACACTGTACTGACACACACACACACACACACACACACACACACTGCCCTGATACACACGCTGCCCTGGCACACACACACTGCCCATCGGGGAGTTTTTTCTCGCCATAGTATGTGGGTTTTCTCTCCCTACTAGAGAGTTTTTACCTCTACTATCTGGGGGCTTAGAGCTGGCATTTCCCATTTCCCCTTTCCTCCCCTTTCTGTTCTGTAAAGCGTCTTTGTGACAGTCGTGTGAAAAGCACTATATAAATAAAATTGAATTGAATTGAAATTGCCCTGACATGCACACACTATGTTGACACACACACACACACACACACACACACACACACACTGCACTGATACACACTGCCCTGTCACACACACACACACACACACACACACACTGCCCTGACACACACACGCACACAGAACACAGGTCTACTTTGTTACTGACAGCAGTCCTGGAACTCAAGCTGACTGGAACTGGCTGGCAGGTGGGGGTGGAGGGGCGGGGGTGGAGGGGCGGGGGCGGGGGGTGGAGGGGCGGGTGTTCCTTCTCAGCTTCTGTTGAAAGTGTTGATTTATTCCCCTTGGACAATGTGAGGAAAAAGCATCATGAAGAACAGATTGACTGTAATACTTTATTACCTGTAGCAATCCGCCCCCATAATTCATCTCTGCGGAATGTGTGTTTGTGTGTTTGTGCGCGTGGGTGTGTGTTAATGTACTCTGAGGATGAAAAGCAGATGATAATACTGGGTCTAAAGTGAACCAGATGTCTTTGAGGGAGACATGTTCTGCGTTTTTCTCCAATGAGGTCATTCTACACACTCACACACACAAAAACCAACACACTCATAAAAACACAAGGACACATATCCCCAAGACCCTCCCCACACACACGTATGCACAGGCACACACACACACATTGACATTTGTTCCTCATTCATATCTGGATCCTATCTTAATTCCCCTACTCTCCAAAAATCATCAACCGCTCTGTAACTCTGCGTGATTTCTGCTTTGACCCCTCTGTCACTCTGGAGATATTTCAGCTTCAAACGCTCTGTAACTCTGTGGAGATATTTCATCTTTGACCCCTCTGTCCGTTAACCAGCATTCCACATTCTTCGGGGCACAAATTCTGGGATAATTGATTAAATTCTGCCTGCACCCTGTACTGAGGGGTAGATAAGAAACGCATGAAATTCATCTCCTCTAAGTCATTGGGTTTTTAGCTTAAATTGTGTTACTATACCTTCAAAGGCGTTCATACACAGAATTGTGATTCATTACTTAAGGAAACGAAAAAAAGACAGTACAAAATCTGTTTTGGTGTTTAACTCTATGGTTGATTTTATGAGCCTCTCAAAGAGACTCAGGCTGTGTCCGAATCAGAGTCCTAATCTACTGCATCCTGTTTACTGTGTACTAGCATACTGCATACTGTTTAGTGACGTGCAGGTTGCAAAAGATAGCCTCCATACTATTATCAGCGAAAACCCAGAAATAAGTATAATCATCAGGGGATATTAAGAACACTCAATTTTCAGAATTGTCCCGTACTTAACAGCTTTTTAAAAAAGTATATTCAAACTGGCATACTCAATAGTAGGCAAGTGCGCTGATTCTGACACGGCCTCAGTCATGCATGCAGTTTACTGTTTTTTTTTATGGGGGAATATCAACGGGTGTACAATCCAGCATGACTGTTTCTGTAATGGTATCCACTGCAAGGAAATTAGCTGTATTGACACTGACAGGCCTTTCTCACATGCCAGCATAGCTGCGCTACTTCATGTGTACACGCACTGACACACACAAACACGCACGTACGCGTCGCAAACGTCGCAAACTTTCAGATACATGCCTGCTCGTGCTCACAAATGCTCCAGGACCCAGGACACTGGGTGTGTGTGTATGTGTGTTTCCAAATTTGTGAAAAACGTAGAAGCCGCTTCTGTGAAGCTAAAGATGGACAAATGAGTGAGGCCACAGGCCACACTGAAGAACATTTGTTTCAAAAATGCTCAACAGGATATTATTACTGCGAAAACTCTCTCTGTCTCACACACACTTTCTCTCTCTCTCTCTTTCTCCTCTCTCTCTCTCTCTCTCTCTCTCTCACACACACTTTCTCTCTCTCTCTCTCTCTCTCTCTCACACACACTTTCTCTCTCTCTCTCTCTCTCTCTCTCTCTCACACACACTTTCTCTCTCTCTCTCTTTCTCTCTCTCTCTCTCTCTCTCACACACACACTTTCTCTCTCTCTCTCTCTCTCTCTCCATGTAAAGTATGAGGTAAAGCAGAGTAGCAATCCTAGGGTCTTCTTTTGTCTCTCAGAGTCCTCCACAGAGCGCTCAGCTTTTCTTGGCAGCAGAAATGGGAGAACTCGGTTTCAAAAGTCCAGACTCAGCACATACACTCTTTTTTTCTCCTCAACACGCTAGTAATTAAAGTGTTCTTTTGGAGGGGGGGGGGGGGGGGGGGGGGGCAGGGGGCAGGGGGCGGTCTTTATCGTTAGATGTGTTAATGTGAAGTTGAACGCTCCAGAAAAAAATCCCGGAGAGAGAGAGGGAGAGAGAGAGGGAGAGAGAGAGGGAGAGAGAGAGGGAGAGAGAGAGGGAGGGAGAGGGAGAGCAAGCAAGCACATTTCCCAAAGTGCATGACATCATCCCCCTGGCCTTCAAAGAAAGCATAAAACAGAGGGGGTTGTGGGTTGTTTTTTTTTACAACATGACCATAGGCCCATATGTACTGTGCCACCACGCATTATGCAGAGGTTTGATGGCCCCTGATGGGCCGCCATTCATCCTCCCTTCCTGGCCTTCTGTTTGAACCCCTGCTTTCAGTGTAGCAGCTTCCTCGCCGTGGTCTTCCTCGCCCTGATCAACAAGAACAGCTAAGCACCCAGGCCAAACATCACTCTCGTATTTTATTTGCTTTGGGTGCACTGTGGAGTGTTTAAGTGCGTTTGGTAGTGGATGCTACCGGTTGCCATAGAGTTGCGCTAGCATTAGCAACGTGTGCATGTCCAAAAGAAGGGACAGCATGGAATTAGCTGAAAATGGTTTCCATCAATCAACTACATCATGGGTAAGTCGTAGTTGAGACATTATGTCCAAAATTCCGAACTATCCCTTTAAGTTTTGCATATCCTAGAGTTTCCAGAGTGTGAGGGTAGAGATTGTGCAAGCAGGAGGGAGTGGGAACTGAGGATTTAATATCTGTGAATCAAAGACTAGTGTAGTAAACACATCAGAAGGGCAAGATCTCTGCATGTGTACGAGTGTATGCATAGGAGCTTTTGTGGGAGTACGGACTCAAGTTACGTTGATCAATTGTTAAGTGTGGCGGTCATGCATTGCATCTGTGTGTTTGTGTTTGTTTGTGTGTGTTTGTTTGTTTGTGTGTATGCGTTTGTGTGTGTTTATTTGTGTGTGTGTTTGTGTGTATGCGTTTGTGTGTGTTTGTTTGTTTGTGTGTGTGCGTTTGTGTTTATGTGCTCATGTCTGGTTGTGTGGGTGGATGCAATAGCCTTTTCTTTTTCTTTTTCTTTTTCTTTTTTCCAGGGGCTCCATAGTACCCCTTGCTTGTCCACCCAGCTGTGATGCACCTTGCTGGGCCAGAGGTGGACACTGTGGGCCCCTGCTTTTGGGCCTTCATTCCATCCTCACCCTTCCGTCCCCAGCAGCGCACCCCGTAGGCCGTGGTGATTAAAGCGAGGCCTCTCTCTGGCGCGGGGGGAAGCCAGGAAACTGTGGTTAGTGCCTGCACTGCTCCTGGAGCTGTGCTCAGTGCAGCTGCTCCCCAGCCCTGCGGTGCCCGGTCCTGATCCACCGCAACTAGGCCGTTTGGCAGCCGGGCCCCAGGGCTCAGGCAGTTTGTGCTGAAGGTTTTCTGTAACATGCTTGATCTGATATGTGTGGGTATGTGGGTGTGTGTGCATGCATACAGTATGTATGCATATGTGTGCGTGCGTTTGTATGTCTGAGTGTGTTTGTTTGAATGAATGGGAGTGTGTGTGTGTGTGTGTGTGTGTGTGTGTGTGTGTGTGTGTGTGTGTGTGTGTGTGTGTGTGTGTGTGTGTGTGTGTGTGTGTGTGTGTGTGTGAGTGTGAGTGAGTGAGTGAGTGAGTGAGTGAGTGAGTGAGTGAGTGAGTGAGTGAGTGAGTGAGTGAGTGAGTGAGTGAGTGAGTGAGTGAGTGAGTGAGTGTGTGAGTGAGTGAGTGTGTGAGTGAGTGAGTGTGTGAGTGAGTGAGTGAGTGAGTGAGTGAGTGAGTGAGTGAGTGAGTGAGTGAGTGAGTGAGTGAGTGAGTGAGTGAGTGAGTGAGTGAGTGAGTGAGTGAGTGAGTGAGTGAGAGAGAGAGTGAGAGTGGGGATGTGTGCATGTTTGTGTGTGAGTGTGAGTGAGACTATGTCAGCTCGGTTGCTACTGTCCCAACATCACCATTTCGACTGCTACTGTCCCAACATCAGCAACTCGCGTCTACTGTTCTAACATCAGCAACTCGCGTCTACTGTCCCAACATCAGCAACTCGCGTCTACTATTCTAACATCGGTTGCTTATCCGTGGCTGATCCCTCATCGCCGTTCTCTGTTCCAGCTGCTCACCTGCTCCTGCTCCTGCTCTGTTATTGGCTGCTCACCCGTGGCTGCTCGGTGACGGGCTGCGATTAGTTTGGCAGGCCCTGGCTTTATTTTGATTGACGGCCGCAGAAGGAGTGAGCGAAATGGGCGAAAACACATTTGAGTCGCAACACAAAGAGACAACTGCAGCCTGCCTGTAACCAGAAAAGCATAAAATCCACATTTTCTCCCATTTAAAACATTTCCATCTGCTCCTCTTTTTCAGGAAGCATAACTGTGAGGCTACTTCTAAAACTTTCACCAAATGTCTTTTCTAGCCCACGCTTATTTCATTCACACTTTCGAAAAATGTTGAGCATTTCATTTCCTTTCTGAAATGCTGTGCATTTTGATGAGGATGGCGGTTGGGGGGAAGAGCTTAAATGAGAGTAATGTAAAGCGGGAGGCCGCTAATCTTTGGAGGTTCAGATTTCTGCATTATGAGTGATATTATGTTATGGGCGAATGCTCGTTTGGTCTTTGTACAGGTTTAGTCAGGACCTCTGATGAAGAGAGGGTTCGCTCAGGTAGAGATCGGGGTGGGGGGGTCATTGTGAGGATGTGCAGTTATGAGCACGTGCAAACTTTGACCCTGTGACTCTGTTACCCGGCCAACGCGATTTGCGGGTAACAGTAGTACCTCTGTGGGGCTCGTAGTACATGAGCGAGAGAGTTGCTCTTTTTTTAATCTTCATTGTGTGTGAAAGGGTGTGTAAGTGATGGGAGAGCGCTGTGAGCCTCCTCCATTCCCTCCCTCCCCATTCATCGACCTGTCAGCACACTCCCATCACACAGTCTCATGACACATCCTGAAGGAGTTTCTGCCTTGGCAAGTGATGACTGTACAAACATATTATACACACACACACACACACACTAATCCGTGTAGCGCAGCAAGGCTGATGTTATTGCAGAGGTGTTGAAATACATCTCTGTGAGCCTTTTGCACTGATTCTTTTTGTCCCTGCCGAAACACCGCATGATGAAAGGATGAATTAATCTTTATTTCACACAAAACGCATACAGAATGGCCCCATGCCAGGGCTCTGGACTAGAGCCCCCTTCCCTCTGAACCTGTGAATTCAGTGACTGTGCAGTCATAGAAGAGGAGCTGTGACAGGAAGTGCAGTCATAGAAGAGGAGCTGTGACAGGAAGTGCAGTCATAGAAGAGGAGCTGTGACAGGAAGTGCAGTCATAGAACAGGAGCTGTGACAGGAAGTGCAGTCATAGAACAGGAGCTGTGACAGGAAGTGAGGGTGTGATTGGGTGGGCATGTGTGTGTGTGTCTGTGTCTGTCCATTATAATCATATACATGGCGGTGTGTGAGATTTCACCCAATCAATCATCAGCTCCTACTGTTCTAACCAATCAGCATCTCCACTGTTCCACCCAATCAGCAACTTCAACAGCCCAGTTCAGATCAAAGCTGCAACAGCAGAATTAAGTTTTCCAGAATTACGTTTTCATAAAAACATCATGGAAGGTTTACCAAACAAAGTTCGTACAGTACACATCTACGGCTTCCATTCCGGCTCTGGGGCTCCAGGCTCAGTTCCAGTCTGAGCGATTTGCATTCGTCTCTCCCCGAGGGCTGCACTGATTCACCTCCCCTCTGTTTTTGCATACACATGAAAGCCCATCCACCAATCAGGGCAGCAGGAATCGGTCCAGCTGATACGCTTGTGGCATGATGTAATGATGTAATCAGGGCTGAGATCAACTGAGGATCTGACTCACACACACAAATTCATGCACAATTTGGGGGCCATTTTACTTGTCTGTTCGACCGTACAGATCATTTAGAGGGGAAAGAGTATAAGCAAAGAGCAGCAAGGAGAGAAAGAAAGTGAGGGAGGGAGTGAGAGAAAGAAAAAAGAGAGAGAGCGAGGGGGAGAGAGGGAGGCCGAACAGGTTGTTTGTGAACGTTAAACTCTGAGGTAATGCTGCAGGCCTCAACATGTTTTTCCACAGTTTTTCTGTGTGTGTGTGTGTGTGTGTGTGTGTGTGTGTGTGGGGGTGGGTGGGTGGGTGGGTGGAAGGACGGAGGGGACAAGACGGACTGACATGCAGAGGATTAAGTGTTTTGCCAGGCCTGATGTCAGACTGCCAAGTGAAACAGCGCAAGACGTTTCTCATCCAACTCCTCTAGAAACTACATTTCTCTTCCCGGGCATGTAATGATACCAGTGCATGCCTATTTTATTTCCTGGCGGAGCAATTCATTCCTGTGTAAAAATGCCAGAAAAAAAGAGAAAAAAACCCTTATGTCTCAGTAATGTTTCCATATAGTACGCTGTAGCTGTTCGTACTGAAAAAAAATTCCTAAATATCCCTTCCAGAAATTCGCTATTTGGCTGGCAGCGTCTCCTTGGGAACCATTTCAGAAAGTTTTGCTGACGTACAAGGAGGTGTCAAAATAGCTTCAGCAGGAAATGATAGCTTTGGTGAAAAGGATTGGCACAGAGAAGACCAGATAGGCATGCATACACACACTCTCACTCTCTTCCTCATTCTCTCTCTCTCTCTCTCTCTCTCTCTCTCTCTCGCTTTCTCTCTCCATCTGTGTTGAACTCCCACTGCCTCCTGGATGTAGTAGAATATCGGAGACCCTGGTTAGGTGGAGTGGTCTGGGCAGTGTACACGTCTATAGAGAGTGCAGAACATGCAGTCCTCAGGGTTCTTGTTGTCTGTCTTTGCTGACCTGAAATGCAGGTTGACTGTCAGTCAGTGTGATCTGTAGGGACCTTTAAACTCCCAGTGTCCGGACCCAAACAATGGACCACATTGTGATCCCACACTGGCACTCTGACCTCAAAACACAACAGAATGGCATGGGACTGGATCTAACACACCTGCATGATCATGGAGCAGTTTCCTGTGGTCTCTCTGTAAAGTAGGTTTTATACAAATCAGCTTGTTGAATGAGGTGCATTGCACAAAATTGGCAACAGACATTTTAAATAATTCTGTTACACTGTAAAAACCTACCTGGTAATCTTAGTAAATTAACTGAATAGTCCCAACTTCAAAGTGGATTAAGTAATTATAATTTCATTAAAGAATGGTAAAACAAGAATACATATTAAGTCGCTCTGCTCAAATGTTTCAAGGCCAACAGTTTCCTCAAACCACTTGAGTAAACTGAACTCTTTGGTTTCGCGGGTGTCGTGTTACATGTGATGTATGCTCCTATATATGCACACTGTGCTTGTTCATATACATCCGCATGATGTTTGCTCATGCAGCGCGTCGCGTTTACTCGTGTCGATGCAGGTAGAGAATCGAGTCAAAACCAGAAAAGTCACTCCTGCTCTTAACTGACAAAGACAGTCGGAAAGAGGTAGAGCGTGTGCACATGCTTACACGGATTCACAAGCTCATGCATGTGCCTGGCAGGGCTTCTCCTGTCCTCCCCCCAGTCACCTTCGATCACTCATCTATCCTTATTTCACACGACCCCCCCTCCCCACTCATCCATCCTCCTTGCCTAGGCTATGCCCTGGGAGAGCTGAAATCTCATATATTAATAACAATATATATATATTAATAACAATATTGTGCGATTCTCTGTGGTTTGATCCCTCCCTTTAATGTTCATAAAGGTGGGGTCACAGAGGGAAAATTAAGTCCTTTAAATTTGAGGAGGGTGAATTACAACCATTTTTTTTTTTTTAAATGTTGACTTTCTCTGAAGTGGGAGGGGAAAGATTGGTCGTTATAGAAGAAAAAAAAGGTAAAGGGAAAGGTTTAGACACCTTCGAGGTTTCATCACACTTCGGAGACAACGGGGCGGGGCGGGGCGGGGGCAGATGTTCTAGGGGCCAGGAAATGTTATTGTTGTAATTTTATATGAAGACAAGTTATGAGTCAAGAATGGGCTGAACGCCCTGCTCTCGGTGGTGCTGGGCTCTAATGCTCTTATCTATGAACAAATGTCTCATTGCTTCT
This sequence comes from Synaphobranchus kaupii, assembly GCA_029718625.1. Taxonomy (NCBI): domain Eukaryota; kingdom Metazoa; phylum Chordata; class Actinopteri; order Anguilliformes; family Synaphobranchidae; genus Synaphobranchus; species Synaphobranchus kaupii. The sequence continues at coordinate 20,430,402 of CM056387.1, read as the reverse complement.
CCCCTGCCAAGCACAAAGAGGGGGATTATTAGGGGAGGAGCTCTCCCGACGTTGGTCGGGGCGCTCTCGCTACACCAGGGTGTGGGATCTTCAGAACAAAGTTAGCTCGATTACGAATACACACAGAAATGCGCACACATTTCACACGCGTGCCCACGCGGAGCTCACACCCACAAACCCGCAAACAAGGACCACACACAGCAGCAGCACATTCAGGCTCTCGCAGCTAGTCTCCTGCTAATACGCACGCACGCACGCACGCACAGCTGACGGCATTTGTTTCGACACACTCCGTTACTGCTTTGCATACGTTCTGTTGGCTCTCTCTGACAGAACAAGTTCATTTTGTAGCTCTGCTGCCCGCCCGCGTGCCGGGAGCAAAACAAAAACACGGAGCCTTTTTGCGCGGAACGAAACCCGATAGCGAAAGTAACCGTCTCAGCGGCTCCGGTTTCTCCCGTCTAACCAGTTTCCATTGGGCTTCTTTGTAGGCGCAGCGTAGTTGAGTAAGGCACATTCATTACTTTATGACAGAAAGAGCTGACCGAACCCTGAAAGTATTGTTTATTATAAGCCGCGTGTTGTAAGTAGTCCTACAGTCATGCTTAAATAATAGGTCATCTATAAATGATGGCAGTAGCTACCTTTTGTCACATTTTGTATATACTTTATTTAAACCTCGGGTAAGCATTGAGGGAGAGCCCCTCATTTACAATACTGCCGAGTTACAGCAAAAGAAAGAAGCCATTGCATAAGACTATAATCAAAGGACCAATAAATTAAAACATTGGTCAAAACTAAAGTTAAAACAGTTGAAAATAAAATAAGTAGAACATTAGTTAAAACTAAATTTAAAACATTTGTTAACTAGAAATAACCGCCTTGTGGTTGTATGCCTCTGCCAACAAGTCAAGTTGCAGTTTACATCCATGTCTGTCCAGACACATAAAATGTATGTAGTGAAGACTTTGAAGGAATTTAATTTAAAAGGTATGAAGTGTATTTATTGGCTAAATGGAAGTTATCACTATATTGACATGTATGATTCCAGTGAATAATTTCCTTTGTAAATTTTAAATTTACAGTCTTTATTTATTGAACATATATAATGTGATTATTAGATTGTTTTCTCAGCTACAGTGGTAAGCAAAACATTATGATGTCACAGTGAAGTTGACCTTTGAACTTTTGGATATAAAATGTCATCACTTCATCATTTTATCCTATTAGACATTTGTGTGAAATTTTGTCATAATTAGCATAGGAATTCTTGAGTTATGGCCAAAAACATCTTTTGTGAGGTCACAGTGACCTTGACCTTTGACCACCAAAATCTAGTCAGTTCATCCTTGAGTCCAAGTGGACGTTTAGGCCAAATGTGAAGAAATTCCCTCAAGGCGTTCCTGAGATATGGCGTTCATGAGAATGGGACAGACGGACGGAAGGACGGATGGACAAGCCGAAAAGATAATCCCTCCGGCCACGGCTGTCGCCGGTGCGGAGGCATAAAAACAATTACAATCAAAAACAATAAGATTCAATATTAGGTTCTTAAATTGTCTCAAAGGCAGTAAGGAGTCCAATTTAAAATTTATTTGCAAACCATTCCAAATATGAGGGGCATAAAAGCAAAAAGCAGTCTGTCCTAGGTCAGACTTTGTCTTGGGGACCCGGAGTACAAGCCAGTCTTGTGAGCGTGTGTGATGGTTTGTAGTGCTCCAATTCAAGAGTGAGGATAAATAAAGTGGTAGCCTGCCCAGCAGGGCTTTATAGATAAAAACATAACTGCTTATCACGTCTCACAGACAGAGAGGGCCAGCCAACCTTTTCATAAAGAAGACAGTGATGTGTGCCAAACTTATCACCTGTGATGAATCTTAGAGCCAAGTGGTATATGGCATCTATATACCACTCTGCTCTAACAGGAAATTATATTTTATTTCTATAAAGAAATCCCAATTTTGACCATCTTTTTAGCAAGAATGTTTACATGAATTTTGAAGTTGAGTTTGTCATCTATCCAAATACCTAGATATTTATAATGGGGGACTCTCTCAATAATAGTACCATCTAAAGAGTAAATTTGGAAACTGCAAAAATCAATCTTCTTCACTCTGGAGAGCAGCATAAATTTTGTTTTCTCTGTATTCAATATAAAACAGTATCATCAGCATATAAATGTGTTTTACAGGAAGTCAGAGCCAACACAATATCATTGATATAAATAGTAAACGAGACAGGCCCCAAGACCGATCCTTGTGGTACACCTTATTGATATGTAAGAAATTTGATTGATTATTGCCAATTTTTACACACTGAAATCTGTCAGAGAGGTAATTTTGGAACCATAAGCAAGCCTTGACGTCTAAGCCAATGCCGGAAAATGTATTGCACAGGAAGAGATGGTTAAATTAAAGATGTGAGCTATACAATCTGAAATCAGCGTGGCTGAGATCTCAAGTAAATACGGATATAAATTCCATGGCAAGAAGTGCATCAAGTGCTGCTTTAGAGCTAAAAGAGTGCAGGCTAAAATAAGGTGCAGGGCTCAAATCAGTGATGGCATCGGGGTCTATATATTTCCTGTGGGACTTGTAATATTAGTGCATACATTTTCAAACAGGTGACCTGATACAGCAAAATGAGTATTGAACGCAGCACATATATCCTTGCGGTCAGATACTAAGCCGTGCTCAGAACAAATATGGGAAGGAAAAATTAAATTTATTAAAAATATTAATAAAATAGCTCAAAGCCAGTTCAGGATCTGAGAGAGAGGTCACTGTGATAGAGGTCATATAGGAAAGCCTGGTGGTAAAGGTTTCTCAAATTCCCTTTAATAGGCTATCACACTTGAAATTGGCTTTTTCTGTCTAACATCCCTTATACAAGCGATTGGGCAGTGATCACTGATACCAAGGTCAAACACTCCACTCATTACATATTTCTCTGGCTTATTACAAAGCATGACATCAAGTAAGGTAGATTTATTCATAACTTTAAGATTAGGACGAGTCGTTTGGTGATTAATTGCGATAAATTCAAATTAGAATAGAATTATTTGAGGTTATTAGATACATCGCTTAGCCAGTCTAGGTTGAAGTCACCCAATATCACCATCTCCGAGTTAGAAAAAGGAGAAAGTAGCTCTGCTAACTTCTCTAAAGAATCAACTGGAGCCGAGGGAGGCCTATAGATTCCGATCACAACAATGGAATTATTTAGGCATATATCGAGCTTCAATGCAATAAATTCAAAGTATTTGCTCACTGAAATTGAATTTAGGACTGTAACCGAGTAGCATTGCCTTATGTAGACAGCTACACCACCCCCTGCATTAGTTCTGTCGATTCTATAGATGGTATAGCCATTTATGTTTACAGTTAAATCGTCGGTTTTTTGTTTAGCCAGGTTTCAGTGACAATAAAGACATCAGGATCAGTTTGTGAGATGAGAATGTGTACATGGTCCAATTTCTGATGACTGGGTAAGCTTCTGGCATTGACATGTAATAAACCTAAACCTTAACCTTTTCTGTTTTTAAATGCAAGCGGGTCAATTAAACTATTAACAGAAGATGCAAACTGTAAAAGAGGGAGATTGCGCCTAAGCTTACTGCAATTTGTGTTTGTGTTTGTTGTTAAACCGTTGTTTAACCGTTGTTAAACTAGATACAGTTCTACATATTGAAGCATTACATTTATTTTGCCTATGGCTAATTAAAACAGGAATATTTAAAGCACATAATCGGATCGGACTCACCGGACGCCAGATGCTAAAAACCTTGCAGGAGTTTAAAACAAGCTTTTAATTGTGGGTTTAGCCTATAGGGAAGTGTAGGGGGTTTTATACCCAAATGTACAGCGGATACTTAGATATGTGTCCTTATTTGACTTCCCCTGAGAGTAATGCTAAAATCGGAAACGGCAGGTGGTGGGGTTTTATCGAGTTAAATGTGTGGAAACAGCAGCGTAACTGTGCCCCCACATTCATGCCACTCTGGGTGCAGAATTTCAGATGTAATGGAGCTGGGTACCAACCCTATTATGGACAAATGCATTAATACATATTATATTGTATTGCTATAGCTTAAAGGTAACTTCGCAACCTCAGCACATTTTTGAAGGCGATCACCTTACCATGTAGCCATTAATTTGCTGAGCTGACTCGAACTCCACCCCTTAGCTTTGGCTGGTTCCCCTCTGGGGGGGGGGGGGGATTATCAATGGACAGGTCATACAGTACATTCCCTAAAATACGGAGGCGGAACCTCGGCAGAAATGTGCGCATTTTTCGTCCTTATAGAATAATTTCCGGTTCTCGATATGTTCTCGGGCAGGTTTTTGTGATGCTCGACTGATGGTTGGGTTGATGAATTTACATTATTTCTTTTTGAAAGAGTTTTTTCTCTTTGTTTCTTTGCCTGCTATGTGTGCGACTGCAATCATATGTGTGAGAAAATTATTATATTATTGGGGCAATGAAGCATATTTTATCTTGTTATTATTTTAGCTTATTCTCTGCGCACTGTAGGCCTACTGATTTTTGTGAATACACAATTTTTTTCTTGGAACCCAGGTTTTATGCAATAAGCTCAATATTAATATTAGCCTAATTGCGGTAGCCCATCAGAACCATACCCTAATTCAGGAGTCATTCATTCTGAAGTTTAAAAAAGTAAAGAAATATCGGTAGGCCTAACCAGCGTCAAAAAGGTGGCCTGAAATAGTTCATCACTATATTTCCAATTCAGTATTTGCCACCAGGATTATAAAATAGGCTAGGCTACTGTATATAGGCTACAGTCCTCATTTTCGTATGCCATTTAATCAGACAGAAATTGGAATAAACTGAGACCCGTTTTGTCACATTGCATGTTATTGGACATACTATAATTATGTTTAACAAAACATAATTTGGGGGGGAATTCAATATTCACTTTGTGCTAGCCTAACTAGGTCTGTATGCCACTTAGCAGTAAGCAGGCGTGGCTTGGAGTGCGCCAGCAGTCAGCTGTAGGGGCGGTGACCTGAATAGAGTTGGCGTAAAGTAGCCGCTCACTGAAGTTCCATCACAGGCACGCTGAGCGAGACTTGGGCACGAGAGGGTCGATCCGACCGCACGATCCCCGCAATACACACAGTTGGACAAAGACGATGATCCGCGCACCTGAAACGCAGACACAATGTAGCTGAAGCGATCGCGCTGGATTTATTCTATACGCGAGGACGAAGGAACACGGTTGCGATGAAGGCGTGGAGCAGCGATGGGACAGACGTGCTCTCGCCGCTGTTGGCGTACTTGGTAGCGATGCTGCTGCTCTGCCGGACAACTAGTTCTCAGTACTCCAGTGACCAGTGCAGTTGGAAAGGAAGGTGCGAGTGAGACAGTAAATTAATGCTTTTGACTATTCTCTCTGTATTATTTCCCCATCCGTAATGTAGGCTACAGGGCGTGAATAACAGTTGATGTAGCCTATTTTCCAGTTCTCGTTCGTTGTACACCTGTGATCTTTCTGCTTGGATTCTGTCGTTGTCTTCATTTGCCCTTTTAAACACGCATGCCCTGCTAAGTCCTACGCCTCCATTTTTGTGCACTTTATGGAATCGAGGATGTTTAAAAGTCGTAATGTGGACATATTGTTTTTAGCGACTCGATTTTAGCAGCGCACACGGGTAATAGTAGTACACAGTGTTTGCGTGGTTAGTGTCGTAAACGCAGAACACAACCTGTCTCAGCGAAAAACCTGAGCACCTGTTACGGTATTTGCTATTGGTCAACTGTTAAACACACCCTCGTTGTTCGGAAATCCTTTCACCCCTGCATATGACAGCAAACTTTTAAAAAGGGCCCTGGTGCACTTACGTTTCTCTTGAGTAATGTTTTCATTTTCTGCAATGTAATTCATGTTTATATGTCTTTTTGGTAGTTGTCCAATTATTTTACATGTGTTAGGCTATATATCCGGAATAATTAATTTTTTAAATATATATTTTTTAATTTAGAGTTCTGTGCAACTGTGCATGACTTTACTGACAGTTCGCGCCTTGTTTAGTTGATAAAAGAAATGTCGAATTGAAGAGGTATGGTGATGGCATCTTTCTGTACTTGTGATCATGCAGTTCCAACTTGGATAATAAAATTGTGATTAGGCTGTAAATGTCTACATTGCCAGATACTATAACTGATAATATATAGGTCTATAGCCTAATATATGTAATTTGGCTGATTGATTTGTTTGACTAAAGCGGAATAAATCCGACCCACGCACTGATCCACGTAAAATGAATCTGCCCTGATGCCAATAAGCTCATTACGACCGTCATGGTGTAGAAATGTAGGCTATGGTTTGTTTTATGGATCGAGTCCCAAGAGACCCAGGTTCCGCTGGTACCTGCAAGAGCAGCTCTGCCCTGTTCGAGGACACGAGCCTTATAACTACGCACGCATTTGTTTGACACACTCGTTGAACGAGGAATTTGCAAGTAAAATTATAGGTCGCGTGTGCTAAGACGAATGTTTATGGAATTAAAGACATTTACCTCCGTCAGCAGCAGTCCTCTTTGCACGAAGGAAGCGAGAGGGCAAGGAAAAAGTCTGTAAGATCAAGGTATTTTTTCCCCTCCTACGAGTAGGTGAACTGAAAAAATATCTGAATGTATATATTGAGGGCTGAATGCCAAATGTGTTAACCGCCCCTTGTGGAATTGGTTGAAATGTTTTTTCTTCTTAAGAGACAGTGAGTAAAAAAAATCAGCCCTGAATCTAAACCAATAATCTGGTGTCCATTAGGCTGGATTTCAGTTGAACGTTTGTAATTGCACACCAAAAACTATTTTAAAAACCTAATAAAAACAACCCAATAAAAGGCTGTACTTCATGGGGGCCCATGCCTGTTTTTGCGGGGGGTGCACACACACTATCCCCCAGCTGCAAGAGGAGCCCCCCGGCGCCCCCCACATAATAGTAGTAGCCTAGTTTCTTCCCGAGGAAAATTGACTACTGCGCCTCGTGCGGGGGAAGGCAGATGGTTTTTCGAGAAAAACACGGGCTGTTTTTCCATTCAATCCCAGACTTTAAAGCCTTGAACGCTGCCGTACCAAATACTTTACAAAAGCGATTTCTTAGTACCCGATTCTATTATCAGATAGTGTGTATTGAGGAGATATGGTGGTATAAGGATTAAGGAGTAGAAGTAGGACTGCAGCAACTGTTTTTCCTCCTGCTGTTGCAGTAGTTGGAAGTCCCCCCCCCCCCCCCCCCCACAAAATATGTCTGGTCTCGTGATGGTAGCATTGCCATCCGTAGTACTATTTTCAGAGGGTAAAAGTTCTCGGAAAACCAAAATAAAACTATCTGTGTTTGCCTGCCGAGATTAGTTTGGCCGTGAGCGCACGTGACAGGTCATGCAGCCAGGCTCGCGCGCCTGGGGTTTTACACCTTGCCCGAGAGGATATAAACAGCGTTCTTTCCGCTCTGCTTCTGCTGCTGATGCAAAAAAAAAAAAAAAAGGTTTCACGAGACTATTTGGTCACAATCCAGGAGCAGACCAGGTTCAACAGTTACCTTAATTAACACCCCTTAATCGACAGCTTAATAGATAGCTGTCCTCTCTACATTGTTTTTGCTCTTGGCTGGCTGTCGGCAAAAATAAAATAATTAGCCTATTACATTTTTGTAGTTTATATGGGCTTACAAAGCACCGTTCCATCACACCCAGTAAAACTGGCAGGCAGTACGACGAATTTAACGCGCCTATAAATATCCTCCCATGTGCAGCAGTCAAGTTTAATTGGACGTTTATCCCCTGTGCTGGCCATGACGACGTCATTTATGTATCACATAACTTATGTGACCCGAGAGACGTTTAGTTCTGTCAGTTCTATAATACAACACGATTGTAGCAATTTACAACAGAACTGTTCCATTCCAGATTTTTGGTCATTATTATTATTATTATATAAAATCTTTAGTGGATTACAACTAAAATGCATTTTGAGGGCTTAACCTTTTTTTGCTTGCTTACTTGGAAAGATAAAATCTGTGTGACTTTTATTTTCCGATGTTGCTGAATGAATCTATCTGAACTGTGAATTTCATAGTCCTGCCTGCATATATACACGTTGTTTCTTTTAATATGAAACCATGTGTAGCTGGCAGAATTCAGCTCAAGTGAGATTAGGACAATATCTTTCCTTTGTTAGCAACGATGAGTCACTTGTCTGTGTTTTGAATTTGTTTACTCAATGTTAATCTTATCAGTGGGAAGAAATCAACTTTGATGGTTGCTAGTGATTGTAACAACTCTGAGTAGTTAAGGAATCCTGCTTTCAGATTCCAAAACGTGTAAGCCAATCCCTGCAGTCACAGGTTCGAGCCTTGGCCTCATCAGGCCGACTATGTCTGGGCCTGAACAGTTAGCGTGAGATGATTAACCTCATTCCGCCAAGGATAGGGTTTGGCTTAGGTAGGCCAGGGTTCCTCAGGTTCTATTAGTGCCTCCCAAAAGCAACATGCCAGGTGCCCACAGACAACCATTTTTGGGTCATTGAGAAATACCCTTCTCCTGCGGCAATGGTATCCATCCTGTAATACTGTGTATGGCCAGTAGGGGGTAAAATAGTAACTGGCTCAGAGGCGGGTGCGTAAGAGCACCTCGGATAAAGCACTCGCGGGGTGCGTCCCAATACTCGAAAAATGCATCCTCCTTTCCTCCACTACCACCTCCTCTCCTCCGTGCCCCGGAAACTGATCTTTGTGTTTTAATCTAATGTTGCTTATTACATTTTAATTACATGTTAATGGTTGCATATTCATTCATATTTCGACGCAAACCACGTGTGGTACATTGTCTACTGTATACTGTGCATGCAAACACTTGTACTTGAAATGTACAGGCTGTGTGGCATACTTCCGGGTAGGAGACGAGTGGAGGAAAGGAGGGGAGGAGTGAAGAAAATTAGGACGCAGCCCAGAGGTGTGGCCAGTATTGGCACAGTACTGATTGCAGAAGCATAATTGCTAACACCAAATTGTGGAGAGAAAAAAGGAGGGGGGGTTATAGAAATAATAAAATATTTTTAAAAATAAATGAACACATGTTCTTCCTGTCTCTCTGCCTCTCAGTGGCCTGACGCATGAGGGCCACGCGCGGGATGTGGAGCAGGTGTACCTGCGCTGTTCCCAGGGCTCCCTGGAGTGGCTGTACCCCACGGGAGCCATCATCGTCAACCTGCGCCCCAATACCGCGTCCCCGGCCGCCCGGCGCCTGACCGTGTGCATCAAGCCGTCGGCCGACTCGCGCGGCTCCAACATCTACCTGGACCGAGCCAGCCAGCTGAGGTTACTGCTGACGGAGAGCGAGCAGGCTCTGGGCCAGGTGCACTGCTTCGGCATCCAGGAGGGGGCACTGTTCATCGAGGCCATCCCCTACCGGGACATCAGCCGAAAGATCACTGCCTTCCAGTACGAGCTGGTCAATGCCCGGCAAGGTTCACCCACAGGTGGGAAAGTTTTGAGTTTTTTTTTTTCCTTTTGATTTAAAAAAATTAAAAAATTAAAAATCATCTTACATCCCTGAATTTCTGTTTTCTCACACTTAGGAATGTGTAATTTTGTTTTTGGCACTCATTTTTAAGCTGCAGCACCCTCTGTCACTTTAGAAGAGTGAAAAAGATTTGTGCTGCTGGCTGTCCACTTCACAATCGTCCAGCTGAGTGGTACAGACATCGTATCAGGCTTTGCTGGTCTCTGTCCATCCTTGATTAACACCTAGGGTCCGTAGATATGCACAGACATTTGTCCTGTTTGTTTCTGTGAAAACCTGAGAGAGAGAGACCTACAAGATAACGCTTATCCACATTGTCCTGTCCACTAATGTGAAAGAGCCCTTCCTTAAATGTGGACAGGAGTTAAGTTTTGGAGCGAAATGGTGCAGCTGGCTTTGTTAAAATTTGGCGGGAGGTTAAGAGAGAAGAACGGAAGAAAGGGCGTGGGAGGGAGGTAGGAAAGGTGAAACAGTAACAGTAACAGTGATAGGGAGGGAGATGGAGAGAGCAGTAGAAGAGGGGAGATACGGTAGAAGCGAAGGGGGGGAGTGGAGACCTCCATTTTGGAGTTGCCTCCTTCAGTGCTCCTCCTCCTCGGTAAGGCCTGAGTGAGGTGAGGAGCAGTCAGGCCTCATCAACCCAGACTGGGCGGAGCTACCCTGTCCAGACTGGGCGGAGCTACACCGTCCTGCCAGTCACCGACTCAGGTGAGCTGTGGGAAGACGCAGCTGTCCGTAACGACACGCTGCGATTGGCTCAAGCTTTGACGTTCGGCGCACTTGACTCCGCCGTCGCTAAGCAGCGAGGAGGTGGTGAGGTTGCCAGGGTGAGGAAGCAGGAAGCAGGAAGCAGAACTAGGGGGGAAATGAAGCGGAGGTGGGAACAGACCGCAGTGTGAAGCTGTGAGATACTGAGCACGAGTGCCAGGAGTTCACATCTGAAAATGCACTTCCCTCTTTCTGCGAGATGGTGGCCAAACTGCATGGCTTCCAATACTCTAAATATGCTGGCGTTTCTTAAAAGCTAGGGGTCGTGTGCCAGCAGAATGGTGGGCAGGGCTCAGTGTGTTATAGTTGAAAAGAGGTTTTTTTTCCAAGCCAGATTTCAGTGTTTCCACGGTTGAGGGCGGGGCCCTTTGCCCTGCTTCCTCGTTTGTACGGCTCTGGTCCCGCCCACTCTCCCCTCTACCCCCGTTTAGCGTTCTCCGACACCACAACCCCACCCTTCTGGACCTGGGGTTCAGTGTCCCACCCTTTGAGTGGAATGTGTGTGAATCACTCCAGATGTCAGAGTCTCTTTCTCTCTCTCCCTCTTTCTCTCTCTCTGCTTCTATCTCTCCCTCTTTACCTCCCCCCTTCCATCCTCCTGCTCTCTCTCTCTTTCTTTTCCCCGTCTCTCTCTGAAGCGGTTCTGATCCAAGCTGGGTCGTTTTGTTAGCGGGGGAGGGGCGGGGCAGAGATGGAGGTTTGCGTTTAGTGTCGGACGTGACGTGAGGCTTGCGCCCGTTCATCAGAACCCGTCCCCGGGGCTTTGCCAGTCAGGGCCAAGGAGGGTTTAAAAGGGCCCGAATCGTGGGCGAGCGTTCTGCTGGACCAGGCACATCTCGATTACGGCCTGAATCTCTCCCCTCCATCCCACAGACTCCTGCCCGTCCTGCAGCGATGCCGAGGTCCTCATGGCCGTCTGCACCAGCGATTTCGGTAAGCAGGGGGCGACGGGTACAAATTCATCTTGTATTAATATGTATTCAGCATGTTTCAATATTATCAACTCCAAAAACAGGAAGTGGGTGAAGTGAGTGTGTCCTAATCTAACAACGTGGAGCTCAGAGGTGTATTTGGTTAGCATGGTTAGCATTTAGTCATTCCTTTCACAGCAGGGGGGGAAGCAGGACTGTAAGGTGTTTTGACTGCGTTTGTAGTTCCTTCTGATCCACTCCTAGCCTCCTGCAAGCCCTGCAGCTTAGCCTGTCTACTGTCAGTCATGCCAAAGAGTTTCGTTACGAAACCGCACTGATGTCTATCTCTGCCTCTTTTCTTTTCCTTTATCTCTCTCTCTCTCTCTCTCTCTCTCTCTCTCTCTCTCTCTCTCTCTCTCTCTCTCTCTCTCTCTCTCTCTCTCTCTCCCTCCCTCCCTCCCTCCCTCCCTCCCCTCCCTCCCTCCATCTCTCTCTCTCTCTCTGTTCAGTGGCGAGGGGCAGTGTCCGGGGGGCGGAGGAGGAGCCGGGGCAGACGTCCGTCGCCGTGACGCTGAGCCGGCTGTACAGGCAGAAGAGCCGCGTGTTTGCGGCGGGCGGCGGGCGGGCGAGGCGCCGGGCCGGGTGGGTGAAGACGCCTCCGCGGTGCGGGGTTAATTTCACGCGGGGGTACGGCGAGGACGAGGAGTTCCTCCTGACGGGGAGCGTACGTTTCGGGGAGGCGTGGCTGGGGTGCGCGACGCGGTACGCGGACTTCCTGGAACTGTACAGGACGGCACAGGAGCGGGGGACCAACCCGTGCCACGTGGATACAGACTGAGCCCCCCCAGTCTGGGCCTAAAATGAGACGGAGCACGGAGTGCTGACCTGTACGGGACGGAGATCCAGCCCTAAAACAGGGGCCTTACTGGTTACTCTCTGTGATTCTCATACACGTTCTGATACTGCCAACCACCCAATCTGGACAGTCTTAAAGCTGCTGTTCCTCTGGAGAGGAGAGGAGAGGTGTGAGTGTGTGTGTGTGTGTGTGTGTGTGTGTGTGTGTGTGTGTGTGTGTGTGTGTGTGTGTGTGTGTGTGTGTGTGTGTGTGTGTGTGTGTGTGTGTGTGTGTGTGTGTGTGTGTGTGTGTGTGTGTGTGTGTGTGTGTGTGTGTGTGTGTGTGTGTGTGTGTGTGTGAGAGAGAGAGAAAGAGTCCTGTGAGTAGTGTGTTGAGTTGTGTGATTAGTGTTTGTGTGCGTTTGTTTGTTTGTGTTTGTGTGCATGTGTGTGTGCACGTGCAGGCGTTGGTGTGTGTGTGTGTGTGTGAGAGAGTCCTGTTGGACTGTGAATGAGCAGTGTGTATGTAATATGAGTAGTGTGTTGAGGTGTGTGTACTATGTGTGTGAGTAGTGTGTGTGTGTGTGTGTGTGTGTGTGTGTGAGAAAGAAAGTCCTGCTGCACTGTGAATGAGCAGTGTGAATGTAATATGAGTAATGTGTTGAGGTGTGCGTGTGTGTGTGTGTGTGTGTGTGTGTGTGTGTGTGTGTGTGTGTGTGTGTGTGTGTGTGTGTAGTCTGCAGTCTGAAACAGAAAGTCCCAAGTGCTTTGTAAAGAGCTTGATGTACAGTTTTGAAAATGTTTCTTATGACAGAAATGTATAAAGCAGAAACCTTCTATTTTATTTTTATTTCTAATATTTTTGTCATGTTGAAAGTACAATTTCAGCCTGTTATTTTTCTTCAGGCTAGTAAATTGCCAATTGTTTCCTTGCTTTTCCAGTGAATGAAATGGAACGCTGTATTCTCTGTGTGGATGAACTCTCTCTCAGGCTGTGTCAGAATCAGAGCCCTATCTATTGCGCCCTGTCTCCTACATACAGTGCACTGGCAGAAGTGTGCTGTTTAATGTCCACTGTGTAGCACGCGACGTGCAGTGCGCGAAAAATATCCGCCATGCTGTTTTCCAACGTACTGTGGAAGTGTCGTAAGACGTCCCACCCTTGCGCGGCTGTGTCGCGTGTCGTTTTTGTTGTTATTGAAGGAAAACGTCAGCGAAGCTGCGCCTCATTTTTTACAAACGAAGCTGCACGTCATATTTATGCGCCCAAAATGTTCGTGTACTTCTTGAAAAGTGTGCTCCCGAATATACTTGGCAAAACCCCGGAAGTGCATCATGCGGGGGTTTTAAATAATATTTAGAGAACATTTTACCTACTAAACAACTTTTTCGTCCTGTCTACTCGACAAGCCTACCTAATAGTATGGAAGGGTGCTGATTCGGACACAGCCTTACTCTTTCCAACTGAAGTGTACCCACAATGCCTTTCACTAAGTCAACACAAACTTGAGCTCCATCACCCCCCCCCCCCCCCCCCCCCCCCACCACCACCTCCATCTCCATCTCCAAGAATCAAACATGCTGGGAAATGCAAACAGTTTCCATGACAATGATCAGATTCCAGTCTTTCCATTCCATGCCTTTTGGCACTGGCCCTCGTTCCCTAGAAGGGGTACAGCACATTTGGGGATGTGTTTACTCACTGCTGTCCCATAAAACTTAAGTAAGTCTGTGAGAAGGAGCTGGCAGCACGTGAGGGAGCATGCTCGTCTCCACTCTCCTGAATTGGAGTGTAGCAGCTATGAAATGGGCCTTCCAAAATGCAATAGAGTATTCAAAAGATTGGTTAGAAAAACAACCCAAAATTAAATCTGAATCAGGGACCTGTAATTCAGTGTCAACTGCGGAAGACGTTACCTAACTACGTTAGCAAATGGCTATCCGTCAAATCTTTCCATCGCAATTCACTGTTTTAGCAACATTCCACGGTCTGCACACAAGAATGATCAGCGTTGTATGAAATCAGTCCGAAGGTCCAGGCCGGCACCGCCGGGCTTAATTGGAGAAGTGCTTCTACAATCGAGGCATTCAGAGAGCCTCGGCTGAAACGGCACGGACGTGGTGCCGGCCACCCGGGCGACCGGTGAGGCAGGCTCAGGGGCGAATCCGCCGCCACCCGCGAAACAAAGCCGCCTCTGTAGACTGTAGAAAGCGCAGTGCCAGCGAAATGCAGAGTCATTTGTTTGATGAGGCGGAGGAGGGGGTTGAGAGTTGGGGGGGGGGGGGGGCGTATGAGAGTGGGGTCTGTGATGGAGGGGGAATGGAGTGTGGGGGGGATTGAGACAGAGGCACCTCAGAGCGCCCCGCCGACCGCTGTCCTTTTCTCCGCTCGGGGAAGTGGAGGAATTCCAGGAATGTGTCGACTTTGTGGCCCCCGCTCCCCGGGGGGGCCCCCGACCCCTGGCCTTTGCCGCTCCGGCTCGGGCGGGCGGCAGGCCGGGCCGCACGTGGCGCGCCCGTCCGCACAAACAAACGCTTCTTCTGCCACCAAGACGCCCGGCACCCACACAGAATCGCTACCCAGAAGGCACTGCAGGTTCTGCCACACTGCGTGCTTACTGAGGGCTTAAACCAACATGACTTCCGCATCGTCATTATCATAATAATAATAATAATAATTATTATTATTATTATTGCATTGATTTAGCAGATTCCCTTATCTAGAGTGACTTTTGTTGGGTTGAGAAGGAAATATCCACCCTTGTCTTATAGTAGAGCGGCAATCCAGTCAGGGACACACTTCCCACTTGAGCCGATTATAAGGGTCTTTATTTCTGCAGAAAGAGTACGCCTGCCGACAGAGTCAACACCGTACTAATAAAGCATTATTTACAGCGATCCTTTATACTTTCAAAGAGGGACTGTGCAAACGTGTGCATGCCAGTATCAAGGACAACGGCCTCATTCGATAAGAAAGTAAGACTTGTTCCCTTACTCCCTTTTTGCTCAAGGCCTGTAGGAGTTGGAACATTCCGGCTCGTGAGATATCGGTATCTGGCTCACATGGTTACTCAGTCATCCCCTTTCATGTAGAAGATACAAACAATTTTGAATAGAACAGAACACATCAATTTATATAACCTGTAAAAGGAAATATAATAATAATATGTTAACCCTTCACTTTCAGAGTATATAAGATAATTTCATTGGTTTATATGAGTAGCAGTAATATTTCTGTAGTATGCTTCTCTACCAGTGCAACAAATGCTTTAATCATCAACCGCACTGTTTGAATCCTTTGAGTCTGAAGCATCCTCTAAATCCTGTCAATCACACAGGCACCGTCTCCCCAGTTTAGCTAACACAGTGCACAGGCACCGTCTCCCAGCTTAGCTAACACAGTGCACAGTCACAGTCTCCCAGCTTAGCTAACACAGTGCACAGGCACCGTCTCCCCAGTTTAGCTAACACAGTGCACAGGCACAGTCTCCCAGCTTAGCTAACAAGGGAACACAGTCTCCCAGCTTAGCTAACACAGCAAACACAGTCTCCCAGCTTAGCTTACATAGTGAACACAGTCTCCCAGCTTAGTTTACATAATGAACACAGTCTCCCATCTTAGCTAACACAGCGAACAGATAGTCTCCCAGCTTATCACACAGTCTCAATGTTTAGCTAACGCAAGTAAACAGACACAGTTCAACACAGAGAACAGAGTCACCCAGTTTAGCTCACACAGTGAACAGCAAGTCTCCCAGCTTAACACAAAGCACAGACACAGAAACACCCAGCTCAGCAAACACAGTACACAGAGAGAATCTCCAAGCTCGGCTAACACAGGGTACAGACAGAGGAAAGGTCTCCCATTACGGTGGTGTGTCTCTCTGTGGGGGAGAGATTCCTGTCCTGTTTCCCTACACAAAAACCCTCTGTTTGTTTATGACAACAAATAGATGTTACACACCCTGTCAATGGCACATTTATTTACTCTAACCTTCCAACACACAGACATGCTCACACACAAAAAAATCCTGCCTGGAGTGCCATTTAAGCGGTCTCTCTTAGCAACAGTTTCGCCAGGTTTCCAGGGCGACCAGTTTCTCATGATGTCATGGCCAGTTGTTGGGGTGCTGGGAAGAGGAAGTTAGCTGTGTGAGTTGGGTTAGGGTCGGAGAACAGCAGCTCGGGGCTACACGCAGCCTGCAGTGCTCTGTCTGCACATTGAGAATTTTAACCTACAACTTCTTTAGTTTGCCTTGCAAATGTCCTGCCTATGGTCTGCTTTCATAAGCTCTTGCACTGCAACAGCTTCTTTGCTGTGTGTGTGTGTGTGTGCGTGTGTGTGTGTGTGTGTGTGTGTGTGTGTGTGTGTGTGTGTGTGTGTGTAAGCCCTTACAAAAATGAACTATAGTATTGCTATAGTTATCATCTAGAAAACTATAAGATTATTATAGTTTTTTTTCGCACACTATAATAATTCTATAGTATTTGTCACTATATTACAGTAGTATCACTATAGTATTTTCACCCCCTATAATAATTTATCACTATAGGACAATAGTATGACTATAGTGTGTACGAAAGAACTACAGCAATACTATAGTATTTTATGTATATGCTGTCAACACACTATAGTTTTACTATAGTTCGTTTTCGTGTGTGTAAGTGTTGAGCATGTGCTTATGTTTGCTTTCGTTCTACTAATGTGCGGAATCCCGCTCTGCGGTTTGCATTCCCATGATGCTTCAGTCTCAGTTCCAGGCTTGTCCCGCTCCCTCCCCTGGTCTTGCTGTTTGCAGAACCTCACGAGCAGTGTCTACGTGTGCCCTGGAAAACAGGCCGTGGCAACCAGGATATCAGCCCTCACCATGGCAACCAGGCAGTCTGCCCTGACCTCTACATTCTAAAATTATTCTTAAAATATTCTTGACATTCTTAACATATGCAGTGTGGTTGCAGAAAAACACAACACACAGGCATCTGATCTGGTCCGTAACCTGCAGTAACTCCTCAAGCTGAGTACCAAAGGGTTACTTCTTTTTCTTTTGGCCCTCTAAAAACTGGTTCTTAACATTTTTTCTTGACTTATGAGGACACCAACCCCCTCGTTTTTCTCATTACCTCTCTTGTCCAATCCAAAATCAGGTTACTGGCTGTGTCAATAGACCTGCTGGTCACCTGATCTCTCTCTGAGAGAGAGAGAGAGAGAGCTGTGGTGTTGTATTTAATCCACTGGGAAAACGGAAGTCCAGCATTTGCATTTAAACTGTATTTATTTTTCCTTTTCTTACTGCATGTGACAGTCTGTGGGCCACACACATAGACACTAATGTCAACACAAAAATGTGTAAATGCATAAAGAACAACTTGAAACACAAACAGACACACACCAGCCCAATCCTGACTGCCCTTTGTAATTCAACCCATTGAATTTTAGTATATCAATATGAATCTCATTCAGGTGAAAGGTTTATGTCTCATTTGATCCCATTACAACTACAAAGCAATCGGATAGAAAGAGCAGAGGCTTTGCTCCGATTTTTCAGCTACAAAAAGTGTCTGCAGTACAACAGCGTCCCCCAGTGGCGAGATTTGACACTGCTGTTCCTTCCCAAAGGATGCACTTACTGGCCAACACAGCAAGAATGTCCACAGAAAGCTAACTTTATGATAGACTGAAGAGGGAGGTATGATGTTTTCAGGGCCGTGCAGTCCCTCTTAAGCGTGTAATAAGGAGGTTCCCGCCCCGAAGAGAAGGTGTGGCGGTCATGAGAAAGCTCAGTTGGTCACACAGGGCCACACCAGGGTTCTTCACAGTGACAGAAGCACAATATGTGGGGGGACCCTTTGAATGAACCCCGGGTTGAGTTTAAGGTCATGAGTAGACATCCAGGCTGCGATGTCAGCCAAGAATGTAGAGATATGTACCTGAACGTGAGTATCAGGAGCACAAAACTGAGAAAATTAGATGGATGTTGTCTGCAGATTTTGGAATGACGGAGAGAGTTGGTATGCTCATTGCTGGGTTCATAGAGGGTTTCTTGAGGAGTGACACAGGTCCTCTTGAGAGTAGTTGGGGACCCTGTCAGATAGGAGATGAAAGAGGATGTCCTTAAAATGGCCAATTTAGCTGCCAAGAAGCCAGACTATGCATAGTTAAACTTGACAGATGGTTACGCTTTACTTATAAGACGCCTTATTGAAGACATTTGTTATGAACTGAACTAAGAACATACGGACTTTCAGCATTGAGATATAACAATTAATTTCAGCCACAGAAAAAAAAAGAAGCTTCTACGCCAAAAACAGAAACGGAAATTACGACGGACTACATAATGCCACAACAAAAATGGAGTCTGAATAACCCTGTTTTGAATTTGGAACACATGAATGGAAAAGGATTTTGTGCATGAATGACATATTTCGAATGCTGGTGAAAAATGTTTGAGAGGCTTATCTTGTGTTCTAATATAAAACTTATATCTTCATTCATACATTAATTTGTAATCATCTTTCCAATAACACGGAAGAAATTCTGTCCCAACTGCAACGTTGTCGAGCACTGTTAAAGGCGACAAGGATTTTAGAAAATATCGGAAAGGTTGCTTGTAACATCATCTCATAAAGTACACTTGATTTGCGGAATAGGCTCAATTAAAATATAATTGGCTGCAACCCGGAAGTTCTGCCTCTCCTCTGTTTACTTCTGTGAATGTGTTTTACTAGCTAGCCAGTTAGCTTTAGCCAGATCGCTGGTCAGCTGGATGAGGGAAAACTGTGTTTTTTTTGTCGAAATAAACCAGTCTTTAAGGAAAGAAGTCACTGGGTTCTGCCCATCTGAACCGGTCTAATGCTCTTCACTGCCTCCTTCATCGCCCGTGTTAAAAGACACGGCATCCAGCAAAGATAAACTCGGAAAACTTAAGCTTGTAATATTTTTTATATGTGATACAGCGAGAGAAACCTCAACCACGGATATACTGCACAGCTTGCTACGTATGGAGCCAAGCGGCACTGGTACCATAGAGCAGACAGAGCCTCGGTCTGTTCGGCTCGCTTCGCCTACTCTGATGATTCCGGCGCGGAACTCCATGTGCAGTCCCGGGGTGTCGGCCCGGGCCTGGCCGGTGTTCGGATTTACCCTAAAGAGCAATCAAAGTTCCCCGTCCGAGCAGTCTGAGAAGCCAGGCTCTCGATGGGTACGGCTCAATGTCGGCGGGACCTATTTCGTGACCACCAAACAGACTCTGTGTAGAGACCCAAAGTCTTTCCTATATCGATTGTGCCAGGACGATCCAGATCTTGACTCGGATAAGGTGAATAACGTTAGAAATGTCATAAATCTCCTCGTGCATCCTAATTTAGATTGCTACCTAGATGAGTACTTGAATGATAATGTTAACGGAATCATCTAATCGGTTGTAAGTAGCTACTGCCTCTCATATAGCTTAGTAGATACGGGTTAAAGTTTACAGAATCGTGCATGATTTGGGCTTGTTAATACAAGGAAATGCAGAAACAAGTGGTCAAACATGCCTCCATCCTGTCTATGATCCTATTTGGTTAGTTGGCAAGGGTGTTTTGTTTTTGATATTCTGTAACCATTATTGTTGACAATCCTTTATAAAAAATAACCTGCATGCATACAAGTTGGTTTTTGTACTCTAATTGTCTGTGCTAGACACACGAGCTCACTCGCATCCAGCTTACTGCAGGCTTTCGGTTATGTCTTGCATATACAGTGTTAACATTTTGTTTGGCGCTAGCATTCATTTTCAGGGATGTGATACTTTCATGCACGCATGACAACTCAATCCAGCATTCAACCTAGACCCACTAAGCAGTCCTTAAATGTACAGCCGTGCAGCACTACATGCAAACACATTTGTAAAGAGGATGCGTTTATAAACGGCTATTCTGCAAATGTTGCAGTTTGTTTGATTGCAGTATTTTTTATTTTAAAAAAAAAAAACAATCTGATCGGTTCAAGAAAGAGCTAGCCAGTGTAACATTATGGGTCAGTGGTTGACTTGGCTTGAACCCAACTGCAGTCTCACCAACATAGGATTATGATTTATGATTATCAAAGGTTACTTATCCTTGGTTTATTAGCAAAGTACATCCCTAAAAAGTTGAGGACACGCTAATGTGCGACTCTGATGTAAGTTATCTCGCATCTTACGTCATTGTCAACCCGTCCAGGCTCATATGACTATACAGTTATGAGCATGACAACCCTAAAAAAAAAAAAAACTATTGTAAAACTATGGTGTGACAACAGCAATACTATACAAATAATATAATATTGCTGTCGTTTTTTCATACATACTATAGTGATGAATACTAAATAATTATAAGGGGTGAAAATACTATAGAATTGTCCTATAGTGACAAATACTATAGAATTATTAGAGTGGATGACAAAACTAACCTGCAGTCGTATGAGTGGGATTGGTGGATGGGGGCTAGCATGCTGTTCTCATTCCTGACGTCTGGAGACCTCCGTTTACCCTACAGGACGAGACGGGGGCCTACCTGATCGACAGAGACCCCACCTACTTTGGCCCCGTCTTGAACTACCTGCGCCATGGCAAGCTGATTATGAACAAGGATCTGGCGGAGGAAGGTAATTTCACAAGACTGAAACAGTCACAGATCCATTGCATATGACTGGACCAATCACAGGCCCATTGCATATGACTGGACCAATCACAGGCCCATTGCATATGACTGGACCAATCACAGGCCCATTGCATGTGACTGGACCAATCACAGGCCCATTGCATGTGACTGGACCAATCACAGGCCCATTACATGTGACTGGACCAATCACAGGCCCATTACATGTGACTGGACCAATCACAGGCCCATTGCATGTGACTGGACCAATCACAGGCCCATTGCATGTGACTGGACCAATCACAGGCCCATTACATGTGACTGGACCAATCACAGGCCCATTACATGTGACTGGACCAATCACAGGCCCATTACGTGTGACTGGACCAATCACAGGCCCATTACGTGTGACTGGACCAATCACAGGCCCATTACGTGTGACTGGACCAATCACAGGCCCATTACGTGTGACTGGACCAATCACAGGCCCATTACGTGTGACTGGACCAATCACAGGCCCATTACGTGTGACTGCACCAATCACAGGCCCATTACATAGGATGGAAACTATCACCGATCCATTACAAAGGACTGCAACAGTCACAGACTGCTTTAAAAGGCTTTAATGAACACAGATTCACTGGAAGCAGTTTGGAATAAATAACCAAATAAATACCCCCCCCCCCCCCATAAATAAACACTAATATATATACACACAGGTGTTATTGAACAGTGAGGTGTGGCGAATGGGACTGAAGATGCGGCGTGTGTTCTTTTGTGTTTCCTGTACGTTAACCGGCTAACACTGAGGCTGTGTCCGATTCAGAGCTCTATCTACTGCGTCCTGAATGTTTTGTTTTTTTGCCAGGTCTGGAACAGATCCTCTTATCCAGAAATCGTGGATAAGTGCAGCTGCAAAGTGAACTTAATGGAATGGAATGTTTTGATTGCCTCCTGCAGGAGTTCTGGAGGAGGCGGAGTTCTACAACATCGCTCCTCTTGTGCGTATGGTCAAGGAGAGACTAAGGGACAACGAGAACAGGACGTCGCAGGTTTGTGTGTGCAGTTGGGATGTGTGTCTTTCGGGCCCAGTGAAACGTATGGTCGTAGCACTGTGTTTTTAAGTTCAGCTCTCAGTGCACTCAGTAATACTGTGTGTATGTGTGCTAAAGATGTGTGTTTGGTAACTGTGTGTGTGTGTGTGTGTGTGACTAGTAATGATATGTATATGTAGTTAAGCTGTGTGTGTGCCCATATGTGTGTGAGCACTAATGGTGTGTATATGCAGTAAAGCTGTGTGTGTGTGTGTGTGTGTGTGTGTGTGTGTGTGTGTGTGTGTGAGTGTGTGAGTGAGAGAGAGAGAGAGAGCAAGCGAGCGAGCACTAATGGTGTGTACACCACAGGGCCCAGTCAAGCATGTGTACAGAGTACTACAGTGTCAGGAGGAGGAGCTCACGCAGATGGTCTCCACCATGTCTGATGGCTGGAAGTTTGAGCAGGTAGGACCCGATGATGACCTCTCCCTCTATCACTCTTTAAACAACAGATACCGTCCTTACGGCACACCTGTGACTATTGCTGAACTTTTTATTGGGGGCGGGGTAGGTGTCAGGTGCCACATCTGGCTAAAGGTCTAACCATTTGTATAGAGATGAGCTACAGAGGTGAGGTTCCCTACCCAGTTGGGCTGCCCTACACCAGTGATCTCCAACCCTGTTCCTGGAGATCTACCGTCCTGTAGGTTTTCACTCCAACCCTATCAAAGCACACCTCATTCAACAGCTAGAGATCTCATTGAGCTGCTAATTAGTAGAATCAGGTGTGGAAATCTAGGGTTGAAATGATAACCTACAGGATGGTAAGATCTCCAGGAATAGAGCTGGGGACCCCTGCCCTACACAGTTGAATCCTACAGTGAATCATGTCCGTACCAGTGCTGGCTCTGGTCCGCAGTGTAATTGGCCACAGTATTGCTCAGGGTGGGGTTGGGCGGGGGGAGGGTTTAATTGACAGAGTACCCATCTCCTCACACTAGACTGACTGTTCTTACCCAGGTGAAAAAGTAGTATACTTTAGTGTAATAAAAATATAATTTAAGTATACAAAGGTTTTTTCAAGTATACTTTTCCTTTTTGTACTTCATTTGAAGTATGTTTAAAATGTACTTTTAAAAAGTGTACTTCAAGTATAGTCTCAAACACACCGTAATACTTTTAAAGTTTGTTTCAAACGCACTGTACTGCAAGTGTATTTAAGATACCAACAAATCGTACTTTTTGTGAGTGCACTTAAATATACTTAAGGACACTAAAATAGTCCCATTTTAACATACAGACATAGTGCACTTAAGTATACTAAAAATAGTCCCATTTTAACATACACAGTGCACTTGAAGTACACTTAAGTATGACTTAAGTTCTACTTTTGAACAACTTTAGTGCACTTAGTATACTTAAAGCACTGCCAATTTAGCACAAAGTACACAATTAGTACAAAAACTACTAAAAGTATACTTAAAAATATATTTCAAGTATAATCTCTTTTCACCTGGGTAGTCATACAGTATACAGTACATCAGCTTGCTAGCAAGCCCTGTCTGCTCAGCCCTGTTTTAAAACAAAACAAAAAAAAACCTGAACATAACCATCTCCTTTCTGTTTTACGGTCTGTTACCACATTTTCTTGTTGCAACTCCCATTAGCTGAATATTCATGTTCATCGGATGTATTCAACGCAGGTTACAGTGCGCCGAGCCAAGAGGCCGTATTTCTTTGTATCGACTCGAGCCTAAACAGAGAGTGGCAAAACGGGGTTGAGACTAACTGTAATGCATCCACACATTGCATTGCATTAGTCATTTGGCAGACGCTTTTATCCAAAGCGACGTACAATAAGTGCATACTGAAGGTCATTGAAGTGACTACAAAGCAGATCCAACAAAGCACTACTTTCTCACAACGTAGGACCTATCCCTAGTAATGAACATAGAATATAGTAAACAGTCAGCTATACATTCTGAACTATAAAATAGCAACAAAAAACCCCTCCAAAAAAACACGTAAATAGAAATCAAGCAAGGAAAGAAGTACTATGGAATTGGTCCTAGATAGGTAGGTTAGTCGAGGTGGAGTTGAGGAAAAATTAGTTGAGGAAAAATTGCGTCTTCAGACCACGACGGAAAACAGGCAGTGTTTGAGTCGAGCGTAGAGTTCGTTCCACCACTGGGGCGCAACATTGGGGCCAAACCGGTCTAAATGTGTCTATTTGGCTAGTTTGCACCAGTAAATCACAATCTGTTTTAACCTGTGTACTATTTAAACCAGCCTGGTGTAGTTAAGGAATCATTGTCGGGCTTTAAGTATTTTTAAGAGTTTATAGTTTAGTGTAGCTCTATCGCTCTTGTGCTTGTGCTTTAAAGAGAGTGGGGTAAACTAGATTGGTCCTGCTATGCTAACTGGCTCCTCCCACATTCACTTGCTTCTCCCATGTTTGCTGGTCCATTTGCATGCTGCTAGCCCCTCCCACTTTTATCCTCTCCCCTCCCATCTAGCTCATCAGCATTGGCTCGTCCTATAACTACGGCAACGAGGACCAGGCGGAATTCCTGTGCGTTGTGTCCCGGGAGCTGAACAACTCCTCCAATGGCCTCGTCATCGAACCCAGTGAGAAAGCCAAGGTAAGACCAGCAGCCCGGGTGTCTATGGGTTTGGGTTCGTTCCTTCTTCCAAAGTCTCTGAGATGTCTATGGTTTCGAAGAACAAAATATATATGTATATATATTGCAGTGGTGGTTAGAAACTTTACTGTTGGGCACAGAAGGCTGGAAAACTGACAGTGCCGGTGCCAAGACAATTATGTGAAAAAAGGTGCATTCTACACTTCTGCCACTTGGGGTCAGTATCAGTACTGTGAACTGATGGTAGGTATATCAGGCAGCAGAAACCACTCCCAATCAGGCATATCTAACTGGCTGACCTGACTTTATAAAATATTAAGATGTGACTGACCATCTGTTTATTTGACTCTACTCACTTTTAGTTGCATTTTGGTTTGTTTTCTGGCTTGTAGGATAAGTTCTAATATTTAATGCTGCTACCAAGATTAGCAAAGGAAAGGATACTCATCATTACTGTCGGGGGTACATTTATACTCAAACTTGCTAGCGCTAATGCTGCGTTTGGGTATTATGTCATGTATACTGGTGCTCTCCAGTGATAGGATATCAGGATGTTAGTTCCTTGCTACCCTCCTGCTGGTGCAACCAGGAGGCCAGGAATTTAATATCGGTTTCCAGGATTTCGCACGGCTGCTGAAGCCTTCTCCCTGTATCGACACGAAAGGAATGAACAGGAAGCGCAACAGTTTCTTCTCCTTGGAGACACTCTGTCTAACGCTGCCCCACATACACGCTATACATCAGGCCAGTCTGACGGCTCACACTTATATGTATATGAACTGTTAAAGTACTAGCCATAAGTATTTTATACTGCTGTAGCTGCCCAGCTAAGTATGGCAGCGCAAGAATTTTGAAAGCGAGTAAACGGCCTCTTAATATTTAAAGCCAGAGATAAATCCCCTCAAACTACTCGGACTGTTAAATGTACACCGCCGCCGCTGTGTGGGAGTAAGTCAAAGTCCGTCTGTACGTCTGGTAATTTGGCTGTTTTCTCCAGCAGATTCTTCAGGAGCGAGGGTCACGGATGTGAGACCAGACCCACGGGACCAGGACCTCCATATGCGGTCGCCCAATTACAGCACTCCCTCGCAGATGCCCTGGTCCGCTTTAAGCCCCCGCCCCCATCCCTCCTGGACCCGTACAACGCACCCCCCTTGCGCGTATACCAGCACCCACAGAAAGGTGGGGTGCCACTGCTGTCTGCACCTTCGCAGTGTTAATCGCACTCTCACAGTAGAGTGAATTGGGTGGTGTGGGGGCGGGTGGCAACCAAACGGAGTCTTATTTGTTGTTTGTGAAACGTTTCAATACCATTAACATTATCACTGGGCACTAAGTCTTTCACTGTTACTAGGGATGCACCGATCCCATACTGAGTATCGGAATCGGGTCCAATACTGGCCTAAAATGCCGGATTGGGTATCGGAAACTGAACGTTATTATCCGATCCGATCCTTTTTTCTTTCTTTTTTTTGACGTAATGCCGTAAACGCGTGTGACGTGACTGACAGACCGAGAGCTTGCACGTGAGTGAGTGTAGCTTGCCTTAGCATCATGTCTGCTGTGTGGAACCATTTGAAACTTGAGGCAGAAACTAGTAAAACGGCCGAATGCAAGCTTTGTAAGATGGATGTTTCAATGTGGTGGCAGCAGCACAGCTAATTAAAGAGGGGGAAAAAAGAGTCAGTTATCGGATCGGTACTCCGCACCGGCAGATACTCGAATCTGGAATCGGAATCGGTATCAGTGTCGGTATCGGTCATGGAAAAGTGGTATCGGTGCATCCCTAGCTGTTAATGCTTCTACTAATGATGGTAATGGCTCCTCTGGGCCGTGTCAGACAACGTACAGCAATGTTCAAGCTCTAAAGAGCTGTTCCTTTGGTCCCCCTCTCCCCGAAAAAACCTGCTTCGCCTTGTGCCCCCCATCACCTGGAGGTGCTTCGCCTTCATCGTCGTCGACTATCTTCTTCTTCCTCAGCCGCAGTCTCAAACTATGGAGAAGCATCCCCCCAGCCTTCACCCCGGGCCCTGCGTCTCTGCTGGGGTGCAAACGTGCCGTGAAGTGTATTTGGGAATGACTCGGCGTGCGCAGTGTGTGTTTGTGTGTGTGCGTACTGTCGTTTGCCGTCAGGAGTGGGGGTTCCTGAGCCCCGGAATTGGGGGAACCTTGCACCTCTCTGATTAGGCACGCGCAATATGGAAATTCTGGGCCGATGGCAGGAGCCAGTACTTGCCTGGCTGTGTTTGTCGATGGTGATACTGGCCTCTTTTTTTTTACATTTTAGCGCAAACGCAAACTGCGACGAGTTTCCATATTCTCGGACGAGATGATTAGATGAGCACAAACGCCAAACAACTTGTGAAGGGAAAATGTAGCATTTTATTTGTATAACAAAATATTTGAACTTGCTTACTTTATTATTAAGCATAGTCTACCGCACGCAATCAAATGCTTTCGGTTAGTTTTTGATAACAAAAGTAAGAAATTTTTGTTTGTCATGTTTGTCATGGGCAAATTACAGGTTTTTTGTCGCTTTTGCTCACATTGAAAAATGTAACAGCATTCGCGATGCGTTTCAGTGTGGTGCATGTACGTTGCTTCATCATATCAACCCATCATATCTGCTATAATCCTAAATTCATTTGAAGATATTATCGGCCAATAGCGATAGCGCACTTGTTATCACGCGTCCCTAATTGTAATCATTGAGCGACCAATTTGAACCAGTAGTGGTGTTGTGATACAATGAGCGTAATCTTCAGATTGGTCTGTGCAAGTCAGCGATTTGCATCACATGTTGATCAGTCTGGGGCTCATCTCCCATCAGTCTGGGACTCTCCCATCTCCAAGTTTTCTGCAACACTGTAGTTTCCCCATACTGACCTCTAGTGGCCCACATAGCATGCTGCATCTAGTGGTGTGTATCACATTGAAATAAGTATTATTAGTCCCATGTTACCAGGGAACGGGGCAAAGCACTGTTTAAATTACTGTGGATCTCAGTGGCCGTGTTGTGTAGAAAAGCATTTCTTGATTGACCAATTTAAAGGGGCTAGATGGTGCGTTCAGAAAATTCTTCTCATTACTGACACCGGTGGCCTTTAAGTGAACTGCAGCAGCAGGGAGAGGGAAGGCTCTCAGACGTCACAGCCTTCATTCACAAAATGATTTTCCCGGCAAACCCGACCCGAATTCTTTACATAAAAATCAGAAAGTCGGGGAAGGTCCCATTTTTTTTAGTTACGTTACAATCTGTTCATACATTTGCAATTGAAAACGATTCATGCATGTAAAAATCTTACATATAGCCCCTTTAAAGAGACCAGGACAAGAGAGCACCCACAGATTGAGTGTGGCCGTAGAAAAATCCCGTTCATAGCTGACCATTACTGTGCTTTGATACAGCACAGTGAAATTGGTGTTTGAAAGATATCTTTTTGAAGTTGCGTCTCCTTATTAATTTTGAAACGTGTACACCGGACGGTAAGTCTTTGTCCGAGTGTTGTGGTGTGGGGTTTAGAGTGTTATGCCGAGCTGTGGGTTTCGTAACCGTGCTCGAGCGCTGTGTGGTTATTTTGGGCTCTGAAACTTTCAACTCCTTCTTGCTCTGCTGCTTGACCTTTTGTGCCTCCATGGCAACTGTCGCTGCCCCCCCTCACACTGAAAAAATCAGAAAAATCTGACCTTTAATTGAAGTAAATTTATTCTTAGGAGAAAAAAAAATCCCTCATCAAGAAATAATTATTTTTAACAAAACCACATGTGCCACAATTATTGGCACCCCTGGAAATTATTATGAACAAAATGTAACAAGCATTTTTTCCATTTATATTTTACTTTTTAAAGTTGATCAGAGTGTTTAGGAACTTTCAAGCAGTAATCCATGACTTCCTGTTTCACTGGGGTATAAATATGAGGTGACACAGAGGCCATATTCCCTCATTCATACATCAACATCAGAAAGATAAGAGAAAACACAAATCAAATGAGGGAAAAGTGTGTTGAGCTTCATAAGTCAGGGCCAAAATTATTAGATGTTACGGGAGAAGACTCTGTGCTGTTTTATTGGCAAAGGGAGGTTGTACAAAGTATTTAATTCAGGGGTGCCAATAATTGTGGCACACGTGGTTTTGTTAAAAATAATTATTTCTTGATGAGGGTTTTTTTTTTTTCTCCTAAGAATAAATTTACTTCAATTAAAGGTCAGATTAAGCTAATTTACCAAACGGTGAATTTTCTATAACCCTTTTTACTCATCTTTACCAGGGGTGCCAATAATTGTGGAGGGCACTGTAGGTATGTCCAAGTTCACCTGTGAACCTCACACTCATACCTGCGCCTCACCTTTAAACCTGATTATACCTGCGTCTCACCTTTAAACCTGGTCATACCTGCGTCTCACCTTTAAACCTGGTCATACCTGCGCCTCACCTTTAAACCTGCTTATACCTGCGTCTCACCTGTGAAACCTGGTCATACCTGCGTCTCACCTGTGAAACCTGGTCATACCTGCTTTTCACCTTTGAAACTGGTCATTCCTGCATCTGACCTGTGAAACATGGTCATTCCTGCTTTTCACCTTTGAACCTGGCCATATCTGTGCGGCCACTGTGAACCCCGACATGCTGGTGTAATGCTTAAGCCTGAGGTGTTTATGGTGTGACTGATCACCCAACTTTGAAACCTGTGTGGAACATTTCTCACAATGTTGTTTGTCCTTATTGCCACAGTTGTACATTGAGGTGATGCTAATTTTAATTTCATTTTTCCCGTTTTCGCAAAATCAGGGCGGTGTATTTCTTTGTTTTTTTCCCCCTGTGGAAAATGCACAGGTCTCATTTTAAGTTGTATTTACTTTTTATGTTCATCGTCTGCGGAAACCATCCGGTGTTTCATTGCATCGTGTGACTTCCTTCTTCCTGTATAATGTAACCGTTGCACTTGCCCGTGTGGTTTCATCCCTGGAAGACCGGACTTCCCTCCAACCTTCATGCTCTAGTGCTAAAGCCCACATTTATTGTCCTGGTTGTGTTTCTTCATACAGGTGTTTTGTGTAAAATTGTAGTGTAGGGATGTGGTGCACCCCCGCACTGGCTTCATTAGGTGGCTGTGGCTGATGGGAGTTGTAGTCCAGGAACCGGCTCGTCTCGCTCACCCCGCGAGCTTCAGCGCTGGACCTCGTCATCCGTAGGCAAGCACGCTGCCCAGACCTGGAAACATTTTGGCGGGCATGCATTACACCTGGGGCAGGGAGACGGAGTAGAAGACAAACTGAAAAGAACTCCATTCTTATAGAGACACTGACAAAGTCTGTGAGCCACAGGACGACGGTCCCTCTTCTGGCATTGCGTTTCAAGAGCGCTCAGCTCCTGCATGTTTAGCCCGCAGACCTAAGCCTATTCATGCGTATGTTCACACCCACCCAAACGCTCGCTAAAAACTCTTAACCTATCTGTAACGGAAAAGTTTGGAGTATTAAATGTACTTAATCCCTGTTTTATGTCAGGTATTTACTTGGGGGTGGAGGTTTGTGTTTTTTTTTTTAAATCATCATTTTTTTAAATCAGTGTTGTGCCACTGGAGTCATTCGGTGATCTTTTTTTTTGTTATTTCTTTTAGTTTTGTCTAACAGAGTAGCAGTTTTGTAACATATTTAATGCAATGATTTAAAAATGTACATTTTATATTAAAATGTGATGCTGTGTTCAAAAGAATATGGAGTTTTCCTTGAATGATTTTGAGTTTTCACTGCATGCTGATTTAAAATTCGCAAAGATGTTTATTCACACACACACACACACACATTTTTTATATTGTCTTTGGAATTGGAAGAATACATTTTCACTCATTCTGAAATGCTCTCAATTATAATGCTCGAGTATATTGCTTGAATACTCTGTCATTAATGGTTGGATTACAATTATTAGAATGTATATCTGGGAATAATTTGGAGAATGTCTGGACAGGATCATGTAATATTTATTAACTGTATTTGCAAATGAGTATGTCATTGATTAATGGCTTGCTTGAACGCAAACTGTTGCTCATCATTTCTTTGTCTGTGTGTTGTCCCCGCTCCTGTGTCAGGGGTCAACAAGTGTGAAGGTGTTGGATATCTGGTGCATGATGGACCATGTGAGTTGTAAGGGATGAATGGGGCTAGTAGTACCCTGCAATACTTGAATATCTGTTTCTGACGCGGGCCATGAAAAGGGTAAACTATCCCTCGTTAGACATTAAAAGTACCTCATTAAAAACAACAGGAAGTAGCCTGCATTTAATGTCTGAACAAAAACCATCACTGGCTGCAATAATATGTTTTGAATAGTTTCTAAAACTAGAATTCAAGTTCACGCTGAGGGCCAGACGCAAGTGAAAAGCACTGGCCCGTCTACGACACTGCAGCTTCATCTCTCTGGTCCCTCTCTACAAGAGAGGGAGCCCATTGTCCCCCCTCCCCCCGTGGACTGTGCACCCAAAATACGGATCCCAAACACACACTGTCCTAGCCCTAGCTCCGCCTTCCAGGAAATCCACCTTCAACATATTCCTGTGCATTGACATTTGAATCAAGGGGGAGTGATTGACAGATGGTCCCATCCCCCCCCCCCCCCCTTTCCATGTGTTAATGGCCTCCATCCCTCCACTGCCAGAGAGAAGCAGTCGGCTGTTTCTCTTGGAGGTAAAACAACTACTTCCAATCACCACCTTTGGATTACCCACAGGAACTACGGCCATGAAGTCCTTTTGTTTCCGGTAACTCTTTCGCGAGTGTGTAACACTTCAACAATGTACAATGAATAGTATGTCTGTTAGGAAATTCTCTCTATGGACCTATGTATTTGCTGTAAATGGCAATTATTTGCCATTATTTGTTAACGAATAGTGTAGCACTGCCGAGAGAATGGGCGATCGTTAATCCCAGAGGGGAGACTGGCTCCATAGGACTGTACGTTGAGAGAAGAAACCGGACACAACAGGGCTCTAACATCACCCTTAACCCAGCCAAGCCGTCCAGAGAACTTCCTCATTAGAGGTAGAAAGAGGGCAAAAACAAAAAAGGGAAGAGACAACACAATGCATCTCTTGGTGGATACTGGGGGAGGCATGGAGATGTCTCTAATCCACTATACACAGCTGGAAACGAGCATGGACTGCTGGAGTCTATTGAAGAAAGATGGACTAACATCTCTTCGCAGTAATCAAAGGTGGACATTCTCTTCTTGGGACTGATTGGAATAATTCAAAGGCACACCTTGTACATGTAAATCTGTGACACATTCTGTAACCTCCCTCCATTTCGTCTCTCTTGGTTTTCTGTAAATTGAAGTTTCCCTCAGATGAATAGGTCATGCTGGTGTGAAGGATTTATCACTTATAGGAGTGGTTATTAACCCTTCACAGAGAGGGAATGTAAGACCTCTAATTGACCATGTGGTTAGTCCTGGGCCCTAGGAAACTTCAAAGGGCTAGCCCTGAGCAGCCTAGAGCTAGGACACAGAGAGCAGGCACTGGGGGGGAGATATTAGAGGTGTAAATGTGTGTGTGCGCATGGGTGTGTCTGTATGTATGTGTGTGTATGTGTCAACAGGGGCGGCTTGACAAACCTCATGCTGACCTATAATTAAGATTCCATGCATTAAATTGGTTAATACACCTACGGGCACTGCACGGAGATTCTGGCCTCCACTTTATTCTGGTATGGCCTGGCCCAGAGTGGTACCTACTGGCTTTGTAACTTGGTTTAATCATTGCCGAATCTAGTCTCTCCACATATTAGCTCACAAACATATCAATAAGAGCCAAAGCTGTCCCTCCCACGATAACTCATTAAGTATGCATGGGCCAGGAGAAGGGTAAGGGACCCCCCTCTTCCAACCACTTAAAAATGAGGTCCACATTAAGTAAATCTGAGTCTTGTATGTGGTGTTTGTGGTGTCTGGAATTTTACATTTAATCCCTGGAATTTTTGAATATTCTTCTGTCTGTTGCTTCTTGGACCTTGGTGTTGGCGCATTCTGGGGATTACCTTGGGAGAGACGAGCTGTGGCCTGGTATCATCTTTCATTCATTTATTTTATGACTGTGACTTGTCCAGGTCTGTAACATTCATTGTTTGTTCAGGTAGTTGAATACTTGTTGTAATTTAATAAGTCTCTTAATTTTAATCTGGTTGTGAGTTGTACATTTTGATAAAGGTTGATCCAACAGGCTGCTCTGCCTATCAATAAATTTGGCGATTTAATTGATATCTTTGATAATAATTAACAAATTAAATCAAATAAATTCATTTTAAGTGTTTGATAAGTTTGGAGTTTTAACCGTTGATGCCACTTGTGGTCTGTATTCAGAGGGCGTTTGCTGTTAAAACTGCTGGATTCAGGAAATACCAATACGCATTTTTACTTAATCCTCACTTCCCCGACAATCTACTTCTACAAAAGTTACTAGTTGTTATTGCTCTAGTAATACGTTGTTCTAACTGTATAGCCACGTAAGATCACTGATATAGTTGTTGCTACAAGTTTCACCCTTGCTTCAAATTAGTCAGTAATTAGTAGCCTAGTTTTAGATTTATTGCACTCTAGTTCCCCGTAGCGCGCGCAGGTGTGTGCCTGTCGAATAGTTCCCATGGAGACAATCCGCGAAAAGGGCTGGCTGAATGGAATAATCTAAAACTCCAAGGAAAAAAAGAAATAGCCTAGTTGGCTACGAATTTACCGCACACGCGTGAACAAATTTAATGACATGGGGATTGTAAAGTCAGAGGATTATAATAATTTAAAAAAGAAGATTACAAACACATATATCGCTGCCCACGAATTGTGACACAATTTTGGGGCATGATTAGGTGCTAATAACGCACCTGACCACTGAAGAACAGCGGACAACCGTGCAATGTCTTTTTTGGAGAGATATTGGAAATATGGATGACTTGGCGATTTGTCTTTACAAAATGCAGAATCAATTGTCTTAATACGAAAAAACAATCCAATTTAAAATGTTTCAAAGAGACCTTCATGATGATAGTATTGATGGTGTGTGGCTTTTTCATATGCGAGTTGTTATAGCTTTTTAGTGGAAAATGAAATAAAACCTTGTCTGCTCTGGTTATATCGCTTTTATTTTAAGTAGTATTTTATAATGGGCTACCCCCCGGTGGTGCTGGTCGCCACCAGCTTGGTTCTCGCCCTCACCCTGGCTTTCCCCTGCTGTATTGGCATCTTTTACACAGACCTGCAGAATGAGTTCCACGCCCCTATTTTTATACAGTCTATGGTTCCACGCCAGCAGCGCTGAAACGTCCTGGGTGCCGTCCATAATGACCGCATTACTGCATGTTGGAGGTAGGGGGGCGACATTTCTCAATGCAGAATTTTAACACTTGCATCCAATGCATAGACTGTATAAAAATAGATCCAATGTCGTTTTTTTTGTTTTTTTTTGTTTAAACATTCAGCATTAAAAATTAATTTTTTTTATTGAGTTTACAACACCTATTGACATATATGCAGGGAATAGTAATTAATATACAGTAGGCTATGTGTATAAACTTAAATACAGATACACTTGCTTATATTGACAAAGTGCGAAGACATCATTCCACGCAGAATAAACAGCCCATGACTTCTATAATCTGAGTGTAAAACAGGCATTTACAGCAGCTGTTAAGAGCAACAAGTAAGAGTTTAATTTGTGAATGCGCATTTGTGTAGTTCTTGCATCGCCATTCAGAAGGAATAGTGTTGATGAAGGCAGAATTTTACATTGAATGATGCCGGATGGAGGGTTCTCGATACCCTTCCAAAATATCATGCCATTTAGGCTTTCCAGAAGCACAGGGAGTGTTGTTGGAATGTACTTCCTGGTTGCAAATTGTACAAAAAGGGATCTGCAGCCAACTCCATAGTCCACTCCTGGGAGCTGCTTCTGCCCTTTACGCCAAATAAATCAATCGAGTTAATACACCCCCAGATGTCCAAGCAGAGCAGATAAAGACTTGACCCCCAGCCAGTAAAAATGTCTTATTCCAGATATATGAGGAAGCATATGACGGCAGGTTGTTATTGCTAAATCTCTCTACTGTTTCCACACATTAAGTAAATGGGCTAAGCAACGCGTAAGCATTCCGTAAACAATTAAAGTTATATTTTATAGCCTAAATGTCCTGGGTGCCCCAGAGATGGCTCAATCTTTCTCTGAGATATAGGACATGCATGTAAAAAATGATGCAAACCCACATTATTGTCCCGCTGCTGTATATTTCAACAAGGCTTGTGTTACTTGCAGCCAGAACCCCACACTGAGTACTAAGCTGGACTCAAGGCCTGCTGCTCAATCCTCATTGGTGACCTCCCTACCCATAGCCCTGCATGTTGTAAGGTTATTCCGATTGTGAGAACACAGCACTGTACATTGTGAGGTCACAGCACTGTGCGTTGTGAGGTCAGAGGCTCGCAAGCCAGCATGTTTTTTTGTCACAGTTATGGATCTGAAACAGAGAAGGATTCTAGTGAGAGCTGGCTGGTTTTCAAAGGTGAAAATGACATTTCGGTTAGCAGCTTTACTCAGTTAACATACCAACATACACACACACATAGCCGCACACACACACACACAGACAATAATATTGATACACAATGCCAAACCACAGCTGCAATGAAGTGACTGATCGGCGGACTTTGGATTGGGAGCAGTGTCACGGGGGGAGGGTTGTAGCTCCTTATTTTCCCTTTTCAGATAACCTTAGATAAGAGCATGGTTATTTCCCCAAACTATATACACACTGTTACACTGTTTGTTATCCTGTGGCAGAATGGGTGCAGGCTCTCTGGTTAAGAGAGGTTGCTGTTCACCGCACTGTTTCTGAGCCCCCCCCCCCCCCCTACAAAACTGGATAGTTTGCCGCAAACTTGCAGCTAATATGTAGCGCATTTGCTGCAAACGAAATTGTTTGCCACAAAATGTCGCCAGAGGTTTGTCAGAGTTTGCCAGTAGTGGTGAACTAAAAGCCTTTCCAGAAGTGAATGGCAGTTCCCACAATGCTAATTTGTGAAAATATGAGCTTGCCGCCGCAAACCTGTGGCAACAATGCCAAAGGTTTGCTGCAAGTTAGCTGGAAGGCCAATATTTTTGTGAGGGCCAGATTCAGGGAATCACCACCAACAACTGAGTTTATATTTATGAATGACGTTGGCTAAAACCAGTGAAATTCATTTTACAGATGTGGTTGTTAATAGTGGACTAATAGTGCACTGTGAAATTTGTATGTGGAAATGGGTGTGACTTTCTTTTAAAATAAAGTGGAATAATTGGCACTAAGAACAGAAAAGGCTGTTGGGGGGGGACACTCTGCTGTGTGATTCTCAATGATTAATACGATGAATATGATTAGTATGTAAACACAAATGAATGGACCCTGAATTATATGCTGTTTTGTGATCGTTTTGGTTGAGATTTTCTGAAGTGCTGCGTTGGACTGCAAATGAAAGTTCTCCCGAAGTTAGCAATATCTTTCTTCAAGCAAACAGCCAGGAGAGCGCCTTATCAGTGGCTGTGTGCCTGAGACAATGTTGCTTTGAAAGGGGTGACACATTCCCAGGTTGGACACATGCCGTTGTACCCTTGAGCAAGGTACTTAACCTGAATTGCTTCAGTATATATCCAGCTGTATAAATGGATAAATGTAATAAGATGCGTAAGTCGCTCTGGATAAGAGCGTCTGCTAAATGCCTGTAATGTAATGTAATGAAAGTATATTTTTATGAATGCAAAATAACAACAGAAGTATATGATATCAGAATATCCCTGACCAAAATACAGTTCTGTGTTCCTCATGTTGCTAGGGCTTGGAATGTTGCTATGCGTCTCTGAGCCATGTTGCCTTTGGATACATTCAGGTATGCCTGGCCTGTGCAATTTACCTCTGTGTTGGTTGGTTTCAAGCCATTTAAAAAATAGTTCTCAGCCTTTCCTGCAGGTAGACCTGACCTGACCCCGGATCCTTTCCCTGTAATCACCTCAGAGGTCACCTGACCCCCCCCCCCCCCCATGTTTATCTTTCTCTGTGCAGATAGTGGCTTGATCTGCTGAAGCATAGGAAGAGTAAACCTTGCATGAGGGGTGAAGGCATACTGGCAAAACTTTAAAATAAAGAGAGAAGTGTGCGATTTTCATAATTTTTTTTTTTAATCTATTGATTTTGCTTCCATACTGTGCGGTTCTTGACGTTCTTGTAACTGCCATCGAGTGTCTGCTGCACCGTGGTGCTTCTACAGTAGTGGAGTTCAGAGACAAACTTTGCAGGTGTTTTGAGTAAATTAGATGATAGTGTGACACTCAGTCTAAAGCATTCATTCTCTGAAATAACTGAAGTAAATGCTGATTTTCGACACACTATTCTAATTTCTTGAAATACTGTTTTGGGGGTTTTCTGGAGCTGTAAGCCAAAATGATGAAAAATGAAACAAATAAAGGCTAGAAATATTTCACTTTGTGTGTAATGAATCTATAATCTATGAAAGTTTCACTTTTTGAATGGAATTATGGAAAAAAAAAAACTTTTCCATGATATTCTAATTTTTTGGAAAGGATCTGTATTACCTGCAGGTTTGCAGCAAACTATCCAGTTTTGCAACGGAATGGACTGAGGTTTGATTTGGGCACTGTTCCCACACAGGCCCCCTGTGCAGTATCTTGGTGGAGCGCTACGGTTGCCGGCAGACCGCCATGGTGGGCGGAGTCCTCAGCGGCCTGGGCATGGCGGCCAGCTCCTTTGCCCGCTCCATGGGGGAGCTGTACATCACCGCCAGCTTTGTCACAGGTCAGTGATGGCGCAAGATGTCCTCCGTGCCGGTTCCGGCTCTGATTCTGATTCTGGTTTTCTCTTCATGAATATTAATGAAGGGGCGTCATTTAACACAGAGTGTTGGAAGCAGGAAGCTCATCGGACATGTATATGATTCGTCACCTCACCGATAAACATACAAAAAAAATTCTAAACATAAATAAATGGCTGAATATGGAATTTCACGTGATTCTGGTGTTTATTTTCAGTTCACAGATATTGCATCTAAGTTGCTCTATTATTAAGGGCACTGTTACACAGAAGTACTGGATTAATCAAATAGTAAAATAAGTTTTTAGGAATAGACTACAGGATGTATGAAATGTTAAAAAATGAGAAGTCTCACGCTCTCTCTCCCTCCCTCTCTCCATCTCTCCAGGGCTGGGGTGCTGTTTCTGCTTCCAGCCGGCCGTGACGATCATGGGCCATTACTTTGTGCGGCGGCGAGCCTTCGCCAACGCCATGTCGTCTACGGGCACGGCCCTGGGGCTCTGCCTCCTGCCTCTTCTCGCCAACTTGCTGCTGGTCCGCCTGGGCTGGCGCGGCAGCTTCCTGGTGATGGGCGGGATTCTGCTCAACTGCTGCGTGTGCGGGGCCGTCATGAGGCCCCTGAGGGGCCGCCGCCGCCACCGAGACCGACCCGACGCCCGTCCGTCGCCGCGGGACGCGGAGGGGCTGAAGCAGAGGGCGAGGGCGGTCCTTGACGGCCTGGCAGCCTTCCTGCACCGGCACATGGCCTTCGACCTCTTCCTCGGCAACCGTCGCTTCTGCGTCTATGCGCTGGGCCTGGCCTGGATGATGCTGGGCTTCCAGGTGCCGCTGGTGTACCTGGTGCCGTACGCGACCGCCCACGGCATGGAGCCGGGCCGCGCCGCCCTGCTGCTGTCCTCGCTGGGATTGGTCAACGTGTTCGCCCACCCGCTGGCCGGCCTGCTCCTCTGCCAGCCCCGTCTCCAGGGCGGCGGCGTCCACGCGTACGCCTTTGCCGCCGCCCTGCTGGCTAACGGGCTGAGCAACTGCGTGTGCTGCCTGGCGGCCAGCTTCCCCGTGCTGCTGGCGTACGCGGTGGCGTACGGCCTCTCCATGAGCGTGGTGGGCTCTCTGCTCTTCACCGTGCTCATGGACATCGTGGGAATGAGCCGATTCCCCGCCGCCCTCGGCCTTGTCGGCGCCATGGAGAGCGTCACCCTGCTGCTGGGCCCTCCGCTCACAGGTACGTGTGCGCGTGTGTGTGTGTGTGTGTGTGGTTGGTAGGTGACTGTGGTGTGTGTGAGTGTGTGAGTGTGTGTGTGTGCGTGTGTTTGTGGGTGGGGTTGATAGGTGGCTGTGGTGTTTGTGCGTGTGTGTGTGTGTGTGTGTGTGTGTGTGTGTGCGCGTGTGCGTGCGTGTGTTTGTGGGTGG
Source organism: Synaphobranchus kaupii (assembly GCA_029718625.1). Classification (NCBI taxonomy): domain Eukaryota; kingdom Metazoa; phylum Chordata; class Actinopteri; order Anguilliformes; family Synaphobranchidae; genus Synaphobranchus; species Synaphobranchus kaupii. The sequence goes on along the minus strand of CM056387.1, from coordinate 20,391,796 downwards.
GGTTGATAGGTGACTGTGGTGTGTGTGCGTGTGTTTGTGGGTGGGGTTGATAGGTGGCTGTGGTGTTTGTGCGTGTGTGCGCGCGTGCACGTGTGTGTCTATGTGTTTAGGCATGGCAGCACTGACCTGGGAGTGGGTAGTCTGTGGAGTGGGGCCTGCTTCTGAAATCGAATAGCCAGTAGGGCTTCTCTGGTTACCAGTGCCATGGCAACAGAAATGTCAGGGCCAGCTGCAACCTTTTCATCCGCACATTTGGACAGTGTGACCCGGACTCTGACGTGGTCTGTCTTCATGATGCAATTGGTCCGCTTGTCGCAGTCCTTGCCGAAGGTTTGTTAACACCGTATCTGATTTGCAGGCCGAATCCCCAGGCTTTCCTGATGCTTGTCCTCCCGTGCTGGCTACTCTTTTGCAGGGATGCTGGTGGATGGCACGGGGCAGTACACCTACGTCTTCTACGCCTGCAGCGCCGCCGTCTCCTCCGCTGCGCTCTTCCTCATGGCGTCCTTCTATTGGCTGGACAGACAACGAGGCGGTGAGGAGAAGCAAGCTCCTCCCCCTTCTATACCAATTGCCACGCCCTCAGCCGGCTGGCAGTACCGCGGCATACCCACAGGGGGAGGGGCAGGGGGAGGAGGTGATCTGGAGAGGGTGGAGTTTGTGTATGTCAGCAGTGTGTGAGTGGCTCTTCAACACATCGGAGTATTAACAGTGAGCCTGGAACATATGAAAAAAAAAAAATGCACACATGATTGCGCACATAAACATCATATAGCCACACATTAAAGAAATGCACATAATCCATGCACACACATACATAATTATAAAACATGGACGCCCACACGACACGCACAAAAACACCAACATGCACACCGTTTGCACGTGAAAAACACGCACACACACACACACACACACACACACACAACAGTGAGTACAAAAAGCCAGAATCAACAACTCCATAATGACAATAAGACACAATAGAATTACTCCTCTTCATCTCCTTCCTTCCATTTCTATTTGTGAAGAAACATCTGCTGTTTCAGTTTTAAATACATCTGGAGCTACGTGGCAGACAGACTGACCTGAGTTCACATGTAACTTGGCTTATGTTCAGCTCAGATAAGCTATATATTGCATTTTTTTTTATTTTTAAAAGAGGACTGGGGCGGGCGGGTTTTATAAACATAATATTATTTGTGCTGTTTGTTTGTTTATATACAGTCTACGGAATGAGGAAAAACCTAACCGGACATTTTTAGGAATTTAGTAATCCCGTCTGATGGATATTTCTGGTCCCAAAAAGAAGAAATATCCAGGAAAAAGAGGATGCCTGGTCAGCTTAATAAAATCCATGGAGAAAGACACAGAACTCTAGGAAGAAACAAGACGAAAGGTTATTGCCCTTCACGAGTCAGGAGATGGTTGGAAGGCCGCTGATTCGGACACAGCTCTGGCTAAATTCTCAACGTGGCTTTCTCAACCTGCCACCTAATCACCCCCAAGTTTAAATGGCTAAAAATGGTCCTCTCTCTCAACTCAGCTTATGTGTGGTGAGTGTTCTCGTGCAAAATGGCTGCCGTGCATCTCACTCAGGTGGGTGCTACACATTGGTGGTGGGTGAGGAGCGTTTCCCACTCATCGCTGTAAGGTGCTTTGAGTGTGAGAAAGGCTCTATACAAATGCAAGGCATTATTAAGAAAGTCTCTATATGGAGGAATGGCCATAAAATGGTTCCGAAAAACATTTTAATAGCCAATGCTAAAATACTAAATTAAACAGGCTACAAATAATTGCCGATGCTTTGCAGAACGAATTGTATTGCAATAGCCTAATAAAAAAATTAAGTGAATGGAGAGGGACAAATACCCTATTCTGGATTATCACCCCAGGGGAGCACAGAGCTAACGAACATATTTCACCACCATTTGGACTCATATCATGGCCAGGTAACTTCTACCAAAGTTCAGTTGTGCTTTAACATTACAAAAGCACAGATGCCTACAATTAGTAACTAGCCTACATGGAGTCCGGAAGGGTTTCTAATTCCGAACTGCACTAAAAAAATTAAATTAAATACTCAAAAATAAAAGAAAAATTTATTGATATTTCTTATTCAGTTAATTTGCTGGATAATGAAGAACTATAAATGGAAACATGCCATGTTGACATTAATATCCGTATAAAGGTAAGGTTAGGTTACAGAAGGCCTATTTTACAGCCGACAGTACGCCACTGGATCATAATGTAGGCTAGACATGGACATGGTTCCTTACTGGGGATTCCATGATGTCGGAATGATACCAGAGGCCACTGAGTTGTAGCCTCATGATTTGTCCACTATGTAACCGCATAAGGACAGAGCTCAAGTAGCCTACTGTTTGGTTTATTTTGCCAACATATCTTCAGGAAACAACGTGTCAATGTAATTTTCTGACATAACATAGCCTACCTATTTATTGCACTAGGCTAAGAAAGCCATCATCCAAGACCTCCAGCGGCCAGCATGCACTGGGTTGACCTAATCTTGTTTGTTAATCTTCATCAGTGTGTGTGAATCGTTTTGCAGGACGCTGTATTACTGCAGTTGTATTACTAGGAGAGATGCAAAACTTTACATTGCACATATTAACCTATAGAACGTGTTCACGTGTTTTTTCACACATTCACACACAACCTCACAAACGGACAGATGCAATAGGGACAGAAAAGTACCCCTGCAGTTGACAATAATAATACCGCTCTCCTAGAATGCTACTTCTTGCAAAAGAAGGAGACTGTGTCGCAATGCCGCATGCATGCCAAATAGTTACAGGGACGCACGCAGCTTGCGCCAGGATTATTTTCTAGGTGTGGTGGCCTAAAACTCTCTTAATGTAGCCGGTCCGCCCTCATAAAGAGATTGTGTTCCTCTTGAAAAGTTTTCAACTGGCTTTTCTTGTCTTTCCAACGATATTTCAATTACAGTGAAAAAATATCTGGAGATTCTGGTTGTTTTTATCCTTTAATTTAATCCGGAAGGGCGACTTAAAATTCAGCTCTCTTTTGTAGCAACAGCCTGCAGAATCAGAGTGCGTATTGCAATGCATTATAGGCATTTAGCAGATGCAGGGGGGCTGTGTAGCCAATCAGATATGCGCTGTGATTGTTATCTGCACACCTGTCACTATATGTTGGCATAGTGAGCCAGTTTCTGTGGGAATTTGCTCATGGCACTGGCGTTAATTATCACAGCTTCTCTTTCAAGAAATGTGAACCACGGTGAGTCGGCAGAGATGCATGAGCACAATAGAACCTCGAGTGGAGCGTGGTCATTTGCCAAACTTTACATTGCACATACTAACCTATGGAACATGTTCACGTGTTTTTTCTTTTTTCTTTCTGGAAATAATCTTTAAAAGATTTTTATTTTTTTTACATTTTTTTTTAGAACAATGGAATTCCTGAGGTGCCTATCATCCAGACGATTTTTGAAAAAGGATACTGTGTTACTCCGTAAATGCCAACGGTTAAGTTTCCAGAGTATCCGCTACATTCCTTCGTCCCTCCACAGTGAACGCAAAACTTATTTTCAAATGCCTGGACAGAAGTGATGAAAAGAGCACATTTTAAATGTATTTTATTAGTGAATGTTTATTACACTGGAATAAAATAGTTTATAAAAGTAAACTAATGAATAAAAAATGTATTTGTCTAAATAATATTTTGTTATTAAAGTTGTGATTTAAGTTATATGTTGTATTTTTAAATGTTTTAAATGACCTCAGTTGCATGTCTCACCTGAAAGACAGACATTGTATTTTCACTTTGTCCAGAGTGAGGAGTGCCCCCGACTGGCCCACCAAGACATAACAAAGGCAAGCCCACACCTTCTTAGCTGCAGCATTTAGCCATCAGAAAGGCCACAGGGTGGTTAAACTAATACCACGAGCTAACAAGCTTGTGTAAGATTCTAAACTGACATGATCCACTCAAACACTGACAAATCAACCACGCCGCCGGCCGAATCAACCAACTTATCATAAATACAATGTAGGTTAAAATGTAAGTGAAAGCAGTGACTCGTCTCCACTGTTAGGCATAGCATTCAATTATAGAATAGCAGCTGGGAGTGAGTGATCAAAACCTATTTCAACCAAGGAAATTAGATTAGCAATACAATAGACTGGTTCCTGGTTAGACCATGGGAAGTTGCACCTTCAGACCCCCTACTGATGGACAGACTGATTGATCTAAGGGAGCCAGACAGTGTCTTCCTTAAATCAATCACATCATTTTTGAATATACATTTGTGTTTCCTGCCTGTAGAAAACAAAGCCCGAAAATGGTATTTAAAGTCATCCATTTTACAGAACAGGATTCAGATTTTACTCCGCTGAATCCAGAGTGCATTGCTGTATCTCTGACAACTGCTGTTACGAAGAATAAACTTTGTCATGTTCAACGAACATCGGAGCCGTTCCTTTTTTTCTTACATTGGCGAGCCAGCCAGGAGGTGATTTCAAGAAGCCTGAAGAAAACCAGAAGAACTTTTGGAGACGAGGTGACAGAAGAAACCCACCAACGGCGATTTCTTCAAGATAACTGGGACCACTAAAACAACTTGGTAAGAGATTTGGTTCCTTGTGTTTATGCTGGTTTTAAGATAGGCTATAGCAAAATCCCCCCTGGTTAAAAACGACCTGGACGGGAGAAACTTTGTTGAAACGTTGTTTATTTGGTAACTGACAGTAGGAGTTGTAGGCCCATTTTAATTCCGAAGTACTGGAATTAACTTTGGTAGCTAGGCCTAAATTAATGTGCCCGAAGTATTGGGACATTTAGTCTAAAATTTAGTCTAAAATTAATTCCTAAAGTAACTGGAATAGTTCAGTTAGCTGGGTCCGAAGCACTGGAACAGCAACTGTGATTCATTTTATCCTAAAGTAACTGGATAATTGGGTGTTGTAAAAGTAATTCCTAAAGTAACTGGAATAGTTCAGTTAGCTGGGTCCGAAGCACTGGAACAGCAACTGTGATTCATTTTATCCTAAAGTAACTGGATAATTGGGTGTTGTAAAAGTAATTCCTAAAGTAACTGGAATAGTTCAGTTAGCTGGGTCCGAAGCACTGGAACAGCAACTGTGATTTATTTTATCCTAAAGTAACTGGATAATTGGGTGTTGTAATTGAATAATTCCTAAAGTAACTGGAAGAGTTGAGTTGGCTGTGTCCGAAGCACTGGAACAGCAACTGTAATTTATATTATCCTAAAGTAACTGGGTAATTTGGGTTGTCCTGATATAGGCTTACCTTATATAACTTGACAGATTGTTTGGTTGGATACCGTAACAAGGCTAGACTATTATATTTGGTTGTCGGTCGACTTCATAATTATACGTGTAACGGGTTGTTTATTTAGCTACTTAACATCAGCAGAAGGAACCTAGATTGTAGCTATGGAGAGCTTTATGGTTCGTTACATTGCCAAGCACGGCAAATCTGACATTCTAGAAGGCATTGAAAGTCAGGAGAAGCCGTATACATGGGCTGTGTCCCAATTTGAGAGCCACCCAAAGGTTGGCAAATTAAATCAAAAAGGGAAGATTGCGGTAGCTATGACGGGTGTTCTTGCTTCATACAAACGGTGCAAGGAGAGATTAGAGGCTCTTGAACTGGAGAACGACAGTTTAAAACAACAGATCGAGGAGAACCAAGCAGCAATTAAAAGTAACCATGTACACGCTAACTTGAATGCCGAGATACAATTGGATCTGTGTAAAGAGGTTGCCGAATCAAAGCAATTTAATTCTGAGTTACAGCGCGAATTGGATAGTACCCACACAGAGGTAAAAAAGTTACAAAACGCATACGACCACTTATTTGAAAAATGCAATAAAAATACAGTGCACTGTGTAGACCGAACAGATTACAGGGAGAGTGATTTCTGGAATAAACCCGGTAAACATAACACAAATAATGCGTGGGACAACAATTCTGACTGTACGGTGAAATTCCCTGTAGCACCAGTGCATGAGACAATGACGATTGTACCTGGGGAGGGGGGAGACCATATAAGGACCACTATGACTGTAAAACCATTGTCGCCCAGTGAAATTGAATCTTTGGTTAAAAATATTGGTACGTATGAGCCTGCAAGGCGAGACCCCATGGAGTTTTTAGCCAATTTAGAGAGGATGGTTGACCTACATCGTTTGACGGATGCTGATGCTTGCATAATATTGAATGCTTGTTTGACCCATGCGTTAGCTAGTGCGCTCCCTCAGACTATTCACAACAGGAATGCGAGGAGAGATGACAGGAAAACTGCATTGTTGGGGGTTCTAGGGACACGCTTGGTCGATTGGGACAAGATAAGAGAGGTTGTGATGTCACCAGGCGAACATCCAGCAGCATATGCCGAGAGATTGTGGGAAGCATTTAGTTCGTACAGCGGTGTAGCGAATCTGACGCAGCAGGATCCCATGTTCAAATCCGCTTTAATTTCGCAATGTGACACACACACACAAACTGCCCTTGCACTACACATAGATTCCAACACACCATATTCCGATATAGTTGCAAAAATGACTCAGTTATATAACATCAACATACACAATAACCCAATTAAGCCCATAGCAGCAATTTGGAGGGAATCATCACATAATACCTCTTTCCGTAAATCTGTTTCATCAGGAAATGAAGGACATGTGCCTAACAATGGTAGGCATGCTACATCTGAAAGGCCCCTTAAATTCAATCCAAGCAGAGTTGTTGTATGCTATGCATGTGGGGAGAGCGGACATATAGCAAGACAATGTAAAAAAGGTGATTCAGGTGGGGCAATTGTCTGCTATGCATGCGGGGATAGAGGACATATCGCAAGACAATGCAGACATTTTCATAAGGAGAGAAATTGGGTTGTTTGTTTTGCATGTGGGATCAATGGGCACATAGCTAGACAGTGCAGATCTTCTCATAGGAAGAGGCTTAGTTATTGTGCCCTCCTTAAAACTTTGCATGAATTACAAGCAGAGGTTAGACATTTGAAAGGAGATCAGGAAGCAACAGCATAGAGCAGAGGGTGGATTAATGATTGCAGTCAGATACTTAATAGTATGTCTACAATCAAGGGGGGGTTATCCATTTTTGGTGTCTATTGCATATGTATTGGGAGGGCAAATTAATTGTTTGTATTATTGTTTGTCATTTAATTGTTTGTATTATTGTTCAAAATGAATTGTTTTGTATGTTTCAGGCACCTGTTATGTGGGGGGGAGGGGGAGTAATTGTTCATTTGTTGTTTCAGGCACCTGTTTAAAATGTGGACCATATGCATGATAATGTTACTGCCAGCAGCCGTGGTGATAGGAGGATGTCCAGAGGAACGGATGGCCCCCCAATCAGGAGTGATGACACAACCCTACCCAGGAGTTCTGGTCAACAACATCCAGTGGGTCCATGTTCCAGTCCTCGTCAACCTGACATGGATGAGCACTGCAGGCGGGAAAGTGTGACGGGGATGTACAAAGACCTACTGACGACCAAATTTTTGAAGTATCATGGCGCTGTTGCATCCAACCCAGTGGCAAAACAACACAAATCTACACCAACTGGACGAAAGCTCATGGACTTTATTGATGGTCTCCTCGGAGCAACTGTTAAACCAGATGCATGATGGTGACTTAGAAATGGCTTACTCCGGTCTTCTGTGGGAAGTGACATTCAAAGCAGCCGTATGTGTTTGTCTAGTTCTTATTGTGTTTCAAAGTTTTATGTTGTATTGTATGTGTTCATTTCTGAAGCGGCAGAATTTTGGGTTTTCTAGCGACATCATCAGACAGGCAAATTGGATAAAGTAGTCCTTAGATCTACCTCCTCCTGGCAGCTGACTTTTATTATCACTAGTCTAAATTCTCAATAAAATTGTAATTATGATAAGTTCCACCAGGTAAGAGCATGGCAGAATATGACAATAAGTCCAGCTGGGTGTGGTGCTGGATCCCATGACGGGTAAGACTCTCCAAGCCAAAAGAGGGCAACCTAAGACAGGACAGCACCGCCACTGGCACACTTCTTGGGAATGAGGTGTTCATGTTGTTTGTCAGACTTGGGTGAAGTAATGCTTTCTGGCAGATAAGCATCAAAGGGGGGATTGTAAGATTCTAAACTGACATGATCCACTCAAACACTGACAAATCAACCACGCCGCCGGCCAAATCAACCAACTTATCATAAATACAATGTAGGTTAAAATGTAAGTGAAAGCAGTGACTCGTCGCCACTGTTAGGCATAGCATTCAATTATAGAATAGCAGCTGGGAGTGAGTGATCAAAGCCTATTTCAACCAAGGAAATTAGATTAGCAATACAATAGACTGGTTCCTGGTTAGACCATGGGAAGTTGCACCTTCAGACCCCCTACTGATGGACAGACTGATTGATCTAAGGGAGCCAGACAGTGTCTTCCTTAAATCAATCACATCATTTTTGAATATACATTTGTGTTTCCTGCCTGTAGAAAACAAAGCCCGAAAATGGTATTTAAAGTCATCCATTTTACAGAACAGGATTCAGATTTTACTCCGCTGAATCCAGAGTGCATTGCTGTATCTCTGACAACTGCTGTTACGAAGAATAAACTTTGTCATGTTCAACGAACATCAGAGCCGTTCCTTTTTTTCTTACACTTGCTATAAGTGTAATGTTGTTATACTTATGATGTGTTCTAAATCTAGAAGGTTTATTTTGACTTCCAGTTGCCCAAATTTCAGCAGCTAGGCATTCAACTAAAGCGATTCCATATCTTGGACTCCCCACTCCCTGGACTGGCATCCAGTAGTTTAAGGCATCAATTTTAAGATGGCAATGGTCTCTTCTAAAGCGCTACATAGCTTTGCCTCTCACTACACAATCGAGTTTGTAGTACCCTACAAACCAGGGAAGCAGCTCAGATGCACAGGTGCACTTAAGTTGTACCTTGCAAGCCCCTGGGAAGAAACAGGAAAATAAGATTCCATTGCAACAACAACAAAAAATGGATTGTAATAACCCTTATTGATTTTCCAAATTAGGTAGCTGCAGATCGTATGATTACGAAGTGACGTATCTGTGGCTGATGGATTTTGTGTGTGTATGTGTGAAAGGTCAGTGCAAAAAAAGAATCTTAAAATGCAGCTTCGAAGCCCCAAAAGCATTCAAAGTCTTACGGACAGTTCCCAGTCAAACCCGCAAAGTCGTGCATAAACGTATCCATCTGGGTGGAACTGAAGCGAAATGACAAGAAAAGAAGTAAAACTACTCCGGTATGTTGATACGCGAGTTGCTTTGGTGTGCTCCGTCCAAAACTTGATCACGTCTTAACCGAAAAGAAACCGCTCTGACGTAAACTGCAAAAATACGCCTCTGGTTAACTTCTGTTCAAGTCGGTTCAAGCCCATCAAGACACAAAATGGACACGATGACTGAATCCCAAACTGAGCCCTCTGGGCTGAATCCCATTCTCTGGACTCGCGGACTCAAAGGCGCGTTCTCGTTAAGTCTAGTGCTTATAGACAGTGGAAAAATAACCGACGAACTTATCAACATTGCCTAGCATCAATGCTAGTGGAAATGTTTTGAAAGTGAGATCATAACACAACCATCGATTCCATGTCGACTTAGAATTTTGTATTAATTATAAGCATTAGGCCGTGTAACATTGGCAGTAATAATCCAGTTCCGCGAAAATATTTTAAATCGACTGTGATGATAATTTTATAGCATTTAGCTCCATTCACCTCCATGTATTCTTACAGATTCTACTCTGTTTAGCAGTGCCCCAGCACAAAATAATGCCATTGCACTTTTTTCAGTTACATTGCAGTCATTGGAGTTGGCCAGGCTTTCTCTCTCTATGGGCTGGGTTTGGGATTCAGCCATGGACACGTGGACTTGTAGACTTTTTTTGTTGAATGTTTCCGGGGGCAGTTAAGTCCGCATTTATGCGGACTAAAAGGGCGAGTAGAGGGTGCGAAAAGTCCGCATAAGAGCACTTGCCAATAACACTGTTGGTCACAATGGCTCAGCCCTAAGCACGCATGGACTTGACAGGAACACGCCTCTGAGTCCACGAGTCTGCGAGTCCAGAGACTAGGATTCAATCGACATAAGAGAAACGGGAGCACGTAGCCTACGTATTGAGTAGGCTTGTTAACGGGGATAAATAGGTTTCGGTAACAATATTGTATTTTTGCATATTTTGCCCCTCGATTAAACGGCTATATCGAATTGCGAAAGGGAAAGTGAACTTCGTGCGTAAATATGTCATCCAGTCTGCTTTTCAGAGTTCAGTCCAGCGTAAGATTCTCCAAGTTTGCGAAAGTTTTGCAGACGCCTTGGAGATCCCAGCGATCGAGCCTGCAGTTCCTTGGGTGTCGGTGAGCAACACGGCGACTGATCTTAATTCCATGGGTTTAGGGCTTTGCTCAAATGGTAACTTGCTAACTGATTAGATATTTTTATTTTCTCTATTGCGCCCTTTATCGCTGGGACGTTTCGTGTGCTTCTGTAAGGCAGTGGTTCATTGTCACCTGTCACCTCCATTGAAATGCTTTTTTTTTCTTCTTTTTTTGATAATGCTGCCAACAGGCTTTGTAGGCTAATTGCTTGTTGTGTCATTGCACTGAAACCACACTGTTCCTCTAAACACGAAAACCACCTAATTAAGAAAAATGAGCGGCTTTTTAAAATTCTGGGATTGCAATTGTGGTTGCAACTAAAACCAGCATAGTAGCTGGGCACCTCCAGGACCGAGTTTGGGAACCACTGCTGTAAGGCATGGCTATAGGCTACCACAGCTGGAACTAATGAGCCAGTGTAAACTAGGCTGTAGTTATATAGTCTAGTGGTTGATTTAGAAATCATAAAGATGATAAGTCATAGAAAGCAAACATTCTGATGTACATATACTTTTCCTTCTCAAGCAAGAGCGGAGTTCTTCTCTACTGGATATTCTGAATATATGTTTCCGTGTTTGCTTGCACCACCAGCTCTGTCATTTGGAGGAATGTAGGCTATTACATTTCGTTTTGGAATTCATTTAGGTGTCCGGACACTCGTCATGATATTATTGGGTGATCGTGTTATTATTGGTATTATTATTATTATTATTATTATTATTATTATTATTATTATTATTATTATTGGGCGATCCTGTAAACAATATACGGCGTCTACAGATGGGATGAATTAATTTATGAATTTGATTTGCGTCTCTAGGCTAATTGAGGACCATACAGCCGTGTTTTAACCTTTTTTGTGTTAAGAGTAAGAACACTCAATAGAGTTGTCCATCTAATTGTTATTTATTTATTTATTTATTTATCTATTTTACAAATTAATAGATATTATTACGGGTTACACGAATAGGCCAATGATCACCCGCTGGACTGTATGTGTGAAAGGCCAGTGCAAAAAAAAAGATTCTTAAAATGCAGCTTCGAAGCCCCAAAGCATTCAAAGTCTTACGGACAGTTCCCAGTCAAACCCGCAAAGTCATGCATAAACGTATCCATCTGGGTAGAACTGAAGCGAAATGACAAGAAAAGAAGTAAAACTACTCCGGTATGTTGATACGCGAGTTGCTTTGGTGTGCTCCGGTGAAGTTTATTTAGATTTTACATTTTTTAGAAGACACTCTTATGTATGGAAGATGTTTAGTGACTTAATGAAATACAATCGCTTTAGCGACACATCGTGAAATGTAATACATATCTGCGTTTGCTTTTACGTAAGGATGCGTATTTATCATGCCATAATAAAAAAAAACGCATATTGCATTGCATTTCATTGTGTGTTCTCTAAAAACACTCATACTGAAATACAATACGGGGTGTATTCAGGGCCGTTTCTAGCTTTTTGGGGAAAAATCTTGTTTGGGCCCCCGCCCTACCTCAAGAAATACCGGATGTGCATTATAACATCTCCCAAATGCGCATAAATGAGATCAAATGTTAAATTTTCCACAAAATGCTTATTTTAATGTCAGGTACTATGTTGTGTTGTTAAGAAATCAAAATAAAGATAAACATGCACATTATAAATAATAAACAATTTTTTTTTTTAAACCTAAAAAAATATATAATAATAAATTAGGCCATTACACAGAATAAATAATTACATCAGCATCCAGATAATCAGCACCGTACATTCACTTGTTCACATTAGTTCAGTCTAACACACAAATACTAGGCCTACTGAGTTGTCATCACTATACTGTATTTATTCACAGGTCCAGTTCTAATTATTTAACTCTGACACAAAATACCTGTGTGTGTGTGTGTGTGTGTGTTTTGTGTGTGTGTGTGTGTGTGTGTGTGTGTGTGTGTGTGTGTGTGCGTGCGTGCGTGCGGGCGCGCGCATTATGCTCACAGTTGTGACTATCCAATAAATATTGCATTCTTTTACCTCAAGCATAAACGTAACTTCAATAAAAACAAATATATTTTACACATTTCATACCACTACAGACATTGTACGTTACAAAGGATTAAACCGACATTTGTTGGTAACCACGTCTCACCCATTGTTAAATTAGCTTCACCAATGTTTCCCCCATGGTTAGTACAAAACGATTAGACTACTAGCCGTTATTAGCGTAACGTTACATTAACATAATGACTCCGTAAATGGGATTTATTATATCGGGCAATTATCCCGTCGTATTCCTTACTATCTAGTACATTCTTAAAACGTGTGATGTTTGTTTATGGAAACGTTTATACACGTCTGCTTACCTGAAAATATATGAAAAGTACATGGGAGGGATCAGGGAAATCGGCACCGTATTCACTTGTTCACATTAGTTCAGTCTGACACACAAGTAATACTTACGTCGTCAGAACAGGCAAACAGGGGCCGGATTCACAGAAATCTTCTTAAGAAAATGACCATTATCCTACGATCTTCTTAATTTTAGCCAATTACGAACTTCTTAACCATCATCTTATCTTTATTATCATTATGGCCCACTAAATACAGGCATAGGCTAGATCGAAAAAATATTTTAGGTCATTAAAAACATTTGCTTTTCCTGTAGTGGTTTTTGTGAATGGTTTAATCCGTTCACGACACGAATTTAAAAAATATATATATTATATATATATGTACAGTACCAGTCAAAAGTTTGGACACACCTACTCATAGATGGGGGTTTTTTTCTGTTATTTTTACTGTTTTCCACATTTTGGAATAGTAAAGACATCAAACTATGAGATAACACAAATTAAATGAACAGAAGCAGAAAATAATATTCCACCATGTTCTAAAGCTTCATCAGCCCAAACATGAAACATGACTGAGCCACCTATGAATGCTTACACTACAGTGTGTGAAATGCACTCAAAGTGTGAAGATAACAATATTGAACATATGGCACAACACTTTGGCGGAGTGGAAAAACTAACATACATATTTTAAATATTACACGTAGTAATACTTGCATATCGAGGTGGAAAATCTCCCTCTTGTTCCTAGGCATATTCTCCAATAGAATCAATGGTATGGGATCTGTGGTATCTTGGTAACTATGGTATCTACTTCTGACCCACTCCCAAAATCCATGTAAGCAAGGAGTTTCTCTAGCCGTGCTGACGAGTTGGCCAAATTGGTAAAAACTTGCAAAAATAGCAGGAAAACGACAATTACGCCTCGGCGAAGACATTGCAAACACTGTTATGAAGGTTATAATGTCATATATTGGATAAAATAGTTGTCAGTGAAACCAGAATTAACTGGAATGCATGAGACAGGTTTCAACAGCATGCTGGGTTTTACGTGTGGGGGTTTTAGAAGGTGTACTAGTGTTATAAACGCTAGTACACCTGTGTGTATTTCTCAAACGGATTGTCCAAGAAAATAAATGACCACTGAATCTTGAAAGGGACCTCTCTATACATAAAGCCAATGATAGGATTGTATATTTAATGAATATTTAGTATATTGACAGTACAATGACGCGGTATAATTACATAAGAATTTCACTTGTTTATTTTTCTGTTGAGTGAGCATTTTCCCTTTTAATGTTATTGTTGTTGTCGGCTTCATGCCTTATATGACGGAATGCTAATTTTTGGTGGTGAAATAATGACTCACAGATAGACACTATTGTCCACTGTGTCACACATGGGTAGGTATAGTTGCAGCTGAGACTGGGTGGGTATCTTGTTAAACGGACTAGCCACGCGGCAATAGTGGCACTTAGAAACTCCGTATTCGGCAATGTTGTCACGAATCGTGTACTAATAAAGCTAGAACACGGGGTTTGTTGTTTCCACCCGTAGTTTGGTTGCAGGAGCAATGAATGTCTTGATTTGAGCACTCTATTGGCGCCAGCTCCATGGCCACTCAGGAGTCTGCACAAAGGGGTTAATAAATAGGCTGAAACAATGGATAGATGTCTCAGGGACTGCACTTGCATGGTTCCCTAACTATTACGCTTCATTGTCTCTTGAATTTATTTATTAATTTATTTTTTTGATAATGCTCCTAACAGGCTTTGTACTCGCTAAGTTCTGTCACTGGCAGGTTTGGGCTTTTGGCTCTTTGCCAGGTAGGTGTACTGAGGGTGTACCTTACTAGCACGTTTGTCTGGTCCTGTCTAATGAAGTATTTGCTTGTGGAATGTAATACGATATGCAGCCCATTTTTTTGGCGGTTTTTCTTCATCACAAGCTGTCAGCGGAGTGCTTGAGTTGGAATAGACTGTTTCAGTACTGGTATTTTATCACAAGGACATCACAGAGTGAAGGATGTATTAGACAAGTAAGTTTCTTGTCTAATCATTTAAAATACAGCCAGCAGCTGGACTAAATTTTTGCTACATTCCCCTGACAAGATAATAATAATATAATAATAATAACTTTATTTATATAGCACTTTTTTGAAAAACACTGGATTACAAAGTGCTATACAAAATGAAAGAGCAAAATACAACAAGATAGACGAAATACTAGATAAACAGAATAAAATTAATATAATACAATGTAATGAAATACAATAAACTGTAATAAAAGGCCCAAGATATAATCTAAAAGCAAGTTCATAAAAGTGAGTTTTCAATTGGGTTTTAAATGATGAGATGGACTTTGCCATTCCAACAGAGTCTGGAGTGCTGTTCCAGAGTCAAGGGGACCTGGCAGCAAAAGCCACATCACTGTTGGCTTTCAACCAAGACTTTGGAACAGTAGAGCTCTGCCCTCAGACCCAAGGCTGTGCGACTGCTGGTAGGGATATAAGAATAAGGGCTAGTCCATGAAGGGCTGTGTTTGTTATCGATAAAATCCTAAAATCAATGCAATATTTGACAGGGAGGCAGTGTCGATCTTGCTAAAAATACGGGTCATGTGCTCATTAATTTTTGTTCTAGTTAAGTCTTTTTTTGCTGCATTTTTGACTGGAAGCCTGCAGCTGGAGGCAGGCAAGGGCCATCTGGCTTACTGTGTAATATAGGAAATTGCAATAGTCCAATCTAGAGAGAAACAGTTATAGACCAGTTATAGAAACAATATTTAGCAACTGCTTGTTCCTCAAAAGCAGAGTCAGATATAACGCCAAGGTTTCCTTCACTCTGTGATGAAATATTCCAATTCAAGCACTCAGCTCACAGCTTTATGGTGAAGAGAAAACACTAAAACAATCGGCTGCATATCGCATTACATCCCGCAAACAAACAACGTCCTGAGACAGGAACAGCCACAGCCTGTGTTGGTGTAAATGTGCTAGTAAGGTACACCCTCAATATGCCTACCTGGTAAAGAGCCAAAACACACAGCATTGTGACAATTATGTTAGGGCAGTGACAGAACTTAGCGAGTACAAAGCCTGTTAGCAGCATTATCAAAAAGAAAATCAGATGACAATGAAGCGCAATAGTTAGGGAACCATGCAGGTGCAGTACCTGAGACACGTCACCTATCCATTGTTTCAGTCTATTCATTAATATGGCTTGATCAGTAGTGTCAAAAGCAGCACTGAGGTCAAGCAACACCAGAACTGAACACTCACCCACACCAGCACAATCAGCAGGCTATTATTTGAGACGTGGCGCAGTTCGGTTCCAGTGCAATGATGCTGACGAAAGGTCTCAAAGAGATTACCATTTTCAGCCACCTCAAGCAGTTGCATGCAGACAACCTTTTCACGTTTTCCAGAATTTTGCAAATAAAAGGTAGTTTGGAAATTGGTCTATAATTACTTAAGAAAGAGGGATCAAGGCTAGGTCTTTTAAGAAGGGGTTGAATGCAGGCGTGTACAAAGTAGTCCGGAAGATAGCCAGTGAAAAACAAGGTGTTAATTATGCAGGGCAACATAGGGCTAATAGTACTCCCTCTTTGAAGAATCTGGTTGGTAAAATATCCTCAGGGCTAGATGAAGGTTTCATATGACACTACATTCATTAGATCTTGTAGAGTAATAGGCCTGAACTGCTTAATAAATCGCAAATGAAATCAAAACACACATCATAAATGAGCTAGGATGTGTGTTTGCATATATGTATGCGTCCCACTCTCTCTCGAGATTTAATTATCTCATGGTTCATAAATTTAAATGCATTATCAGTTTGGCTACTCATAACATAGTACAAAAAGAAATGATATATCAACAAAAGACATTTTCAATGTACGAAAATACCAGGTTACTCATGCATATAAAAGCACTGTCTATAATAAAACTAGCAAAATCTAGGCCTGCCTGCCATTAAAAGTATTGATATCAAAAGGTATTGACATTGAATTGAAATATACAGGACTTAACCAAGTGGGTAGTGTGACATTGAGAAATTGGAAAGCTAGATTAAAAAATAATACATTTTATTGGAACCTCCTCAATGTTAATGGAGTCTACCGTGAAAACTAGGTCAAGTGTGTGGCCTGAACCATGGGTGGCGCCTGAAACATGCTGTGTAAGGTTGATCGACTAATTCGGATCAGAAGAACCTAACAACATTTTTTTTTCTTTTAGTGCAATGACTTCAACCCCAAACTATCTGGTAAAACAAGCAGTCATCTCATAATTCAGTTAGCTAATCACTTTTGATAATTACAATGCAAGCTTACCTCTAGAGGAAGACTGTTCAACCCAACAGTGGCAACCTTCATTATTCTATGTGGAGGTGATCGCGTTTTCGTTGTGTTGTGATGCATGGCTGTGATTGTCTTTGCATCTTGTCTTCGATACAAAGCTGTGAGCCGAATGCCTCAGTCCACCCCCCTGCCAGATTACCCATGTTTTTGTCTTTAAATACACTGCCTGGCCAAAAAAAAAGTCACCATTGCACCCGTCATGCATAGTGCCCACTGTACAAGCCTCTGGAGGCAGTGTTATGATCTGGGGTTGCTTCAATTGGTCAGGTCTAGGCTCAGCAACGTTATGCAGCAATAAAACTAAGTCAGCTGAGTACCTGAATGTACTGAATAACCAGGTTATCCCATCAATGGGCATATTCCAGGACGACAATGCCAAGATTCATCGGGCTCAAATTATGAAAGAGTGGTTCAGGGAGTATGAGGAATCATTTTCACACATGAATTGGCCACCAGAGTCCTGACCTTAACTCCATTGAAAGTCTTTGGGATGTGCTGGAGAAGACTTTACGAAGTGGTTCGACTCTCCCATCGTCAATACGAGATCTCCGCCAAAAATGTATGCAACTCTGGACAGAAATAAATGTTGTGACGTTGCATAAGGTTGTCGAAACAATGCCACGACAAATGCACACTGTAATCAAAGCTAAAGGTGGTCCAACGAAAATATTAGCGTGTGCAACCTTTTTTTTTGGCCAGGCAGTGTATTTGACCCACTGTATTTGGTGTGTAAATAAGTCCTTTACTTTAGAAATGTGATACCTAGAGTGATGGTGTAGACACTGTAGAGCTTGGCCCACACCCAGGTCAGGGTTAAACCCTTCTGAGGAAGACCATCCTGTGGGGTCTGGAGACAGGTCCAAGGGCAGGTGATAAATCAGTTACTGTCACGCATAAATAATGATAATGACAAATCAGGACACAGGTAAAAATGCTGACCCATGTGGAGGGAATTGTCTCCTACACACACACACGCAGTCGCATGCACAAACACATACTCTCTCACAAACATACGCACACACACTCTCTCTCTCAATCACACTCACACACACATACACACACATACTCTCTCACACACACACACACACACACACACACACACACACACGCAGTTGCATGCACAAACACATACTCTCTCTCAATCACACTCACACACACTCTGTCTTACACAAGTGCACACACACACACGCACGCACACACACACACATGCTTTGTGTGCTCCCCATGCACACCATGTCCTGCTCAAATATGCTGCCCTGTTTTCTTCTATCCCACAATTCCTCATGATACCGAGTACCAGCACCTCTAAAGTATCTGTACTATCTCCCCCGTATCAGGATAAACGACTTCAAGGATTCTCTTTTTTAACTTGATGCTTATGCTTGCGTTTATAAAATTCTGCGTGTGTGTGTGTGTGTGTGTTGCAAATGTGGCAAGAGTTGCATTTACAGTTTTTTACGATTGCTTTGACTCATTTTGCACAGCAGAATTTCAATGTACAAAACTCAAAATGCAAAGTGCCAAACTGACTTTCAAAATTCATACTCTAAGACACCACATCCTATGCTGACATACAAAGTGTAAAACTGTTAACGCAAAGTGCTAAACTGACTTGCAGAATTCTTACCTTAGGACACTACATCCTATGCTGACATACAAAGTGCAAAACTGTTAATACAAAGTGCCAAACTCTAAATCATATGCTCTATTCTCAGAATACAGCCACATAATATTACAACAATGTTCAAATGTTTATTACTACAAATGCAGATCACTAAATCAATTCAACAGGGGTTTGTAGTCATGTCTCAGTACTTCCAACAACCTTGCCCAGGTGAGTAGCATTGCAACACAATTGATAATATCTTCACCACTACATAAAAGGCTGCTTAGAAACCTGAATGGCAGTTTCTGACAACATGGAGCAGGTCAGTGAGGTTGAGGTTGGTAACGAAGGACAGGGTCATGGTCGTGGACCATGTACAGTAAATATACAGTATATAGGTAATAGGTACTGTACATACCTAGTTTGCCTAGACCCAGCCCTGAGACCATTGGGCAGGCCCACACACATCCATCCCTGATTGGTCAGCCTGACCCTCTGCTGGGGGCATAGTACAACTCCGTGCGCCTCATACATTTTCTGGATGGGCTGTACAACCGTCTCGTACAGCCAAATGCTCAGATGGTGTTCATCATTGTCTGGGACAATGTATACTTCGATCGTGCATTGGCTGTGCAAGCCCATCCATAGTTCCGATTCCAATTCCTTCCACCTTACTCCCCCTTTCTGAACCCCATCAAGGAGTTTTTCTCGGCCTGGTGGTGGAAGGTATACGATAGGTGTCCATATGAGCAGGAAACGCTACTTCAGGCCATGGATGAGGCATGTGATGACATTACAGCCCAGCAGTGTCGGGTGGATAAGGCACTCAAAGATTTTACCAGCGCTGTCTTGCCAACGAAGACATCAGATGCGATGTCGACAAAATTCTGTGGTCAAATGCAGCGGAGAGGCATAATGCTGGTTAAGCACAGAGAAGCAGTTTTTTTTTTTACTTTACAGTAAAGTTTGTTGTTACTGTAACTGTTTTTGCTTTTACTGTTGTTTTTGTTTTTACTATACAATACAGTTGAGTTTACAGTACTGCATTACTGTATGATTTTTCTTTAATGATTAAACTTCATATAATCTAATCTAATATTTTGTTTGTCTTTCATAAAAACACAAGCGCAAAACTGCAGTCTATCACGGGATGATTGCTGTATATAATTTCAAGTATTTATGAGGAAATGACCATTGCATATTCTTTTTTGGTAACAAGTATTTTGTGTTTGACCGCATTATTTGATAATGGCCATTGTATTTGAAAATGCATCAATAATTAAACTTCAACGATGAACTGTTCTGACACTATGATAAACTCTAGCATGAAATACAATCTAATTTGGTTCAGTTGTTTCTATTGTGCATGCTATATATGATTTTGAGCCCAAGATTAGGAGTATAGCATTTTGCGTTATGACCAAAAAACACTTTCAAACTCTTTTTTTATCAGAAGGATTTTGTGTTTGGCAGCATTATTTCATGATGACTGTTGTATATTGAAAATGCAGCAATGATTTAACTTCATTGTTTGAAATATCTAATGTTCTGGTGCTGTGATAAACTTTTGCATATAATATTCTCTGATTTGACACTGGTATTTTTATTTTGCATGCTATATTACATTTTGAACCCAAAATGAGCAGTATAGCATTCTGTGTTAAGAGTTTTGCACATTGAAATTCTGTTGTGCAAAATGAGTCAAAGCAATCAAAAAAAACTGTAACATTCAGAATATCCATGGATTTCTGTTATTTTTGTTTAGCCCTTGGCTATGCAAAATAACAAAATTAATTAAGCTACAATTATGAAAATAAAATATTGAACAGAATAATTGGAGTAAAAGAAAAAAGTTCCGAAAAATAATCTCCATCTCTTTCCCCCATTTTCTCTTACTGTCTTTTTTTTTTTTTTGAAGTTCCCTCCATGTGGACGGTCCCCCCGGCGTGCCAGAGCTCACCACCAGCTATGTCCACGCCACTTCTTCCAGATCTCTGTTGTCACAAACCGTGGGCCAATCCCTGCAGAGCGCCACTGAGCGCTGGCCTGACCGTGAGGCAGTGGTCTTTCTGCAGGATGGCATCCGCAAGACTTTCGCACAGTTCCAACAGGACGTGAGTCTGCATCTACATCCTGCTCTTTACTGACACGGGGGCCTGCAGTTCTGCCTCTCCCTTACTGACCTATCAGACACAGGGGCCTGCAGCTCTGCCTCTCCCTTACTGACCTATCAGACACAGGGGCCTGTAGCTCTGCCTCTCTCTTACTGTCCTATCAGACAAGGGGGCGTGCAGCTCTTCCTCTCTTTTACTGTCCTATCAGACACAGGGCCTACAGCTCTACCTCTCTCTTACTGTCCTATCAGACACGGGGGCGTGCAGCTCTGCCTCTCTCTTACTGTCCTTTCAGACACAGGGCCTGCAGCTCTGCCTCTCTCTTACTGTCCTATCACACACAGGGGCCTGCAGCTCTGCCTCTCTCTTACTGTCCTATCAGACACAGGGCCTGCAGCTCTGCCTCTCTTACTGTCCTATCAGACACAGGGCCTGCAGCTCTGCCTCTCTTGTACTGTCCTATCAGACACAGGGGCCTGCAGCTCTGCCTGTCTCTTACTGTCCTATCACACACAGGGGCCTGCAGCTCTGCCTCTCTCTTACTGTCCTATCAGACACAGGGCCTGCAGCTCTGCCTCTCTTACTGTCCTATCAGACACGGGGGCCTGCAGCTCTGCCTCTCTCTTACTGTCCTTTCAGACACAGGGCCTGCAGCTCTGCCTCTCTCTTACTGTCCTATCAGACACGGGGGCCTGCAGCTCTGCCTCTCTCTTACTGTCCTATCAGACACAGGGCCTGCAACTCTGGCTCTCTCTTACTCTCCTATCATAGGGCCTGCAGCTCTGCCTCTCTCTTACTGTCCTATCAGACACGGGGACCTGCATCTCTGTCTCTCTCTTACTGTCCTATCAGACACAGGGCCTGCAACTCTGCCTCTCTTACTGTCCTATCAGACACAGGGCCTGCAACTCTGCCTCTCTCTTACTGTCCTATCAGACACGGGGGCCTGCAGCTCTTCCTCTCTCTTACTGTCCTATCAGACACAGGGCCTACAGCTCTGTCTCTCCCTTACTGTCCTATCAGACACAGGGCCTGCAGCTCTGCCTCTCTCTTACTGTCCTATCAGACACAGGGCCTGCAGCTCTGCCTCTCTCTTACTGTCCTATCAGACACAGGGCCTGCAACTCTTCCTCTCTCTTACTGTCCTATCAGACACAGGGCCTACAGCTCTGTCTCTCTCTTACTGTCCTATCAGACACAGGGCCTGCAGCTCTGCCTCTCTCTTACTGTCCTATCAGACACAGGGCCTGCAGCTCTGCCTCTCTCTTACTGTCCTGTCAGACACAGCGGCTGCAGCTCTGCCTCTCTCTTACTGTCCTATCAGACACAGGGGCCTGCAGCTCTGCCTCTCTCTTACTGTCCTATCAGACACAGGGCCTGCAACTCTGGCTCTCTCTTACTCTCCTATCATAGGGCCTGCAGCTCTGCCTCTCTCTTACTGTCCTATCAGACACAGGGGCCTGCAACTCTGCCTCTCTCTTACTCTCCTATCATAGGGCCTGCAGATCTGTCTCTCTCTTACTGTCCTGTCAGCCATTTTCAATTTCGTTGTACCTGTACAATGACAATAAAGATCATTCATTCATTCATAAGGCCTGCAGCTCTGCCTCTCTCTTACTCTCCTAGACACAGGCCCTGCAGCTCTACCTCTCTCTTCCTGTCTTTCAGACACAGGTCCTGCAGCTCTACCTCTCTCTTCCTGTCTTTCAGACACAGGCCCTCAGCTCTACCTCTCTCTTCCTGTCTTTCAGACACAGGTCCTGCAGCTCTGTGTGTCTTTGTCTTGATACACCTCATGTTTGTGATGACTTCTTCCTCTTGCCTTCCTGTCCTTGTCTTTTCACCTGTTTTTTTTTTCCATCCTTAAAATTCTCCAAAGTGTCATGACTTGGGTTCCCTTGATTGTGGTGACAGATGGCTGTGTTGACAGCCTGATCAAGTCCGGTGAAACTAACGCTGAGCTAACGAGAACAGCAGCGGGTGTTCCGTTGAAACTAGCGCTGAGCTAAAGAGAAGAGCAGCGGGGGTTCCGGTGAAACTAGCGCTGAGCTAAAGAGAACAGCAGCGGGGGTTCCGGTGAAACTAGCGCTGAGCTAAAGAGAACAGCAGCGGGGGTTCCGGTGAAACTAGCGCTGAGCTAAAGAGAACAGCAGCGGGGGTTCCGGTGAAACTAGTGCTGAGCTAAAGAGAACAGCGGCGGGGGTTCCGGTGAAACTAGCGCTGAGCTAAAGAGAACAGCAGCGGGGGTTCCGGTGAAACTAGCGCTGAGCTAAAGAGAACAGCAGCGGGGGTTCCGGTGAAACTAGCGCTGAGCTAAAGAGAACAGCAGCGGGGGTTCCGGTGAAACTAGCGCTGAGCTAAAGAGAACAGCAGCGGGGGTTCCGGTGAAACTAGCGCTGAGCTAAAGAGAACAGCAGCGGGGGTTCCGGTGAAACTAGCGCTGAGCTAAAGAGAACAGCAGCGGGGGTTCCGGTGAAACTAGCGCTGAGCTAAAGAGAACAGCAGCGGGGGTTCCGGTGAAACTAGCACTGAGCTAAAGAGAACAGCAGCGGGGGTTCCGGTGAAACTAGCGCTGAGCTAAAGAGAACAGCAGCGGGGGTTCCGGTGAAACTAGCGCTGAGCTAAAGAGAACAGCAGCGGGGGTTCCGGTGAAACTAGCGCTGAGCTAAAGAGAACAGCAGTGGGGGTTCTGGTCGCGGTCGCTACAGACCCGTACGTCTCAATGTCACAACTCGAGCTGAGGCTGCCATTTCACGGCCGGGCATGGCGGGTGAATCGCTGTTGAACACGTGAGCTTTTTACTGTAGAAAAACCATGTGACAGGGAAGTAGGAGTAGAACGTGCTAGAAGGTAGTGACTGAGGGCGTAAGACATGAATCTAGAATAAATCAGGGTTTTGTTTTGAATTCTTTGCAAGCCATGAAGCCTTCTTAGTGATGGTATTTCATACATGGTGCCAAAAATATATATATTTTGTGAGTTTTATAGCTTCACATATGTATGCGTTGAATTGATATGTTTTTTTTTGCACTCAGCTGAGTTCAAATGTCCGCCTGTTATTCTGCTTTGTCATTGTGTTAATAAGCACCTCATCCCCTGGCCACACATTGAAGATGTGGTCTGCATTTATGTTGGTGTTGGTTGTTTTGGTAAGGGAGACACAGCTGTCATAGTAAAAGCTGTTATAGTACACCTGGGGCCACATGTATAAAACCTATAAAAAGTTTAGCATTTTCTACCTCTGCCTTTCGGTCACGGTGTCACCATATCACACGGACCCCAAACATTGCGTATGTATGGTGTCCATTGTGTGCAGAGGTACGCAGATTATCACAGCACGTGCGATATTATACATCTGAATTTCTGCGTGGAAACTCGCTTACATGGCTTTCTGCTGGCATTTTTCTGCTCAGCACTATTTATACATGTAGCCCCAGAAGGCCATGAGTTATGCCATAAGTGGACTGGACTGGACTTCAGACCTTAAGATCATTCTCATCCTCCCAGTTAACCATTTATTTGAATTGAAATCTGTTATACAATACCTGTGTTTTAAAGTTTTATTTAGTCCATTAAATCCTGTGTGAACTCTCTCTGAACTCTCTCCTCCCCTCTTTCGCACTCCTCCTCTTGTCTTTCCACTTCCTCCTCCTCCTCCTCCTCTCAGTGCGCAACCGTTTTTATTACCTGGGATGAAAAATTAAAGAAGGCGGCCGAAACCTGTGTCCTTGTATGGGGAGCAGCTCTTAGTTCTTATGAAGTTGTAGTAAAAACAACTTGGCGGGAGGTGGCGCAGTACCACACGTGGCCACAGGGCTCAGGTAGTTGTGTGGCGTTGCAGGTGGACCAGGCTGCCGCTGGGCTCCTTGCTCTGGGGCTGAAGAGGGGGGACCGCCTGGGAATGTGGGGGCCCAACATCTACGAGTGGATCCTGTTCCAGTTCGCCACGGCCAAGGCTGGCATCATACTGGTGAGCCCCGCCCACTATAGTTAGGCCCCACCCACTATACTGGTACACAAGTAATGATTGTGTAGACTTTCAGGCCCCTTTTTCAATGCAAGTCAATGGTACGAAATGTGATGAAATTCGAAGACGATGAATTTTTCCCACCAGAACATGTAATCGCAATAGGTGCTTTTTCTTCATCCAATGTCTCCCCATGTGCCAAATCTATTAAGTTATTGTGTTGTTTGGACAATATTTTAATATTCTGCGGACCAACCTGTGACAATTTGCGGCACTTAATAGTTACTGCACGTCACTAGTATCTCACAATCTTAGTTGAAGAACCGGACCCGGCCCGGCCCGGACGTAATGACTATACAAGGGTCCCCCTGCACCCTACTGCGCAGTCTCTGGCTCCAATGTTTGTACATGTCAGCGCTTCCGCAGCTTCAAAACGCTTTTCACTAGCCCATGGAAAATCAAAGGGTGACGTCACAGTCACTTTGTCCATATTTATTCTACAACCTATGCTAGTTCCCTGTATAGTGGACTAACTCGGCTGTCAGCCATTTTCTAGATATTGGCTGACACCCTCAGATTAAGGACGTTTTAAGCAGTTTAAGTAAAAGGCAAACACAGGCACACATGACAAAACAGCACTTGGGAGCTAACAATCAATGGCATCTCAAAAAGAGATTGAATCGATATTAAAACGCTAACAACTACGTGATAAAAATAAAACACTAATACAAAGTAGGCGTGGCTAAAAGCGTGTCTTTAAAAGTGTGTTTTAAAAAGGGCCTTGCAATGGTGCCAGGCTTGCACTTCTGATGGATTCAGGGAGGGCGTGGCATAGTTTAGGAGCCTGAACTGATAAGCTAAATTGCCTTTAGTGCCTTCAGTATCCTGGGCCAAGCCCAATACTGTAACGTTCCGTTCCCTTCCTGTCCGTGTTCCGGGTTTTTCTGTTTGCCCTCCGTGTCATGTTGGATTCCCTTGTCCGTGTTTTCCCTGCTGCTGCAGGATGGGCGTTTTTCCTGTCATGTTCGTGCTTTCTGTCACATTTGTTTCCTCCTATCGGTTTCCTTTCTCCGTGTTCACATTCCTCACCTTCGAGTTTAGTAATCACTCCCTGTTAATTACCTCACCTGTTTCCCATTTATGTTTTCATTTTATCCACTATTTAAACCCCTGGCTGGCTGCTAATCGGCGCCAGTTCGTTAACTAACCTACCTTGTCTATGTCCTGTCACGTTTCTGGTCCGGAGTTTGTGCAGCTTGCTGCACTAAATGTTGTTCACGTAAACTGCGGTTGGTAGCTATCTTCCCTGAACTGTCTTTGTTGCATGCTACTTACCTGTCTCCCTTCAACTCTCCAGACGCCACGATTCCAACTCCCTGCAGCAGTGTTTGTTTTCCCTTTATGTTGTGTGAGTGTGTTGCGGTACTCCCACCTCCAGCTCGGGGAGAGACCCGCTGTCTAGCCTGCCGGCTCGCTTCCGTTGTTGTTCCTGTCCGGCCTCAGCTACCTCCTGTACTGTGGTTACGGTTCCAGGATCCCTGGAGTTCAGCCGGCTCATACGAGGTCTCCCCAAGCTACACCTCACCAGCTCCGTGGGGTGTGTTCGTCAGCTAGACAGGCGGCGGACTATTCTACATCCTCACCTCTCATGCAAATACCCAGTCTGTATACCCTGCCTGTAACCTCTGCTTTGTCCCCCTATCCAAGTCAATAACCCGGTCCAGTTCCTGTTCAGTCCCGGAGGGAGTTCTCCAGTGAAACTTAAGTCCAGTTTCGGCTTGGAACAGTCGCGCCGTTCCAGAACCTGCACCAGTGTGATACTCGCGGTCCAGTACAGTACCGTCCCGGTGGCTAACCCACCATTCCAGTAAATTCCAGTTCCGGCTTGGAACGAATTCCGTTCCAGCATCCGTTTCCAGTGTGGACTTCACGTTCCAGTCCAAGTCCAGTTCCAGTTCAGTTCCAGTCCAGTTCCAGTCCAGTTCCTGTCCAGTTCCGGCTTGGAACATATTCTGTTCCAGCACTCGTTTCCTGAGTGGACCTCCCGGTCCAGTTCCAGTCCAGTTCCTGTCCAGTTCCAGTCCAGTTCCTGTCCAGTTCCGGCTTGGAACATATTCTGTTCCAGCACTCGTTTCCTGAGTGGACCTCCCGGTCCAGTTCCAGTCCAGTTCCTGTTCAGTTCCAGTCCAATCCCTGTTTCCAGTTCCGGCTTGGAGCAGCAGGGCAGCCCTTTTGTTCCGGCTTGGAACTCACCGGACTTACAAGTCCAGCTCCGGCTTGGAGCAGTCCCTATGGGATTTTTGTGTTCTATGTACTAACCTGTTTTCTTATACCTTCTGTACAGCTTTGGGACTACCCCAAAGCTTAAATAAAAACCCCCTTTATTTGAATCTGCCTCTTGGTCGTTGCACTTGGGTTCGACCCGTTTCAGGATCGTAACAGAACGAACTGGCCAAAGAAAACATGGACCCAGCCGACCTTGATCAGATTCGCCACGCCTTCTCCTGCCAAACTGCGGTTAGCGACCAACAGAGCCGCCGTTTGGATGACGTCTTGGAGGTGCTGAGGGGCATCACGGAGCAGGTGGCGCAACTTTCACTTCACCAGCCGTTACCGCGAATTCCTACGGGCCCCATTCCTCCCGCTCCTGAACCCCTTCCGGAGGCCCCAGCTCCCACTTCAGGCCGGGAGCCCCGAGTGCAACACCCCGAGTTATATCGCGGGGGGTTGGGGAGATGTCGGGAATTTCTCTTAAAATGTGACATAGTGTTCCGCATGCAGCCTACCTCCTTCGCCTCCGACTCCAGCAAGGTCGCGTTTGTCATGAGCAGCTTGGGAGGAAGCGCCCTGGAGTGGGCTACATCTATCTGGGAGAGCCAGGCTCCGCTATGCAGCAACTACGCAGCCTTCACCGCCGAGATGCGGCGCGTCTTTGATCACCCTACCTGCGGGCGAGACGCCACCCAACGCCTACTCCAGGTTCGTCAAGGCACGCGCAGCGTTGCAGAGATGGCAATTCAGTTTCGTACCCTCGCCGCGGAGTCCGGATGGAACGACACCTCCCTTCAGGGGGCGTTCCGCCAAGCTCTTAGCGAGGAACTCAAGGACCAGCTTGCCACTCGAGAGGAGTCCAACTCCCTTAATAGTCTCATCAGCCTCGCCATTGCGGTCGATAATCGCCTTCGTATCCGGGCCCGTGAGCGGGGAGGAAGCTCTGGCCGTCACCTACCCTCCGGCTCTCCTAACGTTCGCTTTCACTCTGCTATTCCTGGATCTAGGGCGTCTACTGGCGTCTCCGAGGAGGAGCCTATGCAACTGGGCAGAGTTTCGGTCGACCCCGAGGAGCGCCAGCGCCGTTTCCGCACCAGGTCCTGCTTTTACTGCGGCAAGCCTGGCCACCAGATCGCCTCCTGTCCCATCCGCCCAAAAGATTGGGCTCGCCAGTGAAACTGGGCGTACTGACGAGCCCCATCATCCCTAACCATGCAGCTCAGGATCGCCTTGTATTCAAGGCTACCCTCCTTTGGAGGGACAAGACCGCATCCTCCTCGGCTCTCATCGATTCCGGAGCGGATGCCAACTTTATAGATATCTCCTTCGCCAGGAGGGCCGGCATTCCCACGGAGCTTCTGCCTTCTCCTATTTCTGCTCTGGCTCTGGACGGCCGCAGCTTGGGGCTAGTCACCCACTCCACAGTTCCTATACAGCTTGTATTATCTGGAAATCATCGAGAGTCTATTCAGCTCCTGCTCATTCATTCTCAACAATCTGCTCTTGTTTTGGGTCAGACCTGGCTCCGCCTCCACAACCCTCACATTGACTGGAAGTCCGGTCGTATTCTGGTGTGGAGTGCCCACTGTCTAGCCAGTTGTCTCCGCTCGGCTCTACCCCCTCCGGGGTCCAATAATCCCTGTTCTGAGCAGCCGGCGCCCGATTTATCTAATGTTCCTAAACAATATCACGATCTGGTGCAGGTTTTCTCCAAATCACGTGCCTTGTCTTTACCTCCTCACAGGCCATACGACTGTTGCATCGATCTGCTGGCGGGAGCCAAGCTGCCGTCTGGTCGCCTCTACAGCCTGTCGGGACCGGAGAAACTGGCAATGGAGGAGTATATTCACGAGTCCCTCGCTTCAGGAATTATCCGTCCCTCGTCATCCCCGGTCGGTGCAGGGTTCTTCTTCGTTGGGAAGAAGGACGGCTCCTTACGGCCCTGCATCGACTACCGTGGACTGAACCAAGTCACCATCCGTAACAAATACCCTCTTCCCCTCATTAACACCGCCTTTGAACCCCTCTCGCAAGCAGTTACGTTTTCCAAGCTCGATCTCCGTAACGCTTATCACTTGGTGCGCATACGGGAGGGGGACGAATGGAAGACTGCTTTTAACACTCCGTTGGGCCACTACGAATACCTGGTGGTCCCTTTCGGCCTTACTAACGCCCCAGCAGTCTTCCAGGGCATGGTGAACGATGTGTTACGTGACCTTCTCGGGAAGAGTGTATATGTTTACATCGATGACATTCTGATTTTCTCCAAATCCCCCCAGGAACACGTTATCCACGTCCGGGAGGTTCTCCAGCGGCTGCTGGAGAATCAATTATTCGTCAAAGCAGAGAAGTGTTCATTTCATGTTTCCACGGTCCCGTTCCTCGGCTTCATTATCGAGGAGGGCAGTCTCCGGGCGGACCCTGCTAAGATCAAGGCGGTGACAGAATGGCCCCAACCCACCTCCCGCAAGCACCTTCAGCAGTTCCTTGGGTTTGCTAATTTCTATCGCCGCTTCATCCGTAATTATAGTGTCATTGCCGCTCTCCTTACTAAACTCACCTCTGTTACCCTACCCTTCTGTTGGAATCCCGATGCCCAGCGTGCATTTGATCTGCTCAAGGCTCGGTTTTCCTCAGCTCCTATCCTCTGTCACCCGGACACTTCACGTCAGTTCACCGTTGAGGTGGATGCCTCCGACACCGGCGTGGGGGCCATTCTGTCCCAACGAGCCGCTCTGGATAGCAAGCTCCATCCCTGCGCCTTTTTCTCCCGGAGACTGTCCTCCGCGGAGCGAAACTATGATGTCGGGGATCGGGAACTTCTGGCTATCAAACTGGCTCTTGAGGAGTGGCGCCACTGGCTGGAGGGGGCAGGTAATCCCTTTATTGTTTTAACCGACCATCAGAACCTCATTTATTTAAAATCTGCCAAGAGACTGAATGCTCGCCAAGCTAGATGGTCGTTATTTTTTGCCCGCTTTAATTTCTCTGTTTCCTACCGCCCCGGTTCCCGTAATGTTAAGGCAGACGCCTTATCCCGTATTTTTTCCCTCCCCTCCAGTCCTGCTGATCCGGAGCCCATCCTACCGGCTTCCTGTGTGGTGGCTGCGGTCTCTTGGGAAATCGAGGGCATTGTGAAGGCCGCTCAGACCTCCCAACCAGATCCCCGCAGTAACCCTAACTCCTGCCTTTTTGTGCCCAATTCCGTCCACTCCCAGGTCCTGGATTGGGTTCACGCCTCGTGCCTGGCATGTCACCCGGGTGTAGCCAGAACGATCGCCCTTGTCAGGAGGAGTTTCTGGTGGCCCACCCTTAAGGGGGATACCCGTGCTTTTGTCCTGGCCTGCTCTGTGTGCGCCAGGAGTAAGGCCTCCCACCAGCCCCCCTCTGGTCTTCTCCTTCCCCTCCCTGTCCCGGGCCGTCCTTGGAGTCACATTGGCGTTGACTTCGTCACCGGTCTGCCATTGTCAGAGGGTAACACCGTTATTCTGACAATGGTGGACCGGTTCTCCAAGGCGGTTCATTTTGTTCCCCTCCCCAAACTCCCGTCTGCCCTTGAGACCGCTGAGCTCCTGGTGTTGCATGTGGTCAGGCTGCACGGGATCCCCTCGGACATTGTGTCTGATCGTGGGCCCCAGTTCTCCTCCCGGGTTTGGAAAGCGTTTTGTGTGGCCCTGGGTGCCTCGGCAAGCTTATCTTCTGGTTTTCATCCCCAGTCTAACGGCCAGGCAGAAAGAGCGAACCAGGACCTGGGAGCCGCCCTGCGGTGTGTCACTGTGCGTAATCCCGCTTCTTGGAGCCGTTTTCTCCCCTGGGTAGAGTATGCTCACAACTCCCTTAAGTGTGCCTCTACTGGGTTATCTCCGTTTGAATGCTCATTAGGCTATCAACCCCCTCTTCTCTCTACCCAGGAGGCGGAGGTGGCTGTCCCCTCTGTAAAATCCCACATGCTTAGATGCAAACGTATGTGGAGACTGACGCGCACCGCACTCCTCCGCGCCAAATCCCGTTCTCAACGTCTAGCGGACCTTCACAGGACCGCAGCCCCGCGGTATAGGGCCGGTCAGCAGGTCTGGCTCTCCACTGCCAATATTTCCCTTCCCTCCTCTTCTAAAAAACTCCAGCCCCGCTTCATTGGTCCCTTTCCCATCATTTGTTTAGTTAATCCTGTCTCAGTTAAACTCTCCCTCCCTACCTCCCTCAAGGTTTACCCTGTTTTTCACGTTTCCCAGATCAAGCCTGTCTCCTCCAGTCCCCTCAGTACCCCGTCCATCCCTCCTCCTCCCGTCCGAGTGATCAACAACGCCCCGGCCTACACGGTTAACCGTGTTATTGATATCCGCCGTAAGGGCCGGGGCTTCCAGTATCTCGTGGACTGGGAGGGTTATGGTCCTGAGGAGCGGTCGTGGCTCCACAAGAGCCTTATCCTGGATCATTCACTTATCATGGATTTCCATAAACTCTTCCCAGATAAAGCCAGGCCTCCTGGTACGCCAGGGGGCGTACATTGAGGGGGGGGTACTGTAACGTTCCGTTCCCTTCCTGTCCGTGTTCCGGGTTTTTCTGTTTGCCCTCCGTGTCATGTTGGATTCCCTTGTCCGTGTTTTCCCTGCTGCTGCAGGATGGGCGTTTTTCCTGTCATGTTCGTGCTTTCTGTCACATTTGTTTCCTCCTATCGGTTTCCTTTCTCCGTGTTCACATTCCTCACCTTCGAGTTTAGTAATCACTCCCTGTTAATTACCTCACCTGTTTCCCATTTATGTTTTCATTTTATCCACTATTTAAACCCCTGGCTGGCTGCTAATCGGCGCCAGTTCGTTAACTAACCTACCTTGTCTATGTCCTGTCACGTTTCTGGTCCGGAGTTTGTGCAGCTTGCTGCACTAAATGTTGTTCACGTAAACTGCGGTTGGTAGCTATCTTCCCTGAACTGTCTTTGTTGCATGCTACTTACCTGTCTCCCTTCAACTCTCCAGACGCCACGATTCCAACTCCCTGCAGCAGTGTTTGTTTTCCCTTTATGTTGTGTGAGTGTGTTGCGGTACTCCCACCTCCAGCTCGGGGAGAGACCCGCTGTCTAGCCTGCCGGCTCGCTTCCGTTGTTGTTCCTGTCCGGCCTCAGCTACCTCCTGTACTGTGGTTACGGTTCCAGGATCCCTGGAGTTCAGCCGGCTCATACGAGGTCTCCCCAAGCTACACCTCACCAGCTCCGTGGGGTGTGTTCGTCAGCTAGACAGGCGGCGGACTATTCTACATCCTCACCTCTCATGCAAATACCCAGTCTGTATACCCTGCCTGTAACCTCTGCTTTGTCCCCCTATCCAAGTCAATAACCCGGTCCAGTTCCTGTTCAGTCCCGGAGGGAGTTCTCCAGTGAAACTTAAGTCCAGTTTCGGCTTGGAACAGTCGTGCCGTTCCAGAACCTGCACCAGTGTGATACTCGCGGTCCAGTACAGTACCGTCCCGGTGGCTAACCCACCATTCCAGTAAATTCCAGTTCCGGCTTGGAACGAATTCCGTTCCAGCATCCGTTTCCAGTGTGGACTTCACGTTCCAGTCCAAGTCCAGTTCCAGTTCAGTTCCAGTCCAGTTCCTGTCCAGTTCCGGCTTGGAACATATTCTGTTCCAGCACTCGTTTCCTGAGTGGACCTCCCGGTCCAGTTCCAGTCCAGTTCCTGTCCAGTTCCAGTCCAGTTCCTGTCCAGTTCCGGCTTGGAACATATTCTGTTCCAGCACTCGTTTCCTGAGTGGACCTCCCGGTCCAGTTCCAGTTCAGTTCCAGTCCAATCCCTGTTTCCAGTTCCGGCTTGGAGCAGCAGGGCAGCCCTTTTGTTCCGGCTTGGAACTCACCGGACTTACAAGTCCAGCTCCGGCTTGGAGCAGTCCCTATGGGATTTTTGTGTTCTATGTACTAACCTGTTTTCTTATACCTTCTGTACAGCTTTGGGACTACCCCAAAGCTTAAATAAAAACCCCCTTTATTTGAATCTGCCTCTTGGTCGTTGCACTTGGGTTCGACCCGTTTCAGGATCGTAACAAATACATTGGCATCGGGCCACTGCGTTGGCCCATCTTTACGTGATCCTTATTGGAACCACCAATTCAACTTTCTTTTTCAGTCACAAGAGTTGTCAGACCAGATCTCCATGTCCAATCCCCCCCGGCCATCTTCCTTGCTTGGAATTGGAGGAAGAATGCGAAGAATTTAAATATTTAGGCACACACACACAAACACAAAAAAACTCCAAACCATGGCTGACTTGTACCCACCAATTGTCATCCTCTGCAGGTATCCCTGAACCCAGCCTATCAGCTTCAGGAGCTGGAATTTGCCCTGAGGAAGGTAGGTCAAGGGTGGTGTGTCTGTCTGTGTGTGTGTCTCTGTTTATATTACAGGAGCTGGAGTTTGCCCTGAGGAGGATGCATACGGGGTGGTGTTTGTGGCATAATACTTGGCAGATGGCTGGAGGCATTGACACTTACCATGCATATGCAGATTACAGTTTGTGTAAACATTTGGTTGTGAGAGTGTGATTTAAGTGCATGTCAAAGAGGGTGACTGTCTTTGTTTCAGGGTGTGTCTGTGTGTGTGTGCTTGTATCTGTAAGACAGCGCAGTGTACTGTGTGTATAAGGATGTGTTTCAAAGACTGTCTGTATGGTGTGCGGAATGTAAGCCCTTCTTTTGAAAGTGCAAAACCCTGGTTTAAAAATTGCAGAGAATGTGCAATAGTTAGAGCTCACAGTATAGCACACACTGATCCCAGTACAGAGCAGCACACACTGATCCCAGTACAGAGCAGCACACACTAATCCCAGTACAGAGCAGCACACACTGATCCCAGTACAGAGCAGCACACACTGATCCCAGTACAGTAGAGCACACACTGATCCCAGTACAGAGCAGCACACACTGAGCCCAGTACAGTAATAATAATAATAATATAATAATACATTTTATTTATATAGCGCCTTTCCGAACCCAAGGTCGCTTACAGAGTTTGTGAGGGGGGGGAACAGAAACACAAAAGACAACAAGACAAAAGGAGAGATGGTAACAAATGAGATGAAGGTGGAGTAACTGGCTGGTGGAAACACACAAAATAAACAAAAAACAACTGGGACAGTAAATAAACATGTACAAAATTCACAGAAAATAACATGGTGGACGGGGTGAGAGGAGAAGAGAGAGGAGAAGAGGGGAGGATGGTTAGGGTGGGAGGAGAAACGGAGGAGGGTCATTTAGGGGTAGGGGAGGTTGTAGGCTTGGGAGAAAAGAAATGTTTTTAGCCGGGATTTGAAAATGGGGAGTGTGGGTGAGTCTCTGACGGTTTGTGGGAGTGAGTTCCAGAGTCGGGGTGCAGTCCTGGAAAAGGCTCGATCGCCAAAGGTTTTGAGTTTGGAAAATGGTATGAAGAGGGTGTTGGTGGCGGCAGAGCGGAGGGTTCGGGTGGGGCGGAGGGGGAGGAGGAGGTCAGTCAGGTAGGGGGGGGCAAGGCTGTGGAGGGCTTTAAAGGTGAGGAGGAGAACTTTAAAGTTAATGCGCTCTTTGATGGGGAGCCAGTGAAGAGATTGGAGTACAGGGGTGATGTGTTCACGGGACCGGGTGTGGGTGAGTAGACGGGCAGCGGAGTTCTGGACCATTTGGAGTCTATGGAGGGAGTGGGAGGTGATACCAGTAAGAAGGGAGTTGCAATAATCAAGGCGGGAGGAGATAAAGGCGTGAATGAGGTTTTCAGCAGCAGAGGGGGAGAGGCAGTGTCTGATTCTGGCAATATTGCGGAGGTGGAAGTATGAGGTCTTGATGACAGAGCTGACATGGGGGACAAAGGAGAGGGTGGGGTCAAGGATGAAACCAAGGTTGCGTGCCAGGGGGGAGGGAGTGATGGTTGAGTCATCGATGGTGAGTGAGATGGGGCCGGTCTTTGAAAGTGTGGATTTGGTGCCAATGAGTAGGAGTTCAGTTTTGTCACTGTTGAGTTAGAACACACTGTAGAGCACACACTGATCCCAGTACAGTACAGCACACACTGATCCCAGTACAGTATAGCACACACTGATGCCAGTACAGCACCGCACACACTGATCCCAGTACAGCACAGCACACACTGATCCCAGTACAGTACACACTGATCCCAGTACAGTATAGCACACACTGATCCCAGTACAGCACAGCACACACTGATCCCAGTACAGTAGAGCACACACTGATCCCAGTACAGTAGAGCACACACTGATCGCAGTACAGTAGAGCACACACTGATCCCAGTACAATAGAGCACACACTGATCCCAGTACAGTACAGCACACACTGATCCCAGTACAGTATAGCACACACTGATCCCAGTACAGCACAGCACACACTGATCCCAGTACAGTAGAGCACACACTGATCCCAGTACAGTAGAGCATACACTGATCCCAGTACAGCACAGCACACACTGATCCCAGTACAGAGCAGCACGCACTCATCTCAGTAGAGCGCAGCATACACTGATCCCAGTAGAGCGCAGCACACACTGATCCCAGTACAGAGCAGCACACGTTGACCTATCGGATCAGGCAGTTGATGGCTTCCTGATGCTGTGGCTGGTTGTTTGGCTGCAGGTGCAGTGCAGTGCGGTCGTGTGTCCCACGCAGTTTAAGACACAGAATTACTGCGACATGCTGAGGCAGATCTGCCCTGAGTTAGAGACGGCCACGCCCGGAGGGCTCCGGAGCGCCAGGTATGCACACCGACGTACGGACTCACCAATGCCCCTAACTTACAGGGCTGAGACATTCAAATATAATTGGCGAGCTAATCTTCAGTTTTGTGTAGTGCACTTTACAAAGGGACTGTAACACACTGCCTCACAGTTTGGGAAAATCTGGAAATACGGCCACTGACACACTGATTTGGCCACTGACACTGATAGGACACATCCTTGCCTTGGCACATAGTTGCCCTGAGACTTGTTCTCACACACACACGCGCAGACACGCATACACACACATACTCTCTCTCTCTCACGCATGTGTCTCTAGGCTGCCGGACCTGCGAGTGGTGATTGTGACGGACAGCCGGCAGCCCGGAATGTTCCACATGGACGATGTGATGCAGGCAGCAGACAGCCAACATCGGCAGGAACTGGACATCCTGCAGAAGAAACTGTCCTTCGATGACCCCATTAACATCCTGTTCACCTCGGTACAGTATCAGTCATACATGAATGCACATAATAATGATTTCCATGTTGTTTTCCAGTCTGCATCCACGTTGTATGTCCAGACCAGTGGCCTTAGACTCCAGTCCTGGGGGTCTACAGTGTCTCCAGGTTTTTGTGGCTTCTGTTCAGTCTGTAGCCCAGTGGTCCCCAACCCTGTTCCTGGAGATCATTTCCACCCTAATTTGTCACACCTGATTCTACTAATTAGCAGCTGAACGAGATCACTAGCTGTTGAATGAGGTGTGCTTTGTTTGGGTTGGAGTGAAAACCTACAGGACGGTAGATCTCCAGGAACAGGGTTGGGGACCACTGCTCTAGCCAGTCACGGCTTCAATTAAGCACTTAAGTGTGGGCACACACCATAGACCGTATAAAAAGGCACACGCCAAAAATCAGACCAGTTGACGCTGCGATTTGAGCCTGAGATGCCTGGTCTATAAATGGTAATAATACTCAGTGTCTGTCTGTCTGTCTGTCTGAGTGCAGGGCACAACAGGCAACCCTAAAGGTGCTACTCTGTCCCACCACAACATCATCAATAATGCCCACTTCATAGGGCTACGTGTAGGCTACCACTGGAGGGTAAGTAGAGCCACACGCGTGCATACACGCACACACACACACGCACACACGCACGTCAGCTAAGTGTTTCATTCTCCATGTTCCAATCACGAAAATTGTGGGGCATGTCTCTGGAAAAACCTAGACAGTTCAGGGTCCACCCACCAGTTTCAGAAAATCCTGTGGGAAACACTCAATCCTATTATTTTAATACATGCATGGCATTTAGGGGGTCTTCTGTTGCTTGTCGTGCTACCTTGCAGAGGGGTAACCTGTTTTAACCTGTTCTACCTCAAAGCTCTGCCCTGTCTAAAGTGAGATTGAACTTGAAAACTACAACAACAACAACAACAAAAAACATGTTGAATAAATACTTGTTTGTTTATTGACAAGAAAGCCTCTGAATCTGATTGTCTTGCTATTGAATGTTTGCTACCTCTGTTGATTCTTCCTCTTTGTCTTCTCTTAATTTTCTGAGTAAAGTAGTTTAAAGGTAGATCCTGTTATATGACGTCGAAGCCAAATGAGCTGGGCAACGCCAGAGATTGTTAAAAACTGAGAGACTGCATTGATTGGGAAACCCTGCCGTGAACACAGCAGGTTGCGTTTTGCGATAGATTTGCATCGCGTGCAGCATCTTTCTTGCGTATTTTTGTTGTTGTGCTCATTGTGTGACAAGACAAATTCCCTCTGGAGCAATCAGTTTCATTCATTCATTCATTCATTCATTAGCTAGTTATTATAATTGTAAATTAAGTAAACTAACCTAAAGCTTGCTAGTTCAAAATAGAAATGAAAATGCTAGTATTTATTATAGCTAGCTAGCTAGATGTAGAAGATTTATAAAAAAATTTTTTTGCTAAAATCATGCGGACATAAAACGCAATATTGTGCTGATATCTCCAACGAATAATGCCTGTATTATCTTCCACGAGACACCACAATATACATGAATAGTAAATATTTAGGGGACCTCCCCTATTGTTAGGGGGACCGAGCAGCGTAGCTGGTACCCTATTGTTTTTGTTCGGATTCTTTTTTTTTTTTCACCTAAAATTCCCGTGAGCTGGTTTGGCCTAGAATCACCAAACTTGGCACGATTGTTGGGATTGCCAAACTCTTAGATCGTCTATATCATGACGCAGATTGAACACCTGGTGGCGCTGTAGTGCACGTGACAAAAATCTTGACATTGAGACACCCACTGCCAACGCCCCGTTTGACCTAGAGTGAGAAAATGTGGTATACAGGTCCCGATGCTCATGCCTAACAAATTTGCCTCATGGAACCATGAAGTCTGCCATCTTCGATTTTCCGCTAATTAGCATTTCTTGTAAAACACTTAAAATGCTACTTCTCCTACAAAATTTGACCAATTTACATGAATCCTGGTACACACACACCTTAGACCATGCTTCATAAAAATTACATACAGAATTTTGATATTTTAAAAGATGGCCAAATGACGAGCCAATGATTTTCCGCTAATTAGCATTTTTTGTAAAATACTTAAAATGCTACTCCTCCTACAGAATTTGACCAATTTGCACCAAACCTGTTAGAGGAACTCATCCTACATCCCTTCATACATGCATTACTTTTCTAAGGCCTATGTCAAAAAATGGCTGAATGAGAAGCCAATGAATTTTGCATTGGGCGTGGCTTATCACAAAAATGCTAGTAATTCTAAAATCATTTGAAATAAAGTTCTGAAACTTGGTGGGTTGATTGAGAATTAGATCAAGACTTGGGCCCCCCAGTTTTAACCCAATCAATCCACGTGGTGGTGCTATAGAAATAAATCCGCCAAGTGCACTATCCACCAAGTGCACTATCTATGCTTAACAGGCCGTCTACCTCCCATACCGACTGCAAAAGTTCCTGTAGCTTAGTGGTTAAGGCAGTGGACTACCGTGTAGTAGGTTGGTGGTTCGATCCCCACCCGTTCCCAACATTTTTTTTGAGGCACACAATGTGCACGTCATGCTAAGAATGTTCTTTTAACATACAACGTTATTTTTATTGCAAAGGCTAAGACATTTCACAATATTGCCTGTTAACTGTTTGAATTATTAAGTCAGTATGCCAACACAATCTGATACCGCAACAGAAAAGTCTTATTTGGCCTCCACATTTCTGTTAACCTGCTTTGGCCTAGTAGATACTTGGCTTTCCATGTGTGTGGTCAGTGGTTCGATTCCAGCTTGGTACCAATGGCTAAGTTAATGTTTGGCAAAACTATTGTGCAAATGCTATGCTTTTTTAAATGTTGTTTTCACATTAAGAAACACCTTTTTATTGCAAAGGTAAAAAAATGTAACAATATAACTGTTAACTGAATTATGAAGTCAGTAAGCCAACACAATCTGATACCGCAACACAAAAGTCTTATTTGGCCTGCACATTTCTGTTAACCTGCTTTGGCCTAGTGGTTACAATCTTGGCTTTCCGTGCGTGAAGTCAGTAGTTCGATTCCTGTTTGGTACTAATGGCTAAGTTAATGTTTGGCCAAATTATTGTGCAAATGCTATGCTTCTTTTAATGTTCATTTCACAGTAACGAACACCTTTTTATTGCAAAAGTTAAGAAATTTAACAGTATTAACTGTTCACTGTTTCACTTGTACTTAAGATACCATCAACAATGACAAAAGCCATAATTAGAAACAAATATTTG
Source organism: Synaphobranchus kaupii (assembly GCA_029718625.1). Lineage (NCBI taxonomy): Eukaryota > Metazoa > Chordata > Actinopteri > Anguilliformes > Synaphobranchidae > Synaphobranchus > Synaphobranchus kaupii. The sequence continues at coordinate 20,352,294 of CM056387.1, read as the reverse complement.
TATTTTGGGTCAACCCTGTCTAGAGTTGTCTACCATTTTGCAGTCTCTGTGTTTGACAAATGCTGCTCATGCCGCTCGGTCCCCAGGAATCGCTGCTTGCAGCTATATTTTATTTAGTTTCTTTTTAGGTCAGCTAGCGAGATAACTTTAATTGTAATAATGTATTATAGCCGCAAGCTTGCTAGCCAGAGTAATAACCTTGTTACGTTAACTTGGCTTATGAGGAATTAATATCGTAACACAGTCGAGAGCTTGGCTCGCTTGATGCTTGAAACAATATTTATCTATTATAGTGTACCGTGGGCTGAACTTTCACGAACAAAACTTACACAAACATACTAGCCACGTCAATCTCCTCAGAATCGTAACAGTCAGTTGTCGTCGTTCTCTGTGTTTGAGGGTAAAAGGTGTGTCTGTGTTTTTGGGGTAACAGCCGCAGGTGCGCGCGTGTCTGCCCGTACCCCTATATCACTGCTTTGGATCAGTGGGAGGAGGAATGAACATGGCCCAGCATGGCATCACGCTAGTTTTCCCTTCAACCGCTTATAATGGCCAGGCAAACCTGGAGGCCATACAGAAAGAGAGGTACCTCCTCACACCTGTCCCTCACACAGCTGTCACGCCCATCTCTCACCCCTCGCGCCTGTCATACCTGTCTCACACACACCTGTCACATCTCATACAAGTCACACACTTGTCACCTCTCTTATACCTGTCCACTGTCACACACCTGTCACATCTCTAACACCCAAACTAAACCTAAACCCAATAGACATGGTTTGGGATGAGTTGGACCGGAGAGTGAAGGAAAAGCAGCCAAGTGCTCAGCATATGTGGGAATTCCTTCAATACTGTTGGAAAAGCATCCCAGGTGGCTACCTCATGAAGTTGGTTGAGAGAATGCCAAGAGTTGCAAAGCTGGTATCAAGGCAAAAGGTGGCTACTTTGAAGAATCTAAAATACATTTTGATTTGTTTAACACTTTTTTGGTCACTGCATAATTACATTTATGTTATTTCAGTTTTTACTATTATTCTTAACTGTAAAAAAAAAAGAGTAAAAATAGAGAAAACCCCTTCTATGAGTAGGTGTGTCCAAACTTTTGACTGGTACTGTACCTTTCCATCACCACACACCTGTCACATCTCCTACACCTCTCCACCGTCACAAACGCCTGTCACATCTCCTACACCTCTCCACCGTCACAAACGCCTGTCACATCTCCTACACCTCTCCACCATCACAAACACCTGTCACATCTCCTACACCTCTCCACCATCACAAACACCTGTCACATCTCCTACACCTCTCCACCGTCACAAACGCCTGTCACATCTCCTACACCTCTCCACCGTCACAAACACCTGTCACATCTCCTACACCTCTCCACCGTCACAAACGCCTGTCACATCTCCTACACCTCTCCACCGTCACAAACACCTGTCACATCTCCTACACCTCTCCACCGTCACAAACACCTGTCACATCTCCTACACCTCTCCACCGTCACAAACGCCTGTCACATCTCCTACACCTCTCCACCGTCACAAACACCTGTCACATCTCCTACACCTCTCCACCATCACAAACGCCTGTCACATCTCCTACACCTCTCCACCGTCACAAACGCCTGTCACATCTCCTACACCTCTCCACCGTCACAAACACCTGTCACATCTCCTACACCTCTCCACCGTCACAAACACCTGTCACATCTCCTACACCTCTCCACCATCACAAACACCTGTCACATCTCCTACACCTCTCCACCATCACAAACACCTGTCACATCTCCTACACCTCTCCACCGTCACAAACACCTGTCACATCTCCTACACCTCTCCACCATCACAAACACCTGTCACATCTCCTACACCTCTCCACCGTCACAAACACCTGTCACATCTCCTACACCTCTCCACCATCACAAACACCTGTCACATCTCCTACACCTCTCCACCATCACAAACACCTGTCACATCTCCTACACCTCTCCACCGTCACAAACACCTGTCACATCTCCTACACCTCTCCACCGTCACAAACACCTGTCACATCTCCTACACCTCTCCACCGTCACAAACACCTGTCACATCTCCTACACCTCTCCACCGTCACAAACACCTGTCACATCTCCTACACCTCTCCACCGTCACAAACACCTGTCACATCTCCTACACCTCTCCACCGTCACAAACACCTGTCACATCTCCTACACCTCTCCACCGTCACAAACGCCTGTCACATCTCCTACACCTCTCCACCGTCACAAACGCCTGTCACATCTCCTACAATGTCTCACAGGGGCAATTACACTTCCTGGTACCAGACGGTACGCCCTTCTTCTGTGGTATAATTCTATAATTAGAGTGTTGTTGCCAGGTGTGTTAGTATTATGATAAGTGATATCACCAGGTGTGTGTCTTGCCTCTCTGTTCAGGTGCACCTTTTTCTACGGCACACCCACCATGTTCATCGACAGTTTGGGGCAACCGGATCTGAACAAGTATGACCTGTCATCTTTGGAGGGAGGTAAGATGTGGGGGGGGGGGGGGGGGCAGTATGGAGGCCTGGGGTGGGTGGGTGTGTGGGTGAGTGAGTGCTCGAGCGAGCGCATCTGATGGTGTGTCTTGTGCTGCAGGAATAATGGCTGGCTCTCCCTGTCCAGCCGAGGTCGTGAAAAAAGTCATGGCTACTATGCACATGAAGGAGTTGATGGTGAGGATCTCTCACACCCTCACTCAGAGAGACACACACACACACACACACACAGGCCCTGGCTTGTCTCAGGTATAGGTGACATACAACTAAAGCCACGTCAGTGGAAATGCCATTTCGGGTAAACGAGGACAGCACAGCAATTTGACTTGAGGAAAAGCTGAACTTGTGGTCTCCCTGTTTGTCTGTGCCCCTCGTTGCTGTTGGTACCTTTCCGATGAGGAAGATCGCGTACGGCACCACAGAGACCAGCCCTGTCACATTTATAGGATACCCTCTGGACAACCTGGAGAAGAAGACTGAGACTGTAGGCTGCATCGGGCACCATACTGAGGTGAGCCCTCTGATAGTGCTCACCTTTTCCACCCTGCTTACTGTACGCCCGTCTGTGTCTGCCTTCCTACCTGCATCTGTTTATTGATACTTGTGTATGTCTCCCTATAGTATAGATTTAATCTACCTACACCTGTGTGTCTGTCAACTCCCATCTTGAATGTGAAAAATCTTCAGGCATTCAGCCTGGCTTGATGTGCTGATGATGATGGTGGTGATGGTGTCGATCACGGTGGTGATTATTATGGGGGTATTGATGATGTTGATGGTGATAGTGACAATGAAGGTGATAGTGATGATGGTGATAGTGACGATGAAGGTGGTGATAGATAGTGATGATGATGAGGATGGTGATAGTGATGATGAAGGTGATGATTATGATGATGACATGATGAAGTGATGAAGATGAGCTTGTTTTTCAGGCTAAGGTGGTGGACCCCAGCACTGGGCTGGTAGTGCCCCTTGGGATGACAGGTGAGCTGCTGATCAGGGGATACTGTGTGATGCTGGAGTACTGGGAAGACCCTGCCAAAACACTGGAGTGCATCTCCAAGGACCGCTGGTACAAGACTGGGTGAGTGTGTGCACACGTACGTGATGTCTGTGTGTGTGTGTGTGTGTGTGTGTGTGTGTGTGTGTGTGTGTGTGTGTGTGTGTGTGTGTGTGTGTGTGCGTGTGCGCATGGGTGTGTGCGTGCATGCGTGTGGAAATCAACTTTGAGATCATTCTTCTTGGAGAATGAACAAGTTTTTGTTGACAAAAACGTAATAAAATGGAACAACGCCAAAAGATGGCAAAAGCCAGCACTGTAAAATTATTTAGGAAAGATTACTTTTCAGTTAATATAACTCAAAGCAGTTGTTATTGTTCTTATTGTTTTGCTAATCAAGTTACCTTTTGCTCAGCATCACATGACGAGTCTGTTATGACGTCTCATGTACAGCGACATCGCCAGTCTGGACCAGTATGGGTACTGCCGAATCGAGGGCAGGATCAAGGACATAATCATCCGGGGGGGGCGAGAACGTCTATCCCGCGGAAATCGAGCAGTTCCTTCACACTCACCCCAAAGTGCATGAGGCTCAGGTGAGTGACAGGACAGGGGCTGGGGATTTGGGTGACGGCAGACCCTGTCAACTCTGTCAACCCCCAGAATGGGCGGAGCTAACGTTGTGCTCTCGATCACTGACTGGCAGGAACCAATCAAAGGATGTGTTTTTCTCCCTGTGTGTCGCCTGCAGGTGGTCGGAGTGCAGGACGAGCGGTTGGGGGAGGAGTTATGCGCCTGTATTAAGCTGCAGGAGGGACAGGACTGCAGTGCTGAGGAAATCAAAGCCTACTGTAAAGGCCAGGTGAAAGAAACACCCTATATAGAGATACCTACACCTGCACAGAGTCACATTTACTGTACTCAGGGCCGGATCAGTACCCCCAGGGGCCCCTGGGCACCCTCATGGGCCCCCTCCCCTCCCACGTTTAAGCCTTGTGTAGCTCGGGAAAAAAAAACTCGGATCGTGAAGGGCCCTTTTCTGCCCAAGGGCCCCTGGGCACGTGCCCAGATTGCCCATATGGTAGATCCGGGCTTGACTGTACTGAGACGCCTGTACACGTTTTAACACATGTACCTGTACTGACACACCTGGATATAACACACATGTACCCTTTTCAACACACCTTTACCAGTACCGGATGTACTCGCTTCTGTACTAAGACACCAGGGGCCACATGTGTAAAATAAAATAATAATAATGTGTAAAAGAATGCTCAGGGTGAAAGTCGGAAATCTGCTTAAAAAAAGTTTAGCATTTTCTAGCTCTGCCTTTCTGGCACGGTGTCGCCATATCACACTGACCCCAAACACTGCGTACGTATGGTGTCCATCATGTGCAGAGGTATGCAGATTCTTAATTAGGTGTTTAGGGGTACGGGCACTCACAGCACATGTTATATTATACATCTGAATTTCTGCATGGAAACTCACTTACGCGGCTTTCTGAGGGCATTTTTCTGCTCAGCACTGTTTATACATGTGGCCACTGGGCTGCATTCAGATCCAATTTAGCACATTCCCTTCCCTTGCTCTATTCCCTTGAGTGAGCTATCTTGAAGAAATTTGCGATGTGCAGCAAGCAAACTTATCAGGTGCTCTGCAAAAAGAGAACTGAACTGCCCACGTAACCAATATAGGAAGTACAACCTCATAGAGTTGAAATGTGACTGCCCAATTTTTCCATGTGGAGCATTGCATTGTGGGATTCCCTTCTTGCTGAAAGCTTGCATTGTATACCCTTGGTGGAAGGGAGGATAAACGAGGGAGTGAGGGAATATAATTTCTCCCTCCCCTTTATTTATTTGGAACCAAATGCCACTTGGTGTGGCTGCCACATTTCATCTTGGCATTTTGGGGATTCCCCCCTTGAAGCAAGGGAAGGGAACGACAGGAAGAGAGCGTAAATTTCGGATCCGACCGCAGCCCAGTATCTGTACCAATATGCCTAATGAGACACCAGTACTGTCTGACATAGTGCTTCTCCTCATTGTACATGGTTGTCTTGCTGTCTCTTCCTGCAGATCGCCCATTTCAAGATCCCCCGCTATGTGATGTTTGTGCAGGGCTATCCGCTCACGGCCACTGGAAAGGTAAGGACTGACTTCTCGGGGCAGGAACACCCTAGGAGACTTGAAACAAACCTGAATTACTCTTTAACTTAGACTTGGTCTCAATCAAACCTTTTTCAGTGGAAAAACACATGAATTAAACCATTACTCATTCGTTTTGATGAGTGCAGGGCTTGACTCACTGTGTGTTTGTGAAGGGAAATAAAATGGGCACAGTGATTTAAAGCTCAGGACAAATGTTGAGTGAATCCAGGTAAGTGTTTTACATACAGTAGATAATGCTGTGAGTGAGAGCAGCAGCTGTGGGTCTTGTGAGGTACTCAGCAAAACAGCTCAGAGTGATCCTGGAAGTGCTTCAGGAAGTGCTGCCAACTGAGTGAACCAGGCCGTGGAAATATCACATGTAGTTTCCGTCCATGAAGCATACGGCTGTCCGTTCAACACAGACCGCACACCGCACAGCGACCGCACACGGCACAGTGACCGCACAGCTCAGCGACCACACACGGCACGCAGAGTGCACACAGCGCAGCGACCGCACAACTAACGCACACGACACAGTGACCGCACACTGCACAGCCACTGCACACGGCACATTGACGACTGTTTTCTGTTCTGCCCCTCAGATCCAGAAGAACAAGCTACGTGCAGAGATGGAGAAGAGTCTGGGAATATGATAAGCCATTTAGAGAGTGCTTGGTGTGTGTGTGTGTGTGTGTAAATCATAGGAATTCTCAAAATTGGAAAATTTCCAAATTTCCAAGGGGACTTACAGGAATTTTTGGAATGTACAGGAATTTTGGGGGGGTTTTTAAACATTGTTATTATTTCTGACTCTTGGCTCCGCCATCATTTGTGATGAATGTAAAAAAATTAAAAAAACTTCCACGGAGTCAGATGAGCTCAGCAGTCTTCCATTCAGATGAAGTTTATTCAAGTGTGCACAGGGAGGCCCGGTGCTACAACATCTGTGTGTTGTCAGGAGAAGCAGCTGGGGATTCTTATTCTATCACCATTTCAGAAGGTCTTACGATGATCTCATTTAGACGCGGTTACACTTTGACGTAATTTACGGTGCATGTAATTCATGGTGTCTCCTTTCGGTCACACAACCTTGGCCATGATACGGTATCTCGCCCTACATTTTCTACACTTCAGACCATGGAGAGTTTTTAATAAAATATTATGGCTTGACTGACCATCTGTTTATTTTACTCTGATTCATTTATTTTTTTTAACATTTTTGTTTGTTTCCTGATTTTTGGATAAGTTCTAATAGTTAACGATGCTACCAAGCTTAGCAAAGGAAATAGTTATTTTATCATTACTGTACAGGTATTGTTATACTCAAACTTGCTGCATTTGGGTATTGTATCATGTATTATAGTGTATCATGGTGCTTACCATCATATTAAGGTCCCTTGCCACCATCCTGCTGGTACAACCAGGAGGCCAGGCATTTCCAATGTATTGCACAGCTGCAAGAGTCTTCTCCCTGTATTGACAGTCTCATATAAACACCCTAGGGTGTTAAATGTACACCATCATTTTTGCTGTGTGCAAGTAAGTGAAAGTCCATCTGGTAATTTGTCTATGACCTCCAGCAGATTCTCCAGGGTAAATAATCCCTCTAAACATTATAAACACCTAATTAAGAAAACTTAACAGCTTGTTAAATTTACGGGCTGGCAATTGTGGTTGGAACGAAAACCAGCATACATAGAGGGCCCCCAGGCCCAAAAATGTGTTTTAAAGGGAGTTCTTGAGGATGAAATGTAGCCTACCTGCATGTCATGACACTCAGTGTTGCCATAGCCATCCCAAACCTACTCAGAGAGCATGCAAGCTATGCTTAGGAGCTGCTACAATACTTTGTGGAGAAAGGTTGTATACTGTATGGTGAAGAATTCATGATGTACAATACTCACTCACTGTTGCACATCACAGCAGATGCTGTCTGCTTTGGGGGTCTAGACAACTTCAGTGGTTTCATCTTTGAAAATTATCTTCAAATTCTGAAAGGGGTGGTTCAGTCAGTAAGAAATCCATTGGTGCAGGTTGTCAAGAGACTGGAAGATGGTCAAAAACAACTGTCCGCTAATAAACTAGCTGCACTTTGTCTGTGTATGAGTTAGCTAGTAAACTAGCTGGCGATTTAGTGCAGCTAGGTGGACAAATGGGCAGCTAGCTAGGACTAAGATGGTTCCTATGGAAGTGGAATAAATATTAAAACGGTGTGCCACAATGTGTATATAGCTGACCATTAAAGGCCACCTAGCTATGTTTTAAAAAGAGGTTTGCGACCTAGGTTGCTAACTAGGTGTCTGGCTCTTATGGCCCGCTAGTTAACTAGCTGCCCCTTTTGCCATGCAGATAGTTAACTAGCTAGATGTCATTTCTTATTTTACTAGCTGCCTTTTTGGTGCACCTAGTTGGCTTTTTACAACAACTAGGTGGTCATTTGCCAAAAAAAGCCAGCTAGTTAACAAGCTGCCCTTGGATTTTAGCTAGCTAGCTGGCTTTTATGTACAGCTAGCTTTTGGTGCAGCTAGCTAGGTCATATGGCCTCCTAGTTAGGTTGCAGGACACAGCCAGCTAGCTGGCCAAAAAGCCACCTAGCTAGGTCATATGCCACAGTTAGGTGGCCATGCAACCTAGCTAGCTTTGCAAAATGGCCACCTAGTTAACAAGCTAAAAATAATATTGCTAGTTAACTAGCTACGTGACACAAATGCTACCTAGTTCCTAGAAGGCTGACATTAAGGCTTAGCTAGTTAATGAGCTGTATTTTTTTGCCACCTAGTTGGCCTAAACGCCACCTAGCTGTGCTCTGATAATAACTGATAATAACAGCCTACTAATGACGTTGCACAGCTGTATCACCTCCCATATGGAAAAGTTTTTGTAAAATAACATATGATTCTTATTTGTTGTGTCTGAATCATGTAGGTTAAATATATGTTATCCAACACACATATACAATACTTATAAAATTCAATTATGTTCAGACTTATAGGAGCTACACAGTTTTGAGACTTATGAGTTACAAAATGTAGGAACATAAGAAAACTATGTGTAGACATATATGTTGTACATACCAGTGACAAGTAGGTTCTAAAAAGTAGGGATATAAGAAAAATGTTCACAATCAAGCAAAAAATCATCAGTTACTCAAACATTAAGACTAACAGGAAAATTAATCAATAATGATATTTATTAGTGTATTCATACATAATAAAACACATGAAAACATAAATAATTCATGACTTGTTAATTATTACTTTAATATTCAGGGTCATTCCATTCCATTTCATGTCATTTCACCCAAAAAAAGACAAGACAAACCACCATTTCAGATAGTTCTGAAATGTTTCCTATAGTTAGAAACAGATAAGATAAGGATTCACGTAACATTATAAGAAAAATCTAGAAATATAATTTGATTTGTGAGAAATCAAGGTAAATGAGGCACCCAAGTTGGACATTTTATTTTGGTATAGGGTTCACATACACTGCCTGGCCAAAAAAAAAGTTGCGCACTAATATTTTGTTCGACCGCCTTTAGCTTTGATTATGGCGCACATTCATCGTGGCATTGTTTCGACAATCTTATGCAACGTCACAACATTTATTTCCGTCCAGAGTTGCATTCATTTTTGGCCGAGATCTTGTATTGATGATGGGAGAGTCGAACCACTCTGTAAAGTCTTCTCCAGCACGTCCCAAAGACTTTCAATGGGGTTAAGGTCAGGACTCTGGTGGCCAATTCATGTGTGAAAATGATTCTGCATGCTCCCTGAACCACTCTTTCACAATTTGAGCCCAATGAATCTTGGCATTGTCATCCTGGAATATGCCCGCTGATGGGATAACCTAGTCATTCAGTACATTCAGGTACTCAGCTGACGTCATTTTATTGCTGCATAATGTTGCTGAGCCTAGACCTGACCAATTGAAGCAACCCCAGATCATAACACTGCCTCCAGATGCTTGTACAGTGGGCACTATGCATGACGGGTGCAACGGCTACTTTTTTTTTGGCCAGGCAGTGTAATATCCTGTAAATTGCAGCTACCCAACATCCTGTTTGCACCAAACTGCTTTGGGTGAAATCAATTAGTATGATTTATCTGAGATCAAAAGATATTTCCACAAAACAATGTTACATGAATGCTTATCTTAACAGTTTCTAACTACCGGAAACATTTCAGAACAATTTGAGATATTGGGTGTCATAGGGTGTGAAATAACATGGACTGTCCTTTAATTTACTTTTTTTCACAGCCAGGGGTACATATTTGTAACTAAACAAATTAATATTTTTTATACAAAAATGTTATACATAAGCAGCACAATAATGAACAGTTTTCATTGCTTTCTTAGAAAATTACACTGTTTTCATATAAAGTTCATAAAAATAATAAATAGGGGTTTACCTTACATTTCTGTCTATGAATATGATATAAATACATTTTCGAGGGTATTCTATAGTGCATAGAACCAAAAATAAGATTTTCATATTTGTATACTAAAACTTTATATAAATGATCCATAATAAATTTAAAAATATCTTGCCAAAGCTGGTAAGAATATACAAAATACCAGAATAAATTGACTAATGTGTCTCGATGTTCTCTACAAAAACAACAATTAACATCTAGAGTGAGCACCATAATTCATTGGACAGTGACACATCTTTTGTTATTTTTGTTTTTTATTCTAGCACTTTGAGTTTGAAAGGATACAATGACAATGTTGAAGTGCAGACTGTCAGCTTTAATCGGAGGGTATTTTCATACATTTTGGATGAAAAGTTTAGAAATTATAGAACCTTTAGTACATAGTCCCCCCATTTTCGGGCATCAAAACATATTGGACAGTTTAACATAATGTAGAATAAAGTAATCATTTTTCATATTTGGTCACATATCCTTTGCATGCCATGACTTCCTGATGTCTGTGACCCAACAATATCAAAAGACTTTTGATATCTTATTTTCTGGTACTCTTATGAGCAATACTATAACTTCTCTGCATTTGAATTGATCTCTATGGGAATTGGGGGGTGGGACTAGATTTAGCTGTAAATTATGCTGGAACATTATGGAATACGTGGTTGGCAAAATGGCTGTAAGTCATAAGGGTCTGAGGTATCAAACGAGCCTCAAACCATCACTCTGCTGCCAGATATGCAGTAGATCACTTTAAGGGTTGTTTCTCCTGACAAATTTTCCTACTCTAGAATAGAATAGAATCTAATAGAATAGAATAACTTTTCTTTTCCCTTTCGGGAACTTCAGTTGTAGCCACCAGCAACATAAAAAAAAGACATAGACAGTGGGGCAGACCCACAACACACAAACAAACACACCAAATAAACACATACAATATCAAATGAAGCGAATTAAATTAGAATACAGCCATGATTAAAAATAGCCCCCGCTGTCCCGAGATGTCCAGTGTCATTTAGCAGTCCAACACACAAACTCCGCCTCCACGACTTTCCTCCATACACGCAGTGTTGCGGTCTCTGTACTGTCAAAACGGAGCACCAAACTGCGTCAGCCTTCCCACACATCGTCTCATCTTCTCCTTCCCTTCCGTGGTTGCCCTTTGAAGACCGCCTGCACTCTCTGATCAGTCCTGACATCTTCAACTCCGGTGAAGAGCGATGGTAAACTTTGCTACTGCAGATGCAATGGACATTCCCGAGCATATGTTGCGAATGCGTCTCCATGGTGACGACCACAAACAAAATGATCCCGGCGAGACAATTCACCAATATCGTCAAAACAAGTGGCAGGAGTGCCCCGAAAAATCTCCACCCCGCCTCCCCACACCACAACAGACACACAGCGCATGAAAAAACAAAAGACAAAAGCCCAACACAACAAAATACATTCAAATGAACAAACATGAACACGAGAGACAGCTGGACTACATGTCGCCATTACAGCGCCACGTATTAGCCAACCATGTGTTCCATACTTTTCAAGTGTCATTTACAGCTAAATCTTGTCCCACCCCCCAATTCCCATAGAGATCCATTCAGATGCAGAGAGGTTATAGTATCGCTTGTAAGAGTACCAGAAAATAAGATATCAAGAGTCTTGATAACCATAATTTTCTCCAATTGATACTGTCAAAACCACAGTTCCAATAACAGGCAACAGAAGTCATTGAAACCAAATCTTTTTTAAACAGGGCTCTGATTTGTATGTTGTTATTATAATGTAAAGAGGAGAAACTGATTTTTCCTACCAACAGGCTATCAAAAAGAGACATATGTTGTCACTTGTGACACTTCTTAAAAGCACAAGAGCACCAGAAGGCATAGTATCAAATACTGTTGCAAATACTTTTGGAGTAACATGGATATTTAACCTTTGTTTTCCAATAATTGACATACCAAAATAATATTCTCATCACACCACGTCTTAATAAACAATTACTTATTTTTGTACGAAATATCCATATTATTCCAAATGAAGTATTTGTGGGGTGAGAAATTGTGCTTGTAAGCCAAAGACCAAGCTAGAAAAATCTGTTTGTCGAAATTCAACAATTCAACTGGTATTTTGTCAATATTATAATTGCACAACGACATAAATTTAGTACTAGCTGTAAGTTAATTTAGAGTTTTACTTATTTAATTTATTATTATTATTAGGTTTTATGTGCATTATGTATATACATGTATATATAATATTTATTATTTCTCTTACAATATTAATAGTACTACATTTTGGGGAAAGTAGGTAAAATCTTAGGACCACACTCCTGCCCTGTAGGTGGCGGTAATGCACCAAAAGCTGCTAATAAAACACAAAGAAGAAAAATACATGTTTTCCTAAGTTTGAAAAGAAAAGGGCGCTAGATGCACCAGTTTGGATTCAACCGACGTTGGTTTATCGTTACCCATGGCCATGTAAAATGGATATGTTCGATTGTATTGAAGAGGGTAGTGATGGCGAAATGAGGCTTCCTGAAGCACTGAGGCTTTGTATCGCAAATAGATTCATTACTCGAAGCCTCATTCGACACAGTGTACACTAGTGACACCTGCTGGTAAAAATAATGTAGAGCAACGAAATCATTAGAAATTCCACCTCAGGTTCAAAATAACAAAGTTGCCGTGCGCTAACAACAAACAGCCCTTTAGCTCACTGATAACGCGTCGGACTTCAGAGCCATTGGTGTAAGAGAAAGTACAAGTTCGGAACCCCGCTCAGGCAATACACATTCTAGCGTACTTAATATTTATAAAATAATTTATATTTGTAACTGTCATTAGGCTAGATTTGTTTTCTACTAAGTTATATTATAAAATAATATATGTAATAATATTATATTAACTTTGAAAATGAAAAAAAAAAACAGGAAGATTGATATAAAGGGGGACAACATTTGCGTGGGGTTCTATTGAGCAGTAAAAGTGTTTCTGGTCTGGGATTGGGAGTGTTTCAGAACTGGGGACTGGGAGTGTTTCAGAACTGTTAAACGTTAAAATAACAACCAACGAACTACATGCACAGTCAATTGCTAGCCCAATGTTCGAATAGCGTTTCAGTGTGTTTTTATATCTACGCCACTTAGGCCTACCTTATTGGGAGATATCAGGTCAAAATATTCCCAAGCAGGAGAAGATTTTCGCTTCCGTGCAGGTTCCATTAGCCAATTGTGTACAAAAACGACAAAACAGTACAAAAGCTGTACAAAAAAAAAAAACTCCTCAAAAAAACTCACAAAAATCCTCAAAAAACTCCTCAAAAAACTCACAAAAATCCTCCAAAAACTTTCAATCGCAATAATACCAATAATAACTAAATCTCCGCAACAACCAACCAACGACAACAACCCTCAAAATAGGGGTGGGTATCACTCCTTTATATCTACAATTCAAAACCCCCAATCCCGCCCAAAGCGTAAAACAAACCGATGACGTGGTTCTACAGCACCCGAGGCCTCGTTTGTCATCGATCACGTGCTTCTCTGAAAGTGATACAAGCTTCGGTGCGAGGCTTCTCCAGAAACTGCCCTACCTGCTCGACACACAGCTCGGAGCTTCGGTGTCATACGTAACATCACTAGAAGAGGGCATTCTTATCGCCTTAAATGTCTGCTGCGGAAGAATGACATTTCGGAATTCAAAAATGCCTTCAAATTTGAGAAAACATGGCAAGGTAAGTTAACGTTATTGCTAGCAAAGTTAGCTATTTCATGTTTAAACTTTCCCTGTAAACATTAGCTAACCCCGAGAGTGCGTGATTTCAAATCAGCTAAGAAGTTCACGTTCATTTCAGCTGACACCCAATTAGTCAAACGGCGTGAGCTTTAGCGAATTTGCTGGTCCGAATTGGAATCCTGCACGTTAGTTGGCTATTGATAGCTAACTAGCTTGCGGTCTCCAAAGTTTAAAAAGTTTTCCAAGCCATTAGTCGATTACATTCAACAAGGTTTGAAGAACCAGCTCCTTGGAGACCCAGATCTAGTAGCGGCTGTCATCAAGACGTCCTAGACCAAAGATTAAACTTTCTTCAAAAATGGTAAGGCAAAGCTTGCTTCTTCTGAACAGATTATTTATTTTTAAATAACTGTAGGGGTGTTCATTGAACTGTACAGTGACAACAATTAATTAATTCAACCTCACATTAAAGCTGCAGTATATAAGTTGAGCATGCTTTGTTTACACTTTAATGAATGATAAATACCCACTACTTCTTGAAGAATATAACTTAGAGATACTGCAGAGGCTTTTCTAAGGCCTTTTTTACCGCTTCAATTTGAACTGGAACTCGTGAGTGGGTGTGGTCATATGACGATGGTGCCACGTAGTCATATTATGAATATTCATACGGTCAAGGAGTGAAAGGGTGTGTCTTGGTGAACTGACTCAGGCCCCCACTGAACTCAGCCACCTTCCTGCTCTCCTCACAACTACGTCTTCGCGATCGAGGAGAGGACTGGGGATGTAACTGAATGGTAGAGCTAACGTTACCTAGCTAAGTTCTTCTTCTTCTTCTTTTTCCTTTCCGGCAGACTAGACACCTTCCGGTGTATTGCTGCCCTCCACAGGTCTTTATTAGTACCACCACCATTTGTCTCACTCCCCACCTCACACCCTTAGGTGCAGGCCCGTTAAATAAATATATTTGAGGACACACCTCCCCACCTCTCTGCAACATGCCTCCGGTCCCAACAATGTTCTTATTGAGTAGGTGGTTACCCCAACATCCTGTAATTCCCTGAACATTTCCCTCCGTTCCTCCCTATATTTCCCACAGTCCATTATCACATGCTGGACGTCCTCCACCACCCCACACTCACCACACATCCCATCCACATGCTTTCCTACCCTCGCTAAGCCCCCTGCCAACCCACAATGTCCCATCCTCAACCTAGTCATAATGACCTCATCCCTCCTCATAGCCCAGTGACATCCTGTGCTCCCTCTCACAGATGGTTGGATGTTATAATAAAATCTACCCCTCCTTTCCTGGTCCCATTCCCTTTGCCATATCTGAGTAATCCCCTCTCTTATTATATTCCTACATTCGGACACCCCCAGGGAAACCACAACATCAATGTTTTCCCTCCTCAGGGCAGCCTTAGCAGCTGCATCAGCGACCTCATTCCCACCCACCCCCACATGAGCCGGTACCCACAAGAACCCCACCTCACACCCCCCCTGTACCACCCTATACAAAACCACTAGCAGCTCTGCCACCAGGTCTGGTCTCGCCCCCCTCTCCCCGCCCTGCAGGGCCGCTAATGCAGCGGCAGAGTCCGAACCTATTTTTATACAGTCTATGGTCCGAACACAGGACTGCCTTGTCTACTCCCACCTCCCCCACCCATTCTAATGCCCACAAGAGCGCCACTATCTCAGTCGTGAAAACCGAAACCCTGTCTGTTAGCCTCCTACCCTGTGTGATCTGCAATTTGGGAATATGCATCGCAAACCCCGCCCTCCCACTGGCCGGATCTTTTGACCCATCTGTATATATGTGCAGGTGAGCTCCCCATTTCCGCTGCAGGCACCTATCCACCACCCCTGCAGGCCCTCCCATGTCCCCAGCCTGTAATGCTACCATAACCTCCATGTCTACCTCCGGCTCGGGTAATAGCCACGGAGGCACACATGGCCAGCACACCGGGGGCCCCACCCCCACACCCTCCAACCCTACTTCTCTCCCCCAGCCACCCAGTTGAGTTATATAGCTAACCTTACCCACTCCTCCTCTCCTACCTCCCCACTCCCACGCCTCCATCAACAGCCTCCCTGCAGGATGCCATGGGTGACATCCACGTACCTTAGAAATATAATTTAGGCCTAGTTTGGCCCGCCGCAGCCTCAGCGGGGACTCCCCCATGTCTACCAGCATTGCCGGGACCGGGGTGGTGCGAAATGCCCCACTGCAAACCCTCAGTGCCTTAGCCTGCACTACATCTAGCTTGCGCAGCGTAGTTTCCGCTGCTGCCCCAAACGCCATACACCCATAGTCCAGGACTGAACGCACCATAGCCTGGTAGATCATCTTCTGCGTTGCCTTTGATGCCCCCCAAGCGCTTCCTGCCAAGCTTCTCATCACGTTAATTACTTTTCCACATTTTCCCACCATTTTTTCCACATGTACCCGCCACGTATGCCGCTCATCGAACCAGACCCCCAAAAATTTAAATATCCTAACTCGCTCCAGTGGCACACCATACAACAATACTCCCCCATCCAGTCCTTTCCTCTTACTGCCAAACACCACATATTTCGTTTTTCCACCGACAGCCGGAAGCCCCATTTACCAGCCCACATCTCCACCTTGCCCATCGCTTCCTGGACCTTCTTCAGGACAAATGGCATATTCTGTCCATTCCTGAAGCTCCGAAATCTAGAGACTGTTAATATCTTAGCTCCTTTAAGATTATTAATCAATTCTGCCTCAGTTATATCCACCGATACTCCATATATCACCCCTTTTCTTCCCCTGGCACTGAGGTTCACATCTGGATCATACGCAATCACCTCCTTTCCCCCCAACGACCGCAGAGCCATAGCTTTGTCCCGCTGATCTGCATTTTTGCACATTATAACTAAATTCCCATTTGCTAAAATTTCCGCACTCTGGACGTCACCCATCTCATCCCGCAAATCCGCTGCTATTTTCAGCGGGTTGGGGCTTCCATTCCCTATTTTAAACTTGAACCCTATTTTTAACCCTTCCACCCGAGTGGCCATCACTTTTTGCAGCTTTGGTCTAGCCGTCTGTTCCTGAGACATAGTTTGCTCTCTTCCTGCTCCATTCTCACTCCTATCCTTCCTCTTTCCCTGTTGCTTCCACCCACCCCCGCTCTCCCCCGGGTCCATGATGTTGGGGTAACCAACCGACCCCACCAAACACGTTTATTATTTTCGGTTGTCTGTCCCGGTTTTAGATCCAATACAGCAGTTTCAGAGAGAAAAAACAAAATAATAACTTCCCGGTTTCGCTTTTGCGACCTTCCTTGAAAACGTTTTGAATTTACACCAGTCCCCACCTAGCTAAGTTAGCTTGTTTGTCTGCCTAAAGTAACGTCACTATTAAATACATTCAAATACACAGCAAAACCCAGTCACACAGTAACGTTAGTGTATTGAACATGGCTGGTTGTAGCGCCCAGCTCCACTTGGTCCGGAGAGAATTGTTATCATTTATTAGCTAACATTATTCATAAATGATAGCGATAACTAGCTATCTAGCTAAGTTACCAGTTCTCTGGACCAAACGGGGCTAAACTCACACACAATAGACTGCTTTGCATTACCTAATTTATCGATACATTCCGTCTCTCGGCAGATTATGAAAGCTAACAGAGCCGGTGGCGTTACACCGAGGAACGATATAGCTCTGACTCCTTGGCATAATGCAGGCAAGTTAGCTAAAGATATTTGGTAAAGATACCAAAGTAAGACGTTGTAGATGAATAACTCTCTAAAGCTACGTTCACACTGCAGGTAAAAAGTGGCCCAGATCCGATATTTTCCTCAAATGTGACACAGATCTGATTTTTTTTTAATGGAAGTGTGAACAGCGAAAATCACATTGAATCTGACATTTACAATTGTCATTTGGGCACTTTTGAATGTGGTATTAGATGCCCATACATAACCGATTGTGTCAAAGCGACCGCAGTCTGTCAGATCGGAATTAATGTGACTTTATACGTCATTTTTGATGCAGCTAGCAGGGCATTAGAACGTTATCGCACGGGCTAGTTAACTCACTTGTACAGGGTAGGTTATCAACAGATTCACATTATATTATCATGTGTTGTCATTTTAGATAAGTGGTAAATGTGCAAAGCAGTGGATTTTTTTGGGCACAACGACACACCATAATAAGTCGGAAGTAGGCAACGTTTTTATATCATTCGCGGACAGCTGCGTTACCCGTTTTGTGATTTAAAATAATGTTAGAACTGTCCATATTATTGTCTTGGTTTGTTGCACGGTATTCATTATTCACGGTTTACTCTTATCGAACGTTATGGTTGTCGGTCCAATAGTGTGTCAATAGTTTAATCTAAGGGTGCGCAGTGATGTTAGGCTATACGTTAGTTGAAGTTGAACAGATGTGTCATGTGATAGCTTTTTTATATCGTGTATTTTAACACGGCTGCAACGCTGTATTGACCAATCTTCATCCCGAAACTATCCGTTTTTATAAATGTTATATCGACTGGTCTCACTAGCCAAACGGCCGAGCGCTCCATTTTCTTAACTCACCCGTCCTCATAATCACTCGCCCAGGCGAGTGAGCGAGGTTAATTTCATGCCTTGCTTGAGTTTCACTGAAACCGCACATGTCACGGTCTGGCTCCGATCTCGCATTCACAAGTCACTCTGCACAGAAGTAGCAGCCATGGCAGCACAAAAAGCTAGTAAAAACCTTGTTTTTTTTCCGTCCCCTCACCCTTATCATTAGCTCCACTGCACAACAACTTTAAAATTAACGCAGAAGCTGTGACTTCCTTTTTGTTGTTGTTTATTTCTGCAGGCTGTGTAACAGGCGCTATGTCTTGTTTTTGTTAATTTGCACGGGTCATTTGAGGAGAGCAATCGGTTCACACTGGAATCAGATATGGGCCACATTAAAAAATTTATGTGAACAGCCAAACAAAAAAAATCGGATCTGAGCAATAAATCGGAATTGAGCACTAATGCCTGCAGTGTGAACGTAGTAGCTCGATATAAGTCGTAATATTAACGTTAGCAGTAATACAAAGCAATTCGCATTTGAACTTGAACTAAATAGTTAGCAGTACAAGGGTCTCAGTCTCAAAGAGGGAAAAAAAACCCGTTCGGTCTCTGCTTTTATACCACGTGCCCAGCCGAGACCACCCCTAGGACCACCTCAACTCCACCCATTTTTATGTTAAGGATCTCGTGACGTCACGAATCCCCGGAAACCAGCGTATTGGTAAGTCTACACAAAAACTCATATAAAACTATTTTGACTAAACATGAGATTTTCGGACATAGACAGTTGTGTATGATTATAATCTAACCCAAAACATCGGTATTCAACGGGAAAAGTCGGTTTTTGACTGCAGTATCACTTTAAATACCTAATGATCTTAGAACAACTGTCATCATGGTAGACCACAGTATAAGGGTATTTCACTTTTTTCAGGGGCAATTTGTCCTGACACCCAGAAGGTCAGACTATGAACTCTGTGGTTAGGGAAACATTTTTACAATTCCCCAAACCCATCTTCAGATTAGTAAATCTGAGGGTAGGTTTGGTTCTGGGGAATGGTAAAAATGCTTCCCTAATGACAAAGTTCATGGTCTGGCCTCCGTGTGCCAGGTCTGATTGCTAATGACTTTACCTGACTATTTTTAACATCTCTTGAATCTAATTATTATGATTTCAAATGTAAAATAAAAACATAAACTACAGAATAAAATGCCTCTATATGGTGGTCTCGATCATGAGGCATTTATAAGTTTCATTTTTCAACGAGGGGGTATTTAATTCATTTGAAATGTGTAAGCAAAGCATGCGGACGTTATGTCCTGCAGCTTTAAGAGGGGCGGTGTGTCAACAATAAATGTATGTATTTTTAATTGTTCTATTGCCATATAAGCCCCACTCCATTCCTCTTCTTGACTGAAAAATATGTATATTGGTCATTGACTCATTATGGTCAATTTCTGCATGTGTATGGGACATGCATTGTTTTTCAGGACTGGTCCTGGACTACATCAATGTGGAAATGGAGCCCTTGCAGCCCCTCAGGGATGTTCATACCAGCACTTCTGATGATGGTGACTTTTTCTCATCCAAGTTTAATGCACAAAGTACCAAAGAACTTCACGGACATTTGGCCTGCTCTGTTGTCCACACCGATCTGCTGAATACCTTCTCCGTATGCAAGGTGTCCATCAAGTTAAACACACCCCTTCCTGCTTCAGTTGCATCTGAAAGACTATTATTTAGCCCCATGAGAGCCAGGATGGACCCTAGAAATTTTGAACATCAACTTCTGCTAAAGCTCAACAGAAGCTTCTACAGCTTTGAATCGAAACATCTTGAAAAAAGGGCTTGACAGGCTTCATTCTGTGTAGCCTGAGAGTTTCTTCTGAAGAGATTTAAACTTAGGGATAGTTTACCCATGTAAAGGGGTAGTTCACCCACATTGCTCAATTTTATAATGGCTGTCTTACCTTGTGGTCTATGGGCTTGTAGTATTCACAGATTGCCTCTTGACTTCTGCTTTCAAGTGGCTAATGGACAGTACCAGTCAAAAGTTTGGACAGACCTACTCATAGAAGGTTTTTTTCCATTATTTTTACTGTTTTCCACATTTTGGAATAGGAAAGACATCAAAACTATGAGATAACACAAATTAAATTATGCAAAGACCAAAAAAGGGTTAAACAAATAAAAAAAGTCTTATATTTTAGATTCTTCAAAGTAGCCACCCTTTACCTTGATAACGGCTTTGCACATTCTTGCCATTCTCTCAAACAACTTCTGTACTCTTAGAAGCGATACTATAGCCTCTGCATTTGAATGGATCTCCATGGGAATTGGGGGGTGGGACTAGATTTAGCTTTAAATTACACTGGAACAGTGTGGAACACATGGTTGGCTAAATGGCTCTAAGTCATCAAGTGTCTGACGTATCAAACAAGCCTTAAACCATCACTGCTGCCAGATATGCAGTAGATATGGATGGATCACTTGAAGGGTTGTTTCTCCTGACAAATTTTCCTATTGAACTAACCCTTCAAGTTATCCATCGATATCTACTGCATATCTGGCAGCAGAGTGATGGTTTGAGGCTCGTTTGATACCTCAGACCAGGGGTAGGGAACCCTGGTCCTGGAGAGCCGCAGGGTCTGCTGGCTTGTGTTTTCACCTTAAATACAGCAACTTCTTAGACCAAAGAAACCAGGTGAGGTGAGTTAACTGTGTAACCAACTGCTTTAATTGATCAATGAAGTGGCGAGTAACAACAAAAACCAGCAGACTCTACGGCTCTCCAGGACCAGGGTTCCCTACCCCTGCCTCAGACCCTTGATGATTTAGAGCCATTTAGCCAACCATGTGTTCCACACTGTTCCAGTGTAATTTAAAGCTAAATCTAGTCCCACCCCCCAATTCCCATAGAGATCCATTCAAATGCAGAGGTTATAGTATCGCTTCTAAGAGTACCTGGAAATAAGATACCAGGAGTCTTTTGATATCCTTTTATACAGTCATGATGGCATTACCTTTTTACCTGTGGAATACCTGTTTACCACAGAAGTTGTTTGAGAGAATGGCAAGAATGTGCAAAGCCGTTATCAAGGCAAAGGGTGGCTACTTTGAAGAATCTAAAATATTCTTTTTTTTATTTGTTTAACCTTTTTTGGTTTTTGCATAATTTAATTTGTGTTATCTCATAATTTTGATGTCTTTACTATTCCAAAATGTGGAAAACAGTAAAAATAACGGAAAAAAAAACCTTCTATGAGTAGGTGTGTCCAAACTTTTGACTGGTACTGTATATGTGTAATTTTAGGGTCCAGCACTTTAGGGCCTCGTAGGCAAGACAGCTATTACAGAAGTATGCCATTTGACTATCCCTTGAAACAATGTAGATAAGTTTGCTTCTACACAAGTTCAACCCTCATACTGAATTAAGGTTCTTTGTTTTCCCTTTTCATTGCAAATCTAACAGATTCTAGATATTATTCACATTGTTGTATTCTGCAACTGTGCTGTAGGATTGTAGGATGCAAGTCAGTGCACTCTTGTCCTCCAGATCACACACAATGCATGGTGTGTGTTTATATATAGTGAGCACCATAATTAATTGGACAGTGACACATTTTTTGCTATTTTGCTTCTGTACTCTAGAGTTTGAAAGGATACAATGACAATGAGGTTGAAGTGCAGACTCTCAGCTTTAATTTGAAGGTATTTTCATCCATATCAGATGAACCTACTTTTGTACCCCCCCCCCCCCCCCCCTCCCCATTTTCGGACATCAAAAAATATTGGACAGTTTAACATAATCATTTTTCATATTTGGTCACATATCCTTTGCATGCTGTTACTTCCTGAAGTCTGTGACCCATAAACATCAAAAGACTCTTGATGTCTTATTTTCAGGTACTGTTACAAGCGATACTATAACCTCTCTGTATTTGAATGGATCTCTATCGGAATTTGGGGGTGAGACTAGATTCAGCTGTAAATTACGCTGGTACAGTATGGAACACATAACTGGCAAAATGGCTAAGTCATCAAGGGTCTAAGTTATCAAACGAGCCCCAAACCATCACTCTGCGGCCAGATATGGAGTAGATGTGGATGGATCACTTTAAGGGTTGTTTTTCCTGACTTTTTTCCCCATAGAGTTGTATAGGAAAATTAGTAAGGAGAAATAACCCTTACAGTGCAGTATTTTGAGCAGGTTGAACAAAATATGAATACATCTAAAAATAGCATTCATGCTTCCCCTCAAATGAAATCAGAAATATGAACTCAGCTTATAGCAGACAGTCAGATCAGGCTATTCATCCATTTTCGTAAAATATGATGTTGTTTACACATGCGCGGTACAGATCAGGCAGGGGGGACAGATCGCTTCTATAAATTATATTATATTTAATTTTGATTTTACATTTTCACTTTCACATTTGACTTAGCCTATGTTATGCCTATGTTGGGGCGGCAGTGTAGTATAATGGTTAAGGAACTGGCCTTGTAACCGAAAGGTTGCATGTTCGATTCCCAGGTAGGACACTGCCGTCTTACCCTTGAGCAAGGTACTTAACCTGAATTGCTTCAGTATATATCCAGCTGTATAAATGGATAATATGTAAAAACATGATTAAAAAAAAAAAAAAAGTTGTGTAAGTCGCTCTGGATAAGAGCGTCTGCTAAATGCCTATAATGCAATGTAATATAATGTAATGTTAAGTGTTATTTGATGACGCCTTACTCACTGTATTACGGTAGCTGCCAATGCTGCTATATTGTTCTATCAAGGTTTTACGGTAGACGTTCATACGTGACGTCATCACGTGCTACTGCAATGTTGTGAGAGCCTGAAGCTCGGAGAGAGCCGATAATGTTGGTGCTGTTTGTTTTCAATAAACAAGGCTAAAAAGGCTAAAGAGAAAACTGTCAAGCTTTGCTTATTCTTCACACGCAAGGAGAAGAAGATTGCGCACTCGTTCCTTAACAGCCTACATTTGCAAATCTTAATTTACGATTTTGATTTTACATTTGCAATTTGAGTTACATTTGCGAATCTCAATTTACGTTTACGAAATGTTTTGGCAGCTATCTAACTCCATAAAACGGCAGCCGAAGTCCCAAGCATTGCGAAGTCTTACGGACAGTTCCCAGTCAAACCCGCAAAGTCATGGATAAACGTATCCATCTGGGTAGAACTGAAGAAAATAAATAGAACTGAAAAGAAGTAAAACTGCTCCGGTGGTAGCTAGGCGTGTGACTAAAAATAAACCGCTCTGACGTAAACTGCAAAACACGCCTCTGGTTGTGTTCATGCCAGTTCAGTTTTCTATATTTTTCTGTGGGTACAAGCCAGGAGACGACTGTTAAATCCCAAACTGAGCCCTCTGGACTCGTGGACCTGCAGATTTTAATGTTTAATGTTTTTGTTACGTCTTTGGATTCAACCGGCATAAGAGACGCGGGAAAGTGCAGGGGAGCGCATACGTAGTTGAGTAGTTAACGGGGATAAATCGATTTCGGTAACAAAACTTTCCCCCTGGATTAAGCGGCTATATCGAATTTCCAAAGGGACTCCGTGCGTAAATATGTCATCCAGCCTGCTTTTCAGAGTTCAGTCCAGTCCAAGATTCTCCAAGTGTGCGAAAGTTTTGCAGACGCCTTGGAGATCCCAGCGATCGAGCCTGCAGTTCCTTGGATGTCGGTGAGCAACACGGCCACTGATCTTAATTTCTTGGGTTTCGGGCTTTCAAATGGTAACTGATTCGATAGCCGTGACCCACTGCCTGACACGTTTCGTGTGCTTCTGTAAGCCAGTGGTTCATTGTCATACCTTTTTTGATAATGCTGCTAACAGGCTTTGTACTTGCTTGTTGTGTCACTGCCCTAACATAATGGCATCATTGCACTGAAACCACACTGTCCCTCTAAACATGAAAAGCACCTAATTATGAAAAATTAACAGCTTTTTAAAATTCTGAGATTGCAATTGTGATTGGAATGAAAACCAGCATACACAGGGGTCCTCCAGGACCGAGCTTGGCAACCACTGCTGTAGGGAATAAATTCTACTTAACTAGGCTACCACTGTACCACAGCTGGAACTAATGAGCCAGTGTAAACAAGGCGATAGTTATATAGTCGAGTGGTTGATTTAGAAATCATAAAGATGAAGATAAGTCACAGAGAGCAAACATTCTGATGTACAGACACTTTAAGCAAGAGCTGAGTTCTTCTCTGCTGAATATTATTTTGAACATATTTTTCCAGTAGCCTATTGTGTGCACTACCAGTTCTGTCTTTTGGAGGCCTGCCGTGTAGGGTATTACATTTCTTTTTGGAATTAATTTGGCTGACACTCATAATCAAATCCATGGGCGGTGTTTATTTAGATCTTACATTTTTAGTTATTGGCAGACACTCTTATGCAGAGCAACCTACACGGCCTACTTTGTAGCTGGGTGTTGTACAGAAGCAGTTCACGTTAAGTACGTTGCTAGAATCTCTTGCAGTAGGAATCAGGAGTCACACAGGTATTCAGTGTAAAATTTGGTAAGATGGAAAGCCTTGTGAATTTGTATGCTGATGATTTATTGATTTGCCTATCTGACATAGAAGTTTCAGTTCCCAACCTTTTGAATTATATCAAATCATTTCGTAGACTATCAGGATATACAATTAACTGGGATAAAAGTGAATTTATGCGTCTGATGGACAATCTGAGTCCTACATTCCTGAAATCCCTGCCATTCAAATTAGTTACCACCCACTTTACTTATCTTGGACTCAAGATTCCCAGAAACCTCAAACATTTAGTAAAGCTGAATTTCTTGGACATGGTAGACAAATTAAAAGCCAACATTAGGAACTGGAAGCTGCTTCCTCTCTCAATGATTGGCCGCATTAATGCCATACAAATGGTCACACTCCCAAGGTTCTTGTACCTTTTCCAAAATCTCCGTTTATTTACCGTTGTCTTTTTTTAAACAACTGGATTCAACTATCCTTTCATTTATCTGGGCAAACAAACCCCCTCGCATTTCTAAAGCCCACTTACAGAAGGATGTAAGTGAAGGAGGCCTGGGCCTTCCCATATTTAAGCACTATTACTGGGCTGCAAATGCGAGGGCTCTTACCTTCTGACAATGGGGCTCCCCTGGAGATGGAAGATGGAGGTGAAGCACACGGGTACACGTGGCGGAGACAAAGGAAGAGAGAGAGAAAGAAAGATGGAGGTGAGGCACACGGACACGCGTGTACGCGTGTCGGATGAGGGAGGGAAGTATGAATTTGGCTTCAGCACGCTCAGGCCGAGCCTACTCAAGCCGTAGGGAGATCTGGCACTTCCTTAATAGGCAGAATTATGCCTCTATCATTAGTCGAGCCGTGATTGATTATGGGGGGGTTTATTTCTACTAGCACTTGGGGAAGCGCGGTATAAATATCCCGTTATCTAATTACGGTTAGTCTCGAATTTAGGATGTTATCGTGCCCAGATCGAAAGAGGGGAAATCACACTTTTAGGTATATAGGTGGCAACACAAAATCATGTAGTGAGGGTATACAGTTATGGAAACTAACAACACATCATATATCTAACAACGAGTAGCTACAAACAGTTATTGCCCAGCATAATTTTATCCGACTTAAATGCAGTCAATACATTATTGAAACACCATATAGGTGCCAGCCAATCTGTGCCCAGATAATACGGCCTTACTTGAGGTCCGATCTCATGAGAGACCAGACATCGCAGTTCATGGAGTTCGTCCGACCGTCGTCGGGAAGAAAAAGAAGGGGATCCCGGGTTGGACGACTTGAAAACACAGGTCCTGGGAGATGTCCAAGTGTCCTGAGGCGTAGTCCTTGTAGGAGGCCTCGCGGGGGAATTCGCGTCGACAAAAAGTAACAAAGAGATCCGGTCGTCTTTGAAACTTGAATTCCCGAACTGCCCGTATAAGAGCAGTCTCCAACAGAATTGTCGGGTTCAATTAGTGCACGTACTTCGGATTCTAAAATCTAAAACTATAACCGTGATCAAGGGTTAAAATATTTAAGACTTAGTTCACAAAGTAAATTGGTCTCTTTTGATGCATACAGTTAGTTACCACACGCCAGAGAGAACGAACTCTGGGGGGGTCCCAAAGTTTTATCCCTCGGATGAGTGACGTGCATTTCTCAGCCCGAGCGTATTGGATGCGGTAACTTTTTATTGCAGTCGGAAGGCGACGTTGAATGCGTCACTGTTATCTCGGGAGTGACTGTAGTTCATTGTGGGGCTTGTAGTCCATTGTCCCAACATCCCCCCTTGGTCCTAGGATGAGGTTTGACACTGTAATCCTGGGAGCACAAAGTCGGTTATTGGTGGTCACAAGTTCATCACAGGCGGTTATTAGCCGACATCTGGGCACGTAATTTGGTAAAAACAAGTATATCTGGGCAATTAACGCTAGGCAAATGAGCACCAAAAACAAAAGAAAGAGAAAAACACACTACTAAGCCTCAAGGAAGAATCATTCATAGTACCCTTCCTGTCCCTGAGTATGCTACTAACACCTTGTGACAAGTGAAAGAGGACAACCAAGACAGGGGAAAGGAAGAGGAAAGTGTGTGGTGATCGAAAGGCAATAGGAGATCTCCTTTGTCTATCACTCAACTACTTTGTCAGACGCCCTTAGAAAGAGAGCCTGACCACAAACAGCGGCCCAACCACGGACGTTGCGGTTAACAACCCTGCTAGGTAGCTCTTCTGCCATTTAGGGATCTTGTACTGATGCACAAATGTGGGTAGGGTGCCCAGCTTTGTGGGAGTGTGCACAGTGCGAGTGCTTGTCACACTACCATCATCAGTGTCCCTGGTGCATATAGCTTGGGGGTCATAAACCAGGTGCCTAAGTTCCTGTCGCTGGGTGTCTGTCCCTAGTACACCAGCCTTGGTGAGCTGTTTCTGAACCTCAGGGCCTTGACATAGGTGGTTAGGTTCTTCCAGAGAGGAAGGATTTACCTCCCCACCAACGGGTGAGCTAGCCAACTCGCCCAGTAGTTTCTGACCTACCGGTTGTGGTTCAGTGGGAGCCTTGGAGATGCGCACAGGGTGCGGATCCTTCATCTCCGGGAAAGTCACTTCCAGCCGAGCTCTATGGGTGATAGGAGCTCGGTCCTGGGTGTAACTGGTGAGGCTGTGGTTGCAGGTATGTACCCAGAGGTGCCTACCGATAGTGAGCGTCCTTTTGGGAATCTCTGAGCATGTTGGAACACGTCAGGCTGATTTCTGATCCTGTGTCCAACAAGGCTTTGAGGTCCAGACAATTTCCAACCAGAACGGCTGTGTATATGCATTTAGCATTACTTTTCTGGATCAAATCACCCAGAAACTGTAGAAAGGGGTAGGGTTGTGCAACGGCTAGGGCTTCACAAGGCCATGGCTCAATAGGCGAGGGAGCCATCTCACTCAAGGGTTCCTCCCCCCTTCCAGTGTGGTACACTCTCGGAAAAGGGTGAGGTACTTGGCTTAGTCATGAGTGAAGAGAGCCGCATGCATTTTTCTCCTGATGGGAGAAGTAGCCGTTGTCCCCTTTCTCACCACCTGTTAGGTGGTGGATATCACCCCCCTGGGGTTTATTCTGTCCCCCTTTCCACCCCCCTTTCACACTGTCGTGAAGAGTGGTCCTGCGAGGCATATGGAACAGTGTTTTTTAAAATGGAAACCCGCTCCTGTCTTGTGGCGTTGGGTAGGTCTGAGAGGCAGCGCTCAAGCTCACCGAGGTAATCCTCCACATTATGATCCTGTTTCTCAGGATCAAACCATTCAATGTCCTTAGCTCTCGGATGAGCTGGACTCTCCCTCAGACCAAGTGGTTCGCGTACGGGCATGAACGTCATATGCATTACGCCTAGGCTGAGAGGGTGTGGCTTCTCTGCGATCATGGTAAGTATCGCAATAAATATCGGCCCTACTTTGGGACCGAGAAGCAGAGTCGCGACACGACACGCTTGATCCACTTCTGTATGGTGAAGTGGAGTCACGACGTCGCATATCTGTCTTCCTTCTGGGAGGGGATGCGGATTTGTACCACGACGCGTCTCTACTCCTCCTGGACGGAGAGACCGAAACGTACCGCGAAGTATCTCTGCGCCTTCTTTGCGGGGAGGCAGATTTATTATGGGATGCATCTCTGCTCCTCCTAGGCGGGGAGGCAGAGTCGTACCGCAAGGTATCTCTACTCCTTCGGGGAGGAGAAGCGGAATCATACCGTACACTTCTACGGCCACAGGACATGCTGCAATCTCCATGAAGTGAGGGTGAGGCCTCAAAATGGACCTCTTGTTCCCTTCTTTGCGAGGGAAGGAAAGGGGAAAGCAACCCACTCCTTCTCTTCTCTTCTCTAGAGGGTCAGCGAGAAGGTGAGTCACGGGTTAAACGACGGCGTTCAGTGGAGCGATCTCTAGACCCATGTCTAGAATGAGCGTCTTGGCGCCGGGCGAGACCTCTCCGGGAGTCACGGGAAATGCTCCCATAGTATTCAGTCTCATCTTCTGAGACTGAGTGCTCTCCTTCTTTGAAGCTATCATGGAGGGAGCTTGTGACAGACACTCTAGCTTGGTGACCGGGCCTGGAGGCAGGGAGCTCCTGGGAATTTCCGCGGGAAAGCGACAAGGTGGCTGCAGCCTGGCTCAGCTCACTCTCATCAATCTTGGAGGTGTGTTCCTCCAAGGCATCAGGGGCTCTCTTGAGGTCATGACGGAGATCTTCCTCAGAGTTGAGCCGCTCGTTACTCCGGTTCAGCGCCTTAATTTCTGCGCGCAGAGCTTTTATTTCTAAATCCGCCTGTCGGTGCTGGAGCATAAATAAACGCCCAACAGTCTCTTGAACTGTCAGCGTTCCCCGAGAGGGATCTTGCACTAGCTGAACTAGGTGATTCACCTCTGCCTCACACTCCTCAGCACTATGCTGCTGGAGTTCATCCCTGTCTTGGTCAGACAGCTGGATGAGCTGGGAAACAAATTCTGAGAGGGTAATTTGTTCCAGAAGCGGAAGAGTTCCCTCAGTGTCTGAGGCCTGGTTAAGGTGGACACTCATGTTGGAACCTATTTAGGGAAACAATCAGGCAAAAAGAATAATTTTAAGTTTAAATAAAAAAATTTTTAACAAAATTAAATTTAAATTACATTTAAAAAGAAAAAAAAAAGAATTATAATTGAGGGAAAAAAAATTCTATTAAAGTAAAACAAAATAACTAAATAGGTATTCTCAATATTGGGGGTTGGGTACAATGTGACAACAATGGGTCCAAAAGACAACCAGCTAGTCACTACCGTACACTGGCTGTAGGGGTCTTGCCCTATACTGCGCAGGTCCAACGGGATGCGTGATTGACTGCGGTTTGCTTATGCGTGCTGCCAAAAGACAACCAGATAGTCACTACCGTACACTGCCTGTAGGGGTCTTGCCCATTACTGCACAGTCCCAACGGGGTCCGTGATTGACTGCGGTTGCAAGGCGTGCTGCCAAAAGACAACCAGCTAGTCACTACCGTACACTGCCTGTAGGGGTCTTGCCCTATACTGCGCAGGTCCAACGGGATGCGTGTGACTGCGGTTTGCTTATGCCAGGAGATACGCGTAGCAACAGTGTAGTTGCTGAGGTATAATGCTGTAATAACACTCACTTCAAACACAGGGGTTGCAGGGCCTGAGAGGGCGCGGTTTCTCAATAATGTTTGGACAGCACTGTCTATAACTATCAAGTATTAACCGCGCCAGAAAGGAAAAGAGAGCGATCCTATCGCTTCTGAGAAGCAGGGTAGAAGTAAATTCTAAATAATATATGTTCAGAGAAAACGAAGAAAACTCTATAGAAGATTTAACTCCAAAGTTAGCTATAAATTAATTTGGTTTGACTATTAATAAATCAATACATGTTAGTTATGATTTGTTAATAGCTAACTAATATTATCAGACTGCCAAAGAAACAAGTTGGGTAAAAACAAACGCTACCACCACAGTAGGCTACAATTGTTCGCAAGTACAATTAGTCTATCCTATGGAGCAGGCTAGAAAATGGCTCGTGACGCCACCCGGCGGCGCTTTGTGAATATTCACCTACTTAGCACATGGGCCTGTCCCATGCGCTTTTTCAAGCATGAATAAAAAGTCAACTTTTTGTACTCACAGAAAAAAAACGGTAGTAATGTTGGTTTAATGAAAATTTGGAAAATAAATGTATAGATAATTTTCTTAGTAGTTTTTGTTCGTATAGTCAGTAGAACCTGGTTTATTTACAAACCAGGCCGTTTCAATCTTGACTATCCTCGGGCGGGGCACCAAATATGTAGGGTCAAAAGGTATAATTTATATTTATTAATCAGTCTCATGTAAGTATAACGCCCTAGAACGAGAAGTAGCGCATTCCGCTAAAGGAATTGCGCTGTGGAATGCCCGGTTATTCTAGTGGAAGTAATGTAGAGTCTAATTACTTTTAAACATTAACAATACTCCACGTTGAATTACGGGAGATTTGTATCTGTTCTGTGAGTATGACTTTCTGCAAATGCTTGAAATATTCACGCCAAACACCAGTTGCAATCAATATAATTTATTAAAAGGGATAATCAGGTAATAGATTATATCCCACGGCGGGGTGATTTGGATATAGATACAAATGTAACGTTCCGTTCCCATTCTGTCCGTTTTCCGGGTTTTGCCCTCTCCCTCCGTGTCGTGTTTGACTTCCTTGTCCATGTTTTTCCCCGTGCTGCAGACTGGGCGTGTTCCCTCCGTTTGTTTCACTCCATTTCCCTACTCCTGCCTCAGCCTATCTCCTTCCTCCATTTCTACATGCATTCCTCTCACTCCGCTCTGTTAATTAAACACTCACACACTCGCATGACTCTGTAACGTTGTTTCGTTTGTATCCTGGTCTTGAATTCCCTTTCCTGTTAATCTTACTTCAGTTTGGTTCTGTCTCGGTGCTTAAATGCACACTGCCTACTGTTGTTTGCTAACCAGTCCTGTTTGTATGCGGTCCTACCTGCCGCACATTGCCTGTCTCGTTAACCACCACTCTACTGTTTCTGCAAGTCTGTAGCTGTTCGCGTTTCCCTGATTGTGTTGCGGTACCTCCGCTCCCACCTGACGTTGCGCCCACAGCTGGGTCGTCTGCTCCTCCATTCTACAGAGGTTCCTGTCCGGCCGTGGCTACCGCCATTCTTATGGTTCCGGTTGCATCTACTGCTGTGGCCCTGCTGCCTCAACCTGGCTAACCCGAGGTCCGCTGCACTGCTCTGCCTTGCCGTATCCAGCCGCTACCCCTACCTCTGCTTAAATTACCTGGTTCCCTGTTACTATTTACCCCGGCTCCCCCTCCTTTACATTTCATGTATTCCATAACTGGTTGTCTGTGTTCTATGTCCTGATCCGCCAAGTCCAGTTCCAGTCCAGTTCCGGTTTGGAACAACTCCGTGTTCCCGTGATCCAGTTCCAGTTTGACCTGATCCAGTCCCTGTCCAGTCCAGTTCCGGTTTGGAACATCCAGTGTCTCGTACCAAGTCCAGTTCAGGTTTGGAACAACTCTGTGTTCCAGTGATCCAGTTCCAGTTTGACCCGATCCAGTCCCTGTCCAGTCCAGTTCCGGTTTGGAACATCCAGTGTCTCGTACCAAGTCCAGTTCCGGTTTGGAACATCCAGTGTCTCGTACTAAGTCCAGTTCTGGTTTGGAACAACTCCGTGTTCCAGTGATCCAGTTCCAGTTTGACCCGATCCAGTCCCTGTCCAGTCCAGTTCCGGTTTGGAACAACTCCGTGTTCCAGTGATCCAGTTCCAGTTTGACCCGATCCAGTCCCTGTCCAGTCCAGTTCCGGTTTGGAACATCCAGTGTCTCGTACCAAGTCCAGTTCCGGTTTGGAACACCCAGTGTTCCAGTAAAGTCCAGTTCCGGTGTTATCCGTTCCAGTTTCCTGTCCAGCCCTGTTCCGGTTGGAACTCCAGGGTTCCAGTACCAAGTCCAGTTCCGGCCTGGAACATCCTGTGTTGTAGTTCAAGTCCAGCTTCGGCTTGGAGCAAGGTGAAGTCCCGGAGAGGCTCCGGACTTTATTGTGTTTCTGTTTTGTGATCTATGTACAGCTTGGGACTACCCCAAGCTATAATAAACTACCTTTTCTTGTACCTCTGCCTCCTTGTCGTGCACTTAGGTCCAGCCCCCCTGTTCTGGGTCGTAACAACAAAGGAGGTAAGGATGCGCGTGCACGTGGGCGCACGTGGCGGAGACAAAGAGGGAGAAAGGGAAAGAAAGGAAGATGGAGGTGAAGCACACGGGCACACGGGTACACGTGGCGGAGACAAAGGAAGAGAGAGAGAGAAAGAAAGATGGAGGTGAGGCACACGGACACGCGTGTCGGATGAGGGAGGGAAGTATGAATTTGGCTTCAGCACGCTCAGGCCGAGCCTACTCAAGCCGTAGGGAGATCTGGCACTTCCTTAATAGGCAGAATTATGCCTCTATCATTAGTCGAGCCGTGATTGATTATGGGGGGGTTTATTTCTACTAGCACTTGGGGAAGCGCGGTATAAATATCCCGTTATCTAATTACGGTTAGTCTCGAATTTAGGATGTTATCGTGCCCAGATCGAAAGAGGGGAAATCACACTTTTAGGTATATAGG
This sequence comes from Synaphobranchus kaupii, assembly GCA_029718625.1. Taxonomy (NCBI): domain Eukaryota; kingdom Metazoa; phylum Chordata; class Actinopteri; order Anguilliformes; family Synaphobranchidae; genus Synaphobranchus; species Synaphobranchus kaupii. Next base: position 20,319,233 of record CM056387.1, on the reverse strand, counting down.
TGGCAACACAAAATCATGTAGTGAGGGTATACAGTTATGGAAACTAACAACACATCATATATCTAACAACGAGTAGCTACAAACAGTTATTACCCAGCATAATTTTATCCGACTTAAATGCAGTCAATACATTATCGAAACACCATATAGGTGCCAGCCAATCTGTGCCCAGATAATACAGCCTTACTTGAGGTCCGATCTCATGAGAGACCAGACACCGCAGTTCGCGGAGTTCGTCCGACCGTCGTCGGGAAGAAAAAGAAGGGGATCCCGGGTTGGACGACTTGGAAACACAGGTCCTGGGAGATGTCCAAGTGTCCTGAGGCGTAGTCCTTGTAGGAGGCCTCGCGGGGGAATTTGCGTCGACAAAAAGTAACAAAGAGATCCGGTCGTCTTTGAAACTTGAATTCCCGAACTGCCCGTATAAGAGCAGTCTCCAACAGAATTGTCGGGTTCAATTAGTGCACGTACTTCGGATTCTAAAATCTAAAACTATAACCGTGATCAAGGGTTAAAATATTTAAGACTTAGTTCACAAAGTAAATTGGTCTCTTTTGATGCATACAGTTAGTTACCACACGCCAGAGAGAACGAACTCTGGGGGGTCCAAAAGTTTTATCCCTCAGGTGAGTGACGTGCATTTCTCAGCCCGAGCGTATTGGATGCGGTAACTTTTTATTGCAGTCAGGAGGCGACGTTGAATGCGTCACTGTTATCTCGGGAGTGACTGTAGTTCATTGTGGGGCTTGTAGTCCATTGTCCCAACAGTGATATGCAGAAATGCTAAAGATCTATGATGCAAAATGTAGGCAGTGTACCCTGCTGTCCCCTAGTATCTCCAAATCTATCCAAAATGAGAATATTGTGCACTGCTGTAAATCATAAAATAATCATATATTTAACTAGAAATCAACTGCTTTGGCTCATAAAACTCATTTGCATAATGTTCAAGTGGGAATTACTATCCTTTAGTCAGCATAGGGGATAGACACAGTAGCTTCAGAAAGTATTCATACCCCATTGATTATTTCTCATTTTGCTGTGTTGCAAAGTCAAATGAAAACATATTTACATGGGATTTTTTTCTACTCCTGTAGAAGTAATTCACTATAATGTGCAAATTAAATAAAGTATTTATATATCTTCAGGATTATATTAAAAATAAAAAACTGAAATATCACATTTACTTGCTTGAACATATTTTTAAAGTATCATATTTAATATTTGGTCATATATCCTTTGCATACTGTCACTTCCTGAAGTCTGTGACGCATCAACATCAAAAGACTGTCGATATCTTATTAGGTGTGGTTGAAAAACGTTGGTTTTTTCAAAACGTATCTCCTCCTACAGCGTTCACACCATCGACACCATTCATACCTCATATTATACCTTTATACCCCCTCCAGGTTGCTATTACGTTTTACCTTTATAGCATATACACTTTGAGATATTTGATATTTTATCGGCAAAAAATGAATGGGGGTCAATGGGCACGTGCAGTAGGCTAGCTCACGGTGAGAATGATTTTCAATCACTTAACGTTCTGTCAACAACCTTGGAAAAATGCAGACGAGAAATTCCATAGCTAACGACGTAGCCTACTTCCGTCTGCAACTGAAATGATCATACTCACTTTAGCTTTCAAAAATAATAATCATTGCCACTGGACTATAACTACAACAAATGCTGCATCATTCGCCATGAACACGCAGGTTATTACATTACAATCATTTGGCAGACGCCTTTATCCAAAGCGACGTACAATAAGTGCATATTGCAGGTCGTTGACGCGACTACAAAGTAAATCCGACAAAGCACAACTTTCTCACAGCGTAGGAGCTATCCCTAGTAATGAACATGAGTAGTACACACAGTCGGCTATACATTCTGAATTAAAAATAACCAAAAACACAAGTTAAATAGAAAACAAGCAAAAAAAAAAAACAGGAAGCGAGTACTATAGAATGGCCCTATATAGGTATTTTAGTCGAGGTGGAGTCTGAAAAAGTGCGTTTTCAGACCATGACGAAAAACAGACAGTGTTTCAGCTGAGCGCAGCAGAGTGGGGAGTTTGTTCCACCACTGGGGAGCTAGGGTGGAAAAGCTCCGCAGTCGGGACGAGCGGAAGCCGTTAACACGGAGGGGGGGGGGAAGTGCAAGTCGCCCTGTAGCAGCAGAGCGAAGTGGTCGAGCAGGAGCGTAGTGCTGGATTAAGTCCTGGAGGTTGGAGGGGCCTGACCTTTTGGCCTCAGTGTAGGCCAGGGTCAGAACTTTGAACCTGATCCTGGCCACAATTGGCAGCCAGTGGAGTGACCTCAGCAGGGGGGGTGACGTGCGAGAACTTCGGGAGGTTGAACACAAGCCGAGCAGCCGCGTTCTGGACCAGTTGTAGGGGCAGAATGGTGCAGGCTGGTAGGCTTGCGAGAAGGGAGTTGCAGTAGTCCAGACATGAGGTGACCATGGTCTGGACAAGAAGCTGGGCGGAGTAGGTAGTCAGGTACAGCCGAATTCTCCTGATGTTGTACAGGAGGAACCTGCAGGACTGTGCCGTTGCCCTGATGTGTTCTTTGAAGTCCAGCTGGTCGTCCAGGACCACCCCCAGGTTCCTTGCAGAGCGGGAGGCAGTGACCATGGTTCCGTCGACGGTGATGGACAGGTCTAGGAGCGGGGAGGTCTTGTATGGCATGAAGAGCAGCTCAGTCTTGTTGAGGTTGAGCTTCAGGTGATGGCTAGACATCCACTCAGAGATGTCAGCCAGGCAAGCAGATATCCTTTCCTTTACCTGTGGGGTAGAGGGAGGGAAAGAGTGTCATCAGCATAACTATGGTAAGAGAAGCCATGTGAATTAATAACCAAACCAAGAGACTTAGTGTAAATGGAGAACAGCAGAGGACCTAGTACAGATCCCTGCGGGACTCCTGTAAAAAGTGGATGAGGTGCAGAGACAGAGCCCTTCCAGGAGACTTGGTAGGATCTATCTGTGAGATAGGATGTAAACCAAGAGAGGGCAGTTCCAGAGATGCCCATCTCAGCCAGTGTGGAGATCAGGAGTTTGTGGTTGACCATGTCGAACGCTGCAGACAGGTCAAGGCGAGTGCCTCGGTCACAGCCAGGAGCGCAGTTTCAGTGAATGCCCGGTTCTGAAGCCGGACTGATGAGGGTCGAGCAGATTGTTCTGTTGGAGAAAAACTGACAGTTGGTTAAGGGCAGCTCTTTCAGGACGATAGTTTCTAACATCAGAGGGGTCTAAGCTAGGTTTTTTAAGGAGTGGGGTTAACGCGGGCAGTTTTGAAAACAGCAGGAACATAGCCACAGGTTAAGGAGGTGTTGATAATGGAGGAAATATATGGAAGGACCTCACCGGATATAGACTGGAGGACTGCTGACGGGATGGGGTCCAGTGGGCAGGTGGTTGCACGCTGGCTCGTTACAAGTTAGAGTACATCTGTGTCCTCCAGAGTCTTAAAGGACGAAAATGTAGTGGTGGGTTCATTATGGGGCATATGGGGTGTCACCGGATGTGTGAAGGAGTTTCGGATCATGGCTACCTTCTCCTCAAAGTGTATCAAGAAGTCATCTGCAGGGAGGGAAGAGGGTGAGGGGGGTGGAGGAGGGATCAGCAGGGAAGAGAAGGTGGAAAAGAGTTTACGGGGGTTAGACATGCATGCATTCATTTTTGACTGGAAAAATGTCGTCTTAGCAGACGTAGTTGCTGATGTGAAGGTTGCCAGCAGAGTGTGATATGAGGCCAGATCATCTGGGGATCTGGATTTCCTCCACTTTCTCTCAGCAGCTCGCAGCGTGGTTCTGCTGGATCGGAGAGAATCCGTCAGCTACGGGCAGGGGGGTGATGATCGGGCCGGTTTGGAGACGAGGACATAGTGAGTCGAGAGACTGAGAGAGGCAGGAGTTAAAGGTGGAGGTGGCAACATCAATAGGCAAATTAACAAAAGATGCAGGAGGAGGAAGTGCAGAGAGAGCAGAGGTAGAGAGAGAGGAGTGCGAGAGAGTCCTGAGATTTCTCCTGAAAGTTACAGAGGGTAGGTTGTTAGAGGAGTTGTGGGAGAGTGGGTAGGAGAGAGAGAATGAAATAAAGAAATGGTCCGATACATGGAGCGGAGTCACCGTGAGTTCAGACGTGGTGCAGCTCCTGGTGAATACAAGGTCTAGTTGGTTACCAGCCTTGTGGGTGGCGGGCGATGGTGAGGGCGAGGGACTGGAGGAGTGAGGTGACACTGGATAGCTGGGAGCTCTCTGGCTGGAGGTTGAAGTCACCCAGTAGAATTGTAGGGGTGCCATCCTCAGGGAAGGAGCTCAGGAGAGTGTCCAGTTCATCCAGGAAAGCGCTGAGTGGACCTGGAGGGCGGTAGAGAACAACAATGTTGTGAGTTACAGTTACTGCATGAAACTCAAAGGAGGAGATATTTAGGCTGTGTACAGAGGGCATAGAGAATTTCCAGGACTGAGAGATAAGCAAACCAGTGCCCCCGCCCCGGCCAGAGGCCCTGGGGGTCTGTGAAAAGGAGTAGCCATCAGACAGAGCAGCTGGAGTGGCCGTGTTGTCTGGGGTGATCCAGGTCTCCGTGAGAGCCAGGAAGTGGAGGGACTTCATCTTGGCGTAGGCAGTGATGAAGTCGGCTTTCTGGACAGCTGACCGGCAGTTCCATAGTCCACCCACCACTGAAAGTTCCTTATAAGAGGACAGGGTTGGGCAGACCAGGTTAGCCGGGCAGCGCCAGCGGTGGTTGGACTTCCTGGGGCGAGGCATAGAGCACAGAGGAATGGGGGTTAGACACATGGTAGGTGGTGAAGAGAGGTTAGATGGGGCCCTAGCGAAGATCAGAACAAACAAACAAGTCAGGTAAATTGATGCCGAGGCTGCCGTGTTACGTGTTACGGCAGCCTCTGTTTTAGCTTTAAGCAGTTACTTAATTGCACTCAGCTGCTTGCAGGGCTAACACACACACGTGAAACTGGTTCCAACTCGTTCTAATTAGCAACACAAAAGAAAGGTAGCTGGCCCAATCACAGCGAGCAAGCTACAGACTAACTGCAAACAATTCCAAATAAACTAAGCTACCAAGTGACTCCAATCTGTTCAATTAACTAACAACAGCTGAAAGCAATGAAAAAAGATACGCTTATCTGAATCCGAGCGTAGCCTAGACGTTCCTCGACACAGCAAAATGCACTCTCACACAGCAAAATGCTAAATATTGGCCTTATCTACGGTGCAAGCCTAGTCGTCAATGTCCCAATTATAGTAGCCTATTCATATTTCTCTGAAATTCCAATGCAGGATTGCTGCATAGTCGCCGCTTGTGCATACATCAACCTCTCAAGTTGCACTGCATGATTAAATAGCCCAAACCCGTTTACAACCATCTTGCCACAGTCAGACAATAACATGCATAAAATGTACCGTTTCTACACACTACAAAAACGTTTGTTCCGATATAGGCTAGCCTCTGGGCTGTTATTAAAAAGTTGAAATCAATCAATCAAAATACTTTATTGATCCCCTCAGGGAAATTGTAATGTGACAATCACCCACTTCTGCACTTAAGATAGAAAAAGAAGAGAATAAATAATCATAAATACATATAATACAATTCAATAGTAAAAAAATAAAATAAAATAAAACATTCCTAGTAAAGTGCCATAGTCAGTTTATATCTTTTATGACCGGCATAAATGTGAGTGACCTAGTACTCAGAGGGAGGAGTTAAAGAGTTTGATAGCCGCAGGCAGGAATGACATCCTGTGGCGCTCTGTGGTGCATCTTGGCATGATGAGTCGACCGCTGAACGTGCTCCTGACCGGCTCGTTATGGAGCGGGTGGAAGGTGTTGTCCAGGATGCTTCTCAGCTTAATCAGCATCCTCCTCTCCATCACAGTTGTCAGGGAGTCCAGTTTCACCCCAACAACATCACCGGCCTTGCGGATCAACTTATTCAGTCGGTTGGCGTCAGCCACTCTCAGCCTGCTGCCCCAACAAACCACAGCGTACAGCAGAGCGCTGGCCACCACCGACTCATAAAATATCCCGAACATTGTCCTGCAGATGTTGAAGGACCGTAGCCTCCTCAGAAAATAGAGGCGGCTTTGACCCTTCTTATAAACCGCTTCTGTGTTCTTTGACCAGTCCAGTTTATTGTCAATAAACACCCCCTGTTACAACTGTTAGAAATAAACATTCCAATGTAGCGTTAACATTATTTTCTACAAATCTCTGATAAACAGATTAAGGAGCCAAATATCCTACCTCGTAACGATTCTACAACTGTTGAAGAGATTCTCTTATTCCATTTTGCCACTGCCCAGCAACGTTGATGTTTCCACAGCGCTATCGCAGTCGTGGCTACTAATAGCCTACGATGCTGTTATGTAAAAACACACGTAACGTTACTTTTTAAGGTATATAAATACATTGGGCTACGTATTTTATCCGAATTATGCACATAACTGTTCCGTTGTATTATGAATGTACTGTATGTGATCATTCTGACATCGTAGCTATCACTCAGAAAGTGTTTTGATGTGGGTCAGAAATAGTCATGAGCATCTGCCACAGTTCTGTGGTATCTGCAGATCCATAGACTAGAAAAATAAGGAGAAGCACTGAAATAGATTGAGTAAGGAACAGCGCCTACAGTGGCTGAATGGGAAAACTACTGGATCGGCGGTTCTTTTATTTTTTTAATTATATAGGCCTACTTTTTCAGTTTATGATTGAGGCGAGACCCCTTTCAGTTGAGAGGCTCTTTTCAGGTGAAACGAATGAAACATAGCAAATGCCGCCTATGCTTCCCGTCTCTGATCCAAATCCAAATGCTGTCAGGTAACGTGATGTTGTCTAAGTTACAAAATAGGCTACAATTGAATTAACAAAACATTTTTAGCGCTGTTTAAATTTTTGCCTATGTTTTAGCTAAATGCTCATCTAGCCTACTAATCACTCCATTCAACATTATTAGACGAATTCTGATTTATGTCTTAATAACATTAACACAGACAACTTCCTAACAAACCATGACAAAAGCATAAGCCAGCTAGGTAGGCTACTGTGGTTAAGCTACCAAGAAAAACAAACCTTTCACTCTGCATGAGAATGCCAAGGTGACCGGTGCCAGTAGACTACGTTAGCAAAATGCAATCGATTATAGCTACAGCAAATAAACTATCCGCTACACGTGATTGGGTTATAATCTCAAATTTATGCGAGTCAACAACGTTAAACTAAGTTACTATTAGCAAACGATAGCCTATGTTTAATTATTGCATTAGATAGCTGCATGCTAGGTAGGCTGACTAGAATGCTGAATTCAGCACAGGACATGTGGTTTGGACTTCACAAAATGGTGAGATCTGTAATCGGAATCAGATTTGTTTAATAAAGTGGAGAAATCAGTAGATGAGCATTTGGTTAACACCTAGGCAAAAATTGTATGGACCCATATTTTTCTACAAACACACACGCACAAACAAGCACTCTCATACACACACTCTCTCTTGTACAGACACAAGTGCACACACACACACACACACACACACACACACATACAGGTTCTGTGTGTTCCCCATGTATATGTTCTGCTCAAATCTGACTACCCTGTTTTCCAGAACCTTATGTCCTTCTATCCCACAATTCCTCATGATACAGAGTACTGACACCTCTAAAGAATCTGTACTGTCTCCCCCGTGTCCGGATTAAAGAATTTAAGGATTCTCTTTTTTAACTTGAGTGATGCTTATATTGGATGCTTGCGCTTACACAATTCTGCATGTGTGTCTTGGCAAGTGTGGGAGGGGTTGCATTTAGCATGTAACATTCAGAATATCCATGGATTTCACTCATTTTTGTTTAGCCTGTGGCTATGAAAAATAACGAAATTAAGTGAGAATTGATAAGAAAACATTGAACAGAATAATTGAAGTGAAAGAAAAACGTTTAAAAAAAATAATCTCCATCTCTTTCTCCCACTTCTCTCTTAATCTCTTTTTTAAAAATCAATATCTTCATCCCTGTACCACCCCCACCTCACCACTTGAAGTTCCCTCCATGTGGACGGTCCCCCCGGCGTGCCAGAGCTCACCACCAGCTATGTCCACGGCACTTCTTCCAGATCTCTGATGTCACAAACCGTGGGCCAAACCCTGCAGAACGCCACTGAGCGCTGGCCTGACCGTGAGGCAGTGGTCTTTCTGCAGGATGGCATCCGCAAGACTTTCGCACAGTTCCAACAGGATGTGAGTCTGCATCTACATCCTGCTCTTTACTGAACAATCACACACGGCCTCTAATTATGTGTCTTTTACTGTCCTATCAGACACGGGGCCTACATCTCTGCCTCTATCTTACTGTCCTATCAGACACAGGGGCGTGTAGCCCTGCCTCTCTTGTACTGTCCTATAAGACACAGCGGCTGCAGCTCTGCCTCTCTCTTACTGTCCTATCAGACACAGGGGCCTGCAGCTCTGCCTCTCTCTTACTGTCCTATCAGACATGGGGGCCTGCAACTCTTCCTCTCTCTTACTGTCCTATCAGACACAGGGGCCTGCAGCTCTGCCTCTCTCTTACTGTCCTATCAGACACGGGGGCCTGCAACTCTTCCTCTCTCTTACTGTCCTATCAGACACAGGGGCCTGCAGCTCTGCCTCTCTCTTACTGTCCTATCAGACACAGGGGCCTGCAACTCTTCCTCTCTCTTACTGTCCTATCAGACACGGGGGCCTGCAACTCTTCCTCTCTCTTACTGTCCTATCAGACACAGGGCCTGCAACTCTTCCTCTCTCTTACTGTCCTATCAGACACGGGGGCCTGCAACTCTGCCTCTCTCTTACTGTCCTATCAGACACAGGGCCTGCAACTCTTCCTCTCTCTTACTGTCCTATCAGACACTGCCCGGCACTCTGAATACTGAACACAAGCGGCATTGCGTGCTAAAACCCATCACTCAACCTACATTAAATTATATTTAATTGACTAATTATTATTAAAAATGACAATCATCAATTAACTCACCGAATTTGTTGATAGGTCAGTCGAACAGTAACCAGGTGGATCAACTAACAAGTCAAAACAAAGTCGTAATTAGGTCTTTAGATTAAACCATTTTATTACAGGAAAAATCGTCAATTAGAATAATGAATTCGAATCGTACATTCATTAATGAACATAGCCTCACTGCTTATAATTTACAAAAAGGAAGACATTAAAACAGATGTAAATTGAAATTAACAGAAAAGAGAGAGAGATAAGCCCGAACTTGCCAGAATATCCAAACTTATATCCAGAATATCCAAACACCGGTTACAAGAACAGGCGAGGGGCAAACAGGAGGCGACCTGGCACCTATCACAAGCTCAGCACTAAACTCAGAGGACAAAATGTTGTGCTGTTCATTTTCTTCTGTTCATTTATGATGGTTTTGTTTACTGGTAAGGGTGACACAAAAGCTGTTATAGCACACCAGAAGGCCAAGAGTTATGCCATAAGTGGACTGGACTGGACTTCAGACCTTAAAGTCATTCTCATCATCCTAGTTAACCATTTATTTTAACTGAAATCTGTTATACAATACCTGTGTTTTTTAATTCATTAAATCCTTTAGTCCATTAAAAACTCTCTCTGAACTCTCTCCTCCCCTCTTTCGCACTCCTCCTGTTGTCTTTCCACTTCCTCCTCCTCCTCGGTGCGCAATCGTTTTTATTACCTGGGAGGCAAAATTAAAGAAGGCGGCCGAAACCTGTGTCCTTGTATGGGGGGGGCAGCTGTTGTGGTAAAAACAACATGGCGCAGTACCACACGTGGCCACAGGGCTCAGGTAGTTGTGTGGCGTTGCAGGTGGACCAGGCTGCCGCTGGGCTCCTTGCTCTGGGGCTGAAGAGGGGGGACCGCCTGGGAATGTGGGGGCCCAACATCTACGAGTGGATCCTGTTCCAGTTCGCCACGGCCAAGGCTGGCATCATACTGGTGAGCCCCGCCCACTATAGTTAGGCTCCACCCACTATACGGTCTTGTTGAGAGCGTTGCTCTCTGGCGCCAGTGCGCTTGGCTCCAGTATAGGTGTTTCAGGCCCCTTTTGCAAATCAATGTTACATGTGCTGTGAAAATAATAAGTCAATGCATTTCTCCCATGAGAACATGTAGTCACAACAGGTGCTTTTTCTTGTCTAATGTTTCCCCATGTGCCAATTTGCGGCACTTCCTAGTACTTACTGCACGTCACTAGTATCTCACATGACCCGGACCTGACCCAAACTTAATGTCCATATAAGGGTCCCCCTGCTCCCAACTGCGCAGTCTCTGGCTCCGATTTTTGTACGTCAGCACTTCCGCAGCTTCTAAAGGCTTTTTACTAGCCCATGGAAAGTCACAGTCACTGTCCATATTTTTCCTCAAGTGGTCCACTAGTGCCCTGTATAGTGGACTAACCAAGCTGTCAGCCATTTTATAGATATTGGCTGACACCCTCGGATTAATGAAGTTTTAAGCAGTTTAAATAAAAGACAAACACAGACGCACACGAAAAAACAGCACTTGGGAGATAGCAATCAATTCAAAAGGAGATGAAAGGGAATCAAAAGAGATCAAAGCCATATTAAAACGCTAACAACTGTGTTAAAAATATAGCTCTAATACAAAGTATGCCTGGCTAAAAGCGTGTCTTTAAAAGTGTGTTGTTAAAAAGGGACTTAAAATGGTGTCAGGCTTGCACTTCTGATGAATTCAGGGAGGGTGTTGCAGAGTTTCGGAGCCTGTACTGATAAGCTAAGGCACCTTTAGTGCCTTCAAAATCCTGGGCCAAGCCCACTACATTGGCCCCGCCCACAATGAGTAAACCTCCTCCTGGGAGTAGTGTGCATAGTCATTTTTACCTGATGTTCGTGTATTTATTGGAATCACCAATTCCACTTCTTTTGAACTTTTTTTTCAGTCACAAGAGTTGTCAAACCACCCCCCCCCCCCCCCCCCCCCGCCCCTTTCTTGCTTGGACTTGAAGGAGGAAGAAAGAAAATATATACGCACACACACACACGCACACGCACACGCACACGCACACACACACACACACAGACGCACACAACAAAACAACACATGGGGAATTACAATAAATGAAATGCTAACAAATAAGTGATAAAAATCAAAACCCTAATAGAAAGCAGGCAAGCCTAATGGAATGTCTTGGTGCATTCAATATCCTGGGCCAAGCCCAATACATCGACATGAGTCCACCACACCGGTCCCCGCCCACAATGAGTAAACCTCCTTCTGGGAATAGCGTGCATTTACTTTTTCATGTGATGTTAGTGTAGTTCTTTGAACCACCAATTCCACTGCTTTTTTCAGTCACAAATATAAAAAAAATATTTACACACACACACGCACGCACTCCAAACACAGCTGATTCATACCCTCCTTTTGTCGTCCTCTGCAGGTGTCTGTGAACCCAGCCTACCAGCTTCAGGAGCTGAAATTTACACTTAGCAAGGTAGGTGTGTGTGAGTGTGAGTGTGAGTGTGAGTGAGTGGCTTTCTGTTAATATTATAGGAGCTGGAGTTTGCCCTGAGGAGGATGCATACGGGGGTGGTGTTTGTGGCATAATACTTGGCAGATGGCTGGTGGCATTGACACTTACCATGCATATGCGGATTACAGTTTGTGTAAACATTTGGTTGTGAGAGTGTGATTTAAGTGCATGTCAAAGAGGGTGACTGTCTTTGTTTGAGTGTGTCTGTGTGTGTGTGCTTGTATCTGTAAGACAGAGCAGTGTACTGTGTGTATAAGTATGTGTTTCAAAGACTGTCTGTATGGTGTGCGGAATGTAAGCCCTTCTCATGAAAGTCTAAAAGTGCAAAACCCTGGTTTAAAAATTGCAGAGAAAATGCAATAGTTAGAGCTCACAGTATAGCACACACTCATCCCACTGCAGAGCAGCACACACTCATCCCACTGCAGAGCAGCACACACTCATCCCAGTAGAGCGCAGCACACGTTGACCTATCGGATCAGGCAGTTGATGGCTTCCTGATGCTGTGGCTGGTTGTTTGGCCGCAGGTGCAGTGCAATGCGGTCGTGTGTCCCACGCAGTTTAAGACACAGAATTACTGCGACATGCTGAGGCAGATCTGCCCTGAGTTAGAGACGGCCACGCCCGGAGGGCTCCGGAGTGCCAGGTATGCACACCGACGTACGGACTCACCAATTCCCCTGACTTACAGGGCTGAGACACTCAAAGCATTGACACACAAATATAATTGGCGAGCCAATCTTCAGTTTTGTGTAATGCACTTTACAAAGGGACTGTAACACACTGCCTCACAGTTTGGGAAAATCTGGAAATACGGCCACTGACACACTGATTTGGCCACTGACACTGATAGGACACATCCTTGCCTTGGCACATAGTTGTCCTGAGACTTGTTCTCACACACGCGCAGACACGCATACACACACATACTCTCTCTCTCTCACGCATGTGTCTCTAGGCTGCCGGACCTGCGCATGGTGATTGTGACGGACAGCCGGCAGCCCGGAATGTTCCACATGGACGATGTGATGCAGGCAGCAGACAGCCAACATCGGCAGGAACTGGACATCCTGCAGAAGAAACTGTCCTTCGATGACCCCATTAACATTCAGTTCACCTCGGTACAGTATCGGTCATACATGAACGCACATATTAATGATTTCTGTGTTGTTTTCCAGTCTGCATCCACGTTGTATAGTGTCTAGACCAGTGGCCTCCAGTCCCGGGGTTCCATAGTGTCTCCAGGTTTTTGTGGTTTCCTTTCAGGGTTTCCAATTTAGGCCTTTAGGAAACGGCATTAATACTCAGTGTCTGTCTGTCTGTCTGAGTGCAGGGCACAACTGGCGCCCCAAAAGGTGCTACTCTGTCCCACCACAACATCGTCAATAATTCCCACTTCATAGGGCTACGTTTAGGCTACCACTGGAGGGTAAGTAGAATGTACACAAATGTACACACACACACACACACATGTTGACATGTCAGACAGGTAGGATCTAGTCCCAATTTACGGTGTGGCAGCTTTAAATCCTAGTCTACAATTAATTATGCCCATTTAACATGCATTGTGATGGTTTCTGTATAGTCTTGTCCGCTGACAGTAAGTCTATGAATATTTTTCCTCAGACCATATTTCTGCATGTTAGCTAACTATCTAGCCAAAATTCTATCTATTTCATGTGTTCCAATCTTCAAGGTAATGTTGCCGTTTTTATGGTTTGTTTTTTTTACAGTGTAGGTAGGTATACGCTATTGTTTCTTACTGTTCATGATGTAGCCTATGTAGGCTATCCACAAATTCTCTTCTTGTGTATTTCGCATGCTAGCGATAGAATGCGCCAGTTAATTAGTCCCCATTGTTACGCAATCATTCAGAATGTTCAGTTATGGATATTCCAAACACACCTATACTGTCTTGCTACAATGACAGCCGTCATTTTATCGATTGTCTCTTTTAATACCCGTTTTCCATTTGTACTAAAATGCATCCACAAATACCTTTCTCAAACTCCCTTTCGGGTTTAGTAAATCGCTTTACACATGCTAAAGTAATATATTTGCATGACCGCCTCCCACTATTTCACGAAATAACGTAGGGACGCCAATTTTTGCATATTCATTCAGGCTAAACCGCAGAAATGAGAACTTAATTGATTCTTCTGCTTCGTCTTCTCTCTGAATTTTCTTAGTAAAGTAGTTTAAAGGTAGATCCTGTTATATGACCTCGAAGCCAAATAAGCTGGGCAACACCAGAGATTGTTAAAAACTGAGAGACTGCATTGATTGGGAAACCCTGCCGTGAACACAGCAGGTTGCATTTTGCGATAGATTTGCATCGCGTGCAGCATCTTTCTTGCGTATTTTTTGTTGTGCTCATTGTGTGACAAGACAAATTCCCTCTGGGGCAGTCAGTTTCATTCATTCATTAATTAGATAGTTATTATCATTGTAAATGAAGTAAACTAACCTAAAGCTTGCTAGCTAGCTAGTTCAAAATAGAAATTAAGATTATAATATTTATTATAGTTAGATGTAGAAGATTTTTTTTTTGTTGCTGAAATCATGCGGACATAAAACACAACATTGTGCTGATATCTCCCCTGAATAACGCCTGTATTATCTTCCATGAAACACTACAATATACATAAATTGTATATATTTTGTTTCTCTTTTCATATCAGCTAGCATGAACTTTAGTTGTAATAATGTATTATAGCCACTGGCTTGCTAGCTAGAGTGATGACCTTGTTACGTTAACTTCGCTTATAAGAAATTAATATCGTAACACGGTCGAGAGCTTGGCTAGCTCGATGCTTGAAACAATATTCATGCATTATAGTGTACTGTAGAGGGTTTAACTTTCACAAACGTAACTTACACAAACATACTAACCATGTCAATCTGTGTTTTTGGGGTAACAGCCGCAGGTGCGAGCGTGTCTGCCCGTACCCCTATATCACTGCTTTGGATCAGTGGGAGGAGGAATGAACATGGCCCAGCATGGCATCACGCTAGTTTTCCCTTCAACCGCTTATAATGGCCAGGCCAACCTGGAGGCCATACAGAAAGAGAGGTACCTCCTCACACCTGTCACTCACACAGCTGTCACGCACACCTCTCACCCCTCGCACCTTCATTCCTGTCAACTGTCACACACACACCTGTCACATCTTTTAAACCTGTCACCCATCAAACACCTGCCACATCTCATACATGTCACATACCTGTCACACCTCGTACACCTGTCCGCCGTCACCCGCACACCTGTCACACCTCATACACCTGTCCGCTGTCACTCGCACACCTGTCACACCTCATACACCTGTCTGCCATCACACGCACACCTGTCACACCTCATACACCTGTCTGCCATCACACGTACACCTGTCACACCTCATACACCTGTCTGCCATCACACGCACACCTGTCACACCTCATACACCTGTCTGCCATCACACGCACACCTGTCACACCTCATACACCTGTCTGCCATCACACGCACACCTGTCACACCTCATACACCTGTCTGCCATCACACGCACACCTGTCACATTTCTTACGCTTGTCACACAACTGTCACATCTCATACACCTGTCTGCCATCAGAGAGTGCGTTAAGGTCAGCGTATCATAGCAGCACCCTGCTGTTCTGTCACTATAGACCACAGAAGTTGGGCGTGTCTGTGACGACGGACGTTGGTACCAGGAAGTATCTCTCCCAGTCCCCGTGTAATTTTCGCATACATGATTTCTCTAATACAATTTTTGTAAAAACAAGAGATCACTGAAACTTCTATCCTACCAAGTGTCCTTACTATGGCCAGTAAAGACATTTAATTTGCTAAAAATCAAACAAATCCACCAAATGACTGACATGACTGTTAGAAGCGTCTTGCTTGTTTTGCAGTATGGTGGTCTCATGGGTGTATTATGGACATTATTCTATTTAAAGGCATACTGAACTTTGTTTGAACATAATGTTGTATAGTGTAGGGAATATTAATTTAAATCTATACACGGGGCGTCACTTATGTACTACAATACGCCACTACCATCCTTATACAACTGGTGGCATGGTTTTTGTATAATAAATCGGTCTCATAAAATGTATATATTATTCTCAAAAGAGAATATACTAACTAAAAATGGGTAACTTGAATTAAGAATTAAATTACCAATTAAATTACACATGAATAATTGTCTTAGCAAAATCACAATATTATGTACTCAGTTGATACCAAATTAATATAAATGATCCAGCTAGAAGGAGAAGGCATTTTGGGGAATCCCTGCAATTAGCATTGGCTGACTCAGTTCAACACCAGAGCAATATTAATACAGACAATCTTGGAAAATGTAATAGTTTATTGAACACAAAGTACCAAACAGAGCAAAGCACGATTCACTACTATAATGTACAACAAATTATGTATGTGTGTGTGTGTGTGTGTGCGTGTGCGTGCGTTGGGCGCACGTGGGGTTTCCATGTTCTCCTGCGTGTGGGGGGTTGCCTCGGACACGTGTTCAGAGAGAATAAAGAAACTAAAATGGAGGGAGGTTTGAAACTAGCTTTCGCTGGAGCTTGCTAATGGTGGTGCATGAACCATACCATACACATAAGGGATAGCCGTAAGCTTATCGATGCGATGCGACTGGTTAGTGTTTAAAGACAGATCACAAGCAAGATACGTTCTGTGCGTGATGCATTAAACCTAACGCAGCGCGGTGGATGGCTTACAGCCATCCAAAGTAAAACGGTAACACTAAACTTTCACATAACACACATTAACCATTCAATAGTACAGTTACATACATCCAGTCACAACATGTTGCGGTTGCTAACTAATATGCTATTGCCCATGTTACAGCCTTACTTGAATCAAAGTCCTTTAAATGGTTTCCTGCATTGGATTGCACACTCACAACGAAAGGGGAAAGCCGGTCGCCCTTATCCTGTGGTTGTTCGTAGGGTTGTGATAGATAGGGGAACCGGCCGCCTCATCTTGGGTCCCTGGAACTGGTTTATTTCATCGTCAGGGTTGCAGTTCTTAGGGGTGGATAATGGAGCCGGTCGCATTATTTCTCCCGAACTATGCAGCGTCATCCTACTGCAGACCGCTTGCCTCTTTGGGGACTCACTGGCGGTGCTCTGCTGCAGGATCAGGGCTGCTTGGTGGTTCTTCTTGACCACCGGGTGCTCACGTTGCCTCCTTGCGTCTCGTCTTCGGTCCTCCGATAGCCAGGACCGGTGTCATGGACGATCGTGCTTCCTTGTGAAGAGAGGGCTCTTCCCCGGGCATGTAGGCCGCACGGGGCCTTGAGACGAGGCAACGTTGAGCGGACAACTGGACCGGAAGAAACTGCTGGAAGAACTACTGAGGGAAGAACAGCCGTGTTGCCCCTTTTATAAACTTTATTGCCAGTTGTGCATTCCGCTGTGCAGTATCACGTTCCAGTGCAGAAATCACAACTGGTACAACGTCCTACGTCACTTCCAACGTGGAGGAGGAGCCTCCTGTGGACTGTATGGAATTGTAGTTCCTGTTGTCCCTACAATAGCTACCTGGCACCGATATTAGTCATAATATTCACACTCACCTTTATGACTTGCTCCAGTGGTCAGAAACTGACGAATGACGTTTTTTCTCTCTCCATTCTATTGCAAGCCGAAAAAGGTCTCAAAAGCACACTTTAAGCACATTCTTTAAACACTGATGAAAGTCACAACATCCGGAACGGGGCGTCATTCTTCGTTGGTCAGTTTCTGACCACTGGAGCAACTCATGAAGGTGAGCTTGAATATGATGACTAACATCGGTGCCACACAACATTATGTTCAAACAAAGTGCATTATGCCTTTAAGGACGCCTACTTCCGTGGTATAATTCTGTAATTAGAGTGTTGTTGCCAGGTGTGTTAGTATTATGATAAGTGATATCATCAGGTGTGTGTCTTACCTCTGTTCAGGTGCACCTTTCTCTATGGCACACCCACCATGTTCATCGACATTTTGGGGCAACCGGAACTGAACAAGTATGACCTGTCATCTTTGGAGGGAGGTAAGAGATGGGGGGGGGGGGGGGCAGTATGGAGGCCTGGGGTGGGCGGGCGAGCGAGCGAGTGAGTGAGTGAGCGAGCTGCATGTGTGTAAATTGTCGCATTTGATGGTGTGTCTTGTGCTGCAGGAATAGTGGGTGGCTCTCCCTGTCCAGTTGAGATCATGAAAAAGGTCACGTCTACCATTAAAATTAAGGACATGATGGTGAGGGTCTCACACCATCACTCAGTGACACACACACACACACACACACACAGGCCCTGGCTTGTCTCCGGTATAGGTGACATACAACTGAAGCCATGTCAGTGGAAATTCCGTTTCGGGTAAACGTGGACAGCACAGCAATTGAAGACCTGGGTGCTAAAAGTAGTGAAGTCGAATTTTTAGATAATTCAACTTGAGCATAG
The DNA here is from genome assembly GCA_029718625.1 of Synaphobranchus kaupii. Classification (NCBI taxonomy): domain Eukaryota; kingdom Metazoa; phylum Chordata; class Actinopteri; order Anguilliformes; family Synaphobranchidae; genus Synaphobranchus; species Synaphobranchus kaupii. Next base: position 20,301,232 of record CM056387.1, on the reverse strand, counting down.
AAACATGTTGTATTTGTTTAGCTAAGTACACCCTATAAATATTGTTAACAGAAAAGGTACCAAAGTCTCTTTTCTCCACTATGGACACAACAGGTTATCGTATTCTGGTACACAAGAAGTATTCGCATTTGATTTTCTCAAAATAGACATTTTGTGACTTCAGTACTTTTAGCACCATGGTCTTCAATTTGACTTGAGGAAAAGCTGAACTTGTGGTCTCCCTCCCTCCCTCCCTGTGCCCCTCGTTGCTTTTGGTGCCTTTCTGATGAGGAAGATCGCGTACGGCATCACAGAGACCAGCCCTGCAACATTTATAGGATACCCCATGGACAACCTGGAGAAGAAGACTGAGACTGTAGGCTGCATCATGCACCATACTGAGGTGAGCCCTCTGATAGTGCTCACCTTTTCCACCGCACTTAGGGCCTGATTTACTAAGACCTTTAGCGGGTGCAAAAACTTATAGCACATGCAAAACCAATAACATGACCAATGATTGGTGCAAAACAAATACAATGACCAATCATTGGTCATGTTGTTTGTTTTGCGTGTGCTAAATGGTTTTTCGCCCGCTAAAGGTCTCAGTAAATCAGGCACTTACTGTATGTCAGTGTGTCTGCCTACAGCTGTCTGCATTCCTACCTGCATCTGTTTATTGATACTTGTGTATGTCTGCCTATAGTATAGATTTAATCTACCTACACCTGTGTGTCTGTCAGCTCCCATCTTGCATGTGAAAAATCTTCAGTCATTCAGCCTGGCTAGATGTGGTGAGGATGATGACAATGAAGGTGATGATGATGACGGTGATAGTGATGATGAAGGTGGTGATGGTGATAGATAGTGATGATGATGAGGATGGTGATGATGATGATTATGATAGTGACGATAAAGGCGATGATAGTGATGATGGTGATGGTGATAGTGATGATGATGGTGATGATGAAGGTGGTGATGATGATGACAGTGATAGTGATGATGAAGGTGATGGTGGTGGTGATGGTGATAGTGACGATGAAGGTGGTGATGGTGATCGTGATGATGATGAGGATGGTGATAGTGATGATGAAGGTGATGATTATGATGGTGATGATGACATGATGAAGTGATGAAGATGAGCTTGTTTTTCAGGCTAAGGTGGTGGACCCCAGCACTGGGCAGGTAGTGCCCCTGGGGATGACAGGTGAGCTGCTGATCAGGGGATACTGTGTGATGCAGGAGTACTGGGGCGACCCTGCCAAAACACTGGAGTGCATCTCCAAGGACCGCTGGTACAAGACCGGGTGAGTGTGTGTGTGTGTGTGTGTGTGTGTGTGTGTGTGTGTGTGTGTGTGTGTGTGTGTGTGTGCATGATGTGTGTGTGGGCATGGGTGTGCACAAATCAAATCAACTTCGAGAATGATCTTGAGAAAGAGTAAAGTTTCTTTTGACAAAAACTTAATAAAATGGAACAAGAGTCCCCAAAGATGGCAAAAGCCAGCACTGTAAAAATATTACGGGAGAGATTACTTTTCAGTTAATATAGCAAAAAGTAGTTGTTTTTCTAATCAAGTTACCTGTTGGACAGCGGTCACATGACCAGTCTGTTATGACGTCTCACGTACAGCGACATCGCCAGTCTGGACCAGTATGGGTACTGCCGAATCGAGGGCAGGATCAAGGACATAATCATCCGGGGGGGGCGAGAACGTCTATCCCGCGGAAATCGAGCAGTTCCTTCACACTCACCCCAAAGTGCATGAGGCTCAGGTGAGTGACAGGACAGGGGCAGGGGATTTGGGTGACGGTAGACCCTGTCAACTCTGTCAACCCCCAGAATGGGCGGAGCTAACGTTGTGCTCTCGATCACTGACTGGCAGGAACCAATCAAAGGACGTGTTTTTCTCCCTGTGTGTCGCCTGCAGGTGGTCGGAGTGCAGGACGAGCGGTTGGGGGAGGAGTTATGCGCCTGTATTAAGCTGCAGGAGGGACAGGACTGCAGTGCTGAGGAAATCAAAGCCTACTGTAAAGGCCAGGTGAAAGAAACACCCTATATAGAGATACCTGCACAGAGTCACATTTACTGTACTGACACGCCTGTATCTGTACTGACACACTTGCACATGTTTTAACACATGTACTTGTACTGACACACCTGGATAGGTTATAACACACGTGTACCCTTTTCAACACACCTTTACCAGTACCGGATGTACTTGCTTCTGTACTAAGACACCAGGGGCCACGTGTAAAATAAAATAATAAGAATGTGTGAAAGAATGCTCAGGGTGAAAGTCGGAAATCTGCTTAAAAAAAGTTTTGCATTTCTACCTCTGCCTTTCTGTCACGGTGTCGCCATATCACACTGACCCCAAACATTGCGTACGTATTGTGTCCATCGTGTGCAGAGATACGCAGATTCTTAATTAGGTGTTTAGGGGTACGGGCACTTACAGCACGTTATATTATACATCTGAATTTCTGCATGGAAACTCACTTACGCGGCTTTCTGAGGGCATTTTTCTGCTCAGCACTGTTTATACATGTGGCCCCAGGGCTGCATTCAGATCCAATTTAGCACATTCCCTTCCCTTGCTCTATTCCCTTGAATATCTTGAAGAAATTTGCGATGTGCAGCAAGCAAACTTATCAGGTGCTCTGCAAGGGAGGATTGACGAGAAACAAACAAAAAGAGAACTGAACTGCCCACGTAACCAATATAGGAAGTGCAACCTCATAGAGTTGAAATGTGACTGCCCAATTTTTCCATGTGGAGCATTGCATTGTGGGATTCCCTTCTGCCTGAAGGCTTGCATTGTATACCCTTGGTGGAAGGGAGGATAAACGAGGGAGTGAGGGAATATAATTTCTCCCTCCCCTTTATTTATTTAGAACCAAATGCCACTTGGTGTGGCTGCCATATTTCATCCTGGCATTTTGGGGATTCCCCCCTTGAAGCAAGGGAAGGGAACGACAGGAAGAGAGCGTAAATTTCGGATCCGACCGCAGCCCAGTATCTGTACCAATATGCCTAATGAGACACCAGTACTGTCTGACATAGTGCTTCTCCTCATTGTACATGGTTGTCTTGCTGTCTCTTCCTGCAGATCGCCCATTTCAAGATCCCCCGCTATGTGATGTTTGTGCAGGGCTATCCGCTCACGGCCACTGGAAAGGTAAGGACTGACTTCTCGGGGCAGGAACACCCTAGGAGACTTGAAACAAACCTGAATTACTCTTTAACTTAGACTTGGTCTCAATCAAACCTTTTTCAGTGGAAAAACACATGAATTAAACCACTACTCATTCGTTTTGATGAGTGCAGGGCTTGACTCACTGTGTGTTTGCGAAGGCCAAATGTTGAGTGAATCCAGGCCAGTGTTTTACATAGATAATGCTGTGAGTGAGGGGAGCAGCTGTGGGTCTTGTGAGGTACTCAGCAGAACAGCTCCCAGGCTGAGTGATCCTGGAAGTGCTACAGGAAGTGCTGGCAACTGAGTGAACCAGGCCGTGGAAATATCATATGTAGTTTCCGTCCATGAAGCATACTGCTGTCCGTTCAACACAGACCGCGCACCGCACAGCGACCGCACACGACACAGTGACCGCACACCACACAGCCACCGCACACGGCACATTGACGACTGTTTTCTGTTCTGCCCCTCAGATCCAGAAGAACAAGCTACGTGCAGAGATGGAGAAGAGTCTGGGAATATGATGAGCCATTTAGAGAGTGTGCTTGGTGTGTGTGTAAATCCTAGGAATTCTCAAAATTGGAAAATTTCCAAGGGGATTTACAGGCATTTTTGGGAATGTACAGGAATTTTGGGGGGGTTTTTAAACATTGTTATTATTTCTGACTCTTGGCTCCGCCATCATTTGAGATGAATGTAAAAAAATAAAAAATAAAAAACTTCCACGGAGTCATATGAGCTCAGCAGACGCAAACAGGCACAGAAGGCCAAGTCTTCCACTCAGATGAAGTTTATTCAAGTGTGCGTAGGGAGGCCCGGTGCTACATCTGTGTGTTGTCAGCAGAAGCAGCTGGGGATTCTTATTCTTTCACCATTTCAGAAGGTCTTACGATGATCTAATTTAGACGTGGTTACTCTTTGACGTAATTTACGGTGCGTGTAATTCATGGTGTCTCCTCTCGGTCACACAACCTTGGCCATGATACGGTATCTCGCCCTACATTTTCTATACTTCAGACCATGGAGAGTTTTTAATAAAATATTATGGCTTGACTGACCATCTGTTTATTTTACTCTGATTCATTTTTTTTTTTTTTTACATTATTGTTTGTTTCCTGATTTTTGGATAAGTTCTAATAGTTAACGATGCTACCAAGCTTAGCAAAGGAAATAGTTATTTTATCATTACTGTACAGGTATTGTTATACTCAAACTTGCTGCATTTGGGTATTGTATCATGTATTATAGTGTATCATGGTGCTTAAGGTCATCATATTAAGGTCCCGGCCTTGCCACCATCCTGCTGGTACAACCAGGAGGCCAGGCATTTCCAATGTATTGCACAGCTGCAAGAGTCTTCTCCCTGTGTTGACACAGTCTCATATAAACACCCTAGGGTGTTAAATGTACACCATCATTTTTGCTGTGTGCAAGTAAGTGAAAGTCCATCTGGTAATTTGTCTATGACCTCCAGCAGATTCTCCAGGGTAAATAATCCCTCTAAACATTATAAACACCCAATTAAGAAAACTTAACAGCTTGTTAAATTCACGGGCTGGCAATTGTGGTTGGAACGAAAACCAGCATACACAGAGGGCCCCCAGGCCCAAAAATGTGTTTTAAAGGGAGTTCTTGAGGATGAAATGTAGCCTACCTGCATGTCATGACACTCAGTGTTGCCATAGCCATCCCAAACCTACTCAGAGAGCATGCAAGCTATGCTTAGGAGCTGCTACAATACTTTGTGGAGAAAGGTTGTATACTGTATGGTGAATAATTCATGGTGTACAATACTCACTCACTGTTGCGCATCACAGCAGATGCTGTCTGCTTTGGGGGACAACTTCAGTGGTTTCATCTTTGAAAATTATCTTCAAATTCTGAAAGGGGTGGTTCAGTCAGGAAGAAATCCATTGGTGCAGGTTGTCAAGAGACTGGAAGATGGTCAAAAACAACTGTCTCCGCTAATAAACTAGCTGCACTTTGTCTGTGTATGAGTTAGCTAGTAAACTAGCTGGCGATTTAGTGGAGCTAGGTAGGTTTTGTGGCCAGCTAGCTAAGACTAAGATGGTTCCTATGGAAGTGGAATACATATTAAAACGGTGTGCCACAATGTGTATATAGCTGACCATTAACTTTAGGCCACCTAGCTATGTTTTCCAGCGGTTTGCGACCTAGGTTGCTAACTAGGTGTCTGGCTCTTATGGCCCGCTAGTTATCTAGCGGCCCCTTTTGCCATGCAGCTAGTTAACTAGCTAGATGTAATTTCTTATTTTACTAGCTGCCTTTTTGGTGCACCTAGTTGGCTTTTTACAACAACTAGGTGGTCATTTGCCCAAAAAAGCCAGCTAGTTAACAAGCTGCCCTTGGATTTTAGCTTTTTGGTGCAGCTAGCTAGGTCGTATGGCCTCCTAGTTAGGTTGCAGGCCACAGCCAGCTAGCTGGCCAAAAAGCCACCTAGCTAGGTCATATGCCACAGCTAGGTGGCCATGCAACCTAGCTAGCTTTGCAAAATGGCCACCTAGTTAACAAGCTAAAAATAATATTGCTAGTTAACTAGCTATGTGACACAAATGCTACCTAGTTCCTAGATGGCTGACATTAAGGCTCGCAAGTTAGCTAGCTAGCAAGCCCTTTTTAAAAACGCAGCTAGCTGACTAGGCATTTATGCCATAGGTTTTCAAAGCCTTTTGCCCTCAACTAAGCTAAGTTGTAAAAGTGTTCTGACAACTGAACTAGCTAAGTAGTATGCCTTAATAAAATATAGCTAGATAACTAGTATGGACCAATTTACGGTAGCGAGTAAACTAGCTGCACTTTGTCCATGCGTACGATCTAGCTAGTTAATGGGCTGTATTTTTTTTGGCACCTAGTTGGCCTAAACACCACCTAGCTGTGCTCTGATAAACAGGACAAATCCGTTTGTAAAATTATGGCTGAAATATAATTGCTAAAGTTTTATTTTTGGTTTGGCGGGGATACATTATATACAGGTAACTAAACTGCGGTGGCCAGTAAACTGTAGCCTAATTTGTTCCGCTGTTTAGGAATAAAGGCAAACTTTTTTATAATTAAAATAAAAGATCGCCATACTGCTTTGCACCGTCGCTTGAGCTAAGCCATCGGTCCAGAACGCATTTTGAGGAGACAACATTGTTTGCAGTAGCTAATTATCTATTTGCTAGCTACATCGATGTGAATGTGATAATGGTTTAAAACATTATTTCCCGCATCAATTGGCAAAGCTGTATCCTGACTGTGAATTTGAATGTGATTTCTAAATCTGACGTAGCATGCGGTGTCATATTTTTACTGCAACATTTCCAAACACTTTAAATTAACCCGTACAACAAACGTGACAGGTTTTATTTCATTTCTTTGATCTAGTGTAGGATCAAGCATCTTAGCCTTCAAGTTGGAGAGGGAGGATGCACATCAGATAACTTAGCAGGTGCTGACTAACGGTAAAATAATTCTTTTTAGTAAGAAAAAAAAGAAAGTGGCACACTCACTCCATGATCCAATTCAATTTATTGCCAAAATGGAATTTGAGAATATAGAGTGTGCGACTTTCATTTTTTCTTATATTATTAAGAAAGTAAACACATTTTGGGTTCATTCTGAAACTGGCGGGCTCCCACAATTTATTAATTAATTGTAAACATTGGAGATTTTTCAGCACCCCAACTCCACCATCATCCTTGCATTACGACAGGGGTGCCCACACTCGGTTCTGGAGATCTACTTACCAGGTGACTTTACTGCTTGCCCTGCAATCTCAGAGCAAAGAGGATTGGGTTAACAAGTTCAATTAAGGAGGTGATTACAATCAGGTGACTACCTGGTTGAAAGTAAAACGTTCAGAAAATATTTCAGAGTAGTCACATACAGCGCATAATACGCATAAAATAAGTAGCCTAATGCATTTACCTTGATCCACTTTGCCCCTAGTGATGAGATGTATCCGTCCCAATTACAGTATTCATCCCTGAGAATCATAGAAATGAGTCAAATCGCAGTTATTTTATAGGCTGACAGACCTCTATTGTTCAGAATAGTAGTAGCCTAGGAGTAGTAGTACATCTTTTTGTACACATTCTTCAACCACCCATATGAATAAAAATGAATTTTAGGTCCTGAATTCCAAGTGGTGAGAATAAGTGATCAGGTATGGTACAGAATGGTCACCTTTTAATAACATATTTAATGAATATGAAATAACTGAATAATACAGTTCTGAAATGTTTATGGTTGCGGACCATCGATTTACGAGCTGCTAGCGGGTCATCATCAGTTAACTAGCAAGCTAGCCATCGATAACTAAGGAGCTACTTGCTGCGTTAAAAATAGCATTTATGTGGTACCAACATTAGCCTACTTGTTTTATTTTTGCACTCACTTTGTGGTCTGTGACTTTTGTTGGCAGCGGCAGGAGGATTGTCTGTTCTTGCTCATTTGAGGAACGTCTTATATCCATCCCTCATGGCAGGAATCCACACGCAACGTTATGTTAGAATAGATGTCAGTAGCTACTGCAGCGCAGTTTTGTTTTGAATATCCGCTGGCGCTGGTAAAATAAGAAACTCTAATAAATAAGCAAAATGAAAAGGTGCATAAACGCTATAGCTAGGCTACTAATGCTGGTGCATAAACGGCAATTTCGGAAATTAATTTTAGTCAAGCGAGTTTACCACAGAACTCTATAAGTAGGCAGGTCACTCGTGCACACACAATAATCAGCCGACCGTGAGCTGTGCACAGAATTTGGGATATTTCGATTTTGAGTGTGAAACTAGGAGTAACTTTGTAACACCGTAGCCTACATCGCAAAATAGGCTATTGTCCAAATGGAAATATAAAGTAGAGTTTTCCCTCTGCTGTGATACTTTGTGATTTGAATAAAAAATAAAGGTTTGGGAAAACAAAAGGATGTGCAAAAGTCCAGCTAATTAATATGAATAAATGTTTTTTAAAAGTTTCGAAGGCGCCGATATGTTGACATGGATTTTCCCAGTACTAAAAATAGCTTGTCGAGAACCTACGTCATCAGGATCATACCGGAATCGTCCATTTTTTTTGCGAGAGATGGTGTATTCAAATGAACTCAGAAGTCCGAATATTTCCGACTTCCGAGAAGAAAAAACTATTTGAACATGACAATAATGTCACGTTCAAATCGTTTTTTCTTCTCGTAAATCGGAAATATTCCGACTTCCGAGATGATTTGAATACACCAAGGGCCCTATCTTACACCCGGCGCAAAGCGGCGCTAACGCAAACGCAAGTGTCTTTGCTATCTTACACCCGGCGCTAGGTCCATAATAACGCCTAACGCTTACACCGTCAAACTAGCATGTTTGACGGCGTAACTCTTGCGCCATCATTAGTGAACTGGGCGTGTTGGTCTTAAGATGAGGAGTGGCCAGGATTCTTTTTGGCGTATTGCTATCTTGAGCCAGCAGAAAGCGCTTGCGCTAGAACCACCACAAACCTGGTCTAAAGTCATGTCGCAGTTGTTTACATGCTATTTTAACGGCGCATATAAGTGCGTCTACATAGGCGTGTGCACAACGCGCATACCCTCCTGTCTGTTACACACAGGGGCGTGCACAGGCATGACTAAAATATCTAGATCACAATGTGAAATATTATTATTGTGTAGGCTATATCAAAAATGCATAATAATAAAAGGTTCCATAGGTCCACATACCTTTCCCTCAGCGAAGGGAAACAATGCCACATTACATTGCTCTCAGCCCACTCCATCAACATCCAGGCGGTGTGCGATGGTACGGGACAATGGCTATCCATTAAAAAGGAGCTGATAACACCTATAGCTATCAAGCCTAATGCGCGAATTGTTTTTGCACCTAATGCGTGAATTGTCATTCAATGGAAAACTCGCGCACGGCAATAGACGGACATTTAAGTTCTGAAAATGCGCTTCAGATGTCATTACAATACAGCTATGTTTATCTATGAATACAGCCTGTAAGTAAATAGAATGGTTTGTGACTGAAAAAAGTTCAAAACCTTGTCCAGTGAATATTGCATTTAGGCTATTGTTTTTCAAATAGCCTAGGCTACAGCGAATTCGCTGTGCATAAGGTTTTTTTCGATAGCCTATGGTTAAAAAACGGAGATGTCACCATGTTAACTAAATTGTAACCTTAGCTAGGCTATTCTTCGTCCTTCATATTTTTTTAAATTACAGTGACCAGGTTTCCATACTCTCACCGTTTAAAACCCAGCTGATTTCACCCCTTATTCCTTAACTGAACAAAACGATTTTAAAGAGAACTAAGCGTCTAATTAGAAACTAAAACAAATTTGCAGCACGTTACACAATTAATTCACAATTAATTTTAATGCCATTCTCTGCACGTGAGCTGCATGTTCTCAAGTCGCACGTTTCACGGTCTTCCTGGGAAAGTGGATTGTTTTAAAGGATTACGCTACGAGTAAAACAGGTTGGTCACATTTCCATAAACAGGACATTATTAAACAAGGGGAAATATGCGTGAACTTATGGGTTGCGAACCTGACAGCTTTATTGTAGGCTATTTAGTGTCATCATTAAGGCAAAATAACGGTATGTATGTTATTAATCAATATTAGCCTACTATGCAGGTAGCCTAATTAACTTTGGATGAAGCTTGAACTTCGAGAATTCCATGAGAACAGCCTCTTGGAATTGATGTTTGACACTTTCATTGCATAATCAAACGAAATTCGCTGAACAAGCAGGCTAATTTGGCGTTTTCTAAGGTGAGACTGAAGCCATTGATAGCTTATTCTCAGCTGTTGCAGGTCCTTTTAACGAAATTTAACCGCACATATTTTGTAAAATAACAGCCCTGTCTGGAATTACCGGGAACTCATAGGCTAATGGTTAGTCCGAATAATATTGATCATACTCCATTTAGCCTATTCCTTGATCACATTAAACACGCACGAGCATGTCTGTTTCGCCATCATAAGCAATCCGCCAAGGTGGAAAAGCAGGCTTTTAAAGGGAATGGGATATGACATTTTGATTGGTTTATTGAATGTCACGCCCAAGACACACCTATAATTAATGAAGCGACTAGGTTCAGCCCAGTTGCGCCATGCGCCGTGCTTAGCGCCAAAAAAACACGCCGTTAAAATAGCAAAAGTGGACTTGGACACGCCCTAAATGGACTTAGCGCCATGCGCTTAGACTAAGCGCCAAGATCGCCAAGATAGGGCCCCAAGAGTTTTAACAATACCACTTCCGATTCCGGTATGATCCTGATGACGTAGGGACTCGGCAAGCTATTTTTAGTACTGGGAAAATCCATGTCAACATATCTGCGCCTTCGAAATTTTTCAAAAACATTTATGCATATTAATTAGCTGGACTTAGTCATTTTTGCACATCCTTTTGTTTTCCCGTATAAGAATTTTGATTAAATCACCATTTTTGAGGACCACTAAAGAAAAATGAAATGTAGTTATAACTCACATTTTTTCTGTTCACTAATGTTTGTGGCATGAACTATAAGAAAAGTAACATTCCAACACATACCAATTCTTTATTCATCAACATTTTTATATTTAAAAAGTGAAAAAATGCATATTTTCACCTTTTCACCAAAAATGGCTGAAAACGCTGTATGAAACAGATATCGTTTTTTGAGCATAACTTAAGAACCGAATGTCACTTTTCAAAAATTATTTCAGTTTTGTGTTCCTTTCATCAAGCTGCTTAATTTGGGCTATACTTTAGTAGTACTGATACAACTTCTAAAAATGGTGTGACCTGCCTACTATAAGAACCCAAACATTCCGTCTACCACACAGAACTATATTCTGTGGCCTACCCTCTTTAGTTTACCCGCGCCAGCGTCCAGTGACAGCCACGCGTCACTTCGTCTGCTAACGTAAAAGGCTCTGTTTTAATTGGATGGTTATCACAATCTACAGTGCAGTGCCTTTTCGCCAAATTCGTACTGCTGCCTTCAAATGCTCGTCCTCGTAAACTAACTTTAAATAGTTAGCCAAACTTAGCCCAGTTGCCATCAGTTGAGCTAAGCTAACGTTATCAATGGCAACGGGAGAGGTGGTCCCTCGCGCCCTACTACCACTACTCGGAAGTCATCAGAATGAACAATTTCACAGTGCTTTTGGACACAGTGGAGCATGCCCCCAGACCCCCCTAGAGTGATTAGCCTCCATGGCATAGCCTTCTGTCGGGCAGGGGTGGACAAGGACGTTTTTATGCCTTCTGTTTCTGGATTTCATACTTTTTACTCGGCTATAATTAGCCCAGGCCTTTATGCCATCTCATTTTAGTTCAATTTCTTGATAAACTCATGAATGACAACCGGCGTTGCTGTGCATTAGTCTTTCAGACACGGAGGTGCCCACCCATAATTAATTATGTCTTCTATCTTCATTTGGCATGAGATTTTAACGCTTTCTGTGGGGCTTTACCGTTACCTGGGAATTGGGTGGCGACAACTGCTGTTCTTCAGCCATAGTTTGCAAATTAGTTGGTTAGCTAAGCTAGTTTCTGTGAATGTGCGGGGTGGAACCTTAGTGGAAGCTTTTATATGCTTGCAGACAGTTGATTGGAAAAAACTGTGAACTTTTAATTTGGAAACGTTTTTTTCTGAGACTTCCCATTTTTAATTATGGCTTCCTGGGCGGTTTCCGAATACGACCCCTACATCTTTTTGAGGGCGCGTATTTGAATCCACTTAGTCAAAAAGCTTTTGAGTGGGTGACTTTTTCTCACAAATGGGGCACATAAAATACCAGGATGAACACCTTATTTCCGGGGTTTTGTTGAGGGGATTCAGGGGGTGCGTCCCAATAGTCGAAAAATGCACGCTCAGTACCTCCACTACATCTTACATTACATCTTAATTACGTATTAATGGTTACATATTTAATTAATGTCTCGACGCAAACTGCAGTGTCAGGTACATTGTATACTGTACATGCAAATACTTGTACTCAAAACGTTCAGGCAGTTTTGCATATTTCCAGGTAGGAGAGGAGTGGTAGTTGGGGAGTGGAGAATATTTGGATGCACCCAGGAGCACACTCATCTGCAGAACGGTGTACTCATCCAACAATTTCAGTAAGTAACCCGGAAGTAAAAACATAAAAGACTTTGAGCGTATATGCATATCTATGGTACAAGATAGGTTCATATTACAAACTACTCTTTTTTATTTTTGTTAATTCTATCTTCATTCATAATCTACACTTTGTAACAATCGTCATATATTAACTGATTGATATTCTCAATAAAAAATTAAAAAAATATATACAAATATTACAAACTACTTCCTCATTAGTTTGGAAAGAGTTTTGCGGGATTTCTTTCGCACACTGCTTGCAAACTAAGGGGACAGGGCACATAGCAGTCAGGGGTCTGAGTGGACAGGGAACAGGGGTCGTATTTGGACACAGCCCTGGTCTAGGTTTGCGTTGCTCTCGTTACGAATTCCAAATTACGGGGTGCCCGAATACGACCCCTACACCCTTTTGAGGGCGCATATTTGAGTACACTTCATCAAAAAGATTTTGAGTGGGTGACTTTTTCTCACAAATGGGGGCACTTAAAATACCAGGATGAACCCCTTATTTTCAGGGTTATGTGAGGGGATTCGTAGGCTGCGTCCCAATATTCTTCACTCCCCACCTCCCTTCCTCCACTCCTCCACTACCACTCCTCTCCTACCCGGAAATATGCAAAACTCTCTGAATGTTTTGAGTACAAGTATTTACATGTACAATATACAATGTAGCTGACATTGCGGTTTGCCTCGAGACATTAATTAATATGTAACCATTAATATGTAATTAAGATGTAATCAGCGACATTAGATTAAAACACAAAGATCCGTTTCTGGGGCACGGAGTAGAGGAGGTGGTAGTGGAGGAAGGGAGGGTGCATTTTTCGACTATTGGGACGCACCCGAGGTGGTAGTGGAGGAAAGGAGCGTGCATTTTTCGAGTATTGGGACTGTCGCTACCCGATCTGTCCCCCCTGCCCGATCTGTACCACGCATGTGTAAACAACGTCATATTTTACGAAAATGGATGAATGGCCTGAACTGACTGTCTGCTGGCTGTCACCTCCCACTCCGAGCCCCCGTCCCCATCCACCAGCACAGCCTCAGCCCCAGCCCCCAAGAAGGCCAAGAAGGAGGCGCGGTGGCTCCTGGTCATGAAAGAGATGGAGGGGAGGGAGGAGGCCAGGGAGCAGGAGTGGGACAGGGCCATGTTGGAGAGAGAAGACGGAGAGGGAGATGTTGGAGAGAGAGGAGAGGAGGGAGAGGGAGATGATGGAAAGAGGGATACGAGGGAGAGAGAGGAAAGACTGGCGAGGGAATCGGCTGCCAGAGAGGAGTGCGTTTTACATTTAATGGAGTTTTTAGTTTAAAAAATACAGTGGGGACGGAAAGCATTCATACCCCTTCACTTTATTGTGTTGTGGATTTAATTTTAAATGGATAAAATTGCCATTTTTGCCAATCAATCACTCAATAATCCATAATGACAAAGTGAAAACATGTTTTTAGAAATTTTTGCTAATTTATTAAAAATCAAAACTGAAATCTCTCATTTACATAAGTATTCATACCCATTGCTTTAACATATTTTTAAAGTATCGTATTTAATATTTGGTGTCATATCCTTTGCATGCTGTTACTTCCTGAAGTCTGTGACCCATAAACATCAAAAGACTCTCGATATCTTATTTTCAGGTACTGTTACAAGCGATACTATAACCTCTCTGCATTTGAATGGATCTCTATCGGAATTGGGGGGTGAGACTAGATTCAGCTGTAAATTACGCTGGTACAGTATGGAACACATGACTGGCGAAATGGATGTAAGTCATCAAGGGTCTAAGGTATCAAACGAGCCCCAAACCATCACTCTGCGGCCAGATATGGAGTAGATGTAGATGGATCACTTTAAGGGTTGTTTTTCCTGACTTTTTCCCCCATAGAGTTCTATAGGAAAATGAGTCAGGAGAAATAACCCTTAAAGTAACAGTGCAGTATTTTGAGCAGGTTGAACAAAATATGAGTATTTACATAAAAATAGCATTCATGCTTCCCCTCAAATAAAATCTGAAATATGAACTCAGCTTATAGCAGACAGTCAGATCAGGCTATTCATCCATTATCGTAAAATATGATGTTGTTTACACGTGCGGTACAGATCGGGCAGGGGGGACAGATCGGGTAGCGACAGTCCCAATACTCGAAAAATGCACGCTTCTTTCCTCCACTACGTCCTCCTCTACGCCGTGCCCCGGAAACGGATCTTTGTGTTTTAATCTAATGTCGCTGATTACATCTTAATTATGTATTAATGGTTACATATTAATTAATGTCTCGACGCAAACCGCAATGGCAGCTACATTGTATAATGTACATGCAAATACTTGTAATCGAAACGTTCAGACAGTTTTGCATACGGGTAGGAGAGGAGTGGTAGTGGAGAAAGGGAGGTGGGGAGTGGTAGTGGGGGAGTGGAGGAAGGGAGGTGGGGGAGAAGGGTCCATCTGCAGACCCGCAGACCTGGCCTCATTCGTGATCGGCCTCAATCGTGATCGGCCTCATTCGTGATTACAGGAAGTTCGCAAGTGCGCATGCGCTTACAAGACGAACGGGGAAAAAACAGAAAAAGCAGCGTGCAGGTAAAGCCACACTGAAATAAAACAGTCGCTCGTAATTAATGGAACCTTCTGAATTTCAAAAGCAATGGTATCTAGCCTACTGAGTGAAAGTTTGAGAGTTATTCAGCTGAAGTTCGCTCGGTTGCCAGTTAGTGATAATATGCTAAAATGTACTCATTTTTATGTGAATGGTTCATGTTGGCTCGGCTTCAGATTGTCAAAACAGCTATTAGCCATAAGTGTTAGCTACGGTGTTACGTGCTTTATTGTTGTAATAAAAGAAAACAAAAAAGTCGCTAACACTTTGCAATAATGTTACATGAATTGAATGGTCTCTTAATAAAAATGTAAGGTGAAGATTACGGACTCAAGTATCATTCTTTCTTACATATTCCTCACGTACACTCAAAAACCTTGTATAAGGGAGTGTTGTGTTTGACAGCAAGCTAGAAGCATGCTTGATTGGCTAAAAAGCCACAATGGGGCATTTAGTTTAAAGCTGCAATTAATGAAAAAGGCAATACAACATTAACTATATGGATTAAGAGTGGAAAACAAGGGTGCATCAGATATGTTTTGTTTAATGATATTAAATCCAGGCTAATGATCTGTATAACAGATTTACAAGAGGTCCATTGATGACATAACTCAAATTCAATATTTGCTTTATCTTAATGGTTCCTTAATTTCCAGCCCTAGATCAGAATCATTGTATGTCTCATCCCATAAAGACTGCCCACCAATAATGTAATGTAATAATCACATTCTCTCAATTCAATTGAGTCGATTTTGGCCTTTTTTGTTAAACATCTCCATTCGTCTCAAAATATCGATTCAGTGGAGAAATGCAAACGTGCATAAAATAGTTTTAAAAATTTGATCCAAGGCATTTGAAATAAGCTTATATACTGTACACATACCAATCAAAACAGTGTAATTACCCTGAATGGTGTGCCAGAAAAGCATGCATGGTATCAAGAGTTGATTTAAAACACTATGGGACAGATCCAAACAAACTCCGATAAACTATAACATTTTATGCATAGTTGTATGCTAAGGAAGAAAATTTGCTGATGAGGTCACCAGATAGCAGTCTGACACCGGGTCCTACTTCACAACCTGGACAGGCCGCTGATGGCCTCATGACACAGGTTCTCATTCCACTGGGCATGGCCGCCAGTTTGAGCTGCTGCCCGGGGCCAGGGATGACTGTCACCCCCTGGGGATCACCTGCAGCTGGCCCGTCGTTTGGCCTTGGATGACCACCTTCAGGCCCTGGTTCGAGAGAGCACCAATCAGGGCAACTATCTACAAACAAAATATCCTCCCCGTAGAATAAACCCCTCCGTCTCTGCATGTGCACTGGAGCAAAATTTGGTGGGAGGGGCTTAGGAGAGAGATTGGAGGGAGGAGAGCAAAAGGGAAGTCTTTTAGCCTTCTGTATTTTCAAACTTGCCTACTGCAGCTTTAATCCTATTTCCCCAATATTTGCTTGTAGTGACTAAGGTTATTTAATTTATCCAATTTGTTGCCATTTCACATAAAAAAATTGTATAGATAGGCTATGCTAATGATCCAGTGTAGCTACTCATTCTGGTTTCATTATGGATCAAGCTATTTTCTCTTTTAGATAAATTTTGTTCATTGTATAGGCTATTAAAAGTCTAATTTGCTTTATTCATTACTTTTAAAAAAGATGTGGAAGAATGAATCCTATCCAGGATTGTTAAGGCCTGGGCTGGTGACTGAACACAAAAGGGACAATAGATAACAAGGGTAGTGGATCAAAAAGTTTTAGTTTATTTATAGCAGTCCTGTAACAGCAAGGACATGAATGATGAATATATGAATGAGGGAAATAAGGTGGCTCTGGAGAGAGGTTGTTCGGCACACACTGAATGGGAGGCTGGAAAAAAGAGACACGAGAAATCGATACTCTACATCAGGAGTATGTTAAAATCAGCAATAATTGTTCATCACTGGTAGAACAATAGCAGTCAGGCGGAAAGTTTGACAATAGAGGGTAGAACAGAGCCCTTGGTTTGACTACCAAAGACTGCCTATCTGGTAACACTTTACAATAAGGTTACATGAATTGCCATTAACTAATGTAGTTGTTAATATGAATTAATGATGTACAAATATATTAACAAAGTATTTTCAAACATTAACAAATGGTTTGAAATGACAAACCATTAGTTAATGTATTTGTCAACTGTTTATTAACAGTAGGCTACAATCCGTAATGTCTGCGCCGCGCTGTGTTTAGCTGAATAGTACAACACGAGCTACTATTGACGTCCTCGGTGGCTCATCCGAAATTGATTCAGAAGCTGACATGATGTTTTCTAGCTAAGAAAATGATTAGCTAGCTAGACCACGTATATAGCTACACGTCTGACCAAAACAACAGCAGCACCAGTAGTGAGGCGGAGTTCGATTAAGGATTGTAGCATTAACTAATGATAAATTAAGTCCATTATCATGGGCTAAACTTAATAACCATTAGTTAGTTACCGGATGACAAATTACATTACAGTCATTTAGCAGACGCTTTTATCCAAAGCGACATACAATAACTGCATACAGAAACAAATATAAGCTAAAGGTTTGTACTTTCAATAAGGGTACGAAATAATGAAAAGTTAATCGAATGCTTTGTTAATGGATTTGTACATCATTAATTAATGTTAGCAACAACATAGCTACATTAGTTAATGTCAATTCATGTAGCCTAACATTATTGGAAAGTGTTACCGACTTTTTTTTTCTTTAATTACAACAATAAATCACGTAACACGTAATAGCTAACACTAATAGTTTATCACTAACTGGCTGCTCTTTCTGTTTTTTTATCTTCGTCTTGTAAGCGCATGCGCACTTGCGAACTTCCTGTAATCACGAATGAGGCCGATCACGATTGAGGCCGATCACGAATGAGGCCAGGTCTGCGGGTCTGCAGATGGATGCTATTGAGGTGGGGAGTGAAGAATATTGGGACGCACCCCTCCTCTCCCCCGTGCCCCGGAAATGGATCTTTGTGTTTTAATCTAATGCTGCTGATTACATCTTAATTACGTATTAATGGTTGCATATTAATTCATGTTTAAATGCAAACCGCAATGTCAGCTACATTGTATAGCCTGATGTAGTTTACATGCAAATACTTGTACTCTAAACTTTCAGGCAGTTCTGCATATTTCAAACTGCCTCAAGGCGATACTCAACTCTTTCTCTCCTTCTGACCCTCTGACACTCAGGTGTCAGCCTGCATCTCCGCTTGCCTGAGAGACATCCAGAGCTGGATGGACAACCACTATCTCAAGCTCAATCCAGGCAAGACTGAGCTCATCTACATTCCTGCCTCTCTTTTTGTTAAGTCTATGGATTCAACTGGCATAAGAGACGCGGGAAAGCGCAGGGGAGCGCATACGTTGTTGAGTAGTTAACGGGGATAAATCGGTTTCGGTAACAAAACCTTCCCCCTGGATTAAGCGGCTATATCGAATTGCCAAAGTGACTCCGTGCGTAAATATGTCATCCAGCCTGCTTTTCAGATTCTCCAAGTGTGCGAACGTTTTGCAGACGCCTTGGAGATCCCAGCGATCGAGCCTGCAGTTCCTTGGATGTCGGTGAGCAACACGGCCACTGAGTTTAATTTCGTGGGTTTCGGGCTTTCAAATGGTAACTGATTCGATAGCCGTCAACCACCGCCTGACACGTTTCGTGTGCTTCTGTAAGCCAGTGGTTCATTGTCATGCCTTTTTTGATAATGCTGCTAACAGGCTTTGTACTTGCTTGTTGTGTAACTGCCCTAACATAATGGCATCATTGCACTGAAACCACACTGTCCCTCTAAACATGAAAAGCACCTTATTATGAAAAATTAACAGCTTTTTAAAATTCTGAGATTGCAATTGTGCTTGGAATGAAAACTAGCATACACAGGGGTCCTCCAGGACCGAGCTTGGCAACCACTGCTGTAGGGAATAAATTCTACTTAACTAGGCTACCACTGTACCACAGGTGGAACTAATGAGCCAGTGTAAACAAGGCGATAGTTATATAGTCGAGTGGTTGATTTAGAAATCATAAAGATGAAGATACAGTGCATCCGGAAAGTATTCACAGCGCTTCACTTTTTCCACATTTTGTTCTGTTACAGCCTTATTCCAAAATTGATTAGATTTTGCCTCAAAATTCTACACACAACACCCCATAATGACAATGTGAAAAAAGTTTTTTTGAGATTTTTGCAAATTTATTAAAAATAAAAAACTAAAATTTCTCATTTACATAAGTATTCATACCCTTTGCTTTAACGTATTTTTAAAGTATCATATTTCATATTTGGTCGCATATCCTTTACATGCTGTTACTTCCTGAAGTCTGTGACCATCAACATCAAAAAACTGTCGATATCTTATTTTCAGGTACTGTTACAAGCGATACTATATCCTCTCTGCATTTGAATGGATCTCTATGGAAATTGGGGGGTGAGACTAGATTCAGCTGTAAATTACACTGGTACAGTATGGAACACATGGCTGGCTAAATGGCTGTAAGTTATCAAGGGTCTGAGCTATCAAACGAGCCCCAAACCATCACTCTGTTGCCAGATATGGAGTAGATGTGGATGGATCACTGCAAGGGTTATTTCTCCGGACTCATTTTCCTATAGAACTCTATGGGGAAAAAAGTCAGGAGAAACAACCCTTAAAGTGATCCATCCACATCTACTCCATATCTGGCAACAGAGTGATGGTTTGGGGCTCTTGGTGACTTACAGCCATTTAGCCAGCCATGTGTTCCATACTGTACCAGTGTAATGTACAGCTGAATCTAGTCTCACCCCCCAATTCCCATAGAGATCCATTCAAATGCAGAGAGAATTCTGTCCGACACACACACACACACACACACACACACACACACACCCACCCATGGGTGCACGCACAGTCACACACACAAACACATACTCTCTCACACATACAGTTGTGTTCAAATAAATAGCAATGCGTTAAAAAAAGTGAATAAAGTGCAAATATTCGCTTTTAGTTCCATATTTCAAATGTAGTGGAAACATTACACATTCAATTCCAAATCAAAGCATTAGGAAATTTTATCAAGTCTGCGTTATTCTTTTACAGGAAGCAAAGAAAAGGAATATTAATCTGTTCAAAAAAATAGCAGTGTCGACATTTTTCTCTTCAAACGCAAACACTTACTGTATAAACTGAAGAAATGTTTCAAGATTTAACTTCACTTTAAATTACTAAGCTAATATTTAGTTGCATAACCATTGTTTTTGATAACTGCTGCGCATCTGCGTTGCATCGAGTCAACCAACTTCTGGCACCTAGAAACAGGTATTTCAGCCCAAGATGAACAAACTACATTCCACAGTTCCTGTGAATTTTTGGGTTTTGCTTCAGAAACTGCATTTTTAATGTCACCCAACAAGTTTTCAATGGGGTTGAGGTCAGGGGATTGAGCTGGCCACTCCATTACCTCAATCCTTTTTGTCTGGAACCAAGATGTTGCTCGCTTACGCGTGTGTTTGGGGTTGTTGTCTTGTTGAAACACCCATTTCAGGGGCATTTCCTCTTCGGCATACGGCAACATAATCTCTTCAAGTATTTTGATGTATTCAAACTGATCCATGATCCCTGGTATACGATAAATAGGCCCAACACCGTAGTATGAAAAACATCCCCAAACCATGATTTTTGCGCCAACATGCTTCACTGTCTTCACAGTGTACTGTGGCTTGAATTCAGTACCCGGGGGTTGTCTGACGTACTGTCGACGACCACTAGACCCGAAAAGAACAATTTTACTCTCATCAGTCCACAGAATGTTACGCCATTTCTCTTTGGACCAATCGATGTGTTCCTTGGCAAATTTTACCCGATTCTGCACATGCCGTTTTTTCAACAATGGTGCTTTACGGGGGCTTCTTGCTGATAGCTTAGCTTCGATCAAACGTCTTCAGACTGTAACAACACTTACAGGTAATTTTAGATCATCTTTGATCTTTCTGGAGGTGATGATTGGCTGAATCTTTGCCATTCTGACTTTTCTTCGATCCGTTTTAACAGCAGTTGCTCGTTTTCTTCTGCTTGTTTCGGGTTTTTGTTGCCATTTTAAAGCGTTTGAGATCATTTTAGCTGAGCATCCTATAATTTGCTGCACTTCTTTATACGTTTTCCCCTCTCCAATCAACGTTTTAATCAAATTACGTTGTTCCTCTGAACAATGTTTGGAACGGCCCATAAAATATAAGGAAATATATTTTATAACTGTGAAACATTTGCTTCCCTTCTTCCTTAATAAAGGACAATTAATGACACCTGTTTTTTCACAGAATTAATTAATTCTCTAATTAAATGTCATGAACCTGAACACGGGCTGAACCCAAATGCAACGACAAGGAGGCAGAGGTACAAGAAAAGGTTATTTATTTAAAGCTTGGGGCAGTCCCAAGCTGTACACAATATTACACAGGAAGGAATTCTCCGGAGCTTCTACGGGACTTCAAACTTGCTCCAAACCGGAGCTGGACTCGAAAGGAACAACTGGTTTGTTCCAAACCGGAACTGGACTTGACTGGAACAACTGGTTTGTTCCAAACCGGAACTGGACTTGACCGGAACAACTGGATTGTTCCAAACCGGAACTGGACTTTGCGGGTCACTCAGGAATAGCCCCGCACCGGGACTGGACTTTGACGGATCACCCGGGAGTCGTTCCAAACCGGAACTGGACTTGGCGGATCTGGACAGACAGAAAAGATAGGGGGAGCGCTAGGCATCCAATAATTTATGCTTCGAACTTGTCTCCTGAAGCGAGGGAGGACATAAATAACAAACAATCCGGTTATGGTTATGCATGAAGTTTGGAGTAGGAAAGACCGGGGTGTTACTGGTAACAGGCAACCGGGTAGTAGAAGCAGAGGATGGGGCAGCAGCAGATACGGCAGGGCAGGACAGTGCAGCGGACCTCGGGTCGGCCCAGATGTGGCAGCAGGACAAACAGCAGCAGGCGCAACCGTAACACTGACGGTTGCCACGGCCGGACGCAGGAACAGCTGTAGAGTGGAAGAGCAGAGCGCCCAGCTACGGGCACAACGTCAGGTGGAAAGCGGGGGTACCGCAACACAAACAGGGAGTCGCGAACAACTGCAGACTGGCAGACTTCAAACAGAGAAGTGGTTAGCGAGATAGATTATAGCGCGGCAGGTAGTGCCGCACACACACTGGACAGACTGAGAATATCAACAGTTCAGCAGAGTGCCTAAAGCACCGAGACAAAACCAAACTGTTAAATAAAGGTTTGCACAATACAGCAGGGTGAACGAACACCTAATACAAAACCAAACTGTGCGACTAGAACTAGACAAGGAATAGCGAAGACCAGGGGTTTCAAACGAACGACGTTAATGAACTGGCACCGGACAGGTGAGTTAAATAAGGAGTGTAATTGGTATCAATTAGGAAAGCGTGCAAATGTATGCGTGGGTGATTGAACAGAGCGGAGTGTGAGGAATGCATGCAGAAATGGAAAGGGGATAGGCTGAGACAGTAGTGGAGAAATGGAGTAGTACAAAAGGAGGGAACACGCCCAGCCTGCAGCACGGGGAAAAACACGGACAATGGAAGTCAAACATGACACGGAGGGAAAAACACGGAGAACGGACAGGATGGGAACGGAACGTTACGGGAACGGAACGTTACATTAAACTCCACACTGCTATTACTTTGAACACGCCCCTTTCAATGAATGAGTCAATTACTCAGAACAAGCATGTCATGACAGTTGGGTCTGTTGTTTTTCTATTACACTACTACATCTACAAGTAAATTATTTGCCATGCAGAAATATCACTACTAATAACAGTGGTTCATCAGGTTACTGATGTTGTGCTGCTATTTTTTTGAACACAACTGTATACACACACACACAGACAGATGCACACACACTCTCACCAACACACACGTACGTACGCACAAACAAGCACTCTCATACACACACTCTCTCTTGTACAGACACAAGTGCACACACACACACACACACACACACACACATACATGTTATGTGTGTTCCCCATGTACATGTTCTGCTCAAATCTGACTACCCTGTTTTCCAGAACCTTATGTCCTTCTATCCCACAATTCCTCATGATAGAGAGTACTGACACCTCTAAAGAATCTGTACTGTCTCCCCCGTGTCCAGATTAAAGAATTTAAGGATTCTCTTTTTTAACTTGAGTGATGCTTATATTGGATGCTTGCGCTTACAAAATTCTGCATGTGTGTCTTGGCAAGTGTGGGAGGGGTTGCATTTAGCATGTAACATTCAGAATATCCATGGATTTCACTCATTTTTGTTTAGCCTGTGGCTATGAAAAATAACGAAATTAAGTGAGAATTGATAAGAAAACATTGAACAGAATAATTGAAGTGAAAGAAAAAGGTTTAAAAAAATAATCTCCATCTCTTTCTCCCACTTCTCTCTTAATCTCTTTTTTTAAATCAATATCTTCATCCCTGTACCACCCCCACCTCACCACTTGAAGTTCCCTCCATGTGGACGGTCCCCCCGGCGTGCCAGAGCTCACCACCAGCTATGTCCACGGCACTTCTTCCAGATCTCTGATGTCACAAACCGTGGGCCAATCCCTGCAGAACGCCACTGAGCGCTGGCCTGACCGCGAGGCAGTGGTCTTTCTGCAGGATGGCATCCGCAAGACTTTCGCACAGTTCCAACAGGACGTGAGTCTGCATCTACATCCTGCTCTTTACTGAACAATCACACACGGCCTCTAATTATGTGTCTTTTACTGTCCTATCAGACACGGGGCCTACATCTCTGCCTCTATCTTACTGTCCTATCAGACACAGGGGCGTGCAGCTCTGCCTCTCTCTTACTGTCCTATCAGACACAGGGGCCAGCAGCTCTGCCTCTCTCTTACTGTCCTATCAGACACAGGGGCCTACAGCTCTACCTCTCTCTTACTGTCCTATCAGACACAGGGGCCTGCAGCTCTGCCTCTCTCTTACTGTCCTATCAGACACAGGGGCCAGCAGCTCTGCCTCTCTCTTACTGTCCTATCAGACAGGGGCCAGCAGCTCTGCCGCTTTCTTACTGTCCTATCAGACACAGGGGCCTGCAGCTCTGCCTTTCTCTTACTGTCCTATCAGACACAGGGCCTGCAGCTCTGCCTCTCTCTTACTGTCCTATCAGACAGGGGCCAGCAGCTCTGCCGCTTTCTTACTGTCCTATCAGACACGGGGGCCTGCAGCTCTGCCTCTCTCTTACTGTCCTATCAGACAGGGGCCAGCAGCTCTGCCTCTCTCTTACTGTCCTATCAGACACAGGGGCCAGCAGCTCTGCCTCTCTCTTACTGTCCTATCAGACACAGGGCCTGCAGCTCTGCCTCTCTCTTACTGTCCTATCAGACACAGGGCCTGCAGCCCTGCCTCTCTTTTACTGTCCTATCAGACACAGGGCCTGCAGCTCTGCCTCTCTCTTACTGTCCTATCAGACACTGCCCGGCATTGCGGCATTGCGTGCTAAAACCCCTCACTCAACCTACATTAAATTATATTTAATGGATTTAATAGACTAATTATTATTAAAAATGACAATCATCAATTAACTCACCGAATTTGTTGATAGGTCAGTCGAACAGTAACCAGGTGGATCAACTAAGAAGTCAAAACAAAGTCGAAATCAGGTCTTTAGATTAAATCATTTTATTACAGGAAAAATCGTCAATTAGAATAATGAATTCGAATCGTACATTCATTAATGAACATAGCCTCACTGCTTATAATTTACAAAAAGGAAGACATTAAAACAGATGTAAATTGAAATTAACAGAAAAGAGAGAGAGATAAGCCCGAACTTGCCAGAATATCCAAACTTATATCCAGAATATCCAAACACCGGTTACAAGAACAGGCGAGGGGCAAACAGGAGGCGACCTGGCACCTATCACAGGCTCAGCACTAAACTCAGAGGACAAAATGTTGTGCTGTTCATTTTCTTCTGTTCATTTATGATGGTTTTGTTTTCTGGTAAGGGTGACACAAAAGCTGTTATAGCACACTAGAAGGCCAAGAGTTATGCCATAAGTGGACTGGACTGGACTTCAGACCTTAAAGTCATTCTCATCATCCTAGTTAACCATTTATTTTAACTGAAATCTGTTATACAATACCTGTGTTTTTTAATTAATTAAATCCTTTAGTCCATTAAAAACTCTCTCTGAACTCTCTCCTCCCCTCTTTCGCACTCCTCCTGTTGTCTTTCCACTTCCTCCTCCTCCTCCTCCTCCTCCTCCTCGGTGCGCAATCGTTTTTATTACCTGGGAGGCAAAATTAAAGAAGGCGGCCGCAACCTGTGTCCTTGTATGGGGGGGGGGCAGCTGTTGTGGTAAAAACAACATGGCGCAGTACCACACGTGGCCACAGGGCTCACGTAGATGTGTGGCATTGCAGGTGGACCAGGCTGCCGCTGGGCTCCTTGCTCTGGGGCTGAAGAGGGGGGACCGCCTGGGAATGTGGGGGCCCAACATCTACGAGTGGATCCTGTTCCAGTTTGCCACGGCCAAGGCTGGCATCATACTGGTGAGCCCCGCCCACTATAGTTAGGCTCCACCCACTATACGGTCTTGTTGAGAGCGTTGCTCTCTGGCGCCAGTGCGCTTGGCTCCAGTATAGGTGTTTCAGGCCCCTTTTGCAAATCAATGGTACATGTGCTGTGAAAATAATAAGTCAATGCATTTCTCCCATGAGAACATGTAGTCGCAACAGGTGCTTTTTCTTGTCTAATGTTTCCCCATGTGCCAATTTGCGGCACTTCCTAGTACTTACTGCACGTCACTAGTATCTCACATGACCTGGACCTGACCCAAACTTAATGTCCATATAAGGGTCTCCCTGCTCCCAACTGCGCAGTCTCGTCAGCACTTCCGCAGCTTCTAAAGGCTTTTTACTAGCCCATGGAAAGTCACAGTCACTGTCCATATTTTTCCTCAAGTGGTTCACTAGTGCCCTGTATAGTGGACTAACTAGGCTGTCAGCCATTTTATAGATATTGGCTGACACCCTCGGATTAATTAAGTTTTAAGCAGTTTAAATAAAAGACAAACACAGACGCACACGAAAAAACAGCACTTGGGAGATAGCAATCAATTCAAAAGGAGATCAAAGGGAATCAAAAGAGATCAAAGCCATATTAAAACACTAACAACTGTGTTAAAAATAAAGCTCTAATACAAAGTATGCCTGGCTAAAAGCATGTCTTTAAAAGTGTGTTGTTAAAAAGGGACTTAAAATGGTGTCAGGCTTGCACTTCTGATGAATTCAGGGAGGGTGTTGCAGAGTTTCGGAGCCTGTACTGATAAGCTAAGGCACCTTTAGTGCCTTCAATATCCTGGGCCAAGCCCACTACATTGGCCCCGCCCACAATGAGTAAACCTCCTCCTGGGAGTAGTGTGCATAGTCATTTTTACCTGATGTTCGTGTATTTATTGGAATCACCAATTCCACTTCTTTTGAACTTTTTTTTCAGTCACAAGAGTTGTCAAACCACCCCCTCCCCCTTTCTTGCTTGGACTTGAAGGAGGAAGAATGAGAATATATACGCACACACACACACACACACACACACACACACACAGTTGCATAATGCATACACACACACAGACGCACACAACAAAACAACACATGGGGAATGACAATAAATGAAATGCTAACAAATAAGTGATAAAAATCAAAACCCTAATAGAAAGCAGCCAAGCCTAAATGAATGTCTTGGTGCATTCAATATCCTGGGCCAAGCCCAATACATCGACATGAGTCCACCACACCGGTCCCCGCCCACAATGAGTAAACTTCCTTCTGGGAATAGCGTGCATTTACTTTTTCATGGGATGTTAGTGTAGTTCTTTGAACCACCAATTCCACTGCTTTTTTCAGTCACAAATATAAAAAATTTTTTTACGCACGCACGCACTCCAAACACAGCTGATTTATACCCTCCTTTTGTCATCCTCTGCAGGTGTCTGTGAACCCAGCCTACCAGCTTCAGGAGCTGGAATTTACACTTAGCAAGGTGTGTGTGTGTGTGTGTGTGTGTGTGTGTGTGTGTGTGTGTGAGTGAGTGAGTGAGTGAGTGAGTGAGTGAGTGAGTGACTGAGTGACTGAGTGAGTGAGTGAGTGAGTGAGCGAGCGGTCAATATTATAGGAGCTGGAGTTTGCCCTGAGGAAGATGCATACGGGGGTGGTGTTTGTGGCATAATGCTTGGCAGATGGCTGGTGGCATTGACACTTACCATGCATATGCGGATTACAGTTTGTGTAAACATTTGGTTGTGAGAGTGTGATTTAAGTGCATGTCAAAGAGGGTGACTGTCTTTGTTTGAGTGTGTCTGTGTGTGTGTGCTTGTATCTGTAAGACAGCGCAGTGTACTGTGTGTGTAAGTATGTGTTTCAAAGACTGTCTGTATGGTGTGCGGAATGTAAGCCCTTCTCATGAAAGTCTAAAAGTGCAAAACCCTGGTTTAAAAATTGCAGAGAAAATGCAATAGTTAGAGCTCACAGTATAGCACACACTCATCCCACTGCAGAGCAGCACACACTGATCCCAGTACAGAGCAGCACACACTCATCCCACTGCAGAGCTGCACACACTGATCCCAGTAGAGCGCAGCACACGTTGACCTATCGGATCAGGCAGTTGATGGCTTCCTGATGCTGTGACTGGTTGTTTGGCCGCAGGTGCAGTGCAATGCGGTCGTGTGTCCCACGCAGTTTAAGACACAGAATTACTGCGACATGCTGAGGCAGATCTGCCCTGAGTTAGAGACGGCCACGCCCGGAGGGCTCCGGAGCGCCAGGTATGCACACCGATGTACGGACTCACCAATGCCCCTGACTTACAGGGCTGAGACACTCAAAGCATTGACACACAAATATAATTGGCGAGCCAATCTTCAGTTTTGTGTAGTGCACTTTACAAAGGGACTGTAACACACTGCCTTACAGTTTGGGAAAATCTGGAAATACGGCCACTGACACACTGATTTGGCCACTGACACTGATAGGACACATCCTTGCCTTGGCACATAGTTGTCCTGAGACTTGTTCTCACACACGCGCACACACGCATACACACACATACTCTCTCTCTCTCACGCATGTGTCTCTAGGCTGCCGGACCTGCGCATGGTGATTGTGACGGACAGCCGGCAGCCCGGAATGTTCCACATGGACGATGTGATGCAGGCAGCAGACAGCCAACATCGGCAGGAACTGGACATCCTGCAGAAGAAACTGTCCTTCGATGACCCCATTAACATTCAGTTCACCTCGGTACTGTATCGGTCATACATGAACGCACATATTAATGATTTCTGTGTTGTTTTCCAGTCTGCATCCACGTTGTATAGTGTCTACACCAGTGGCCTTAGACTCCAGTCCCGGGGGTCCATAGTGTCTCCAGGTTTTTGTGGTTTCCTTTCAGGGTTTCCAATTTAGGCCTTGGAAACGAGACGTGTGGACTCTAGCCAATCATGGTTTCAATTAAGTGTGCACACACCAAAAACCTGTAGATGCTGCAATTTGAGCCTGAGATGCCTGGTCTCGGAAACGGCATTAATACTCAGTGTCTGTCTGTCTGTCTGAGTGCAGGGCACAACTGGCGCCCCAAAAGGTGCTACTCTGTCCCACCACAACATCGTCAATAATTCCCACTTCATAGGGCTACGTTTAGGCTACCACTGGAGGGTAAGTAGAATGTACACAAACGTACGCACACACACACGCACACACACACACACACACACACACACACACACACACACACACACACACACACACACACACACACATGTTGACATGTCAGACAGGTAGGATCTAGTCCCAATTTACGGTGTGGCAGCTTTAAATCCTAGTCTACAATTAATTATGTTGTGATGGTTTCTGTATAGTCTTGTCCGCTGACAGTAAGTTTATGAATATTTTTCCTCAGACCATATTTCTACATGTTAGCTAACTATCTAGCCAAAATTCTATCTATTTCATGTGTTCAAATCTTCAAGGTAATGTTGCCGTTTTTATGGCTTTTTTTTTTTACAGTGTAGGTAGGTATACGCTATTGTTTCCTACTGTTCATGATGTAGCCTATGTAGGCTATCCACAAATTCTCTTCTTGTGTACTTCACACGCTAGCTATAGAATGCCCCAGTTA
Source organism: Synaphobranchus kaupii (assembly GCA_029718625.1). Taxonomy (NCBI): domain Eukaryota; kingdom Metazoa; phylum Chordata; class Actinopteri; order Anguilliformes; family Synaphobranchidae; genus Synaphobranchus; species Synaphobranchus kaupii. The sequence goes on along the minus strand of CM056387.1, from coordinate 20,272,132 downwards.
GTCCCCATTGTTACGCAATCATTCAGAATGTTCAGTTATGGATATTCCAAACACACCTGTACTGTCTTGCTACAATGACAGCCGTCATTTTATCGATTATGTCTCTTTTAATACCCGTTTTCCATTTGTACTAAAATGTATCCACAAATACCTTTCTCAAACTCCCTTTCGGGTTTAGTAAATCGCTTTACACATGCTAAAGTAATCTATTTGCATGACCGCCTCCCACTATTTCACGAAATAACGTAGGGATGCCAATTTTTGCATATTCATTCAGGCTAAACCGCAGAAATGAGAACTTAATTGATTCTTCTGCTTCGTCTTGTCTCTGAATTTTCTTAGTAAAGTAGTTTAAAGGTAGATCCTGTTATATGACCTCGAAGCCAAATGAGCTGGGCAACGCCAGAGATTGTTAAAAACTGAGAGACTGCATTGATTGGGAAACCCTGCTGTGAACACAGCAGGTTGCGTTTTGCGATAGATTCTTGAGTTTTTTTTTGTTGTGCTCATTGTGTGACACGACAAATTCCCTCTGGAGCAATCAGTTTCATTCATTCAATCATTAGCTTGTTAGTATCATTGTAAATTAAGTAAACTAACCTGAAGCTTGCTTGCTCGCTAGTTCAAAATAGAAATTAAGATTATAATATTTATTATAGTTAGATGTAGAAGATTTCTTTTTTTTTTGCTGAAATCATGCGGACATAAAACGCAACATTGTGCTGATATCTCCCCTGAATAACGCCTGTATTATCTTCCATGAAACACTACAATATACATAAATAGTATATATTTTGTTTCTCTTTTCATATCAGCTAGCGAGAAATTTAGTTGTAATAATGTATTATAGCCACTAGCTTGCTAGCTATAGTGATAACCTTGTTACGTTAACTTTGCTTATGAGAAATTAATATTGTAACACAGTCGAGAGCTTGGCTCGCTTGATGCTTGTGTATGAAAAAAGGAACGTCTCCAATGTTCGTTGAAAATGACAAAGTTTATTCTTCCTAACAGCAGTTGTCAGAGATACAGCAATGCACTCTGGATTCAGCGGAGTCAAATAAGAATCCTATTCTGTGAAATGGATGACTTTAAATACCACTGTCTGGCTCCCTTAAATCAATCAGTCTGTCCATCAGTAGGGGGTCTGAAGGTTCAACTTCCTGTGGTCTAACCAGGAACCAGTCTATTGTATTGCTAATTAAATTTCCTTGGTTGGAATAGGCCTTGATCACTCACTCCCAGCTGCTATTCTATAATTGAATACTATGCCTATCAGTGGCGACGAGTCACTGCTTACACTTACATTTTAACCTACATTGTATTTATGATAAGTTGGTTGATTCGGCCGGCGGCGCGTTGATTTGTCAGTGTTTGAGTGGATCATGTCAGTTTATAATCTTACACTTGAAACAATATTCATGCATTATAGTGTACTGTAGAGGGTTTAACTTTCACAAACGCAACTTACACAAACATACTAACCATGTCAATCTGTGTTTTTGGGGTAACAGCCGCAGGTGCGCACGTGTCTGCCCGTACCCCTATATCACTGCTTTGGATCAGTGGTAGGAGGAATGAACATGGCCCAGCATGGCATCACACTGGTTTTCCCTTCAACCGCTTATAATGGCCAGGCCAACCTGGAGGCCATACAGAAAGAGAGGTACCTCCTCACACCTGTCACTCACACAGCTGTCACGCCCACCTCTCACCCCTCGCATCTGTCATTCCTGTCAATTGTCACACACACACCTGTCACATCTTTTAAACCTGTCACCCATCAAACACCTGCCACATCTCATACATGTCACATACCTGTCACACCTCGTACACCTGTCCGCTGTCACTCGCACACCTGTCACACCTCATACAGCTGTCCGCTGTCACTCGCACACCTGTCACACCTCATACACCTGTCTGCCATCACACGCACACCTGTCACATTTCATACGCCTGTAACACGCCTGTCACATCTCATACACCTGTCCGCCATCAGAGAGTGCGTTAAGGTCAGCGTATCATAGCAGCACCCTGCTGTTCTGTCACTATAGACCACAGAAGTTGGGCGTGTCTGTGACGACGGACGTTGGTACCAGGAAGTATCTCTCCCAGTCCCCATGTAATTTTCGCATACATGATTTCTCTAATACAATTTTTGTAAAAACAAGAGATTACTGAAACTTCTATCCTACCAAGTGTCCTTATGTGGAGCAATAGCTACAAAGAGAGGAAAACATCTGTATAGCAGACCATTACAAAAAGGACATTTCATAGGGCTATTAAGCGCGCTATCGCTTCAGGCTATATGTAAATGTAGTCCATTTGTATACTATGGCCAGTAAAGACATTTAATTTGATAAAAATCAAACAAATCCACCAAATGACTGACATGACTGTTAGAAGCGTCTTGCTTGTTTTGCAGTATGGTGGTCTCATGGGTGTATTATGGACATTATTCTATTTAAAGGCATACTGAACTTTGTTTGAACATAATGTTGTATAGTGTAGGGAATATTCATTTAAATCTATACACGGGGCATCACTTATGTACTGCAATACGCCACTACCATCCTTATACAACTGGTGGCATGGCTTTTGTATAATAAATCAGTCTCATAGAACTTATATATTATTCTCAAAAGAGAATATACTAACTAAAAATGGGTAACTTGAATTAATAATTAAATTAATTACCAATAAAATTACACATTAATAGTTGTCTTTGCAAAATCACAATATTATGTACTCAGTTGATACCGAATTAATATAAATGATCCAGCTAGAAGGAGAAGGCATTTTGGGGAATCCCTGCGATTAGCATTGGCTGACTCAGTTCAACACAAGAGCAATATTAATACAGACAATCTTGGAAAATGTAATAGTTTATTGAACACAAAGTACCAAACAGAGCAAAGCACGATTCACTACTATAATGTACAACAAACTGTGTGTGTGTGTGGGTGTGGGTGTGTGTGCGTGTGTGTGCGTTGGGCGCACGTGGGGTTTCCATGTTCTCTTGCGTGTGTCGGGTTGCCTCGGACACGTGTTCAGAGAGAACAAAGAAACAAAATGGAGGGAGGTTTGAAACTAACTTTCGCTGGAGCTTGCTAATGGTGGCGCATGAACCATACCATACACATAAGGGATAGCCGTAAGCTTATCGATGTGTGTGCGTTGAGATCAGCGTGCAGTGTTAATATTACGACTGGTTAGTGTTTAAAGACAGATCACAAGCAAGATACACTGCCTGGCCAAAAAAAAAGTTGCAGTTGCACCAGTCATGCATAGTGCCCACTGTACAAGCCTCTGGAGGCAGTGTTATGATCTGGGGTTGCTTCAATTGGTCAGGTCTAGGCTCAGAAACGTTATGCAGCAATAAAATGAAGTCAGCTGAGTACCTGAATGTACTGAATGACCAGGTTATCCCATCAATGGGCATATTCCAGGACGACAATGCCAAGATTCATCGGGCTCAAATTGTGAAAGAGTGATTCAGGGAGCATGAGGAATCATTTTCACACATGAATCGGCCACCAGAGTCCTGACTTTAACCCCATTGAAAGTCTTTGTGTTGTGCTGGAGAAGACTTCACAGAGTGGTTCGACTCTCCCGTCTTCAAAACAAGATCTCGGCCAAAAATTAATGCAAGTCTGGACGGAAATAAATGTTGTGACGTTGCATAAGGTTGTCGAAACAATGCCACGACGAATGCGCGCCATAATCAAAGCTAAAGGCGGTCCAACAAAATATTACAGTGTGCAACTTTTTTTTTGGCCGGGCAGTGTACGTTCTGTGCGTGATGCATTAAACTAACGCAGCGCGGTGGATGGTTTACAGCCATCCAAAGTAAAACGGTAACACAAAACTTTTACATAACACACATTAACCATTCAATATTACAGTTGCATACATCCAGTCACAACATGTTGCGGTTGCTAACTAATATGCTATTGCCCATGTTACAGCCTTACTTGAATCAAAGTCCTTTAAATGGTTTCCTGCGTTGGATTGCACACTCACAACGAAAGGGGAAAGCCGGTCGCCCTTATCCTGTGGTTGCAGTTCATAGGGTTGTGATAGATAGGGGAACCGGCCGCCTCATCTTGGGTCCCTGGAACTGGTTTATTTCATCATCAGGGTTGCAGTTCTTAGGGGTGGATAATGGAGCCGGTCGCATTATTTCTCCCGAACTATGCAGCGTCATCCTACTGCAGACCGCTTGCCTCTTTGGGGACTCACTGGCGGTGCTCTGCTGCAGGATCAGGGGCTTTTTGGTCCGCTTGGTGGTTCTTCTTGACCACCGGGTGCTCACGTTGCCTCCTTGTGTCTCGTCTCTGGTCCTCTGTGGCTGATAGCCGGGGGTAGATGAGCCCGCCTCGCTCAGTTGGACCAGTGTCATGGACGATCGTGCTTCCTTGTGGAGCAAGGGCTCTTCCCCGGGCGTGTAGGCCACACGGGGCCTTGAGACGAGGCAACGTTGAGCGGACAACTGGACCGGAAGAAACTGCGGGAAGAACGGCCGTATTGCCCCTTTTATAAACTTTATTGCCAGTTGCGCATTCCGCTGTGCAGTATCACGTTCCAGTGCAGAAATCACAACTGGTACAACATCCTACGTCACTTCCAACGTGGAGAAGGAGCCTCCTGTGGACTGTATGGAATTGTAGTTCCTGTTGTCCCTTCAATAGCTACCTGGCACCGATATTAGTCATATTATTCACACTCACCTTTATGACTTGCTCCAGTGGTCAGAAACTGACCAATGACGAATGACGTTTTTTCTCTCTCCATTCACTTCCATTGCAAGCCGAAAAAGGTCTCAAAAGCACACTTTAAGCACATAAACGAATGCAAGGTGAACTTGAATATGATGACTAACATCGCTGCCACACAACATTATGTTCAAACAAAGTTCATTATGCCTTTAAGGACGCCTACTTCCATGGTATACTTCTGTAATTAGAGTGTTTTTGCCAGGCGTGTTAGTATTATGATATGTGATATCACCAGGTGTGTGTCTTACCTCTCTGTTCAGGTGCACCTTTCTCTATGGCACACCCACCATGTTCATCGACATTTTGGGGCAACCGGAACTGAACAAGTATGACCTGTCATCTTTGGAGGGAGGTAAGAGATGGGGGGGGGGGGCAGTATGGAGGCCTGGGGCGGGTGGGCGGGGCGAGCGAGCGAGTGAGTGAGCGAGCTGCATGTGTGTAAATTATCGCATTTGATGGTGTGTCTTGTGCTGCAGGAATAGTGGGTGGCTCTCCCTGTCCAGTTGAGATCATGAAAAAGGTCACGTCTACCATGAAAATGAAAGACTTGATGGTGAGGGTCTCTCAGTGACACACACACACACACACACACACACACACACACAGGCCCTGGCTTGTCTCAGGTATAGGTGACATGTACAACTAAAGCCACGTCAGTGGAAATGCCATTTCGGGTAAACGTGGACAGCACAGCAATTGAAGACCTGGGTGCTAAAGGTAGTGAAGTCACATTTTTAGACAATTCAACTGGAGCATAGAAACATGTATTTGTATATGTTGTATTTGTTTAGCTAAGTCCACCCTATAAATATTGTTAACAAAAAAGGTGCCTAAGTCTCTTTTCTCCACTGTGGAAACAACAGGTTATCGTATTCTGGTACACAAGAAGTATTCGGATTTGATTTTCTCAAAATAGACACTTCAGTACTTTTAGCACCAGGGTCTTCAATTTGACTTGAGGAAAAGCTGAACTGACTTGGTCTCCCTTCCTCCCTGTGCCCCTCGTTGCTGTTGGTGCCTTTCTGATGAGGAAGATCGCGTACGGCACCACAGAGACCAGCCCTGCAACATTTATAGGATACCCCATGGACAACCTGGAGAAGAAGACTGAGACTGTTGGCTGCATCATGCACCATACTGAGGTGAGCCCTCTGATAGTGCTCACCTTTTCCACCGCACATAGGGCCTGAGTTACTAAGACCTTTAGCGGGTGCAAAAACTTATAGCACATGCAAAACCAATAACATGACCAATGATTGGTGCAAAACAAATACAATGACCAATCATTGGTCATGTTGTTTGTTTTGCATGTGCTAAATGGTTTTTCACCTGCTAAAGGTCTCAGTAAATCAGGCACTTACTGTATGTCAGTGTGTCTGCCTACAGCTGTCTGCGTTCCTACCTGCATCTGTTTATTGATACTTGTGTATGTCTGCCTATAGTATAGATTTAATCTACCTACACCTTCAGGCAGTCAGCCTGGCTAGATGTGCTGATGATGGTGGTGATGATGTCGATCAAGGTGGTGATGATGACGACGGTGATTGTGATGATGAATGTGATGATGGTGATGATGAAGATGGTGATAGTGACGATGAAGGCAATGATAGTGACGATGAAGGTGGTGATAGTGATTATGATGAGGATGGTGATAGTGATGATGAAGGTGATGATGATGATGGTGATAGTGATGATGATAGTGATGATGAAGGTGGTGATGGTGATAGTGACGATGAAGGTGGTGATGATGATGATGACGGTAATAGTGATGATGAAGGTGATGATGAAGGTGGTGATGGTGATGATGGTGATAGTGACGATGAAGGTGGTGATAGATAGTGATGATGATGAGGATGGTGATAGTGATGATGAAGGTGATGATTATGATGGTGATGATGACATGATGAAGTGATGAAGATGAGCTTGTTTTTCAGGCTAAGGTGGTGGACCCCAGCACTGGGCAGATAGTGCCCCTGGGGATGACAGGTGAGCTGCTGATCAGGGGATACTGTGTGATGCAGGAGTACTGGGACGACCCTGCCAAAACACTGGAGTGCATCTCCAAGGACCGCTGGTACAAGACTGGGTGAGTGTGTGTGTGTGTGTGTGTGTGTGTGTGTGTGCATGATGTGTGTGTGGGCAACTTTGAGAATGATCTTGAGAATGAGTAAAGTTTCTGTTGTAAAACAAAAACGTAATAAAATGGAACAAGAGAGTCTCAAAAGATGGCAAAAGCCAGCACTGTAAAAATATGACGGGAAAGATTACTTTGCAGTTAATATAGGAAAAAGTAGTTGTTTTTCTAATCAAGTTAGCAGTTGGACAGCGGTCACATGACCAGTCTGTTATGACTTCTCATGTACAGCGACATCGCCAGTCTGGACCAGAATGGGTACTGCCGAATCAAGGGCAGGATCAAGGACATAATCATCCGGGGGGGTGAGAACGTCTATCCCGCGGAAATCGAGCAGTTCCTTCACACTCACCCCAAAGTGCATGAGGCTCAGGTGAGTCATGGGACAGGGGCTGGGGATTTGGGTGACGGTAGAGTCCGGCTCTGTCAACCCCCAGAATGGGCGGCGCTAACGTTGTACTATCAATCACTGACTGGCAGGAACCAATCAAAGGACGTGTTTTTCTCCCTGTGTGTCGCATGCAGGTGGTCGGAGTGCAGGACGAGCGGTTGGGGGAGGAGTTATGCGCCTGTATTAAGCTGCAGGAGGGACAGGACTGCAGTGCTGAGGAAATCAAAGCCTACTGTAAAGGCCAGGTGAGAGAAATGCCTGTACATGTTATAACACACCTGTACCTGTAATAACACAACTTTACCTGTACTGACAAACCTGGATCGGTTATAACACACTTGTACCTGTCACTGACACACCTCTACATGTTATAACACACTTGTACCTGTACTGACACACCTACCAGGCTACAACACACTTGTACCTGTACTGACACACCTGGACAGGTTATTACACACTTGTACCTGTACTGACACACCTGTACGGGTTATAACACACTTGTACCCTTTTCAACACACCTTTACCTGTACCGGACATTCTTGCTTAGTTGCTTCTGTACTAAGACACCAGGACTGCATTCGGATGCAATTTAGCATATTCCTTTCCCTTGCTCTCTTCTCTCGAGTGAGCTTTCTTGTGAGGAAATATGGGGAGGATGGCAAGGGAGGATAGACGAGAAACAAACAAAAACGAAACTGAAGCGCACTCGCAACCAATATAGAAAGTGCAACCCCATAGAGTTGAAACGTGACTGCCAACTTTTTCCATGTGGAGCATTGCATTGTGGGGTTCTGTTCTTGTTGGAAGCTTGCATTTTATACCCTTGGTAGAAGGGAGGATAAACAAGGGAGTGAGGGACGATAATAACTCCCTCCCCTTAACCCTTGTGGGGTGTTCGGGTCTGTGGGACCCGTATTCAAAGTTTACTAAAAGAAAAATGATACAATTCATAATTTTTTCAACCTGAGACTCATTGGCCTTGGCTCATTTTCTATGATGAACATGTAAAAGAATACAAAAATCACATTTTATCACAAAAAACAAATATCACTTTTATTGATAAATGTGATCTAGCAGAGATAAATGGTCAATATTAACCATATACTGTATGCTGTCTATATTGCTTGTAATTGAGATAAAGTCAATATCTGTGAAGTATTGTTACGTAAATTGTTATGGCTTTATTGTTTTAAAAACCAAATAACGTTGTGGGTCCACCAGACCCGCGAACACTGGGTGAGCAACAAAAACACGGACACCACACAAGGGTTAAATGGGAACCGAATGCCACTTGGTGTGGCTGCCATATTTCATCCTGGCATTTTGGCGATTCCCCCCTCGAAGCAAGGGAAGGGAACAACAGGAATAAAGCATAAATTTTGCATCCGAACGCAGTAAATGTGAACGCCTGTGCTGCGTTCGGATCCAAAATTCAACATTCAAGATTCAAGATTCACTTTATTTGTCATTTCCCTGAGTATTTGCATACACAGAATGAAACGAAATACCGTTTCTCACCAGCTCCTGTCAGTGCATTAAAAGACATTAATAAATTTTTTTTTTTTTAAAAGAATAATCAATCCTTAAAATAAATTGAAAACTAACCAAACATTTCAGACACTCCATTTGCAGCCGAGCTAACAGACATATAAAACAACAGTTTAGCAGCAGGTAGAGTTGAGAGAAAAAGTGCATTAATGCCCTTGGTAAAGTGCAAAGTGCAGTTTTCAGTCCCAGTGAGGATTCGCCTTGACAGGTGACTAGCTGTGAAAACTGTTTCTGTATTTATGGAGGGGGGGGGGGGTTGGATGTGAGCGTGTGTGTGTGTTTGGGGAGGGGACACAGTCCATTTACAATGTATCCTTTCTTCCTTTCGTTCCCTTCCCTTGCTTCGAGGGGGGGATCCCGAAAATGCCAGGAAGAAATATGTGGGATTCGGTTCCAATTTAAGGGGAGTGAGAGATTATACAAATATAATTAGTAGGCTAATTATATGACCACCGTTCCCTCACAATGCAATGCTCCATGCAAGTGGGAGGTCACGTTTCAACTCTATGGGGTGGAATTCCTATATCGGTTGCGAGGGCCGTTCAGTTCCGTTTTGTTTTGTTTCTCATCTATCCTCCCTTACGTCACAAGATGGCTCACTCAAGGGAAGAGAGCAAGGGAAGGAAATGTGTTAAGTTGGATCCGACCGCAGCCCAGTATCTGTACCAATATGCCTAATGAGACACCAGTACTGTCTGACATAGTGCTTCTCCTCATTGTACATGGTTGTCTTGCTGTCTCTTCCTGCAGATCGCCCATTTCAAGATCCCCCGCTATGTGATGTTTGTGCAGGGCTATCCGCTCACGGCCACTGGAAAGGTAAGGACTGACTTCTCGGGGTAGGAACACCCTAGGAGACTTGACGAAAATTAACTAAGACTTGGTTTCAGTCAAAACGTTTCTCTTTTTCCATAGAAAAAGACATGAATTAAACCATCACTCATTCATTTTGAGGAGTGAAAAACTGTGTTTTGCGAAGGGAAAAAAAATGGGCGTGGTGATTTAATTGTCCGTCAAAGCTCAGCGCAAATGTTGAGTGAATCCAGGCCAGTGTTTTACGTAGATAATGCTGTGAGTGAGGGGAGGAGAATCCAGGCCAGTGTTTTACAGAGATAATGCTGTGAGTGAGGGGAGGAGAATCCAGGCCAGTGTTTTACAGAGATAATGCTGTGAGTGAGGGGAGCAGAATCCAGGCCAGTGTTTTACAGAGATAATGCTGTGAGTGAGAGGAGCAGAATCCAGGCCAGAGGAGCAGAATCCAGGCCAGTGTTTTACAGAGATAATGCTGTGAGTGAGAGGAGCAGAATCCAGGCCAGTGTTTTACATAGATAATGCTGTGAGTGAGAGGAGCAGAATCCAGGCCAGAGGAGCAGAATCCAGGCCAGTGTTTTACAGAGATAATGCTGTGAGTGAGAGGAGCAGAATCCAGGCCAGTGTTTTACAGAGATAATGCTGTGAGTGAGGGGAGCAGAATCCAGGCCAGTGGTTTACATAGATAATGCTGTGAGTGAGAGGAGCAGAATCCAGGCCAGAGGAGCAGAATCCAGGCCAGTGTTTTACAGAGATAATGCTGTGAGTGAGAGGAGCAGAATCCAGGCCAGTGTTTTACAGAGATAATGCTGTGAGTGAGGGGAGCAGAATCCAGGCCAGTGTTTTACAGAGATAATGCTGTGAGTGAGAGGAGCAGAATCCAGGCCAGTGTTTTACAGAGATAATGCTGTGAGTGAGGGGAGCAGAATCCAGGCCAGTGTTTTACAGAGATAATGCTGTGAGTGAGAGGAGCAGAATCCAGGCCAGAGGAGCAGAATCCAGGCCAGTGTTTTACAGAGATAATGCTGTGAGTGAGAGGAGCAGAATCCAGGCCAGTGTTTTACAGAGATAATGCTGTGAGTGAGGGGAGCAGAATCCAGGCCAGTGGTTTACATAGATAATGCTGTGAGTGAGAGGAGCAGAATCCAGGCCAGTGGTTTACATAGATAATGCTGTGAGTGAGAGGAGCAGAATCCAGGCCAGTGTTTTACATAGATAATGCTGTGTGTGAGAGGAGCAGAATCCAGGCCAGTGGTTTACATAGATAATGCTGTGAGTGAGGGGAGCAGAATCCAGGCCAGCATTATCTATGTAAAACACTGGCCTGGAGCAGAATCCAGGCCAGTGTTTTACATAGATAATGCTGTGAGTGAGGGGAGCAGAATCTAGAGGTGCGTTCAAATTCAGCGAACAAGGCTAACGTTTGCAAACTATTTCAAACGTTTTCCCCATTAGCTTTGTGTTCGCCGCAAACGTTTGCAAACATAAGCGGACGGTCTGAAAAGGAAGTTGAGGGGAGCAGAATCCAGGCCAGTGTTTTACATAGATAATGCTGTGAGTGAGGGGTGAGCAGCTGTGGGTCTTGTGAGGTACTCAGCAGAACAGCTCCCAGGCTGAGTGATCCTGGAAGTGCTACAGGAAGTGCTGGCAACTGAGTGAACCAGGCCGTGGAAATATCATATGTAGTTTCCGTCCATGAAGCATACTGCTGTCCGTTCAACACAGACCGCGCACCGCACAGCGACCGCACACGACACAGTGACCGCACACCACACAGCGACCGCACACGACACAGTGACCGCACAGCTACCACACACAGCTACCACACACAGCGACCGCACACAGCTACCACACACAGCTACCACACACCATACACCACATTCCGCATACGACACCTCAACCGCATATGGTACCCCACCCGGCACAGAAACCTCACAGCCACCACACACGGCACAGCAACCTCACAGCGACCGCATACGGCACAGCAACCTCACAGCCACCACACACGGCACAGCAACCTCACAGCCACCACACACGGCACAGCAACCTCACAGCGACCGCATACAACACAGCAACCTCACAGCCACCACACATGGCACAGCAACCTCACAGCCACCACACACGGCACAGCAACCTCACAGCGACCGCATACGACACAGCAACCTCACAGCGACCACACATGGCACAGCAACCTCACAGCCACCACACACAGCACAGCAGCCTCACAGCAACCACACATGGCACAGCAACCTCACAGCGACCACATACGACACAGCAACCTCACAGCGACCACACATGGCACAGCAACCTCACAGCGACCACACACGACACAGCAACCTCACAGCAAGCACACACGGCATAGCAACCTCACAGTGACCGCATACGACACAGCAACCTCACAGCGACCACACACGGCACAGCAACCTCAAAGCCACCGCACACGGCACAGCAACCTCACAGCCACCACACACGGCACAGCAACCTCACAGCGACCGCACACGACACAGCAACCTCACAGCCACCACACACGGCACAGCAACCTCACAGCCACCACACACGGCACAGCAACCTCAAAGCGACCTCACAGTGACCGCATATGACACAGTGACTGTTTTCTGTTCTCCTCCTCAGATCCAGAAGAATAAGCTACGTGCAGAGATGGAGAAGAGTCTGGGAATATGATGAGCCATTTAGAGAGTGTGCATTTTCATTTCATTAATTTCATTTTATTAATACAGGGAAAAAAGATAATAGTACATTAAAGTCCTAAAATCTTTGGGCCCTACTCAGTACATTACTGGTTTACAGAGGGTTCCCTGTCCTACAGCATAGGGGGAAAAAAAAAAAAAGATGAACAGAAAATGAGAAAAATTAAAAAAGTAAATAAAAAGAATCTATAGAATGTACAGTAATTAAAATGTGAGAAATTTCAGAAAGAAATATGTAGAAACAATGAAAAAAAATTAAAAATAAAGTGAGTGTTTGTGGAGCAGACACAGCGTGATCTGAAATTAATTTTAGTCTAGTGTTGACAGATGTGGTTATTTATAAGATGAGATTTGAGCTGTTTTTTAAAGTTGTTAAAATGTATATTTGTCCTTATATTTAATGGTAAATTATTCCATGATTCTGTGTTTCTATTGAAAAACGAAACATTGAACAGTTAATATTGTAAACCTCTTTTGCCTTTGCAATAAAAATACGTTAATGTGTCAATGTGAAAATAATATCAGTCTAAGAAATGAAAAGTACTTAACAGTTGCACATTGTTTTTGTGAAAAATACACATGTGCCCTGCTGGGCTCAAACCCACAATCCACTGTGTGAGAGACTGCAGTTTTAACCACTAAGCCACAGTAGCTTCTTGGAAAGCATGAAGCCATTAGCTATATTAACATTAAAAAACATTAGTATGAAGCGTTTTTATTGGACGATAAGCATGATGATCAGGTATACGGACCATACCCTCAAATAACAATTATCCCCATTGGATAACATCGCGACAGAGGCAGGCAGTTTGGCAGGAAAATGGGAAGAAGAAGAAGAAGCGGAAGAGGAAGGAGAAAAACGGCAAAATAACACAAGTTTGCAGCTTTATTGTGTGGATGTGTGAAGTTGTATCTGAATGCTGTGTGGTTACATGAGGTCAGAACATACAGAAGTTAATGTTTTTAAGGGCTGAGAGTCTATGGTCATTGTGGTTACTTCTGTAGGAAACCCTGAAAAGTGCCAAACTCTCGGTGCTGTATGGGGCATGCCCCACCAAGCCGTAACTTGGCGGATGGCATACCTGCCATCCCATTGATCAAACACTGCAGAAACTTTTATTTGGAACATTGGGATACAACTACTAAAACTCAAAACAAACTGGAATGCTACCGGGCCGTAAACAGAAAATATAATTTGGCAGAATGTCTTGTTACCATTAAAAATATAAAACGGAGGGAGATCCCGACCAAATACCGTGTCAGTGGCCACAGCCTGGCAATAGAGACCCGCCGCCACCGGCAGCCATGGCTGCCTCAAAAAGAGGGGTGGTGCTCCTACTGCTGTCAACAGGAAATAGAGACAGAGCTACACTTCCTGACCCAATGCATTAAAAACAAAGAAATTAGAGAACTTTTTTTTTTACATTTAAAACCACACAACCAAACTTACCTGAAACCCTACTATTACAAATCCTTCTTGGAGACCGTGGTCTCATCCAAACACCCTAGGGTGTTAAATGTACACCAGCTGTGTTAGATTTACACCGGCATTTTTGCTGTGTACTGATTTCTAAATCCTAGGCCAAACTGAAGCAATCTATGCCAAAGAATCCTGAAACCATGGTGTTACTTGGCAAAAATAAAAGCCAAGGCCTTCAACTCCTTTTGTTCAGAAAAAAATAAGGCTAAACTGGCTTCTTTTTTTAAAAAATCACAAAGGAAACACAACTGTGGCTATATCTGCTTTGGACCATCTCTATGTTACTTTTTTTAAATGCAAATTGCATATTTTTATTAAGTCAATGGGATTCTACCAGAAAAATCCAAAATGCCTGTTGGGTTTTCAATTCCTCAAGTTGGCCTGCAATCAGAGAAAAGTTAGCCATTTTGGAGCGGCTGCTCTGAGGTCACAGCAGGACAGGATGCCTGCGCAGGGTGGACATTATTTGTTTCAGGGGGGTTGGGTTGGGGGTTGCGGCAGTAGAGACTGGTTGAGAGGAAAACAATACTTTCCCTGCAGGCCCAACAGTCACTAATGCTTTCTCTATTTCACAGTGCAGGCCCAGTTCATATGCAATCATGAATCATTTCCCTACTTCAATGTTACAGAAACTACAGAATGTTCAATTCTCCTTACTGGGGAAATTGATGAGGTTGTAGATCAGTATACCCAGAGCTGAACAGGGAGTGTTTGAAAGCACAACTACCTATGTTCCTCTCATAGAACACCTTCCAAGTCCAGCAGTGAAGCTGCAGAAATCCTCAGAAGAATACCCAGTGAGGTAAGAGGCTTGTTAGACTTTTGTTGGTTATCCTTGTTGCTGCAGCAGAAGCTGAAAGGTGCTTGAGCACACTCAGGTGATTGAAAATCTGGCACAGATCGAAAATGTTTGTGCGCGTGCAAATGTGTACGTGCCTGTGTAATCATGCACATTACTAGCACAATGAACAATGTTTTAAAAAAAAGTCCCTACCAATGTTAAAACCAAACCTACACCGTTGCCTGACAGTATCACAAATCTTCTCATACGTTCTGCGTAGTGAAGGATGCGGACAGTTTCAAGCGTTTATATATCTGACGAATAACAGAAAGGCAAAGAGGAGGCATTGAAAAAGCAGGAACAAAAACTGGCAAAAGTGAGTATGTTCAGAAGGTCTTGTTCTTGTGCACACTTGTGAAAATGCATGTTTTTATATATGATGTTTGTGTTAGGGCGGATCGATTTAATTTCCTGTCTTTTGGTAAATGCAAACATTTCACTTAAAACATAGCATTTCATGATCAATTGTAGCTCTAAAATATTAACTTTATAGACGACAACTTTATTAAACTGGCTCTTTGAAAAGGACACTGGGTAGATGCTAACCGTGTCAAAAGAGTAGTATGAATCTGAGATGTACGCGGCAACTGAGCTTGCAGAGCCTCTGTGGTGTAAAAAGTTAGCAGCGAACTGAGTAGCGTTGATAAAACTTTATGTACAGATGTTTGGTAACTTTATTATGCTTGTAAATAAAAATAAAAAAGATATCTGCCTGTTAGTTTTGTGGACGCATGTTACCAACTGCGTCCACAAAACAACAGCTTGTTCACGGTAGGCTACTAAGGAATGTTCTCCATCGACTTCCACTGAAAAATACAGCGTGTCTCCCTGTCCCAAGCATAGATTGTATAAAGGTCCCAAGAAGCCAGGGCATGTTTTAGACCAATGATTGTTGTCTCCCCCTTCTGGTCCCACCCCTCCGGGTGAGGGCAGTGAGAACCCTATAGAACCTATCTATGCCAGTGACCCCAGGACTCAACCTGTCCCTCCGATCGGTCGTGAACAAATAATACCCTGTCCAAATGACACAATAATAAAAACAATCGGCACATGCAAAGGCATTAGACAATGGAAAAGCACCTATTGCCACTACATTTTCTTGTGGAAAAAATGTATTGACTTAGTATTTTGACAACATTGCTGCCATTTACTTACATGGTGAAAGACCTATACTGGAGCCAACCGCAGTGGCGCTAGTGAGTAACGCCACTATGGCCGCTCCCAGCCCAACCAGGAAGTGAGCTTCAAAACAAAAGTCCGGCTTTGGACCCTTGTGCCGAGCATGCGAATCTCGATTTCAAATGAGTATAAACTTAAATAAGTTGACCTGTGACCAACAACATCAAAAGACTCTTCATATCTTATTTTCAGGTAAAGAAATGATATTGTGATCAGCAGTGTCTCAAAAATAACAGGTCAATTCCATCTCCACCTTCAAACTCGAAACAAAAAAAGGTTTAAAAATGTATATTTTCACTTGCATTAAGAGACCTCTTAGCAACTGAGAAAAGTAAAATGGCTTCTCACTATGGCTATGCCGTGAAATGGGAAAATATTAAAAACTTTCAACTCCATAAGATGCCAACTCTGACTGAGGTCAATTCTCTTTACTAAGTGAATCATGTTATTGAAATTAGCTATTTCTTTTCAATAATTTAAATACTATTACAACATTAATAGTTTTTCTAGCTGAAACATCTGCCTTATTTAGCAAAACTAGCTTTTTAATGGGAGTCCTGTGTGAATGTTAGGAATGGTAAAAAAAAGTGCTATTTAAGAAGAAAATAAATCACTGGGAGATGGCCCCTTTACAGGGTTTAATAGCCAAGACTTTGATTTATCAAAATATATTTTCCCAGCATAATTCAAGAGTAAAAAACAAAACAAAAAAAAGGGTAATATATATAATTCATGGGACATTAGACAGAGACTGTATAAAAATATGGACAAAGTCACTGTGACGTCACCCATTGCCTTCCCACGGCCTCGTAAAAACCAAATTGAGTCGCCGGAAGTCTTTTTCGCCGCCGGTTTGTACAAACTGCGTCTGCTCCGTAGAGCCGAAGAGGACTCAACCTGTCCCTCTGATTGGTCCTGAACAAATGTTAATACCCTGTCCAAACGACACAATATTTAAAAGCACATGCAGAGGTATTAAATGAAGGAAAGGCACCTATTGCAATTACATTTTTTTGTGGGAAAAATGTATTGACGAGTATTTTGACCACATTGCTGCCATTGACTTACATGGTGAAAGACCTATACTGGAGCCAATCGCAGTGGCACTAGTGAGCAACGGCACAATTGCCGCTCCCAGCCCAACCCGGAAGTGAGCTTCAAAACAAAAGCCCAGTCTTGGCCCCTTGATCACAACACATTCACATTTGTTTACCACGTCCTGCCTTGTATTTCCTTTTTTCAGTGTTTCATCTGAAGATGGTGCTGGTTGGTAAGAGTGGAGCAGGGAAGAGTGCATCAGGAAACACCATCCTGGGGATGGAAGCGTTTGTAGAAGACGCTTCCTCTCAGCCGGTCACCATAGTTTCAACAAAACAGACCACAGAGATTACCGGGCGAAAAATTTCTGCGATTGACACCCCAGGGTTTTCAACACATCTATGGATGAAGAGCAAGTGAAAAGTGAATTTGAGAGGTGCATCAGACTGTCTGTCCCAGGACCCCATGTGTTTCTGCTGGTGGTCAGGTTGGGCCAATTCACACAAGAAGAGAAATCTGCTGTGGAGTGGATCCAGAGGCATTTTGGGGAAGAAGCCTCCCAGTACACAATGGTGCTGTTCACAGGTGCTGATCAGATAAAGAGAAAATCAGTGGCTGAGTTTTTGAGCCCCTCCAAGGAACTTCAGGACCTCCTCGATTCCTGTGGTCGTAGATATCATGCCTTCAACAATGAAGATAAACAGAACCTCACTCAGGTTTCTGAGCTGTTGCAGAAAATAGAGAAGATGGTGAATGATAATGGAGGACAACACTACACCAATGAGATGTACCAGGAGGCTGAGAAAAGGATCAGAGAGGAGGAGGTGAGGAGGAGGAGCGTTGAAAAATCGGAAAATAGAAGGAAATATTTGCAAGGAGCTGCAGCAGGGGCCCTGGTTGTCGGAGGAATCGTTGCAGCTGCAGCAAATCCACATACAGCAAAGATACTCACCACAGCTGGATCAGCAATATTAAACAAAATGGCTGCCATCATGTCAACTTTATTAAAAAGATTGAATGTAATTTGATTCCACTGGAATTAATTTGAATCCTGGATTGCCTCTGTTCCTGAAACCATCCCTGTTGAAGCACAAGGTGTACATGCGTTATACTGTATACACTTAAGAAAATCTCAGCGATCATTTACGTTTGAGCAATCTTCTGAAATCAAAGAGGAGAAGAGATGAATCAATCAAGCTCTCAAAGACAGAAGAAATCCAAGAAACAGGAAAAGGTGTGGCCTGAAAATCGTGGTGTCCAGGCTGGAGACAGGAGCTTTTTTGAAAAATGAATAAACTATAATCAAAGGAAATGGAAATGGTCATGGACATGGACATTGTCCCCCCTGAGATACCTTACTATTGGAGCAAAAAACAATAGAAAGAGTTGATGAGTAGACCTGAGCCAACCACGTCGTAGTCGGAGTCGGATCCGTATCCGGAAGCCAAGCCCCAGTTGACGTAGTCTCAAGCTATCTCGCATCACATGGCCGGCGAGGGAGGAGCTCGCTGCTGGAATCAAGTATAAACGGCACCCTAAAACGGGTAGCGTGCATCATAAGCAAATCAAAAGTTTCAAAAACCAGCATGACTCATTTGAAACCACGCGTTGGCGTTTGACGCCCGATGGCCGACGCACGCTTTTTCTACAAAACGAGCGCACAACACGCCCATTCAATCATGGTCGGGAGTCCACCCACAGATGCAATTGTGAAGAAGAGGAAACAATAAATTCACCGTTCTGTAGGCTAAGTGCTTAGAGACTAGCACCAGAGGGAGGTAAATACAAAGCAGACGGACGATGCAAAGTCGTCTTCATCCGACAGTTGCAATATGCCCTCTAGCGGCCACCGTTGTACATGCATCTACAGATTCGCAGGCAGTCGCTGTATGGAGTCGTTGTCAAGCACCGTGGGAGAGAATCTCATCCTCCCCGAACAGTTTCCTCTGTTTACCTGGTTATTTAAATGTAAAAAAAAAATATATATATACGAAATTACATATACAATTTGCCCTAGATGATCAACCGCAACAGTTTTATTTCTTTTTTTAAATTCTGTTTTTAATCTTTAAATTGAATGTGTAAATGTTGTATTTCCTGTAATGTTTATATGTTTGATGGTATGCTACTCATTGTAGGCCGCTACTGTTTGTAGCTATATGTTTATTTTTGCAATAAAAAAACAGATTAATTTTTTTATTTTGTTCCGTCTGATCTGTCAAAACTGTGGAATAACCCACAAATCCGAGCTTTAGCTAATGACTGCTTTTTTATTTAGGCTACAACTGCAAATTTAACCAGTAACACAATTAAAATGGCCACTAAAAATAGTCAAACAACCAATACTTTCCTAAAAGGCAAACAAGCACCATGGACGAAATTAACTGAAAACCTAAAATAAACAAAAAAAGAGTGAGAGTGAAGAAAGTATAATATGGGAAGATGGAAGAAAGGGGGAAATCAGGTGCAATACAGGTGCAGACATATCAGACTACTTGCAAGCTTCCTCTTGGCATTGTAGCTCTTGTCTTGACTACTTCCTCCTGCTCTCTCACTTTGTACTGACAATCACAAGCAAACAAACAATTCTACTTCACTAGAAAATAGCATTTTTAAATTTAAAAGGGTGCCACTCATTTATTTGAATTTTTCTCAATATCTCTTTAGAGGAGTATTGCTAAAATGTTTTTATTATTATTATTTATTTAAAAGGGTATAAGAAGTAATGGGAAAAATCCACATCCTTTGATAAGTGTGCCAATCCACTGAATAACTTAGCTAGTAAGCTAGGGGAAAGGGGAAGTAATTTTAGGGTGTAGACAATGTGGCGCAGTCTGAGAAACTTGGGTTGATCTTGGAGCTATCTGTCAATAATTTTGTTTCAGTCAATGACAGACGAAGACATGTGTTTGGTTCTTTTACATACATAGTTTATGTGCTTAGTTTAGAGAATAAACAACTTTAGGAATAAACAAACAGTTTTTCAGAACCTCTCTCTCTCTCTTTTTATCTGTTTTATCTGCGTAATCATGCGCATTAGTAGTACGATGAACAATGTCAAAAAAATGTCCCTAGCAATGTTAAACCCAAACCTACACCCTTGGCTGACAGTATTACTTTCATTTTCTCATAAGTGACACGTAGTGAAAGGTGTGGAGAGTTTCAAGTGTTTATCTCTTTGAGGAATAACAGAAAAGGCAAAGAGGAAGCATTGAAAAGGCAGGAGCAACAACGGGGAAAAGTGAGTACGTTTTGTTCATAACGCTCTTGTTCTTCTGCACGGTTGAAATTTCTGGGTACTTGCCCATCGGATTAGTAGAGATAATTAAGTTAGGTTACAACTTGACAACGTTCGAAAACAGCTGGTGCTCCATATAGCGATTAGCTATATATTTAATTCCTGATGTCTGTGACCCAAGAAAATCAAAAGACTCTTGATATCTTATTTTCTGGTACTGTTACAAGCGATACTATAACTTCTCTGCATTTGAATGGATCTCTATGGGAATTGGCGGGGGGGCTAGATTTAGCTGTAAATTATGCTGGAACCGTATGGAACACATGGTTGGCTAAATGGCTCTAAGTCATCAAGGGTCTGAGGTATCAAACAAGCCTCAAACCATCACCCTGCTGCCAGAAATATAGTAGATATGGATGGATCACTTTAAGGGTTGTTTCTCCTGACAAATTTTCCTATTGAACTCTATGGAAAAATATGTGAGGAGAAGAAACCCTTCCGATATGGATCAAAATACCCTCAAATTAAAGCTGACAGTCTGCTCTTTGACCTCTTTGTCATTGTATCCTTTCAAAGTCAAAGTGCTAGAGTACAGAACCAAAATAACAAAAAATGTGTCACTGTCCAATGTATTATGGTGCTCATGGTATAACATAATATACAAACATAACATATGTTTGACCCCAACATTATGGAGGGCACTGTATATAATTTATTATGGGATATTAGACAGTGATGTCACTAATGAACACATAATCACATTTGTTTACCATGTCCTGCCTTGTATTTCTTTTCTTTAGTGAATAACCTGAGGGTGGTGCTGGTTGGTAAGACTGGAGCAGGGAAGAGTTCATCAGGAAACACCATCCTGGGGACGGTAGAGTTTGAAGTGGATGAATCCGCTGCTGCTGTAACCATGTTGTCATCAAGACAGTGTGCAGAGATTGCTGGAAAGCAAGTTTCTGTGATTGACACCCCAGGGTTTTGCAGCACATCCTTGGATGAAGAGCAAGTGGGAAATGAAATCAAGAGGTGCGTCAGACTGTCTGTCCCAGGACCCCATGTGTTTCTGCTGGTGATCAGGTTGGGCCGATTCACACAAGAGGAGAAATCTGCTGTGGAGTGGATCCAGAGGCATTTTGGGGAAGAAGCCTCCCAGTACACAATGGTGCTGTTCACAGGTGCTGATCAGATAAAGAGAAAATCAGTGGAGGAGTTTCTGAACCGTTCCAAGGAAATTCAGGACCTCCTCGATACCTGTGGTCGGAGATATCATGTCTTCAACAATGAAGATACACAGAACCTCACTCAGGTTTCTGAGCTGTTGCAGAAAATAGAGGAGATGGTGAAGGGGAATGGAGGCCAACACTACACCAATGAGATGTACCAGGAGGCTGAGAGAAGCATCAGAGAGGAGGAGAGGAGGAAGAGGAGAGAAGAAATTTTGGAAAATACGAAGAAATATTTGAAAGGAGCTGCAATAGGGGCTGTGGCTGTAGGGGCAATTGTTGGAGCAGGAGCAGTAGCTGTTGCAAATCCAGAAGTGGCTTCATTAGTCACTGTACTTGCAGAACAATTATTGAGCAGAATGGGCATATAATGTTAACTTCACTGAAATGATTGGATGGACTTTGATTCCACTTGATTCAATTTCATTCTGGATTACCTCTGCCTCTGAAACCATCTCTATTAAAGCACACAAGAGACATACTGTACATAATTATACTCTATACAATGAAGAAAATCTCACCAATCATTTACGTTTGAACAGTCATGTGAAATCGAAGAAGAGATGAATCAATCAAACAAGTCTTAAATCTCTGAAAAACAGGAAAATCCAAGAAACAGGAAGAGGTGTGGCCTGACAACCTTTGTGTCCAGGCTGGAGGTAGGAGATTTTATGATAATAAAATATTATCATAGTAAGATGTGTTGGAGTTAAAATTAATAGATTAATTGTATACTATTCTTATATTTTAGATGTGTATATATTTCTACTCTTATATTTAATCAATAAATGTAATAATTTGAACTAATCGTTTAGGTTGAGGGAGTCTGTGCGTGGTAAAGTTTTGCCAAAGCTTTCTCAGAAGTAATAAAACTAATCTTATTAACCTTTTTGTGAATCAGAAGAGTGCAATAAG
This sequence comes from Synaphobranchus kaupii, assembly GCA_029718625.1. Taxonomy (NCBI): domain Eukaryota; kingdom Metazoa; phylum Chordata; class Actinopteri; order Anguilliformes; family Synaphobranchidae; genus Synaphobranchus; species Synaphobranchus kaupii. The sequence goes on along the minus strand of CM056387.1, from coordinate 20,249,843 downwards.
TGATGAATTGCATGTGCATGTAAACATATATAAATATGAATGATGTCAGAGACTGAGATTTGGACATACATCATTGTTGTGTGGACTGACTGTCCTTCTGTAGAATAAAAAACACATTGATTATTTACAGTTCTGCCTCATGTCCTTTCACACCACTTTTTGGAGTCTTACAGATGTTTAAAAATAAATTTGTGAATTTAAGAATGTCATCATACTTGATTTAGGCAACATTTAAGGCAGTGGTTCTCAAACTCGGTCCTGGGGCCCCCTTGTGTATGCTGGTTTTCGTTCCAACCACAATTGCGATCCGAGAAATTTTAACAAGCTGTTTATTTTTCTTAATTGCACTTTTCATGTTTTGATGGATTATTTACCCTCGTAAGCGAAATTATGCCAGAAAATAGCTATGCATGCCATGTAGAATGAATGTCCCATGTTCACATTTTGCTTATTGTGCTATATTGCAAACAATTTCATTAAAAGAGGCAACAGAACTGAGCAAATGAAAGGTCGAATGTGAATCAATAGTCTCCTAACTGGTGAAAGTGTAATGAACAATTCAAAGACAACGCAAATTGATAATGAGCCAAACCTGCATTGTGTTAAAAAGTTTAAGGAAACAAAATGATGAGAGAACTTAACGACCTAATTAGGAGCATATTGATTCACCTCAGTCCTTCATTTGATCAGTTATAACATTTTGGTAACTATTTTTATGTAGTTGTTTGCAATATACCACAATATGCAAAATGTGGTGAACATTGGACATTTATTCTACATGGCATGCATAGCTATCAAGAGGGTCAATAATCCATCAAAACATGAAAAGTGCAATTAAGAGAAATTTACAGCTTGTTAAAATTCTCGGATCGCAATTGTGGTTGGAACGAAAACCAGCATACACGGGGGGGGGGGGGCAGGACCGAGTTTGAGAACCACTGATTTAAGGAATCAAGCAATTATCCATAGATATGGGAAGACCCCTCCCACTGTACATTTAGTGATTGCGTGGGCAGCACCATTTTGCACGTAAGTATTCAACTTTTCTACCTCTTTGGCGTGGTAGACTTTCTGCAGTGTAAAACTGTCAATGCATACGTTTCCGGAAGTGTGACATAAATGCACCACTTGTTTAAACTTGTGAGATTATAATAATCTTTAAAAAACCTTCTAATTTTCTGTTTCTCACATTGTTGATTGGCATCGATGGCTCAGTGGTAACGGATGTGGAGTTGAGCCATGCTTCTTCCTCCTGCATTACTGTTCTCTCCCTTTCGCACTGGGTGCAAGTATTCAAAACAATGGCAAGCAGGTCACGAACCCCATCCAGGTTGGAAGGCCGTTCTCAGAACTTCCAGGTCACAGATCATTCTCTGATCATTTGTTGACAGATTGGAAAACACACCCAACTGACTACGTCTCAAAGCTGTAGTTATCACAGCAAGCCGACTCAGTAGCACCTTCTAGGAACTCTACGCAATTATCTTGCTTTTGTTTCTAATATTTGGTATGTAGAAAATTATTTTACTTAATAATACATTTTCTGTTAAAATTGTATTTGGTTGGAGGTTACATAATGAATAAATAGTTATGGTACAGTGTTGCCACTTTTTACTACTAGTTTAAAACCAAGGAGAAAGTCGGCAATAAGCAGGGGCAGCGATACAATGAGGGTCAATTTGCACACCTTTCTAAATCTCTGACACCTGTGGGTGGTGGACAGTGGGAGGTGATATAGTGGAGTATAATGGGACCCAATGGGAGGATGTTTGTCCCTGAAGAATTGCTGGTGGTATAGGCCGGTGTGGCAGTATAGCGGGGACGGTATAGAGGGAGTACTGTATTTAGTGGTAATCAATATTCAGATTTCTTCAACGATGTTTAATGAGTCAAAAACTTTATCAGGTGGCATACCTGTACATATCGGCACTGTTTTTTGTGCATTGTTGAAAGGGTTTGCATTACAGTAACTAATCTGCCACACCCAGCTCTGGATCATTGCAGTACAAACTACTGTACCGTGCCGAGTGCGAGTTACACAGTGGTCATCAATTTTGACATCAGTCGTTTGTATGAAATTTGTGAAGTACTGCTGGCTCAAGCTATGAGGGGCCGCATAATAATGAACATTCTTTTTACGCTGATTCTATTTTTTTATGATTTTTTCTCTGTTTTATATATTAAAGCAAAAGCAGGAAGGTGTTGGAACAAAACAGAAATATCTGTGTGTAGGTATATTTATTTGAGAAGAGAAGGAGAGAGAAAACCTGTCAGCGATTAACAGTGATAAGGTGAGCCCTCTGGACTGGTGGACTATGTACTTGCAGACTTTAAAGGGGAATAATTAAAAAATTATCTTTTATTTCTAGAAGAGTAGCTGTCCTCCTGATTAATATGATCTCTCAGCCAACTGTCTCCCTGTAGTGAGTGCAGAGATGCAGTCTATTCCCCAAACTACTCTGCATGCTCCCGGTTCCTGCTTTACTATGGACTATGAGGCAGGCACTTGCAGTCTATGGGCGGGCCACAGACAATGGCAGTCACAGGTCTCCACTTCTATACAAACGGAGGGGCTGGGTGTTACTAATGGGCATGGAAGCTGTTCTTTTACTCGATAGCAAGCTAGCTACTAAAGAAAGAAAATCTAGGTTCATGATGTTCAGTTTTCCACTGAAAAGAGAATTTGACTTTTCTGTAGGGTGACAAATTGTGAGAGTTTAATGTGGGCGAAGGAAGGAATTTATTTTTACCGGCTAAAGGGTGAGAATACAATGGCTGACTGCAATTGGGAATGCTAAGTATCCTCTATAGATCTGAGACACAGCCAAAGAATGAATGAGTATGAGGTAGGCACTTTCACACAGATAAAAAACAGGATAAAATTTTGGCGAGACTACTGATCATACCGAGCTACTGTCTATTCGCTCCATCATCGCCACCTTCGCCTAGTATGGGATGTATCAACAAATTCAACTTACACGCTGTGAAGGAATTTTCTGTTTTACAATATGTGTGTATTAACATAGAGACAATCACATGATTATCATTAAGCATTTAATATAATAGATCAACTATATTGAGCTAAGTAATTAAACAATGTATTCTCTGTGAACACTGAGTAGGCCATGGTTCACTCCCTCTGTGTCTCTCCTTCACAATCTGCTGAGACAGGCAGTCTGTGAGATGGATGTTTTCGTTACTTGGTTAGAGGTTATTGATAGTATTCAAGAGACTAAACACCAAGAAATGGATACCCTTGTCTCTGTATGTTTAGAAACCGCCCCTTGTGGCAAATCAGTAAAGCAACGATAGATTGTGTATAAATCTCCTCTGTATGTTGTTTTTCAAGTCAGAGAGATTCTGATGAGACTCTCTCTCATTCTGAGTTTATCTCTAAATAAACTGAAACTCTTTTTCTTATTCTATTACATCGTTTTGTTGTGGTTCTGTGTGGACAGACTTGCTCACTGTGGGTTGAAAGGGAAAATTCCACGACAACGCCCATAGTTTTTCAAAAATGAGGAAGCATACAGGTATGCGTCATTACGATATCTCTACCAAATTTGCATCTTTCAGATATGTTCTGTTCAGAGACTGGTTTGTCCAGCCACAAGGAGAGACTTAATCAGTTATGCCTCGATCTTTTAAATGAGGTTGTTGTTTTTCTGTGGAATTCCCCTTTAACCTGTCTGTGCAGTTTAGGCTTTATAATTCTACATGTAAGCATCACAGACGCTTAAATGAAGCAAGACACGTGTACCATTTACAATACTAACTTAGATTTCTTCATTTTCATTATTTAGGTAAAAATAAACTAACAAATGCAAAAGAAATTTTTAAAAAACAAAGTGCAAATGCAAAAACAAAAGTTGTTCTTTTGTTTGCAATGAAATACTGAAAAACCATACATTTCCTAGATCACACAGTTTACACTGCTTGACCACAAGTTACAAAATTTGAGGGCGATATGCAGAACTACTAAAGATCTTTGAAGCAATATGTAAACAGTGTACCGTTGTTTCCCTTATTGTCTCCAAATCTATCCAAAATGGCTATATTGTGCATTGCTCTAAATAAATATGTATGTTCTGTATTCTACAGTATGTATTGTTGCATGTCCTAGGAGGACATTTCTCTGTCTTTCAAGACTGTTGCTCTTTAGTTTAAATTTTACATTCATCTAAAGGAAAAAAAAGATGAAAGAAAGCCAATACGCTGTACATAGCAATGACTGTTATTCTGCTTAAAAAAAAATCCCTAGTAATCCCGCTATCCCTAGTAATGAACATAGAATATAGTAAGCACAGTCAGCTATACATTCTGAACTATAAAATAACCAAAAAAAACACAAGTTAAATGGAAAACAAGAAGCAAGTACTATGGAATTGGCCCTAGATAGGTAGTTTAGTCGAAAAAGTAGTCTGAAAAAGTGCGTCTTCAGACCACGACGGAACATAGACCGTGTTTGAGCTGAGCGCAGTGGAGTGGGGAGTTTGTTCCACTACTGGGGAGCTAGGGTGGAAAAGCTCCGCAGTCTGGACGAGCAAGAGCCGTTGACAAGGAGGGAGGGAAGTGCAAGTCGCCCTGCAGCAGCAGCGTGAAGTGGTCGAGCAGGAGCGTAGTGCTGGATTAAGTCCTGTAGGTAGGAGGGGCCTGACCTTTTGGCTGCAGTGTAAGCCAGGGTCAGAACTTTAAACCTGATCCTGGCCACGACCGGCAGTCAGTGGAATGACCTCAGTAGGGGGGTGACATGTGAGAACTTCGGGAGGTTGAACACAAGCCTAGCAGCCGTGTTCTGGACCAGTTGTAGGGGCAGAATGGCGCAGGCTGGTAGGCTTGCAAGAAGGGAGTTGCAGTAGTCCAGACATGAGGTGACCATAGTCTGGACAAAAAGCTGGGTGGAGTAGGTGGTCAGGTACGGCCGAATCCTCCTGATGTTGTACAGGAGGAACCTGCAGGACCATGTCATTGCTCTGATGTGTTTTTTGAACTCCAGCTGGTCATCCAGGACCACCCCCAGGTTCCTTACAGAGTGGGAGGCGGTCACCGTGGTTCCGTCGACGGTGATGGACAAGTCTTGTAGCGGAGAGGTCTTGTATGGCATGAACAGCAGCTCCATCTTGTCGAGGTTGAGCTTCAGTTGACGGCTAGCCATCCACTCAGAGATGTCAGCCAGGCAAGCAGATATCCTCTCCTTAACCTGTGGGGTAGAGTGTGGGAAAGAGAGGAAGAGTTGAGTGTCATCAGCATAACTATGGTAAGAGAAGCCATGTGAATGAATAACCGAACCAAGAGACTTGCGTGGTTGCGCGATAAGTGTGCCACAAGTTGGAGTACATCCGTGTCGACAGTGCAATGGTGGGTTCATTATGGGGGATATGGGGCATCACTGGATGCATGAAGGAGTTCCAGATCATGGTTACCTTCTCCTCAAAGTGGATCAGGAAGTCATCTGCAGAGAGGGAGGAGGGTGAGGGGGTGGATGAGAGATAAGGAAAAGAGTTTACGCAGGTTAGACACACATGCATTCATTTTAGACTGAAAAAAGTATAGAATAGAATAGAATAGAATAACTTATTCTCCCGTTAGGGAACTTCAGTTGTAGCCACCAGCAACAACAAAGAAGACATATACAGTACCAGTCAAAAGTTTGGACACACCTACTCCTAAGAAACAGGAAAAGGTGTGGCCTCAAAACTGTGGTGTCCTGGCTGGAGTCAGGAGCTTTTTTGAGAAATTAATAAAATATCATCATAGTAAGATGTGTTGGAGTTAAAATTAATAGATTCTTTATATAATATTCTTATATTTTAGACGTGTATATATTTTCACTCATATATATAATCAATAAATGTAATAATTTGAACTAATCATTTAGGTTGAGGGTAGAGTTCTGCCAAAGCTTTCTCAGAAGTAACAAAACTAACCTTATTAACCTTTTTGGGAATCAGAAGAGTGCAAGTGATGAATTGCATGTGGCTGATGTAAACATGAGAGATATAAATTTGAATTATATAAATGTCAGAGAGACTGTGTGACATTTGGACATACATCTTTGTTGTGTGGACTGACTGTCCTTCTGCAGAATAAAATTCCACCACTTTTTGGAGTCTTACAGATGTTTAAAAATAATTTTATGAATTTAAGAATGTCATCATACTTGATTTATGCAACATTTTACGAATAAAGCAATTATGCAAAGTTCTGACTTAGTTCAAGTGTTAGGATCCTGTACTCTGTCTGTAATTATTTTTCCTGATTTCTTTTCCTATTTTCCCGCATTACCCTCGTGATTGTCAGTCCACGTTCCATGTTTCCTGAGATTCCACTCCCTGTCTTTGTCATTGCACTATTCGGGTGATTTTGGGAACATTCTGGTTTCCTCTATATTTCGTATCGTTTTCTTCCTTCTGGCTTTATTAATATTTGTATATAATACTAATGTACTAATCATACTAACTGTTAGATTAGATTTAATACTAACCTGCTAACAAACTAACGTGTATATAATACTAACCAGTTAACCTACTAACATTAGGGTTTTAGAGTTTGCTACGAACATTACTAATTACTAATTCATCTTGAGTTTCTGCCTGCTGCTGTCATTTCCCTCCTTGTTATCCTATCCCTGTATCTATCTGATTTTGCATTCTCTGCACGTGTGTCCACTTTCGCGTTCCTCCCCTCCGAACTATTTGTCTACCTGCTAATCCCAGGCCGTGTGTTATCTATGTGTTTGCGTGCATTCCAGTCCGTGTCTTCTGTTCCCCCTCGTTATTGTATTATTGTTTCCTATTGTGTTCACCTGTGTCTAGCTCCTTACTCCTCCCACCCACACTTGATTCATTTTTGTGTCATTACTTCCCTGTGTATTTAAAACCTGTTATTTCAGTCGGTCTTCGTGTGTTCCTCACCGTTGGTTTGTTTCTTAATAATTTTCTGAGCATCTTCAGAGTTTGTTAGTTTCCCCGAGTGTCTGTTTCTGAGTTTTTGTTATCCCTCGTTCTTCCCCTGTTGTTGTTTTATTTTTCGTTGTCTATTCTTTGTTTTGTTTTGTTTTTGCTCCTCTTTACGCCTCCCCGGTTTTGACCCCTGCCTGTGTTCTCGTGACCCTGATTCTGGATTGTGTTTTTGTGCCTTTGCTGTGTCTTCCCGGTTCTGACCCCTGCCTGTTCGGTGACTCCCCTTTGGACTCTGCTTTTGTACCGTTGCCCTGTCTCCCCGGTTTTTTGACCCGGCCTGTTGTACCCCAGATTGCTGCCTTGCCCCATCATTAAACTTTGGTTTTTGTACTCCTGCCTGCGCTTGGGTCCTTCCCCCACCAGCCCGTAACATCAAGTACTTGGGGCATATATTATGCAGAAAAAAAATATTTGTATATAAATATGTTATATTAGCTCTCCCAGTATGCTAATAGTCAGCAAGTTCAGCTCCCAACCCTAACTTGCTAATGTTAGCCGTCAAATGTAAAACCTGTCAAACATGGCTAATGGCTTGTCAGTTGCATCTGTTCCAAACTTTTTTCCCCACAACAGGTCTTCCCACAACAGTACATAAACCTCACCCTGATGAGCCTTTGTTTCGATGCTTATAATCTGACATGCATTTGAACTTATTTGCTATATTAGCTAGTGCAAAATGCTAATAGTTAGCATCTTCAGCTCCCAACCCATTTGACTAGCTAGCTAATGTATAATCTGACTTTGAACTGTCATGTGACAATGTACATACTAGTCATATTGTGCAGTTTTGTAACAGTTTTGTTGTGGGAATTGAAATTGTACTTCTTTCTGTGCTCTCTTGGGTAAGTGCATTTTTGTAGAGGGAATTTCCACATTGCTTAACATGCTGATGTATTTTTAATTTTACAATATGGGGCACAAAAAACTGCACTTCTGTGGCTTCAAAATGTAATTACATTTTTTTTTTAAATAAACATTTTGCACCCAATGTCCAATTTCCACCATAATTTGGGATGTCCGTTTGTCCCCACACTGCATTCGTGGAGCAACCCCATGACTTTATGAATGTTTTGGGCTTACTTCCTTCCCATTGTGTATCAATGGATCTTGGGGGGTGGTTCAAACCCTGCAATTCAATAATTGGAAAAATGCTGTAGTTAGCTTTTATCGCCACTGACTCAGTAAATTCCACTATAGCGGTCACTGTTAACGATCAAGGGGGATGGCCAATAGATGCACAGCTACACTGGAGTAAAGGATAATGGTCTCCTAGACTATTTCCAGCATTGGAAAACTGTCGTTGGACTCCTTCTAGAATCAGTGGTGATTACATTACATTACAGTCATTTAGCAGACGCTTTTATCTAAAGCCACATACAATAAGTGCATACAGAAACGTCATCGAAATCACTACAGAACAGACAAGACAAAGCACATCCTTCCCATAATGTAGCAGCTATCCCTAGTAATGCACATTGAATGTAGTTCACAGTAAGCTGTGGGTAAATCAGCTATACTACCCTTCAAATCTAAATACTATTGCGGAGATTGAGGGCTTAGACAAGTCCATGCAGAAGCAAACGGAGACCATTGTAGGTATGCGGGCTATAGCAGACTATGTAAACTCAACTCTTCAAGGAAAAATTAAAAATTCCAGAAGGTGTTTGACAAGGCAGTATCAATGATAGACTCCCTGGGCATTGATTCTGTACAAATTCCTAACCAAAGACAGCCCCCGGAAAGATGCACTGGTGGGGCCAGCCAGCAGAAGCTGAAAGGAGCTTCAGCAAACTCAGGAGAGTGAAAACCTGGCTCTGATCGACAATGTCACAAATGTGTCTAAACAATGTGGCAGTATGCCACACTATCTGCGTAATCATGCACATTAATGTCATGGTGAACAATGCTTAAAAAATGTTAACAATGCCCTACCAATGTTAAACCAAAACCTACACCCTTGGCTGACAGTATTATTTTGCTTTCCTCATAAGTGACACATAGTGAATGGTGTGGAGAGTTTCAAGCCTTTACCTCTTTGAGGAATAACAGAAAAGGCAAAGAGCAGGCATTGAAAAGGCAGGAGTAACAAAAGTGAGTATTTTTTAAATGTTCAGAATGCTCTTGTTCTTGTGCAGTGTTGTGCAAGGTAGAACTTTTGGGCACTTGCCCATCAGACTAGTAGAGAACGTTTTACTAGCTGGGGTATAAAAGAATACAAACATACGTCCTTGGCTGACCGTATCCCTTTCATTTTCTCATAAGTTCTGCGTACTGAAAGGTGTGGAGAGTTTCAGGCATTTATTTCTTTGAGGAATAACAAAAAAATGCAAAGAGAAGGTATTGAAAAGTAGTACCAACTGCCAAAAGTGTGAATTTTTTAAATGTTCAGAATGCTCTTGTTCTTGTGCACAGTGTTGTGAAAATGCATGTACCCAGAGGGGGACACCACAATGTAGGCTACTTACCCTTTAAAGCTCCCGGGCACTAGCCCATCAGGCTAGTAGAGAAAGTTTTACTAGCCCGGATATAAAAGTATAAGGGGACTTGACTCATTGAATTGTTGTAATATAGTTCAATGTCTGTTCAATGTCCCAGCAAAAAATTGATTGGAGACTATTTATCTCAAAAACGAAACTGAAACACAAATGCACTGAAGTCTGAACTCAAGTGAAATCAAACACAGATACTTATTTCATTCCTAAAATTAATTATAGTGTGGGAGCTGGTTCATGGCGTACAATCACAAGTCCCGGTCTCGCCAGCTGATACGCCTTTTTGGCCGTACTGGGGCAGCGGCCACTCTGTTTCTGACAAGGCAAAAAAGGAAAGAACAAAGTGGAAAAGCGCTCAGTAGTGCCTGAAGCCGGCTCCCGAGAGACGTTCACCTCCCTACTGCCTGAGACACACTCCTGTCATTCCTTCAGCTTCTTCCCCCAACGTGGCAACAGCTGCATTGATTGACAGTGTGTCAGTTGTGTGGAGGGAAGTAGGCAGGGCCCTCTTTAGTGGGCGTGTGCACGCTGACCTGGTGGCTGAGCTTGAGTAGAAATTAAAATACTGGGAGGACGCATTCCCATGCCTCAACAGAGCCCTCCATAATTTCCTTGATTTGGCTCTGTACTCCGCATTATAGATTTGTAATCGAACAATTCACATGTGGTTAAAGTGCAGATTCTCAGCTTATATTAAAGGGTATTTTTCTACATTCTATTTTCTCCATGCAGAAATTACAGCACTTATTATACAATATACAGCCCCCTGTTTTTGAATTTGTATAAATAATACAATATTTGCATAAAATTAAAGGGTAAAAATACCCTTTAATAAAAGCTGAGAATCTGCACTTTAACCACATGTGAATTGTTCGATTACAAATCTATAATTGTGGAGTACAGAGCAAAATCACAAAAAATATGTCTTTGTCTCAAGCATTATGGAGGGCGCTGTTGTGGCGTGGGAAGGGGTATGCCGGCACCCTTGTACTCCCAGTATTTTACTCATGCCCAGCCACCAGGTCAGCATGCACTTCCCTCCGCAGAACTTACACACCATCAATCAATGAAGAAGTGCAGCTTTTGCCACTTTTGGAAGAAGCTGAAGGAATAGCCACCATTTATTATGGGACATTAGACAGAGGTGTCACTCATCACAACACATAATCACATGTGTTTAACATGTCCTGCCTTGTATTTCCTTTTTTCAGTGTTTCCCCTGAGGATGGTGCTGCTTGGTAAGACTGGAGCAGGGAAGAGTGCATCAGGAAACACCATCCTGGGGACGGAACAGTTTGTAGTGGATGAATCCGTTGATCCTGTTACCACATTTTCAAACATAGAGATTGCAGAGATTGCCGGAAGACAAGTTTCTGTGATTGACACCCCAGGGCTTTTCAGCACATCTATGGATGAAGAGCAAGTGAAAAGTGAATTTGAGAGGTGCGTCAGTCTGTCTGTCCCAGGACCCCATGTGTTTCTGCTGGTGATCAGGTTGGGCCGATTCACACAAGATGAGAAATCTGCTGTGGAGTGGATCCAGAGGCATTTTGGGGAAGAAGCCTCCCAGTACACAATGGTGCTGTTCACAGGTGCTGATCAGATAAAGAGAAAATCAGTGGAGGATTTTCTGAAGTGTTCCAAAGAACATCAGGACCTCCTCAATTGCTGTGGTCGTAGATATCATGTCTTCAACAATGAAGATAAACAGAACCTCACTCAGGTTTCTGAGCTGATGCAGAAAATAGAGAAGATGGTGAATGATAATGGAGGACAACACTACACCAATGAGATGTACCAGGAGGCCAAGAGAAGGATCAGAGAGGAGGAGGAGAGGAAGAGGAGAGATGAAGAGGAGAAGAAGAAGAAAGAAGAGGAAAAATGGTTAATAATTGCTGCAACAGCCCTGGTTGTAGGAGGAATCATTGGGATAGGAGTATCAGCTGTTTCACATTCACTGTAAAATCACTGGTAAAAATGTTTTTTGACATCCTTTCAAGCTTAAGGTTAATGTTTGGCAGTCTGTGCTGTTTCTGTGCTGAGAGTTTCTCAGTACAGCAGGAGCAGCAATAGTAATGAGAATAATTAGCCTGTGATGCTAACCTCACTGACATGATGGGATGGGATTTGATTCCACTTCTTTGATAAATTTTTATTCTGGATTACCAAACCCTCACATAATATATTTGCGTACATTATACTGTATACTGTATATACTTCTCAGAAAATCTCAGCGATCATTTAAGTTTGAACAGTCATGTGAAATCAAACCGGAGAAGAGATTAATCAATCAAACAAGTCTTAAATCTCTGAAAAACAGGAAAATCCAAGAAACAGGAAGAGGTGTGGCCTGAAAACTGTGGTGCCCAGGCTGGAGGCCGGAGCTTTTATGAGAAATTTATAAAATATCATCAGAGTAAGATGTGTTGGAGTTAAAATGAGTAGATTACTTGTATACTATTCTTATATTTTAGATGTGTATATATTTTTACTCATATATTTGATCTAATCAATAAATGCAATAATTTGGCTTGTGCATGGTACTGTTCTGCCAAAGCTTTCTCAGAAGTAATAAAACTAATCTTATTAACCTTTTTGGGAATCAGAAGAGTGCAACAAGTGATGCATAGCATGTGACTGCTATAAATATGAATGATATAATTGTCAGAGACACTCTGTGGGACTCTGTGAGATTTGGACATACAACTTTGTTGTGTGGACTGACTCCCCTTCTGCAGAATAAAGAACACATTTGATTATTTACAGTTTTTTTTTTGCCACATATCCTTTTTACACCAATTGTTTTTACAGATGTTACGTCTTACAGATGTTTAACAATAATTTTCTGAATTTAAGAATGTCATCATACTTGATTTATGCAACATTTTACGAGTGAAGAAATTATATAAAGTTCTTACTTTTGTTTCGGGTACTTGGGGCATATAGTATGTAGAAAATGATCTTATATTCATTCATTTTCCATTAAGATGATACTGGGTTGGAGTATTTCTGAATAAATTATTATGGTACAGTGCTGTCACCATTTACCCACAGTTTAAAACCAAGGGGAAAATGTTGTAATAAGTAGGGGTAGCGATAAAATGATAATCAATTTGCATACTTATCTTTTTCAATTTTTTATTTTTTTTTGTCTTTGACAGCTGGGGGGGGTGGTGGACAGTGGGAGGTGATATAGTGGAGTATAATGGGACCCAATGGGAGGATGTTTGTCCCTGAGGAATTGCTGGTGGTAGGCTAGTGTGGCAGTATCACAGGGGCTGGTGGACAGTGCTCCCACTACTGTATTTAGTGTTACTTTGTATTCTGATTTATTGAATGATTAATGAGTTAAATACTTCACCAGGTGTATATTGGTATTGTAGCTTATGCTGTTGAAAGGGTTAGCATTACAGTAACTAATCTGCCACAGCAATCAAAAAGCATTGCTGTACAAACTACTGTACCATGCAAGTTAATTTTACATCAATTGTTTGTATGACATTTGTGAAGTGCTGCTGGCTCAAGCGTTTCTGTCATGCTATGTGGGGCCACATAATAATAAACATTATTTTTTCACTGATTACAAGTTTCTCTCCTCTGTTTTATATATTAAAGCAAAGCAGGAATGTGTACAAGGTACAAAACAGAAACATCTGTGTGTAGGTATACACTGCTCAAAGAAATTAAGGGAACACTTAAATCACACATCGCGGATCTCGATGAACAAAATATTCAAGTTGAAAATCTTTATTAATTACATTGTGTAATTCGTCGAGAACAAAATGACGTAAGAACGGTGAATGGAAACCAAAATCATTAACCCATTGAGGGCTGGATTCAAAATCACACCGAAAATCAAAGTGAAAAATTGAGATCACAGGCTGATCCAACTTGTGTGAATTTCATCATGACAACTCATAATGTGGCTCAGTAGTGCGTATGGCCCCCACGTGCCTGTATGTACTCCCGACAATGTCTGGGCATGCTCCTGATGAGACGGCGGATGGTGTCCTGGGGGATCTCCTCCCAGACCTGGATCAGGGCATCAGTGAGCTCCTGGACAGTCTGTGGCGCTACTTGGCGGCGGCGGATGCACCGAGACATAACGTCCCGGATGTGCTGAATTGGATTCAGTTCTGGAGAACGTGAGGGCCAGTCAATGGCATCAATGCCTTCATCATCCAGGAACTGCCTACACACTCTGGCTACATGAGGCCGGGCATTGTCCTGCACCAGGAGGAACCCAGGGCTATATTAGCAAAATGCTAATAGTTAGCATCTTCAGCTCCGAACCCATTTGACTAGCTAGCTAATGTATAATCTGACTTTGAACTGTTATGCGACAATGTACATACTAGTCGTATTGTGCAGTTTTGAAACAGGTTTGTTGTGGGAATTGAAATTGTACTTCCTTCTGTGCTCTCCATTGGGTAAGTGCATTTTTGTAGAGGGAATTTCCACATTGCTAAACATGCTGATGTATTTTAAAATTTTACAATATGGGGCACAAAAACTGCAGTTCCGTGGCTTCAAAACATTGTAATTTAAAAAAAAATTTAAATAAACATTTTGCAGCCAATGTGGGGTTGTGTATGTCCAATTTCCACCCTAATTTGGAATGTCCAATTGTCTCCAAACTGCATTCGTGGAGCAAGCCCACTGCAACCCCATGACTTTATTAATGTTTTGGACTTACTTCTTTCCTATTGTGTATCAATGGATCTTGGGGGGTGGTTCAAACCCTGCAATTCAATAATTGGAAAATTGCTGTAGTTAGCTTTGATCGCCACCAACTCAGTAAATTCCACTATAGCGGTCACTGTTAACGATCAAGGGGGACGGCCAATAGATGCACAGCTACACTGGAGTAAAGGATAATGGTCTCCTAGACTATTTCCAGCATTGGAAAACTGTCGTTGGACTCCTTCTAGAATCAGTGGTGATTACATTACATTACAGTCATTTAGCAGACGCTTTTATCCAAAGCCACATACAATAAGTGCATATAGAAACGTCATCAAAATCACTACAGAACAGACAAGACAAAGCACATCCTTCCCATAATGTAGCAGCTATCCCTAGTAATGAACATTGAATGTAGTTCACAGTAAGCTGTGGGTAAATCAGCTATACTACACTTCGATTCTAAATACTATTGGGGAGATTGAGGGCTTAGACAAGTCCATGCAGAAGCAAACGGAGACCATTGTAGGTATGCGGGCTACAGTAGAGTATGTAAACTCTACTCTTCAAGGAAAAATTTAAAATTCCAGAAGGTGTTTGACAAGGCGGTATCAATGATAGACTCCCTGGGCATTGATTCTGTACAAATTCCTAACCAAAGACAGCCCCCGGAAAGATGCACTGGTGGGGCCAGCCAGCAGAAGCTGAAAGGAGCTTCAGCAAACTCAGGAGATTGAAAACCTGGCTCTGATCGACAATGTCACAAATGCGTCTAAACAATGTGGCAGTATGCCACACTATCTGCGTAATCATGCACATTAATGTCATGGTGAACAATGCTTAAAAAATGTCCCTACCAATGTTAAACCCAAACCTACACCCTTGGCTGACAGTATTATTTTGCTTTTCTCATAAGTGACACGTAGTGAAAGGTGTGGAGAGTTTCAAGCATTTACCTCTTTGAGGAATAACAGAAAAGGCAAAGAGGAGGCATTGAAAAGGCAGGAGTAACAACTGGCAAAAGTGAGTATTTTTTAAATGTTCAGGATTCTCTTGTTCTTGTGCAGGGTTGTGAAAATGAATGCAGCCAGAGGTAGAACATTTGGGCACTTGCCCATCAGACTAGTAAAGTTTTACTTGCCGGGGTATAAAATAATACAAACATACGTCCTTAGCTGACCGTACCGCTTTCATTTTCTCATAAGTTCTGCTTACTGAAAGGTGTGGAGAGTTTCAGGCATTTATTTCTTTGAGGAATAACAAAAAAATGCAAAGAGAAGGTATTGAAAAGGAGCACCAACTGCCAAAAGTGTGAATTTTTGAATGAATGCTCTTGTTCTTGTGCACAGTGTTGTGAAAATGCATGTACCCAGAGGGGGACACCACAATGTAGACTACTTACCCTTTAAAGCTCCCGGGCACTAGCCCATCAGGCTAGTAGAGAAAGTTTTACTAGCCCGGATGTAAAAGTATAAGGGGACTTAACTCATTGAATGGCATTGTTGTAATATAGTTCAAAGTCTAGCAAAACATAGATTGGAGACTGTTTATCTCAAAAACAAAACTGAAACACAAATGTACTGAAGTCTGAACTCAAGTGAACTCAAACACAGATACTTATTTTGTTACTAAAATTATAGTGTGGGAGCTGGTTTGAGGCTTACAAGGCCCAGTCTCACCAGCTGATACGCCTTTCTGGCCGTAGGGAGGCAGTGATCACTCCTTTTCAGACCGGACAAAAAAGAAAAGAACAAAGTTTAAAGTCCACAATTTATAGATTTGTAATTGAAAAATTTACATGTGGTTAAAGTGCATATTCTCAGCTTATATTAAAGGGTATCTTTCTACATTCTATTTTCTCCATGCAGATATTACAGCACTTATTATACAATATACATAGCCCCCTGTTTTTGGATTTGTATAAAAATACCCTTTAATAAAAGCTGAGAACCTGCACTTTAACCACATGTGAATTGTTTATTACAAATCTATAATTGTGGAGTACAGAGCAAAATCACAAAAAATATGTCTTTGTCTCAAGCATTATGGAGGGCGCTGTTGTGGCGTGGGAAGGGGTACGCCGGCACCCTTGTCCTCCCAGTATTTTACTCATGCCCAGCCACCAGGTCAGCGTGCACGTGCCGACTTAAGAGGGCACCGCCCACTTCCCTCCGCAGAACTTACACACCATCAATCAATGAAGAAGTGCAGTTTTTGCCACTTTTGGAAGAAGCTGAAGGAATAGCCACCATTTATTATGGGACATTAGACAGAGGTGTCACTCATCACAACACATAATCACATGTGTTTAACATGTCCTGCCTTGTATTTCCTTTTTTCAGTGTTTCCCCTGAGGATGGTGCTGCTTGGTAAGACTGGAGCAGGGAAGAGTGCATCAGGAAACACCATCCTGGGGACGGAAGAGTTTGTAGTGGATGAATCCACTGATCCTGTTACCACATTTTCAAGAAGATCAATTGCAGAGATTGCCGGAAGACAGGTTTCTGTGATTGACACCCCAGGGCTTTTCAGCACATCTATGGATGAAGAGCAAGTGAAAAGTGAGAGGTGAGAGGTGCGTCAGACTGTCTGTCCCAGGACCCCATGTGTTTCTGCTGGTGATCAGGTTGGGCCAATGCACACAATATGAGAAATCTTCTGTGGAGTGGATCCAGAGGCATTTTGGGGAAGAAGCCTTTAAGTACACAATGGTGCTGTTCACAGGTGCTGATCAGATAAAGAGAAGATCAGTGGAGGATTTTCTGAAGCGTGCCAAAGAACATCAGGACCTCATCGATTGCTGTGGTCGTAGATATCATGTCTTCAACAATGAAGATACACAGAACCTCACTCAGGTTCCTGAGCTGATGCAGAAAATAGAGAAGATGGTGAATGATAATGGAGGACAACACTACACCAATGAGATGTACCAGGAGGCCAAGAGAAGGATCAGAGAGGAGGAGGAGAGGAAGAGGAGAGATGAAGAGGAGAAAAGGAGGCAGGAAGAAATAGGATTGATAAGTGTTGTAGCTCTGGCTCTGCTTTTAGGAGGAATCATAGGAGGATCAGCTGTTTCACGTTCTCTGTAAAATCACTGTTAAAAATGGGTTTTGACATCCTTTCAAACTTAAGGTTGATATTTGGCAGTCTGTTTTTCCACAGTTTTTACAGTGTACAGAAAGAGCAGAGTTTCTCAGCACAGCAGGAGCAGCAATAGTAAGGAGAGTAATTAGCTTGTGATGCTAACCTCACTGACATGATTGGATGGAATTGATTCCACTTCTTTGATTAATTTTTATTCTGGATTACCAAACCCTCTCAATTAAAGCACACAATAGACATGCGTACATTATACTGTATACTGTATATAGTTCTCAGAAAATCTCAGCGTATTCATTTAAGTTTGAACAGTCATGAGAAATCAAACTGGAGAAGAGATTAATCAATCAAACGAGTCTTAAATCTCTGAAAGACAGAAAAATCCAAGAAACAGGAAAAGGTGTGGCCTGAAAACTGTGGTGTCCAGGCTGGAGGCCGGTTAAAATGAGTAGATTTATTATACACTATTTTTATATTTTAGATGTGTATATATTTTTACGCATATATCTAATCTATAAATGCAATAATTTAACTATTTGTTTAGGTTGAGGAAATCTGTGTGTGGTAGAGTTCTGTCAAAGCTTTCTTAGAAGTAATAAAACTAATCTTATTAACCTTTTTGGGAATCAGAAGAGTGCAATAAGTGATGAATAGCACGTGACTGCTATAAATATGAATGATATAAATGACACTCTGTGACTCTGAGACATTTGGACATACATCTTTGTTGTGTGGACTGACTCCCCTTCTGCAGAATAAAGAACACATTGAGTCTTACAGATGTTTAACAATAATTTAATGAATTTAAGAATATCATCATACTTGATTTCTGCAACATTTTACGAGTGAAGAAATTATATAAAGTTCTTACTTTTGTTTCAGGTACTTGGGGCATATAGTATGTAGAAAATGATCTTATATTAATTCATTTTCCATTAAGATGATACTGGGTTGGAATATTTCTGAATATATTCTTATGGTACAGTGCTGCCACTTTTTACCCACAGTTTAAAACCAAGGGGAAACGCTTGTAATAAGTAGGGGTAGCGATAAAATGATAGTCAATTTGCATACTTATCTTTTTCAGTTTTTCTTTTATTTTATTTTTTGTCTTTGACAGCTGGGGGGTGGCGGATAGTGGGAGGTGATATAGTGGAGTATAATGGGGCCCAATGGGAGGATGTTTGTCCCTGAAGAATTGCTGGTGGTATAGGCTAGTGTGGCAGTATCACAGAGGCTGGTGTACAGTGCTCCCAGCCTCCCACTACTGTATTTAGTGTTACTCTGTATTCTGATTTATTGAATAATGATTAATGAGTTAAATACTTCACCAGGTGTATATTGGTATTGTAGCTTATGCTGTTGAAAGGGTTAGCATTACAGTAACTAATCTGCCACAGCAATCAAAAAGAATTGCTGTACAAACTACTGTACCATGCAAGTTAATTTTACATCAATTGGTTGTATGACATTTGTGAAGTACTGCTGGCTCAAGCGTTTCAGTCATGCTATGTGGGGCCGCATTATAATAAACATTATTTTTTCACTGATTACAAGTTTCTCTCCTCTGTTTTATATATTAAAGCAAAGCAGGAATGTGTACAAGGTACAAAACAGAAACTCTGTGTGTAGGTATACACTGCTCAAAGAAATTAAGGGAACACTTAAATCACACATCGCGGATCTCGATGAACGAAATATTCAAGTTGAAAATCTTTATTGATTACATTGTGTAATTTGTCGAGAACAAAATGACGTAAGAACGGTGAATGGAAACCAAAATCATTAACCCATTGAGGGCTGGATTCAAAATTACACCGAAAATCAAAGTGAAAAATTGAGATCACAGGCTGATCCAACTTGTGTGAATTTCATCACGACAACTCATAATGTGGCTCAGTAGTGTGTATGGCCCCCACGTGCCTGTATGTACTCCCGACAATGTCTGGGCATGCTCCTGATGAGACGGCGGATGGTGTCCTGGGGGATCTCCTCCCAGACCTGGATCAGGGCATCAGTGAGCTCCTGGACAGTCTGTGGCGCTACTTGGCGGCGGCGGATGCACCGAGACATAACGTCCCGGATGTGCTCAATTGGATTCAGTTCTGGAGAACGTGAGGGCCAGTCAATGGCATCAATGCCTTCATCATCCAGGAACTGCCTACACACTCTGGCTACATGAGGCCGGGCATTGTCCTGCACCAGGAGGAACCCAGGGCTATATTAGCAAAATGCTAATAGTTAGCATCTTCAGCTCCGAACCCATTTGACTAGCTAGCTAATGTATAATCTGACTTTGAACTGTTATGCGACAATGTACATACTAGTCGTATTGTGCAGTTTTGAAACAGGTTTGTTGTGGGAATTGAAATTGTACTTCCTTCTGTGCTCTCCATTGGGTAAGTGCATTTTTGTAGAGGGAATTTCCACATTGCTAAACATGCTGATGTATTTTAAAATTTTACAATATGGGGCACAAAAACTGCACTTCCGTGGCTTCAAAACATTGTAATTAAAAAAAAAATTTAAATAAACATTTTGCACCCAATGTGGGGTTGTGTATGTCCAATTTCCACCCTAATTTGGAATGTCCAATTGTCTCCAAACTGCATTCGTGGAGCAAGCCCACTGCAACCCCATGACTTTATTAATGTTTTGGACTTACTTCCTTCCTATTGTGTATCAATGGATCTTGGGGGGTGGTTCAAACCCTGCAATTCAATAATTGGAAAAATGCTGTAGTTAGCTTTGATCGCCACCAACTCAGTAAATTCCACTATAGCGGTCACTGTTAACGATCAAGGGGGACGGCCAATAGATGCACAGCTACACTGGAGTAAAGGATAATGGTCTCCTAGACTATTTCCAGCATTGGAAAACTGTCGTTGGACTCCTTCTAGAATCAGTGGTGATTACATTACATTACAGTCATTTAGCAGACGCTTTTATCCAAAGCCACATACAATAAGTGCATACAGAAATGTCATCAAAATCACTACAGAACAGACAAGACAAAGCACATCCTTCCCATAATGTAGCAGCTATCCCTAGTAATGAACATTGAATGTAGTTCACAGTAAGCTGTGGGTAAATCAGCTATACTACACTTCGATTCTAAATACTATTGGGGAGATTGAGGGCTTAGACAAGTCCATGCAGAAGCAAACGGAGACCATTGTAGGTATGCGGGCTACAGTAGAGTATGTAAACTCTACTCTTCAAGGAAAAATTTAAAATTCCAGAAGGTGTTTGACAAGGCGGTATCAATGATAGACTCCCTGGGCATTGATTCTGTACAAATTCCTAACCAAAGACAGCCCCCGGAAAGATGCACTGGTGGGGCCAGCCAGCAGAAGCTGAAAGGAGCTTCAGCAAACTCAAGAGATTGAAAACCTGGCTCTGATCGACAATGTCACAAATGCGTCTAAACAATGTGGCAGTATGCCACACTATCTGCGTAATCATGCACATTAATGTCATGGTGAACAATGCTTAAAAAATGTCCCTACCAATGTTAAACCCAAACCTACACCCTTGGCTGACAGTATTACTTTGCTTTTCTGATAAGTGCCACGTAGTGAAAGGTGTGGAGAGTTTCAAGCGTTTATCTCTTTGAGGAATAACAGAAAAGGCAAAGAGCAGGCATTGAAAAGGCAGGAGTAACAAAAGTGAGTATTTTTTAAATGTTCAGGATGCTCTTGTTCTTGTGCAGTGTTGTGAAAATGAATGTACCCAGAGGTAGAACTTTTGGGCACTTGCCCATCAGACTAGTAAAGTTTTACTTGCCGGGATATAAAATAATACAAACATACGTCCTTAGCTGACCGTACCGCTTTCATTTTCTCATAAGTTCTGCTTACTGAAAGGTGTGGAGAGTTTCAGGCATTTATTTCTTTGAGGAATAACAAAAAAAATGCAAAGAGAAGGTATTGAAAAGGAGCACCAACTGCCAAAAGTGTGAATTTTTGAATGTGAATGAATGTTCAGAATGCTCTTGTTCTTGTGCAGTGTTGTGAAAATGCATGTACCCAGAGGGGGACACCACAATGTAGACTACTTACCCTTTAAAGCTCCCGGGCACTAGCCCATCAGGCTAGTAGAGAAAGTTTTACTAGCCCGGATGTAAAAGTATAAGGGGACTTGACTCATTGAATGGCATTGTTGTAATATAGTTCAATGTCTGTTCAATGTCCCAGCAAAACATAGATTGGAGACTGTTTATCTCAAAAACAAAACTGAAACACAAATGTACTGAAGTCTGAACTCAAGTGAACTCAAACACAGATACTTATTTTGTTACTAAAATTATAGTGTGGGAGCTGGTTTGAGGCTTACAAGGCCCAGTCTCACCAGCTGATACGCCTTTCTGGCCGTAGGGAGGCAGTGATCACTCCTTTTCAGACCGGACAAAAAAGAAAAGAACAAAGTTTAAAGTCCACAATTTATAGATTTGTAATTGAAAAATTCACATGTGGTTAAAGTGCATATTCTCAGCTTATATTAAAGGGTATCTTTCTACATTCTATTTTCTCCATGCAGATATTACAGCACTTATTATACAATATACATAGCCCCCTGTTTTTGGATTTGTATAAAAATACCCTTTAATAAAAGCTGAGAACCTGCACTTTAACCACATGTGAATTGTTTATTACAAATCTATAATTGTGGAGTACAGAGCAAAATCACAAAAAATATGTCTTTGTCTCAAGCATTATGGAGGGCGCTGTTGTGGCGTGGGAAGGGGTATGCCGGCACCCTTGTCCTCCCAGTATTTTACTCATGCCCGGCCACCAGGTCAGCGTGCACGTGCCGACTTAAGAGGGCGCCACCCACTTCCCTCCGCAGAACTGACACACCATCAATCAATGAAGAAGTGCAGTTTTTGCCACTTTTGGAAGAAGCTGAAGGAATAGCCACCATTTATTATAGGACATTAGACAGAGGTGTCACTCATCACAACACATAATCACATGTGTTTACCATGTCCTGCCTTGTTTTTCCTTTTTTCAGTGTTTCCCCTGAGGATGGTGCTGGTTGGTACGACTGGAGCAGGGAAGAGTGCATCAGGAAACACCATCCTGGGGACGGAAGAGTTTGTAGTGGATGAATCCGCTGATCCTGTTACCACATTTTCAAGAAGATCAATTGCAGAGATTGCCGGAAGACAAGTTTCTGTGATTGACACCCCAGGGCTTTTCAGCACATCTATGGATGAAGAGGAAGTGAAAAGTGAATTTGAGAGGTGCGTCAGACTGTCTGTCCCAGGACCCCATGTGTTTCTGCTGGTGATCAGGTTGGGCCGATTCACACAAGAAGAGAAATCTGCTGTGGAGTGGATCCAGAGGCATTTTGGGGAAGAATCCTCTAAGTACACAATGGTGCTGTTCACAGGTGCTGATAAGATAAATAGAAAATCAGTGGAGGATTTTCTGAAGCGTTCCAAAGAACATCAGGACCTCCTCAATTCCTGCGGTCGTAGATATCATGTCTTCAACAATGAAGATAAACAGAACCTCACTCAGGTTTCTGAGCTGATGCAGAAAATAGAGAAGATTGTGAATGATAATGGAGGACAACACTACACCAATGAGATGTACCAGGAGGCCAAGAGAAGGATCAGAGAGGAGGAGGAGAGGAAGAGGAGAGATGAAGAGGAGAAAAAGAGGCAGGAAGAGGAAAAGATTAGAGCAGCAGAGGAGAGAAAGTGGAAGGAGGCTGAGAGAAAGATCAGAGAGGAGGAGAGGAAGAGGAGAGATGAAGAGGAGAAAAACAGGCAGAAAGAGGAAAAGATTAGAGCAGCGGAGGAGAGGAAGAGGAGAGAAGAGGAGAAGAGGAAAGAAGAGGAAAAATGGATAATTGCTGCAACAGCCCTGGTTGTAGGAGGAATCATTGCGATAGGAGTATCAGCTGTTTCACATTCACTGTAAAATCACTGGTAAAAATGGTTTTTGACATCCTTTCAAACTTAAGGTTAATGTTTGGCAGTCTGTGCTGTTTCTGTGCTGAGAGTTTCTCAGCACAGCAGGAGCAGCAATAGTAATGAGAATAATTACCCTGTGATGCTAACCTCACTGACATGATGAAACCTCATTTCCAAGAAACAGGAAAAGGCGTGGCCTGAAAACTGTTGTGTCCAGGCTGGAGGCCGGAGCTTTTATGAGAAATTTATAAAATATCATCAGAGTAAGATGTGTTGGAGTTAAAATGAGTAGATTACTTGTATACTATTCTTATATTTTAGATGTGTATATATTTTTACTCATATATTTGATCTAATCAATAAATGCAATAATTTGGCTTGTGCATGGTACTGTTCTGCCAAAGCTTTCTCAGAAGTAATAAAACTAATATTATTAACCTTTTTGGGAATCAGAATAGTGCAACAAGTGATGCATAGCATGTGACTGCTATAAATATGAATGATATAATTGTCAGAGACACTCTGTGAGACTCTGTGGGATTTGGACATACAACTTTGTTGTGTGGACTGACTCCCCTTCTGCAGAATAAAGAACACATTTGATTATTTACAGTTTTTTTTTGTCACATATCCTTTTTACACCAATTGTTTTTACAGATGTTACATCTTACAGATGTTTAACAATAATTTTCTGAATTTAAGAATGTCATCATACTTGATTTATGTAACATTTTACGAGTGAAGAAATTATATAAAGTTCTTACTTTTGTTTCAGGTACTTGGGGCATATAGTATGTAGAAAATTATTTTATGTTCATTCATTTTCCATTAAGATGATACTGGGTTGGAGTATTTCTGAATAGATTCTTATGGTACAGTGCTGTCACCATTTACCCAGTTTAAAACCAAGGGGAAAATGTTGTAATAAGTAGGGGTAGCGATAAAATGATAATCAATTTGCATACTTATCTTTTTCAATTTTATTTTTATTTTTTGTCTTTGACAGCTGGGGGGTGGTGGATAGTGGGAGGTGATATAATGGAGTATAAAAACAATGCTTTACCAATGGGAGGATGTTTGTCCCTGAGGAATTGCTGGTGGTAGGCTAGTGTGGCAGTATCACGGGGGCTGGTGTACAGTGCTCCCACTACTGTATTTAGTGTTACTTTGTATTCTGATTTATTGAATGATTAATGAGTTAAATACTTCACCAGGTGTATATTGGTATTGTAGCTTATGCTGTTGAAAGGGTTAGCATTACAGTAACTAATCTGCCACAGCAATCAAAAAGCATTGCTGTACAAACTACTGTACCATGCAAGTTAATTTTACATCAATTGGTTGTATGACATTTGTGAAGTACTGCTGGCTCAAGTGTTTCTGTCATGCTATGTGGGGACGCATAATAATAAACATTATTTTTTCACTGATGAGAAATCAAACTGGAGAAGAGATTAATCAATCAAACGAGTCTTAAATCTCTGAAAGACAGAAAAATCCAAGAAACAGGAAGAGGTGTGGCCTGAAAACTGTGGTGCCCAGGCTGGAGGCTGGAGATTTTTTGAGAAATTAGTAAAATATCATCAGAGTAAGATGTGTTGGAGTTAAAATGAGTAGATTTATTATACATCATTTTTATATTTTAGATGTGTATATATTTTTATGCATATATCTAATCTATAAATGCAATAATTTTAACTATTTGTTTAGGTTGAGGAAGTCTGTGTGTGGTAGAGTTCTGCCAAAGCTTTCTTAGAAGTAATAAAACTAATCTTATTAACCTTTTTGGGAATCAGAAGAGTACAACAAGTGATGAATTGCATGTGCATGTAAACATAAGAGATATAAATATGAATGATGTCAGAGACTACCCCTCTGTCAGAGACTGAGATTTGGACATACATCATTGTTTTGTAGACTGACTGTCCTTCTGTAGAATAAAAAACACATTGATTATTTACAGTTCTGCCTCATGTCCTTTCACGCCACTTTTTGGAGTCTTACAGATGTTTAAAAATAAATTTGTGAATTTAAGAATGTCATCATACTTGATTTAGGCAACATTTAAGGCAGTAGTTCTCAAACTCGGTCCTGGGCCCCCCTGTGTATGCTGGTTTTCATTCCAACCACAATTTTTAACAAGCTGTTTATTTTTCTTAATTGCACTTTTCATGTTTTGATGGATTATTTACCCTCGTAAACCAAATTATGCCAGAAAATAGCTATGCATGCCATGTAGAATGAATGTCCCATGTTCACATTTTGCTTATTGTGCTATATTGCAAACAATTTCATTAAAAGCAAATGAAAGGCAGAGGTGAATCAATAAGCTCCTAACTGGTGAAAGTGTGGACACGTGGCCACGAAAACTAACCATTAGTAAGTAAAGTAAGTAAAATTTTATTTATATAGCACCCTTCCCAGCACGAGTGCACAGAGTGCTTTACAACAACAATAAAATCAGAACATCAATAAAAAAATTTTTTAAAGCATCCATAAAAGACAGGAAAAATCACAAGAAACAGACATTAAATACGGAAAAACAGTGGTTGGCTAGGGCCAAATGCCTGCCTGAACAAATGGGTCTTTAGCTGACTTTTGAAAGTACTCTCCGAGGGTGCAGCTCTCAGGTCCAGGGGGAGGGCATTCCAGAGCCTTGGGGCCGCCGCCCCGAAGGCTCGGTCCCCTTTGGTTTTTAGTCTGGTCCTGGGCACCACCAGGAGCCCCTGGTCGGGCGACCTCAGTGACCGGCTGGATGAGTATGGGTGGATGAGATCTGTGATGTAGATGGGGGCTTGACCGAGGAGGGCTCTGTAGGTGAACACCAGGACCTTGAAATGGATCCTGAGTTGCACTGGGAGCCAGTGCATAGAGGCAAGGATGGGAGTGATGTGGCATGATTTCTTAGACCTGGTGAGCAGCCTAGCAGCGGCGTTTTGGACCAACTGAAGTTGGTCCACAGATGATTTGTTGAGGCAAGTAAACAGGGAGTTACAGTAATCGAGTCTGGAAGAAATAAATGCATGTACAGACATTTCCAATTCAGCATGCGATACAATGGACCGGAGTTTTGCAATATTTCTGAGGTTTTCTGAGGTAATTGTCACCGGCATTGAAGAAAAAAACAACGAGAACACTGAAGAGGTCTTTAGAACCTTCATGGAAAAAAAATTGTGCATATCAGCTGAAGAAGCATCAGGCATTGTCCTTGATCGCACTCACAGAATTGGTAAAAAGAAAGCTGGCGTCACGCGTCCCATCATCGCCAAATTTAGATTCCATCAAGATAAGATCCATGTCAAGTCCAAAGGTTTTGAGCTGCGCAACACCAAAATTGGACTCAACCACCAGTTTCCCAAGGAGATCGTTGAAAGACGCAAGAAACTGTATCCAATCTTAAAAGATAATAAGTCGAAAGGTAAACAGGCATATATAGCGGTTGACAAACTCTACATTGACGGAGCGTTGTATCGCGATAAGGTTGTAACTCCTTGGCTGTATTAATTATGATATAGGCTAGGCCTACTTGATATGATAACGAGTGGTGCTATTGGATAGTGCCTACACATGATCATTGCATTGTTTTTGTTTGCTTATACCTTCATTTATCTTCCTAATAGTTTTTGTTGGTTTATCACTTTGGTTTTCTTTTTGTTCTTTTTCTATATAGCCTACTTTCGTTTAGCTTTTGTTCTGTAACTTTATGTTAGTTTGTGGTATGTTTTATGTTCCTTGTGCCCTATTCTTAGTCCTTTTTGGAAACGCTAAAGCTATCTTGAGAATGGCTATGGCTTTATGGACCCAGAGGTTAAGTGCTTTTTCTCTCTTAAATGAGAATGGAAAAACAAGTGACAGAGATTGGATAGATACAGAGATTTTGGAATGTATAATGATTATTTATCAAACCCATATACTTCCCTATGTATAATAACAGTATATCAATTGCAAGCTACAACTGCAATGGACTGGCTGATTCGGTTAAAAGGAGAGAAGTTTTGACTTGGCTTCAGGACAAAAAATCCTATGGCATCATATGTTTACAGGAGACACATTCTGTTTTAGAGGATGAAACTGTATGGAAGAATGAATGGGGAGGGCCGATCTATTTCAGTCATGGCTCTAAAAATAAAAAGGGGGTTCTAACTTTGATAGAAAGTCATATTCAACATACTATTCATTCAGTTCATAGTGACACCGAAGGAAGATGGGTTTTAATTGATATTTCAATTGATGAATTAAGATTTTTTAATTCATTCAGACATTTTAAATATATATGCTCCTAATAACGATGACGCAGCCTTTTTTGAAGAGATTAGCTCAATTTTAATTAATGATTTTTGTAATGTAAATTTTATAATTGTTGGGGACTTTAACACAGTATTAAATGTTGGTCTAGATAGACAAAGTGTTAGTCAATATAATTACCACCCCAAAGCATTTAAAGCTTTATCAGAATGCATGGCCTCACTTGATCTGGTTGACATTTGGAGACTTAGGAATCCTGAATTAAAGAGATATACTTGGCGTAGGAATAAACAGGCAAGTAGGATAGATTATTTTCTTATCTCATTTGCTTTAGTTGCTACTGTATCACAGGCTAAAATTTTGGATCGATTTAGATCAGATCATGCTCTCATTATGTTAGAATTGACTACCAGTGAATTTCCTAGAGGTAGAGGTTACTGGAAATTTAATCAACAGCTGTTTAAAGATCCTGAATTCATAGAGAATACAAAGACTTTTATCTCTACATATTTTCAAATCAATGAGGGGACAGCTGATCCCCACATGGTTTGGGATGCTTTTTTAAATGTGTTATTAGAGGGCATGTTTTAAACTGGTCATCGTGGACCAAAAAAAAACGCCTCCAAAAGGAGAGTAGGCTAACTGAACAGATAGAGAAGTTGAATCTAGAAATAGACATGACATCCAATCCTTCTATGACAATACTCCTTTTATTAAAAGATAAACAGATTGAGTTGGAAAGGCTACACGCTGAGAAAGTTAATGTTATTATTCAGAGATCAAAGGCTATTTGGATGGAGAAAGGGGAAAAATGTACCGCCTTTTTCCTTAGATTTAATAATAGGAATCATCATCGGAAAAATGTAGTTAAATTGTTATCAACAGATAATATATATATAACGTCCCCTGAACAGATTTTAGCAGAACAAGTTAGTTACTTCAGTGAAATTTTTTCTTTTAATCAGCAACCAACACCCCTTACAGAATTAGATTGTAGTAACTTCTTTCCAGTTAATACTGTAAAATTAAATGGAATACACAAATCTACTTGTGAAGGGTTAATATCTGAAGAAGAACTCCTCTTGGCCATAAATTCATTTCAGACGGGGAAATCTCCTGGACTAGACGGGATCCCCATTGCATTTTATAAGTCTTTCTTTGGGGAGATTAAGGGCCCGCTTCTTACCTGTTTTAATTATTCTTATGCAAAAGGTGAATTGTCTCCCACACAGAGGGAGGGTTTGATTTCCTTGTTATTGAAACAGGATGCTAACGGACTGGACAAGGATCCTCTAAATTTAAAGAATTGGAGACCTTTGACGTTATTATGCTGTGATACACGTATTCTCTCCAAATGTCTTGCTTTAAGAATGAAAAAGGTGATTGGTCTCGTTATAAAAATGGAACAATCTGGTTTTATTGCTGGTAGATATATTGGGGATAATATTCGACATGTGTTAGAAACGATTGATTATTATGAAAAGGAATTAAAGGAAGGCTTACTGTTTGTGGCTGACTTTGAGAAGGCCTTTGATAAAATAAAGTGGGATTATATCTACAGATGCCTTCAAAATTTTAATTTCGGTTCGTCTTTTATTCAATGGTTTGAAGTCCTATATAAAACCCCCCGAAGTAAAGTAATCAACAATGGACATTTATCTAAGAGCTTTGAACTGTTTCGTGGTGTTAGACAAGGTTGCCCTCTGTCACCATATCTGTTCATTATTGTTATAGAAACCTTAGCTAATCGAATTAGAAATAATACTAATATAATAGGACTAAACATCAATGGACTTGAAACAAGAATTTCCTTATATGCCGATGATACAACTTTTTTTATACAACCAAAACAGACAGTACTGGCAGCCCTTATTGAAGATCTGAATAACTTTTCTGTAATATCCGGCTTGAGACCAAACTACGATAAATGTATGATCTTAAGGATTGGTTCTCTAAAATATTCTAATATGAAGCTGCATTCTTCTGCTCCAGTAAAATGGAGCGATGGTCCTGTGAATATGCTTGGGATTACTATACCAGAAAAAATGGCTAATTTGGTTAAAGTTAACTTCTACAAAAAGTTCACGAGGATTGATAAGATACTCTTGCCGTGGCATGGTAAAGCACTGTCTCTTTATGGTAAAGTGACTCTAATTAATACCTTAGTTGTGTCTCAATTCATCTATTTATTTTTATCCCTACCATCGCCTGATCAGGGGTTTTATAAGCAATATGAGGCAAAAATATTCAAATTTTATGGAATGGTAAACCTGAAAGAGTAAAACGGAAATATATTTATAATGCTTATGATAGAGGTGGATTTAACCTAGTTAATATTGAAGCCCTGAATCAGTCATTGAAAGCATCATGGATTCAGAAATTATATAACAATAAATGCTGGACATACAGCAAAATTTTAGAAAGTCTTCAACCCATCTTTAAAACAAATCTGTTTCCTTTTATTCAGCTGAAAGTTACACATTTATTTTGGTTTACCAAGGAGTTCTTAAGAAATGTCTCAACTTTTACAAATGAATCAATAATGGCATGGTTACAGTTCCAATATCATCCTCCGGATAGGCAAAATGAGATCCTAAGCCAGATGTTATGGTTAAATTCAAATATATTGATAGGGGGAAAACCGGTTTTTTACTTGTCATTTATTGCAAACAGAATTGTATTTATTAATGATCTGATGGATGTAAATGGGTGCCTCTATGATTTCAAAACGTTTTGTGCTGTTTTTGGGAAATTGTGCACCTTGTTTCAATACAACCAACTGTTGACAGCAATTCCGGTAAAATGGAAAAAAAAGATGACAACGAAAGAGAAACTCCTTGTGTGTAGACCTCAGATTAGAGAGTATAAATGGTTAAATAAATGTAAAATAAATAAAGATGTGTATATCTGGTTCTTGCAGGGTAGGAATTTGAGTGCTGTTCCACATAAATTTCGTAATTTCTGGGAGGAACAATTTGATATTCCTATTCCCTGGAATATAGTTTTTTAATTTAATTTATAATACAGCAGTAGACTCCAAACTACGCATGTTCCAGATAAAGATTATTTACAAATTTCTACCGACAAAGAAAATGCTTAATATTTGGGGTATTGAGGACTCTAGATACTGTCGTTTTTGTGGGGAAGAGGAAGAAGATTTATTACATCTTTTCTGGTATTGTCCTACAGTAGCACAGTTCTGGATGTCAATAGAAAAATGGATGAGCCCCATATCAAAGAATTTTAGGACATCTCCTGAAACTGTCATGCTGGGTAATTTTAACACTGACTCCAATATGTTGCTAGATATAGTAATACTGCTGGCCAAGGATTTTATTTTTAAGTCACAAAATGTTAATGAGCTGATCTAACCATGTTCAAAAAATATGTGAAACATTATTATATCTTGGAAGGAATTATTGCTGGGGAATATGAGAGGGATGGCTTTGCCAATAAATGGAAAATATTATCTCGTTGTGAGGGTTGGGAATGATCAAGATTGCAATTCGGAGATAAGATAAGGCATGTTTTGTTTCTGTATTTTTTATTTTTTTATTTTTTTTTGTTTGTGTTGTTTTTCTTTCTTGTAATGTTTTTTTTTTTTTCTTCGTTTTTGCTAGTTTGTTTTGTTCGTTTGTTTGATTGTTTGTTCTAGTTTTATTTCGATCTTTTCCTGTTCTTTGTCAGTTCTGTATGAGGAGTATTGCTTTTGGGGGTGTGGGGTGACCCTGTGCTTTGTTGTCCTTTTCTGTTCTTTCGGGGTCTTATAGTGTTGGCTACAGTACAAAGAAAAAAGAGAGAGAGAGAGAAAAAAAATAATAATAATAATAATTAAAGAATTAAGCAGGGTCCCCCAATGTGGGGGGGTGGTGGTGGGCAATAAAAGAAAAAAAAAAAAAAAAAAAAAAAACATTCTTGAAATGAGCAAAAAACTAGTTCATTTCAGAGACATTAGTCTCTGCTCTGTGCACTTGCTAGCTGGATAGCATATGTAGTCGTAGCCTAGGCTAGCTCATTTTTCCTATTCCCTACTTTCAGCAATAAAAAAAACAATTCCCAAAAAAAAAAAATATATATATATATATATTTCTGAGGTGAAAGAAACAGGTACGGGTAAGGGATTTGACATGCTTGTCCAAATGCATAGACTGATCGAAAATAACCCCCAGGTTTCTTAGGAAAGGGTGTACGTTTCCCTTAAGGGGCCCCATGTGGGTGGCTACTCTAGCGGCAATGTTGTCAGCAACTACAATCAGCACAACCATTTGGTTGATAATGAACAATTCAAAGACACTGCAAATTGATAATGAGCCAAACCTGCATTGTGTTAATAAGTTTAAGGAAACAAAATGATGAGAGAACTTAACAACCTAATTAGGAGCATATTGATTCACCTCAGTCCTTCATTTGATCAGTTATAACATTTTGGTAACTATTTTTATGTAGTTGTTTGCAATATACCACAATATGCTAAATGTGGTGAACATTGGACATTTATTCTACATGGCATGCATAGCTATCAAGAGGGTGAATAATCCATCAAA
>CM056387.1:20008600-20217395 GCA_029718625.1 Synaphobranchus kaupii | reverse complement strand
TTGCATGGAGCGATTGCGTTCCAACTGGCTTTTTTTTTAAAGCATGAGAACAAACAATTTGATGGCTACCATAGAGACACACCTTGGACATTTAAACCCCAGCCTTTTAGCAATACCGCCATAAGGTGCGCCAAGATTGCCGTCATGAAATTACCAAAATTTCTCGCCGACACGCCCTCAGAGCGATACTGCCAAGCGATTACTCTTGCGTTCACCATTGCGTTTGGTTTATTAAAATAGAGCCCTACGTCTCAAAGCTGTAGTTATCACAGCAAGCCGACGTCAGTAGCACCTTCTAGGAATTCTACGCAATTATCTTGCTTTTGTTTCTAATATTTGGTATGTAGAAAATTATTTTACTTAATAATACATTTTCTGTTAAAATTGTATTTGGTTGGAGGTTACATAATGAATAAATAGTTATGGTACAGTGTTGCCACTTTTTACTACTAGTTTAAAACCAAGGAGAAAGTTGGCAATAAGCAGGGGCAGCGATACAATGAGGGTCAATTTGCACACCTTTCTAAATCTCTGACACCTGTGGGTGGTGGACAGTGGGGAGGTGATATAGTGGAGTATAATGTGACCCAATGGGAGGATGTTTGTCCCTGAAGAATTGCTGGTGGTATAGGCTGGTGTGGCAGTATAACGGGGGCGGTATAGAGGCAGTACTGTATTTAGTGGTAATCAATATTCAGATTTCTTTGTAAATCCCGCGCAGCTAGACCAATGAGGGAATAGCCCGGGAGCGAAGGTTAAAACGTGATATTTTCCGCTGTTGCTGTGGGAAAAGGTAAGAGTGTTGAAATGTTACTGTTATTACAACCGGATGAGACTGCTTCTTTAAATTTGCGGGATCAGCTAGTAATTGACCATGTGTCAGAGACAATAGTACCACTTTGCCTCCCGCTCTAGTCTGGTCTGCAGGCTGACCCCAGCCTACCCAAAAAGGCAGCCTGTGTATATTATATTAACGGTCAGCCACCAATCCTAAAGGCTCAGGGACCCGAGAAGATAATATTGGCAACGCCCGTTCTCAACATGTATAAAAGGCATTGCGGAGATGATCTAACTTAAGACAGAGTTCTACGGGTGCAATACTCCTGTGATACATTAAGCTTAACTAGTCAATCTCCCTAGATCAGCAGAGGGGGAAAACCAGACTGAGGAAATCAATCAACTCATTACCGTGTTAACAGAGATAGAATGTATTTTTCAGAGAAACCACACAAATCAAGTTTAAGAGTTTACCAGGTAGGTTCTTTACTTTAAAATAATCAAATCATAGTTACAAATTACAACACAACATATTAAAAATAGAATATAGAAAAATATTAATTCATACCTGGCAATTCACTACACACAATACACAAAGTGAGATGTGCGGGAGAGTCTGGCTACAGCTTCCCCCCGAGTTCTTTGCTTCCTTTGATTATATGCCCAAACTCTGTGTTTGATCTGGCTGTGGATGATCGTAAAACCATAAACTGGCTAAAAGGCTAATATTGCACCTTTCGTCCCCCCTCCACAGGGGGTTTGGAAGAAAGAGTTTCCTGTGGTTATAATTCCACAGCGGCAGTTCAATCCTGAGTTATGAAATATATATTTCCTACATGTTAACCATCTAGAAAATATAGACAATTGCACCACACACACCGAGACCATCAACACGATATCACACATGAATAGGTCTACGTTCGTGTTGTCATGAGAATCCCATCTCTGCATAGTTTTCAAATGTGATTAATATTAATGCCACAAACAGTCCCAGGATTCCTGTTGAGAACATTACATTATACCCTAGTATTCCCCTGTTCAGTCAGGTACATTAACTGTGTGTATTTACTCATGTAACACTGAACAATATATACTTATTCCTCTGGAAAAAGAGTGTACAATGTATGTTCCAGTGTCAGGACTATTTCCAATATATACTGTACAATGTAGCATAAATATTCATCACATTTTTAAGGTTTTTAAGCTTTAGGAAGGACCAACGCAGTCTGTACTGTTATACCATTCTGTGTGGACATTATTTGAATGAAAGGGATGTGGCCTGCCTCAGTGACGTCAGGCGGGGGCAGTCTTGCATTGTCCGTGCGCGGGAGTTTCAAACAGATCAGAGTCTCTCCCAGGATCATAAAATCCTAGGACATTCTCGGACACCGTAAACCTGAGGCCAGATGGTCCCAGCAAACATCCCGGCATCAGACGCGTGACTTTACAGCTCTCAAAGATTACAAAGATTGTCACTTCCCGGTATTGTGTTTCTCTTTAGGTGCTCTGGGTGTTAAATCCTGTCTTACATCTTCAACAATGTTTAATGAGTCAAAAACTTTATCAGGTGGCATACCTGTACATATCGGCACTGTTTTTTGTGCATTGTTGAAAGGGTTTGCATTACAGTAACTAATCTGCACACCCAGCTCTGGAGCATTGCAGTACAAAGTGCGAGTTACACAGTGGTCATCAATTTTGACATCAGTCGTTTGTATGAAATTTGTGAAGTACTGCTGGCTCAAGCTATGAGGGGCCGCATAATAATGAACATTCTTTTTTCGCTCATTCTATTTCTTTATGATTTTTTCTCTGTTTTATATATTAAAGAAAAAGCAGGAAGGTGTTGGAACAAAACTGAATATCTGTGTGTAGGTATATTTATTTGAGAAGAGAAGGAGAGAGAAAACCTGTCAGAGACTAACAGTGATAAGGTGAGCCCTCTGGACTGGCGGACTATGTACTTGCAGACTTTAAAGGAGAATGATCACTGAAAAAATTATCTTTTATTTGTAGAAGAGTAGCTGTCCTCCTGAGTAATATGATCTCTCAGCCAACTGTCTCCCTCTAGTGAGTGCAGAGATGCAGTCTATCCCTCAAACTACTGTGCATGCCCCAGTTTCCTGCTTTACTATGGACTACAAGGAGGCGGGCACTTGCAGTCTATGGGCGGGCCACAGACAATGGCAGTCACAGGTCTCCACTTCTATACAAACGGAGGGGCTGGGTGTTACTAATTGGTATGGAAGCTGTCCCTTTTACTCGATAGCAAGTTCAGTTTTCCACTGAAAAGAGAATTTGACTTTTCTGTAGGGTGACAAATTGTGAGGGTTTAATGTGGGCGAGGGCTAGAGGGTGAGAATACAATGGCTGACTGCAATTGGGAATGCTAAGTATCCTCTATAGATCTGAGACACAGCTAAAGATTGAATGAGTATGAGGTAGGCACTTTCACACAGATGATTTTGAGGATAAAATTTGGGCGAGGACTACTGATCATACCGAGCGACTGTCTATTCGCTCCATCATCGCCACCTTCGCCTAGTATGGGATGTATCAACAAATTCAACTTACACGCCCATAGTTTTTCAAAAATGAGGAAGCATACAGGTATGCGTCATTACGATATCTCTACCAAATTAGCATCTTTCACTGCAGATATTTCTGTTCAGAGACTGTTTTGTCCAGCCACAAGGAGAGATTTAATCAGTTATGCCTCGATCTTTTAAATGAGGTTGTTGTTTTTCTTTGGAATTCCCCTTTAACCTGTCTGCGCAGTTTAGGCTTTATAATTCTACATGTAAGCATCACAGACGCTTAAATGAAGCAAGACACGTGTACCATTTACAATACTAACTTAGATTTCTTCATTTTCATTATTTAGGTAAAAATAAACTAACAAATGCAAAAGAAAAATATTTTTAAAAAAACAAAGTGCAAATGCAAAAACAAAAGTTGTTCTTTTGTTTGCAATGAAATACTGAAAAACCATACATTTCCTAGATCATACAGTTTACACTGCTTGACCACAAGTTACAAAATTTGAGGGTGATATATGGAACACATGGTTGGATAAATGGCTGTAAGTCCTCAGGGGTCTGAGGTATACAAGCCTCAAATCATCACTCTGCTGCCAGATATGCAGTAGATATGGATGGACCACTTTAAGGGTTTCTTCCTTATTTTTTCCATAGAGTTCAATAGGAAAATGACTCAAAATGAGAATTTGAATCAGGTCGTCATCGCTTTGTTTGCTGTAGGGATGGGGGACTTAGTTTCCTAGAGATTAAACCCTTATTAGTGTCACTGGGAGAAAAAAAAGCATAAACTTTTATTCCTATAATATGTGAATCAACAGTGTTCTTTTGTTCTGGCCCTAATTTCACACACAAATAATTTCAGTATATGAGTTTAATTACTCCCCACAACACATGCACACATGCATCTCACAGTGACTAAGAAAAATGGTACATTCCAGATATTATCAACCTGTTCTGAACACTCACAATTTGACAGCATTATATAATCAGCAGTTGTTTTTATATAACAGTCTTTGCTTGTTATTATAACAGACAATTAGAATGAAAAACTACATTTTTATGACCCATGCAGGCTATATGATCATTTTATAATGCTGGAACCATCAAAAATAATTAGGTAAGGCCTGAGTCAATGGTTTAGTTGAAATTCTTTAACTGGTAAAAAATTTACAGATTTTAAAGGCTTGGATTTCCACAAATATCCTTTTTTCACATGACAGTATTTATGGTTACTAACATGTTTCATTGAAAATTCACAGGGGTCTGCAGGTGCGTTTTCAAATCTTACCTGCAAAGGTTTTTCTAATACTGTACACATTCGACCCAAGGATTGTTTTACACTTGTTTGGTGTAACTTGTATTGGAGAGAGGACCGAGTTTGAGAACCACTGATTTAAGGAATCAAGCAATTATCCATAGATAGGGGAATACCTCTCCCACTTTACTTTTAGTGATTGCGTGGGCAGCACCATTTTGCACGTAAGTATTCAACTTTTCTACCTCTTTGGCGTGGTAGACTTTCTGCGGTGTAAAACTGTCAATGCATGCGTTTCCGGAAGTGCGACATAAATGCACCACTTGTTTAAACTTGTGAGATTATAATAATCTTTAAAAAACCTTCTAATTTTCTGTTTCTCACATTATTGATTCACATCGATGGCTCAGTGGTAACGGATGTGGAGTTGAGCCATGCTTCTTCCTCTTGCATTACTGTTCTCTCCCTTTCGCACTGGGTGCAAGTATTCAAAACAATGACAAGCAGGTCACGAACCCCATCCAGGTTGGAAGGCCATTCTCAGAACTTCCAGGTCACAGATCATTCTCTGATCATTTGTTGACAGATTGCACTGTGGAGTGTTTAAGCGCGTTTGGTAGTGGATGCTACTAGTTACCTTAGAGTTGCACTAAAGGGATAGTTCGGAATTTTGGACATAAGGGGCTATATTTTAATAAACCAAACGCAATGGTGAACGCAAGAGTAATCGCTTGGCGGTATCGCTCTGAGGGCGTGTCGGCGAGAAATTTGGTAATTTCATGACGGCAATCTTGGCGCACCTTATGGCGGTATTGCTAAAAGGCTGGGTTTAAACGTCCAAGGTGTGTCTCTATGGTAGCCAATCAAATTGTTGTTCTCATGCTTTAAAAAAAAAAGCCAGTTGGAACGCAATCGCTCCATGCAATTTCATAATGAGCAACCCAAACGCACTGGACCGTCAACGACAACAGCGATTTTCCGCACAGGAATCAGACATACTTGCAACAGAAGTACAGGCTAGGACTGTAGTAATTTATGGATCACAATCCACACCACCTCGTCTCCCAGAAGTTCGGAAGGCACGGGAGGAGGTGGCGAATGCATTAATTAGCCTACATGAGGTGATGTAGGCATAATTATGATTCAAATGGTAGGCTTATGATTCAACTGTGTCAATGTGTAATTTATATATTATAGGCTATTGGCCTACATGATCGCAAGTTTCTTGTAAGCTGTCCTGTTTTATTCTAGTAGTTTAAATTAAAATTAATTAATTAATAATAATTATAGGCTATTTGTTAATTAAATGGAAGTGTAATGTTGGCATCACCTATAGACACTACATAGAACTACACGACTACTAAGTTACCAAATTGCCAGAGTCTATTGCATTTCCGCTAAGAGGTGGTTCCAGCTGATCATAACGCAATGGGTTTTCGTTGGTTCAAATTGTCACTGAGCCGAAAGTATTTTAGAACACGCCCCAGACAGCGCCACCCATCCCACTGCAGCGCAACCAAAAGGATGTTATGTTGAGAATTTGTTGATCCTAGCGGTATTGCTGAGAAACGCCATAGCGCCAGTTTTAAGACGTTGATGCTGTCAACAAGCTTGCGTTTGACAATACCGTCCCCTTGCGCTGGTTTGAAAATAGAGCCCGTAGGCTGCATTCGAATAGTCAAAAAAATAGCTCCTTTTTCCTTTCCTTGCAACCTCATTTAAAACATCGAGGCATAACTGATTAAGTCTCTCCTTGTGGCTGGACAAAACAGTCTCTGAACAGACATATCTGCAGTGAAAGATGCAACTTTGGTAGAGATATACATCATAATAACGTACACCTCTACGCTTCCTCATTTTTGAGAAACTACAATGGGCCGGTAAGTTGAATTTGTTGATACCTCCCATACTAGGCGAAGGTGGCGATGGTGGAGCTAATCGACAGTCGCTCGGTATGATCAGTAGTCTCGCCCAAATGTTCTCTTCAAAATCATCTGGGGCGAAAGTGGTCATACATACTCATACATTCTTTAGCTGAGTTAATATTAAGGAATAAGAATAATCTTTGTGAATTTATTCTTGTTGTGTTAATTACAGTGTATAGCATTTCCAAAGGTCATGTTATGGTCAGAACATAATGGTAATCTACGTATGTCACAGGAGCTGTGGGCAGGGCTGTGGTACTAGGGACCTTGCTACAGTGGCCTTGGTTAAAGGGGGTCCAGAGGTTGCTATAAAGGTTTTGAATGATGTTGCTAATAACACAAACACAAAAGTTAATCGGCAAAGCTGCAACAGAAATCCTGGGAAAAGTGATATTTAGCCTGTGATGGTAACCTCACTGAAATGATTGGATGAAAATTATAGTAAAAGAGAATTTTCTAGGGCTGAGCCGAATGCCATTTTTTACACTTCGAAGCTTCGTTGGCAATTTTCCCCGATGCTCCGAAGCTTCGTTTTAATAATAATCTATTAAAATTATTATTATTTTTTGAGTCTTTGAAAACAATGTTATAATATGTCCAGTAGAGGGCGCGCTCACATCTATTTCAGTAATATGCGCATGAAGAAAGGCCGTTTTTTTTTATTGAAATAACAAGTATTAAATTGAAATGGAACAGAAGTTCAGGACATGAAAAATAAGCCTAAATAAATTTAAAAGATAAATATAAGCCGCAGTCTTCACAGTTATGTGCAGGCCTATAAACTCTCAGACTTCACGTAGCCTACATACTGCGTATGGTATGGGAAAAAAAGTCTAAAGCCGAGTGTAGGCTATATAAAGCCGAGTGTAGGCTATATTGTTTTCTTTCATGACAATAGGTTGTCATGCTATGCTAGCCTAGGCTATATCATGAAATGTAGCCTAGTCAGATCGGCTAGCTAATGCTAATGTTTCTAGGCTATTACTCTTTGGCCAGGCAGTGTATTATGTAGAAAATAATTTTTTGTTTATTAATTTTTCATTAAAATGTTCAAAAAAGTATTCCACATAATGAATAAATACTTATGGTAGAGTGTTGCCACATTTTACTACCAGTTTAAAACCAAGGGGTAAAATAAGCAGGGGTAGCGATAAAATGAGGGTTTTTTTTTTCATACATATCTTTTTCAATTTTTTAAATTGAATTTTTTGTCTCTCATAGGTGGTGGACAGTGGGAGATGATAGTAGGGGAGGATGTTTCCCTGAGGAATTGCTGGTGGTATAGGCTGGTGTGGCAGTATAACCTGGGACGGTATAGAGAGGCAGTACTGTATTTAGTGGTAATCAGTATTCAGATTTATTGAATGATGTTTAATGAGTTAAAAACTTTACCAGGTGGCATACCTGTAAATATCGGTACTGTTGCTTGTGCATTGTTGAAAGGGTTTGCATTGCAGTGACTAATCCGCCACACAATTCAAAAAAGCATACCATGAAAAGGTAATGATTACCTGTCTTGGCAATGGCTTATGAAACCTAATGATTTAATTATATAACGAACATGACCATTATGTTCTGACCACAACATGCCCGTATGCAAAGCTACAGTATACACTGTAATTAACACAACTAATTTTAAAATCTTATTGTGGCTATTTTAAAATCTTATTGGGGTTCTTAACAGTGAATGTTCCTTTGCTATAGCCGGTAAACTTTATATTTGTGAGTTATGAAAATTCATTCTGGTTTTTATTCAGGTGTTTATAATGCAGCGTATAGCCTACTGTTGCGGGATTTGGGGTATTTACATGACATTTCTGCATTTCACAGCTCTGAAAGGATCGTCTGAAACAGATTAAATTGCGCATACAATCTTTTTATACAGCTCGATATCTTTACTGAAGCAATTCAAGAAAAGTAGGGGGAGAACCGGCACAACTGTACCGCCTCACAATTGTAGAAAACGCATTTTCACACAGTAAAAACATAACAGACGAACGCACGAATACGGAAATGCGTTCATAAATGGGCCATTCTACAGACGTCATGCTGTTCCTCTCGGATAGAAGTAAGAAATTGACCAATACAATCTTTCAGTGCTAAAAATTCATTCGTTTTGGTTGTGACAGGCCTGTTTTGATTAGTTAACACTTGTCTCGCAATTCTTCTTAATCGTATCTTCAAAACTTCTCAAACATTTGAAGGTTCACAGGAGTGAGTAAATAACTGTCTTATTCTCCATTACTGCGATTTTTACATTGGGGAAAATCAATCAACACAGTAATGTGGGGCTCCTTGTAGTTGTATAGAAAGATAAAGTACCTTTATATGCATTGTGTGATAATAAGTATTTTATACGTGTTAAGATTATATTGAAATGAAATAGGCTTTTTTCCCCTTTATATGTATGCCAGACCTGTTATTTCTGTTCCATTTGTTTGTAGTCCTACTCACTTACCCTATTCTGTCTCTGACCCTTATCTACCCATTTTATCTCTTTTTCTAGTGAGGTGCAATGGCCAGAGTCCAGGTCTGGAGAGATATTTCGTTCTCCTGAGCTGAGGTTGGTGCTGATTGGTAAGACCGGAGCGGGGAAGAGCGCATCAGGAAACACCATCCTGGGGAGAAAAGCCTTTAAATCGGAGTTCTCCCCGGGCTCAGTGACCAAGAGCAGTGAGAGGAGCGTCAGTGAAAACGAGGGGAGGCGCGTTGCTGTGATTGACACCCCGGGGATCTTTGACACTGGCATGCCAGAGGAACAAGTTAAAGCCGAAATCGAGAGGTGCGTCGCCCTGTCTGTCCCGGGGCCCCACGCGTTTCTCCTGGTGATCCGGCTGGGCCGGTTCACGCAGGAGGAGAGGAACGCCGTGCGCTGGATCCAGGAGAGGTTTGGAGAAGAAGCCTTGCGGTACACGATGGTGCTGTTCACAGGGGGCGACCAGCTGGATAAACCGGTGCAGGAGTTTCTGGGCGACAGCCGCGAACTTCAGGAAGTCGTCGGCAGCTGCGGCGCCGGATATCACGTCTTCAACAGCAGAGACGGAGGCGACGGCGGCGCTCAGGTTTCCGAGCTGATGCGGAAGACGGTCGAAATGGTGGAGAGGAACGGAGGCCGACACTACACTAACGAGATGTACCGGGAGGCCGAGAGAAGGATCAGAGAGGAGGAGGAGGAGGAGGAGAGGAAGAGGGAAGTGATTCCTAAGGAAAGTAAATTTGTAAGGGAAGTTAGACGAGTGGTGGATGACGCTCGTGGCATTTTGGATGTTTTCAAATGAGAGACATCCAAGTACAGCTTATATGAATGGCCCTGGAATGATTAGGTGAAATCTTAATTCTGTTACATTTTTGCTAAATAAGACAAACTATTTGCCAGTGGAGTGAAATAGTTATAGAATAATTATTATTATTATTTTCCCGAAAGGGAACTTCAGTTGTAGCCACCAGCAACAACAAAAAAGACATAGACAGTGGGGCAGACCCACAATGCACAAACAAACATATAAAATGCCAATATATATACAGGCAAACGTCATGATTAAAATAGCCCCCGCTGTCCCGAGATGTCCAATGTCATCAACCAGTCCAACACACAGACTCTGCCTCGGCGGAGTTTTAAGTAACTTAAAACAAGCTAATATTTTCCACTTTTGAGGAAAAAATAAGATTTTAAGTCTCATTACAAGACTAAAACACTTGTTAAGACAGACATTTTTTGCAGTGTATACAGCCGGATATGCACTGAAGCCATTCAGGTTAAGAACCTTGCTCAACAGCAGAGAACTTGCAACCTTTTCAGTTACAAGCCCAATTCCCTAACCATTATACTACACTGCCACCCCATAATCACAACTAATCAAAGACTGTTCCTTCTGAACTGCCCCTGATCTCATTGACTCTAGATCTTTCACTGATGGCCATCTTTGTTCTGCAACATAATGCTGCCTATATGAAAATGGTCTAAAAATCCTATAAAAATCATATATGCCATATAATGTTCATGCTGTTTTTTTCTGCAACATAATGCTGGTGTGGCAGAACTTTTGGACACTCTTCGAAATCAAACTCGCAGCAACAAGGAAGAAATAACAGTGACAGTGTTGGTCATACATTTGGACATACATCTTTGTTGTGTGGACTGACTGTCCTTCTGCAGAATAAAATTCCACCACTTTTTGGAGTCTTACAGATGTTTAAAAATAATTTTATGAATTTAAGAATGTCATCATACTTGATTTATGCAA
This sequence comes from Synaphobranchus kaupii, assembly GCA_029718625.1. Classification (NCBI taxonomy): domain Eukaryota; kingdom Metazoa; phylum Chordata; class Actinopteri; order Anguilliformes; family Synaphobranchidae; genus Synaphobranchus; species Synaphobranchus kaupii. The sequence continues at coordinate 20,206,654 of CM056387.1, read as the reverse complement.
CATTTTACGAATAAAGCAATTATGAAAAGTTCTGACTTAGTTCAAGTGTTAGGATCCTGTACTCTGTCTGCAATTATTTTTCCTGATTTCTTTTCCTATTTTCCCACATTACCCTCGTGATTGTCAGTCCACGTTCCATGTTTCCTGAGATTCCACTCCCTGTCTTTGTCATTGCACTATTCGGGTGATTTTGGGAACATTCTGGTTTCCTCTGTATTTCGTATAGTTTTCTTCCTTCTGGCTTTATTAATATTTGTATATAATACTAATGTACTAATCATACTAACTGTTAGATTAGATTTAATACTAACCTGCTAACAAACTAACGTGTATATAATACTAACCAGCTAACCTACTAACATTAGGGTTTTAGAGTTTGCTACGAACATTACTAATTACTAATTCATCTTGAGTTTCTGCCTGCTGCTGTCATTTCCCTCCTCGTTATCCTATCCCTGTATCTATCTGATTTCGCATTCTCTGCACGTGTGTCCACTTTCGCGTACCTCCACCCCGAGCTGTGCACTTGTCTACCTGCTAATCCCAGGCCGTGTGTTATCTATGTGTTTGCGTGCATTCCAGTCCGTGTCTTCTGTTCCCCCTTGTTATTGTATTATTGTTTCCTATTGTGTTCACCTGTGTCTAGCTCCTTACTCCTCCCACCCACACTTGATTCCTTTTTGTGTCATTACTTCCCTGTGTATTTAAAACCTGTTATTTCAGTCTGTCTTCATGTGTTCCTCACCGTTGGTTTGTTTCTTAATAATTTTCTGAGCACCTTCAGAGTTTGTTAGTTTCCCCGAGTGTCTGTTTCTGAGTTTTTGTTATCCCTCGTTCTTCCCCTGTTGTTTTTTTATTTTTCGTTGTCTATTCTTTGTTTTGTTTTGTTTTTGCTCCTCTTTACGCCTCCCCGGTTTTGACCCCTGCCTGTGTTCTCGTGACCCTGATTCTGGATTGTGTTTTTGTGCCTTTGCTGTGTCTTCCCGGTTCTGACCCCTGCCTGTGTTCTCGTGACCCTGATTCTGGATTGTGTTTTTGTGCCTTTGCTGTGTCTTCCCGGTTCTGACCCCTGCCTGTGTTCTCGCGACCCTGATTTTGGATTCTGTTTTTGTGCCTTTGCTGTGTCTTCCCGGTTCTGACCCCTGCCTGTTCGGTGACTCCCCTTTGGACTCTGCTTTTGTACCGTTGCCCTGTCTCCCCGGTTTTTTGACCCGGCCTGTTGTACCCCAGATTGCTGCCTTGCCCCATCATTAAACTTTGGTTTTTGTACTCCTGCCTGCGCTTGGGTCCTTCCCCCACCAGCCCGTAACATCAAGTACTTGGGGCATATATTATGCAGAAAAAAAATATTTGTATATAAATATGTTATATTAGCTCTCCCAGTATGCTAATAGTCAGCAAGTTCAGCTCCCAACCCTAACTTGCGAATGTTAGCCGTCAAATGTAAAACCTGTCAAACATGGCTAATGGCTTGTCAGTTGCATCTGTTCCAAACTTTTTTCCCCACAACAGGTCTTCCCACAACAGTACATAAACCTCACCCTGATGAGCCTTTGTTTCGATGCTTATAATCTGACATGCATTTGAACTTATTTGCTATGTTAGCTAATGCAAAATGCTAATAGTTAGCATCTTCAGCTCCAAACCCATTTGACTAGCTAGCTAATGTATAATCTGACTTTGAACTGTCATGTGACAATGTACATACTTGCCATATTGTGCAGCTTTGTAACAGTTTTGTTGTGGGAATTGAAATTGTACTTCTTTCTGTGCTCTCTTGGGTAAGTGCATTTTTGTAGAGGGAATTTCCACATTGCTTAACATGCTGATGTATTTTTAATTTTACAATATGGGGCACAAAAAACTGCACTTCTGTGGCTTCAAAACGTAATTAAAAATTTTTTTTAAATAAACATTTTTCACCCAATGTCCAATTTCCACCATAATTTGGGATGTCCGTTTGTCCCCACACTGCATTCATGGAGCAACCCCATGACTTTATGAATGTTTTGGGCTTACTTCCTTCCCATTGTGTATCAATGGATCTTGGGGGGTGGTTCAAACCCTGCAATTCAATAATTGGAAAAATGCTGTAGTTAGCTTTGATCGCCACCGACTCAGTAAATTCCACTATAGCGGTCACTGTTAACGATCAAGGGGGACGGCCAATAGATGCACAGCTACACTGGAGTAAAGGATAATGGTCTCCTAGACTATTTCCAGCATTGGAAAACTGTCGTTGGACTCCTTCTAGAATCAGTGGTCATTACATTACAGTCATTTAGCAGACGCTTTTATCCAAAGCCACATACAATAAGTGCATACAGAAACGTCATCAAAATCACTACAGAACAGACAAGACAAAGCACATCCTTCCCATAATGTAGCAGCTATCCCTAGTAATGAACGTTGAATGTAGTTCACAGTAAGCTGTGGGTAAATCAGCTATACTACACTTCGAATTTAAATACTATTGCGGAGATTGAGGGCTTAGACAAGTCCATGCAGAAGCAAACGGAGACCATTGTAGGTATGCGGGCTATAGCAGAGTATGTAAACTCAACTCTTCAAGGAAAAATTAAAAATTCCAGAAGGTGTTTGACAAGGCAGTATCAATGATAGACTCCCTGGGCATTGTTTCTGTACAAATTCCTAACCAAAGACAGCCCCCGGAAAGATGCACTGGTGGGGCCAGCCAGCAGAAGCTGAAAGGAGCTTCAGCAAACTCAAGAGATTGAAAACCTGGCTCTGATCGACAATGTCACAAATGCGTCTAAACAATGTGGCAGTATGCCACACTATCTGCGTAATCATGCACATTAATGTCATGGTGAACAATGCTTAAAAAATGTCCCTACCAATGTTAAACCCAAACCTACACCCTTGGCTGACAGTATTACTTTGCTTTTCTGATAAGTGCCACGTAGTGAAAGGTGTGGAGAGTTTCAAGCGTTTATCTCTTTGAGGAATAACAGAAAAGGCAAAGAGCAGGCATTGAAAAGGCAGGAGTAACAAAAGTGAGTATTTTTTAAATGTTCAGGATGCTCTTGTTCTTGTGCAGTGTTGTGAAAATGAATGTACCCAGAGGTAGAACTTTTGGGCACTTGCCCATCAGACTAGTAAAGTTTTACTTGCCGGGATATAAAATAATACAAACATACGTCCTTAGCTGACCGTACCGCTTTCATTTTCTCATAAGTTCTGCTTACTGAAAGGTGTGGAGAGTTTCAGGCATTTATTTCTTTGAGGAATAACAAAAAAAATGCAAAGAGAAGGTATTGAAAAGGAGCACCAACTGCCAAAAGTGTGAATTTTTGAATGTGAATGAATGTTCAGAATGCTCTTGTTCTTGTGCAGTGTTGTGAAAATGCATGTACCCAGAGGGGGACACCACAATGTAGGCTACTTACCCTTTAAAGCTCCCGGGCACTAGCCCATCAGGCTAGTAGAGAAAGTTTTACTAGCCCGGATGTAAAAGTATAAGGGGACTTGACTCATTGAATGGCATTGTTGTAATATAGTTCAATGTCTGTTCAATGTCCCAGCAAAACATAGATTGGAGACTGTTTATCTCAAAAACAAAACTGAAACACAAATGTACTGAAGTCTGAACTCAAGTGAACTCAAACACAGATACTTATTTTGTTACTAAAATTATAGTGTGGGAGCTGGTTTGAGGCTTACAAGGCCCAGTCTCACCAGCTGATACGCCTTTCTGGCCGTAGGGAGGCAGTGATCACTCCTTTTCAGACCGGACAAAAAAGAAAAGAACAAAGTTTAAAGTCCACAATTTATAGATTTGTAATTGAAAAATTCACATGTGGTTAAAGTGCATATTCTCAGCTTATATTAAAGGGTATCTTTCTACATTCTATTTTCTCCATGCAGATATTACAGCACTTATTATACAATATACATAGCCCCCTGTTTTTGGATTTGTATAAAAATACCCTTTAATAAAAGCTGAGAACCTGCACTTTAACCACATGTGAATTGTTTATTACAAATCTATAATTGTGGAGTACAGAGCAAAATCACAAAAAATATGTCTTTGTCTCAAGCATTATGGAGGGCGCTGTTGTGGCGTGGGAAGGGGTACGCCGGCACCCTTGTCCTCCCAGTATTTTACTCATGCCCAGCCACCAGGTCAGCGTGCACGTGCCGACTTAAGAGGGCGCCGCCCACTTCCCTCCGCAGAACTGACACACCATCAATCAATGAAGAAGTGCAGTTTTTGCCACTTTTGGAAGAAGCTGAAGGAATAGCCACCATTTATTATAGGACATTAGACAGAGGTGTCACTCATCACAACACATAATCACATGTGTTTACCATGTCCTGCCTTGTTTTTCCTTTTTTCAGTGTTTCCCCTGAGGATGGTGCTGGTTGGTACGACTGGAGCAGGGAAGAGTGCATCAGGAAACACCATCCTGGGGACGGAACAGTTTGTAGTGGATGAATCCGTTGATCCTGTTACCACATTTTCAAGAAGATCAATTGCAGAGATTGCCGGAAGACAGGTTTCTGTGATTGACACCCCAGGGCTTTTCAACACATCTATGGATGAAGAGGAAGTGAAAAGTGAATTTGAGAGGTGCGTCAGTCTGTCTGTCCCAGGACCCCATGTGTTTCTGCTGGTGGTCAGGTTGGGCCGATTCACGCAAGAAGAGAAATCTGCTGTGGAGTGGATCCAGAGGCATTTTGGGGATGAAGCCTCCCAGTACACAATGGTGCTGTTCACAGGTGCTGATCAGATAAAGAGAAAATCAGTGGCTGAGTTTCTGAACCGTTCCAAAGAACATCAGGACCTCCTCAATTGCCGTGGTCGTAGATATCATGTCTTCAACAATGAAGATAAACAGAACCTCACTCAGGTTTCTGAGCTGATGCAGAAAATAGAGAAGATGGTGAATGATAATGGAGGACAACACTACACCAATGAGATGTACCAGGAGGCCAAGAGAAGGATCAGAGAGGAGGAGGAGAGGAAGAGGAGAGATGAAGAGGAGAAGAAGAAGAAAGAAGAGGAAAAATGGTTAATAATTGCTGCAACAGCCCTGGTTGTAGGAGGAATCATTGGGATAGGAGTATCAGCTGTTTCACATTCACTGTAAAATCACTGGTAAAAATGTTTTTTGACATCCTTTCAAGCTTAAGGTTAATGTTTGGCAGTCTGTGCTGTTTCTGTGCTGAGAGTTTCTACAGCAGGAGCAGCAATAGTAATGAGAATAATTAGCCTGTGATGCTAACCTCACTGACATGATGGGATGGGATTTGATTCCACTTCTTTGATAAATTTTTATTCTGGATTACCAAACCCTCACATAATATATTTGCGTACATTATACTGTATACTGTATATACTTCTCAAAAAATCTCAGCGATCATTTAAGTTTGAACAGTCATGTGAAATCAAACCGGAGAAGAGATTAATCAATCAAACAAGTCTTAAATCTCTGAAAAACAGGAAAATCCAAGAAACAGGAAGAGGTGTGGCCTGAAAACTGTGGTGCCCAGGCTGGAGGCCGGAGCTTTTATGAGAAATTTATAAAATATCATCAGAGTAAGATGTGTTGGAGTTAAAATGAGTAGATTACTTGTATACTATTCTTATATTTTAGATGTGTATATATTTTTACTCATATATTTGATCTAATCAATAAATGCAATAATTTGGCTTGTGCATGGTACTGTTCTGCCAAAGCTTTCTCAGAAGTAATAAAACTAATCTTATTAACCTTTTTGGGAATCAGAAGAGTGCAACAAGTGATGCATAGCATGTGACTGCTATAAATATGAATGATATAATTGTCAGAGACACTCTGTGGGACTCTGTGAGATTTGGACATACAACTTTGTTGTGTGGACTGACTCCCCTTCTGCAGAATAAAGAACACATTTGATTATTTACAGTTTTTTTTTGCCACATATCCTTTTTACACCAATTGTTTTTACAGATGTTACGTCTTACAGATGTTTAACAATAATTTTCTGAATTTAAGAATGTCATCATACTTGATTTATGCAACATTTTACGAGTGAAGAAATTATATAAAGTTCTTACTTTTGTTTCGGGTACTTGGGGCATATAGTATGTAGAAAATGATCTTATTGTTACGATCCTGTTACGGGACGAACCCAAGTGCAACGACCAGGAGACAGATTACAGAAAATGGAATTTTATTTAAGCGTTGGGGTGGTCCCAAAGCTGTACAAGGGAGAAAACACAGGTTAGTTCATTAACATAAGATGGAGTCCAACTAAGGACTGCTCCAAGCCGGAGCTGGACTGGAAAACTCAGAGCGGGTTCCAAGCCGGAACGGGTGCGGAGGTGCCCTGCAGTTCCAAGCCGGAACTGCGCGGGGAAGGTGGAGTAGCGGCACCGAGTCAGGACTGGAACTGGACCGGGAGGTCCACTCAGGAAAACAGGGGACGGCACGGAACTTGTTCCAAGCCGGAACTGGACTTGAACGGAGGTGTCTAAAACACCGGAACTGGACTGGGACTGGACTGGAACTGGACTGGAACCTGGATCGGAACTGGACTGGAAACTGGACCGGGAGGTCCACTCAGGAAACGGGAACGGCACGGAACTTGTTCCAAGCCGGAACTGGACTTGAACGGAGGTGTATAAAACACCGGAACTGGACTGGAACTGGACTGGAAACTGGACCGGGAGGTCCACTCAGGAACACAGGGGACGGCACGGAACTTGTTCCAAGCCGGAACTGGACTTGAACGGAGGTGTCTGAAACACCGGAACTGGACTGGAGCTGGACTTGGAACTGGACTGGAACTGGACTGGAAACTGGATCGGAACTGGACTGGAACTGGACTGGAAACTGGACCGGGAGGTCCACTCAGGAAACGGGAACGGCACGGATTTATTCCAAGCCGGAACTGGGTTTTAATGGAGGTGTATGAGACACCTGAACAGGACAAGACCTGGGCTGGAGCTGGGCAGGAACTGGATGGGTAGCTTGAGTAACCGAGTAGAAAGCAGAGGTTAATGGCAGGGTATTGAGACAGGACTGTAGCTGGTGATTGCACCGCCGAGTTGGAAGGTGCGGCGTGGCTCGGGCAATACTGGCGGAAGCCGGCTGGCATGCAGAGGTCCTGGCACCGCAACACGAGTACGGGAGGTACGTAACAAGGGAAGGACAAACACAGCTGCGGGGAGACTGGAACTGCGGCGTCTGGAGGTTTGAAGGGAGACAGGTAAGTGCATGCAGCAGCGAAAGATTAGCAGAGATAGCTACCAGTCAGGAAACCAGACGAACAGATACGAGACAGCAGGCTCACAATTACTGGACCAGAAGCGTGACACGAAACAAACACGGTAGGTTAGTTAACGAACTGGCGCCGACTAGCAGCCAGCCAGGGGTTTAAATGGTGCAGGAAGTGAAGGAGAAAATGAGAAACAGGTGCGATGTTTAATCAGGAGTGATTGCCGAAGCACAGCAGTGAGGAATGTGAGTAACGAGAGGGGAGAGTGATAGGCGGAAGCTAAAGTGGAAAATGAACCCAAAAGTACCCGAGGGAAACGCCCAGTCCACAGCCAGGGGGAAAACACGGACAAGGGATCCAACATGACACGGAAGGAAACAAGGAAAACATGGAAAACGGACAGGACGGGAACGGAACGTTACAGTACCCCCCCCTCAATGTACGCCACCTGGCGTACCCGGAGGCCTGGTTTTGTCAGGGAACAGCTCGTGGAAGTCTTGGATAAGTGAATGGTCCAAGATCAGGCTCTTGTGGAGCCACGACCTCTCCTCAGGACCGTACCCCTCCCAGTCGACGAGGTATTGGAAACCCCGGCCCCTGCGGCGGATATCGATAACACGGTTCACCGTGTAGGCCGGGGCGTTGTCAACAACTCGGACGGGAGGTGGAGGGATGGTAGGGGTACTGAGGGGGCTGGAGGAGACAGGCTTAACTTGGGACACATGAAACACAGGGTAAACTTTGAGGGAGGCGGGGAGGGAAAGTTTAACGGACACTGGGTTAACTAGACAAATGATGGGGAAGGGGCCAATAAAACGGGGCTGAAGTTTTCTGGAAGAGGAGGGAAGGGAGATGTTAGCAGTAGAGAGCCAGACCTGCTGACCGGCCCTATACCGTGGGGCTGCGGTCCTGTGAAGGTCCGCCAGACGTTGGGAGCGGGAATTGGCGTGAAGGAGTGCGGTGCGTGTGAGTCTCCAAATGTGTTTACAACGAAGGACATGGGCCCTAACAGAGGGGACAGCTATCTCGGCCTCCTGGGTCGACAGAAGAGGGGGTTGATAGCCTAAAGCACACTCAAACGGGGATAGGCCAGTAGAGGCACTCTTAAGGGAGTTATGTGCGTACTCGACCCAGGGGAGAAAACGGCTCCAAGAGGCGGGATTGCGCACTGTAACGCACCGCAGGGCGGCCCCCAGGTCCTGGTTCGCCCTCTCTGCCTGACCATTAGACTGGGGATGGAAACCCGAGGAAAGACTAGGTGAGGCACCCAGGGCTGCACAGAACGCCCTCCAAACCCGGGAGGAGAACTGGGGCCCACGGTCTGACACGATGTCAGAGGGGATCCCGTGCAGCCTGACCACGTGTAGCACCAAGAGCTCAGCGGTTTCAAGGGCGGACGGGAGCTTGGGGAGGGGAACAAAGTGAACCGCCTTGGAGAACCGGTCCACTATTGTCAGGATAACGGTGTTCCCTTCTGACAACGGCAGACCGGTGACAAAGTCCACACCAATGTGACTCCAAGGACGGCCAGGGACGGGGAGGGAAAGGAGAAGACCGGAGGGAGGCTGGTGGGAAGCCTTGCTCCTGGCGCACACCGAGCAGGCCAGGACGAAGGCACGGGTATCCCCTTTAAGGGTAGGCCACCAGAAACTCCTCCTGACGAGGGCGATGGTTCTGGCGACACCTGGGTGACATGCCAGGCACGAGGCGTGAACCCATTCGAGGACCTGGGAGCGGACGGAATCGGGGACAAAAAGACAGGAGTTAGGGTTATTGCGGGGGTCCGGTTGGGAAGTCTGGGCGGCCTTCACAATGCCCTCAATCTCCCAGGAGACCGCAGCCACCACACAGGAGGCCGGCAAAATGGGCTCCGGATCAGCAGGACTGGAGGGAGGGGAAAAAATGCGGGATAGGGCATCTGCTTTAACATTGCGGGAACCAGGGCGGAAAGAAACAGAGAAATTAAAGCGTGCAAAAAATAACGACCATCTAGCCTGACGAGCATTAAGCCTCTTGGCAGATCTTAAGTAGATGAGGTTTTGATGGTCGGTAAAAACAAGGAAGGGGATACCTGCCCCCTCCAGCCAGTGGCGCCACTCCTCAAGAGCCAGTTTAATCGCCAGAAGTTCCCGATCCCCGACATCATAGTTCCTCTCGGCGGAGGACAGTCTCCGGGAGAAGAATGCGCAGGGATGGAGCTTGCTATCGGAGGCGGATCGTTGAGACAGAATGGCCCCCACGCCTGTGTCGGAGGCATCCACCTCAACGACAAACTGCCGAGAAGTGTCTGGATGAAGGAGGATAGGTGCTGAGGAAAACCGAGCCTTGAGTAGTTCGAAAGCTCGCTGGGCATCGGAATTCCAACAGTAAGGCAGGGCAACGGAAGTGAGTTTAGTCAGGGGAGCAGCAATGGAACTGTAATTACGAATAAAGCGGCGGTAGAAATTTGCAAACCCCAGGAACTGCTGAAGGTGCTTGCGGGAGGTGGGTTGGGGCCATTCTGTCACCGCCTTGATCTTCACAGGGTCCGCCCGGATACTGCCCTCCTCGATGATGAAGCCGAGGAACGGGACAGTGGAAACATGGAAGGAACATTTCTCAGCCTTGACAAAAAGTTGATTCTCCAACAGCCGCTGGAGAACCTCTCGAACGTGAAGGACATGCTCCTGCGGGGATTGAGAAAAAATTAAAATATCGTCAATATAAACAAAAACGCTCCTCCCTAGGAGGTCCCGCAGGACGTCGTTCACCATGCTTTGGAAGACTGCTGGGGCGTTAGTAAGGCCGAAAGGGACCACCAGGTATTCGTAGTGGCCCAACGGGGTATTGAAAGCAGTCTTCCACTCGTCCCCCTCACGGATACGCACTAAGTGATACGCATTCCGGAGGTCGAGTTTGGTGAACGTCACAGCTGGAGAGAGGGCTTCAAAGGCGGTGTTAATGAGGGGAAGAGGGTACTTGTTACGGATGGTGACCTGGTTGAGGCCCCGGTAGTCGATGCAGGGTCGCAGGGAGCCATCCTTCTTCCCAACGAAGAAGAACCCTGCACCGACTGGGGATGAAGAGGGACGGATAATACCCGAAGCGAGGGAGTCGTGGATGTATTCCTCCATGGCTAGTTTCTCCGGTCCAGACAGACTGTAGAGGCGTCCCGATGGCAGTTTAGCTCCAGCCAGTAGGTCAATGGCGCAGTCATACGGCCTGTGAGGAGGTAAGGACAGAGCACGTGATTTAGAGAATACTTGCGCGAGGTCGTGATACTCGCTGGGAACATTAGTCAAATCCGGTATAGGTTGCATGGAACAGGGTTTACTGGACCCCGGAGGGGGTAGTGCAGAACGGAGACAGCTGGCTAGACAGTGGGCACTCCACGCCAGGATGCGACCGGCTTTCCAGTCAATATGGGGGTTGTGGAGGCGGAGCCAGGTCTGACCTAACACAAGAGCAGATTGTTGGGAGTTAATCAGTAATAGCTGAATGGACTCCCGATGATTGCCAGACAAAATTAATTGGATAGGAACGGTGGAGTGGGTAACTAACCCCAAACTCCTACCGTCCAGAGCTAGAGCAGAAATGGGTGAGGTGAGACGTTCCGTGGGAATGCCGGCCCTCCTGGCGAAGGTGATATCCATGAAGCTGGCGTCAGCTCCGGAATCAATTAGGGCCGAAGATGATACGGTCTTGTCCCTCCAAAGGAGAGTAGCCTTGAACATGAGGCGGTCCTGGGCTGCATGGTTGGGGACGATGGGGCTCGTCAGTACGCCCAGTCTTACTGGCGAGCCCCCTTCTTTTGGGCGAATGGGACAGGAGGCGATCTGATGGCCAGGCTTGCCGCAATAGAAACAGGATCTGGTGCGCTGACGGCGCTGACGCTCCTCGGGATTGACCGCAACTCTGCCCAGTTGCATGGGCTCTTCCTCGGACCCGCCCGTAGGCGCCCGAGATCCAGTGATGGAGGAGTGTGAACGAACATTAGAGAAGACGGAGGGCGAATGACGCCCGGAACTTCCTCCCCGCTCCCGGGCCCGGATGCGGAGACGATTATCAATGGCTATAGCGAGGCTGATGAGGCTATTTAGGGAGTTGGACTCCTCCCGAGTGGCAAGCTGGTCCTTGAGTTCCTCGCTGAGAGCTTGGCGGAAAGCCCCCTGGAGAGAGGCGTCATTCCATCCTGACTCCGCGGCGAGGGTGCGAAACTGAATGGCCATTTCTGCGACACTGCGGTTGCCTTGGCGAACTTGAAGCAGACGCTGGGTAGCGTCCCGCCCACAGGTCGGGTGTTCAAACACACGTCGCATCTCTGCGGTAAAGGCTGCGAAGTTGCTGCATAACGGAGCCTGGCTGTCCCAGATGGATGTAGCCCACTCCAGGGCGCTCCCTCCCAGGCTGCTTATAATGAACGCGATCTTGCTGGAGTCAGAGGCGAAGGAGGAGGGCTGCATACGAAACACTATGTCACATTTAAGTAGAAATTCACGACATCTCCCCAACCCCCCGCGATATAACTCGGGGTGTTGTACACGGGGCTCACGGCTAGAAGTGGGAGCCGGTGCCTCCGGATGGGGTTCGGGAGCGGAAGGAGTAGGGTTGGCTGGAATCCGTAGTAGCGGTTGGTGGAGCGAAAGTTGGGATACTTGCTCCGTGATGCCCCTAACTACTTCCAGAACGTCATCCAAACGACGACCCTGTTGGTCGCTGATCGCAGTTTGGCAGGAGAAGGCGTGGCGAATCTGTTCCAGATCGGCTGGGTCCATATTGTTGGCCAGTTCGTTCTGTTACGATCCTGTTACGGGACGAACCCAAGTGCAACGACCAGGAGACAGATTACAGAAAATGGAATTTTATTTAAGCGTTGGGGTGGTCCCAAAGCTGTACAAGGGAGAAAACACAGGTTAGTTCATTAACATAAGATGGAGTCCAACTAAGGACTGCTCCAAGCCGGAGCTGGACTGGAAAACTCAGAGCGGGTTCCAAGCCGGAACGGGTGCGGAGGTGCCCTGCAGTTCCAAGCCGGAACTGCGCGGGGAAGGTGGAGTAGCGGCACCGAGTCAGGACTGGAACTGGACCGGGAGGTCCACTCAGGAAAACAGGGGACGGCACGGAACTTGTTCCAAGCCGGAACTGGACTTGAACGGAGGTGTCTAAAACACCGGAACTGGACTGGGACTGGACTGGAACTGGACTGGAACTGGACTGGAAACTGGATCGGAACTGGACTGGAAACTGGACCGGGAGGTCCACTCAGGAAACGGGAACGGCACGGAACTTGTTCCAAGCCGGAACTGGACTTGAACGGAGGTGTATAAAACACCGGAACTGGACTGGAACTGGACTGGAAACTGGACCGGGAGGTCCACTCAGGAACACAGGGGACGGCACGGAACTTGTTCCAAGCCGGAACTGGACTTGAACGGAGGTGTCTGAAACACCGGAACTGGACTGGAGCTGGACTTGGAACTGGACTGGAACTGGACTGGAAACTGGATCGGAACTGGACTGGAACTGGACTGGAAACTGGACCGGGAGGTCCACTCAGGAAACGGGAACGGCACGGATTTATTCCAAGCCGGAACTGGGTTTTAATGGAGGTGTATGAGACACCTGAACAGGACAAGACCTGGGCTGGAGCTGGGCAGGAACTGGATGGGTAGCTTGAGTAACCGAGTAGAAAGCAGAGGTTAATGGCAGGGTATTGAGACAGGACTGTAGCTGGTGATTGCACCGCCGAGTTGGAAGGTGCGGCGTGGCTCGGGCAATACTGGCGGAAGCCGGCTGGCATGCAGAGGTCCTGGCACCGCAACACGAGTACGGGAGGTACGTAACAAGGGAAGGACAAACACAGCTGCGGGGAGACTGGAACTGCGGCGTCTGGAGGTTTGAAGGGAGACAGGTAAGTGCATGCAGCAGCGAAAGATTAGCAGAGATAGCTACCAGTCAGGAAACCAGACGAACAGATACGAGACAGCAGGCTCACAATTACTGGACCAGAAGCGTGACACGAAACAAACACGGTAGGTTAGTTAACGAACTGGCGCCGACTAGCAGCCAGCCAGGGGTTTAAATGGTGCAGGAAGTGAAGGAGAAAATGAGAAACAGGTGCGATGTTTAATCAGGAGTGATTGCCGAAGCACAGCAGTGAGGAATGTGAGTAACGAGAGGGGAGAGTGATAGGCGGAAGCTAAAGTGGAAAATGAACCCAAAAGTACCCGAGGGAAACGCCCAGTCCACAGCCAGGGGGAAAACACGGACAAGGGATCCAACATGACACGGAAGGAAACAAGGAAAACATGGAAAACGGACAGGACGGGAACGGAACGTTACACTTATATTCATTCATTTTCCATTAAGATGATACTGGGTTGGAGTATTTCTGAATACTGAATAAATTCTTATGGTACAGTGCTGTCACCATTTACCCACAGTTTAAAACCAAGGGGAAAATGTTGTAATAAGTAGGGGTAGCGATAAAATGATAATCAATTTGCATACTTATCTTTTTCAATTTTTTTTTTTTTTTGTCTTTGACAGCTGGGGGGGTGGTGGACAGTGGGAGGTGATATAGTGGAGTATAATGGGACCCAATGGGAGGATGTTTGTCCCTGAGGAATTGCTGGTGGTAGGCTAGTGTGGCAGTATCACAGGGGCTGGTGGACAGTGCTCCCACTACTGTATTTAGTGTTACTCTGTATTCTGATTTATTGAATGATTAATGAGTTAAATACTTCACCAGGTGTATATTGGTATTGTAGCTTATGCTGTTGAAAGGGTTAGCATTACAGTAACTAATCTGCCACAGCAATCAAAAAACATTGCTGTACAAACTACTGTACCATGCAAGTTAATTTTACATCAATTGGTTGTATGACATTTGTGAAGTACTGCTGGCTCAAGTGTTTCTGTCATGCTATGTGGGGGCGCATAATAATAAACATTATTTTTTCACTGATTACAAGTTTCTCTCCTCTGTTTTATATATTAAAGCAAAGCAGGAATGTGTACAAGGTAAAAAACAGAAACATCTGTGTGTAGGTATACACTGCTCAAATAAATTAAGGGAACACTTAAATCACACATCGCGGATCTCGATGAACAAAATATTCAAGTTGAAAATCTTTATTAATTACATTGTGTAATTCGTCGAGAACAAAATTACGTAAGAACGGTGAATGGAAACCAAAATCATTAACCCATTGAGGGCTGGATTCAAAATCACACCGAAAATCAAAGTGAAAAATTGAGATCACAGGCTGATCCAACTTGTGTGAATTTCATCATGACAACTCATAATGTGGCTCAGTAGTGCGTATGGCCCCCACGTGCCTGACAATGTCTGGGCATGCTCCTGATGAGACGGCGGATGGTGTCCTGGGGGATCTCCTCCCAGACCTGGATCAGGGCATCAGTGAGCTCCTGGACAGTCTGTGGCGCTACTTGGCGGCGGCGGATGCACCGAGACATAACGTCCCGGATGTGCTGAATTGGATTCAGTTCTGGAGAACGTGAGGGCCAGTCAATGGCATCAATGCCTTCATCATCCAGGAACTGCCTACACACTCTGGCTACATGAGGCCGGGCATTGTCCTGCACCAGGAGGAACCCAGGGCTATATTAGCAAAATGCTAATAGTTAGCATCTTCAGCTCCGAACCCATTTGACTAGCTAGCTAATGTATAATCTGACTTTGAACTGTTATGCGACAATGTACATACTAGTCGTATTGTGCAGTTTTGAAACAGGTTTGTTGTGGGAATTGAAATTGTACTTCCTTCTGTGCTCTCCATTGGGTAAGTGCATTTTTGTAGAGGGAATTTCCACATTGCTAAACATGCTGATGTATTTTAAAATTTTACAATATGGGGCACAAAAACTGCAGTTCCGTGGCTTCAAAACATTGTAATTAAAAAAAAAATTTAAATAAACATTTTGCAGCCAATGTGGGGTTGTGTATGTCCAATTTCCACCCTAATTTGGAATGTCCAATTGTCTCCAAACTGCATTCGTGGAGCAAGCCCACTGCAACCCCATGACTTTATTAATGTTTTGGACTTACTTCTTTCCTATTGTGTATCAATGGATCTTGGGGGGTGGTTCAAACCCTGCAATTCAATAATTGGAAAATTGCTGTAGTTAGCTTTGATCGCCACCAACTCAGTAAATTCCACTATAGCGGTCACTGTTAACGATCAAGGGGGACGGCCAATAGATGCACAGCTACACTGGAGTAAAGGATAATGGTCTCCTAGACTATTTCCAGCATTGGAAAACTGTCGTTGGACTCCTTCTAGAATCAGTGGTGATTACATTACATTACAGTCATTTAGCAGACGCTTTTATCCAAAGCCACATACAATAAGTGCATATAGAAACGTCATCAAAATCACTACAGAACAGACAAGACAAAGCACATCCTTCCCATAATGTAGCAGCTATCCCTAGTAATGAACATTGAATGTAGTTCACAGTAAGCTGTGGGTAAATCAGCTATACTACACTTCGATTCTAAATACTATTGGGGAGATTGAGGGCTTAGACAAGTCCATGCAGAAGCAAACGGAGACCATTGTAGGTATGCGGGCTACAGTAGAGTATGTAAACTCTACTCTTCAAGGAAAAATTTAAAATTCCAGAAGGTGTTTGACAAGGCGGTATCAATGATAGACTCCCTGGGCATTGATTCTGTACAAATTCCTAACCAAAGACAGCCCCCGGAAAGATGCACTGGTGGGGCCAGCCAGCAGAAGCTGAAAGGAGCTTCAGCAAACTCAGGAGATTGAAAACCTGGCTCTGATCGACAATGTCACAAATGCGTCTAAACAATGTGGCAGTATGCCACACTATCTGCGTAATCATGCACATTAATGTCATGGTGAACAATGCTTAAAAAATGTCCCTACCAATGTTAAACCCAAACCTACACCCTTGGCTGACAGTATTATTTTGCTTTTCTCATAAGTGACACGTAGTGAAAGGTGTGGAGAGTTTCAAGCATTTACCTCTTTGAGGAATAACAGAAAAGGCAAAGAGGAGGCATTGAAAAGGCAGGAGTAACAACTGGCAAAAGTGAGTATTTTTTAAATGTTCAGGATTCTCTTGTTCTTGTGCAGGGTTGTGAAAATGAATGCAGCCAGAGGTAGAACATTTGGGCACTTGCCCATCAGACTAGTAAAGTTTTACTTGCCGGGGTATAAAATAATACAAACATACGTCCTTAGCTGACCGTACCGCTTTCATTTTCTCATAAGTTCTGCGTACTGAAAGGTGTGGAGAGTTTCAGGCATTTATTTCTTTGAGGAATAACAAAAAAATGCAAAGAGAAGGTATTGAAAAGGAGCACCAACTGCCAAAAGTGTGAATTTTTGAATGAATGCTCTTGTTCTTGTGCACAGTGTTGTGAAAATGCATGTACCCAGAGGGGGACACCACAATGTAGACTACTTACCCTTTAAAGCTCCCGGGCACTAGCCCATCAGGCTAGTAGAGAAAGTTTTACTAGCCCGGATGTAAAAGTATAAGGGGACTTAACTCATTGAATGGCATTGTTGTAATATAGTTCAAAGTCTAGCAAAACATAGATTGGAGACTGTTTATCTCAAAAACAAAACTGAAACACAAATGTACTGAAGTCTGAACTCAAGTGAACTCAAACACAGATACTTATTTTGTTACTAAAATTATAGTGTGGGAGCTGGTTTGAGGCTTACAAGGCCCAGTCTCACCAGCTGATACGCCTTTCTGGCCGTAGGGAGGCAGTGATCACTCCTTTTCAGACCGGACAAAAAAGAAAAGAACAAAGTTTAAAGTCCACAATTTATAGATTTGTAATTGAAAAATTTACATGTGGTTAAAGTGCATATTCTCAGCTTATATTAAAGGGTATCTTTCTACATTCTATTTTCTCCATGCAGATATTACAGCACTTATTATACAATATACATAGCCCCCTGTTTTTGGATTTGTATAAAAATACCCTTTAATAAAAGCTGAGAACCTGCACTTTAACCACATGTGAATTGTTTATTACAAATCTATAATTGTGGAGTACAGAGCAAAATCACAAAAAATATGTCTTTGTCTCAAGCATTATGGAGGGCGCTGTTGTGGCGTGGGAAGGGGTACGCCGGCACCCTTGTCCTCCCAGTATTTTACTCATGCCCAGCCACCAGGTCAGCGTGCACGTGCCGACTTAAGAGGGCACCGCCCACTTCCCTCCGCAGAACTTACACACCATCAATCAATGAAGAAGTGCAGTTTTTGCCACTTTTGGAAGAAGCTGAAGGAATAGCCACCATTTATTATGGGACATTAGACAGAGGTGTCACTCATCACAACACATAATCACATGTGTTTAACATGTCCTGCCTTGTATTTCCTTTTTTCAGTGTTTCCCCTGAGGATGGTGCTGCTTGGTAAGACTGGAGCAGGGAAGAGTGCATCAGGAAACACCATCCTGGGGACGGAAGAGTTTGTAGTGGATGAATCCACTGATCCTGTTACCACATTTTCAAGAAGATCAATTGCAGAGATTGCCGGAAGACAGGTTTCTGTGATTGACACCCCAGGGCTTTTCAGCACATCTATGGATGAAGAGCAAGTGAAAAGTGAATTTGAGAGGTGCGTCAGACTGTCTGTCCCAGGACCCCATGTGTTTCTGCTGGTGATCAGGTTGGGCCAATGCACACAATATGAGAAATCTTCTGTGGAGTGGATCCAGAGGCATTTTGGGGAAGAAGCCTTTAAGTACACAATGGTGCTGTTCACAGGTGCTGATCAGATAAAGAGAAGATCAGTGGAGGATTTTCTGAAGCGTGCCAAAGAACATCAGGACCTCATCGATTGCTGTGGTCGTAGATATCATGTCTTCAACAATGAAGATACACAGAACCTCACTCAGGTTCCTGAGCTGATGCAGAAAATAGAGAAGATGGTGAATGATAATGGAGGACAACACTACACCAATGAGATGTACCAGGAGGCCAAGAGAAGGATCAGAGAGGAGGAGGAGAGGAAGAGGAGAGATGAAGAGGAGAAAAGGAGGCAGGAAGAAATAGGATTGATAAGTGTTGTAGCTCTGGCTCTGCTTTTAGGAGGAATCATAGGAGGATCAGCTGTTTCACGTTCTCTGTAAAATCACTGTTAAAAATGGGTTTTGACATCCTTTCAAACTTAAGGTTGATATTTGGCAGTCTGTTTTTCCACAGTTTTTACAGTGTACAGAAAGAGCAGAGTTTCTCAGCACAGCAGGAGCAGCAATAGTAAGGAGAGTAATTAGCTTGTGATGCTAACCTCACTGACATGATTGGATGGAATTGATTCCACTTCTTTGATTAATTTTTATTCTGGATTACCAAACCCTCTCAATTAAAGCACACAATAGACATGCGTACATTATACTGTATACTGTATATAGTTCTCAGAAAATCTCAGCGTATTCATTTAAGTTTGAACAGTCATGAGAAATCAAACTGGAGAAGAGATTAATCAATCAAACGAGTCTTAAATCTCTGAAAGACAGAAAAATCCAAGAAACAGGAAAAGGTGTGGCCTGAAAACTGTGGTGTCCAGGCTGGAGGCCGGTTAAAATGAGTAGATTTATTATACACTATTTTTATATTTTAGATGTGTATATATTTTTACGCATATATCTAATCTATAAATGCAATAATTTAACTATTTGTTTAGGTTGAGGAAATCTGTGTGTGGTAGAGTTCTGTCAAAGCTTTCTTAGAAGTAATAAAACTAATCTTATTAACCTTTTTGGGAATCAGAAGAGTGCAATAAGTGATGAATAGCACGTGACTGCTATAAATATGAATGATATAAATGACACTCTGTGACTCTGAGACATTTGGACATACATCTTTGTTGTGTGGACTGACTCCCCTTCTGCAGAATAAAGAACACATTGAGTCTTACAGATGTTTAACAATAATTTAATGAATTTAAGAATATCAGCATACTTGATTTCTGCAACATTTTACGAGTGAAGAAATTATATAAAGTTCTTACTTTTGTTTCAGGTACTTGGGGCATATAGTATGTAGAAAATGATCTTATATTAATTCATTTTCCATTAAGATGATACTGGGTTGGAATATTTCTGAATATATTCTTATGGTACAGTGCTGCCACTTTTTACCCACAGTTTAAAACCAAGGGGAAACGCTTGTAATAAGTAGGGGTAGCGATAAAATGATAGTCAATTTGCATACTTATCTTTTTCAGTTTTTCTTTTATTTTATTTTTTGTCTTTGACAGCTGGGGGGTGGCGGATAGTGGGAGGTGATATAGTGGAGTATAATGGGGCCCAATGGGAGGATGTTTGTCCCTGAAGAATTGCTGGTGGTATAGGCTAGTGTGGCAGTATCACAGAGGCTGGTGTACAGTGCTCCCAGCCTCCCACTACTGTATTTAGTGTTACTCTGTATTCTGATTTATTGAATAATGATTAATGAGTTAAATACTTCACCAGGTGTATATTGGTATTGTAGCTTATGCTGTTGAAAGGGTTAGCATTACAGTAACTAATCTGCCACAGCAATCAAAAAGCATTGCTGTACAAACTACTGTACCATGCAAGTTAATTTTACATCAATTGGTTGTATGACATTTGTGAAGTACTGCTGGCTCAAGCGTTTCAGTCATGCTATGTGGGGCCGCATTATAATAAACATTATTTTTTCACTGATTACAAGTTTCTCTCCTCTGTTTTATATATTAAAGCAAAGCAGGAATGTGTACAAGGTACAAAACAGAAACTCTGTGTGTAGGTATACACTGCTCAAAGAAATTAAGGGAACACTTAAATCACACATCGCGGATCTCGATGAACGAAATATTCAAGTTGAAAATCTTTATTGATTACATTGTGTAATTTGTCGAGAACAAAATGACGTAAGAACGGTGAATGGAAACCAAAATCATTAACCCATTGAGGGCTGGATTCAAAATCACACCGAAAATCAAAGTGAAAAATTGAGATCACAGGCTGATCCAACTTGTGTGAATTTCATCACGACAACTCATAATGTGGCTCAGTAGTGTGTATGGCCCCCACGTGCCTGTATGTACTCCCGACAATGTCTGGGCATGCTCCTGATGAGACGGCGGATGGTGTCCTGGGGGATCTCCTCCCAGACCTGGATCAGGGCATCAGTGAGCTCCTGGACAGTCTGTGGCGCTACTTGGCGGCGGCGGATGCACCGAGACATAACGTCCCGGATGTGCTCAATTGGATTCAGTTCTGGAGAACGTGAGGGCCAGTCAATGGCATCAATGCCTTCATCATCCAGGAACTGCCTACACACTCTGGCTACATGAGGCCGGGCATTGTCCTGCACCAGGAGGAACCCAGGGCTATATTAGCAAAATGCTAATAGTTAGCATCTTCAGCTCCGAACCCATTTGACTAGCTAGCTAATGTATAATCTGACTTTGAACTGTTATGCGACAATGTACATACTAGTCGTATTGTGCAGTTTTGAAACAGGTTTGTTGTGGGAATTGAAATTGTACTTCCTTCTGTGCTCTCCATTGGGTAAGTGCATTTTTGTAGAGGGAATTTCCACATTGCTAAACATGCTGATGTATTTTAAAATTTTACAATATGGGGCACAAAAACTGCACTTCCGTGGCTTCAAAACATTGTAATTAAAAAAAAAATTTAAATAAACATTTTGCACCCAATGTGGGGTTGTGTATGTCCAATTTCCACCCTAATTTGGAATGTCCAATTGTCTCCAAACTGCATTCGTGGAGCAAGCCCACTGCAACCCCATGACTTTATTAATGTTTTGGACTTACTTCCTTCCTATTGTGTATCAATGGATCTTGGGGGGTGGTTCAAACCCTGCAATTCAATAATTGGAAAAATGCTGTAGTTAGCTTTGATCGCCACCAACTCAGTAAATTCCACTATAGCGGTCACTGTTAACGATCAAGGGGGACGGCCAATAGATGCACAGCTACACTGGAGTAAAGGATAATGGTCTCCTAGACTATTTCCAGCATTGGAAAACTGTCGTTGGACTCCTTCTAGAATCAGTGGTGATTACATTACATTACAGTCATTTAGCAGACGCTTTTATCCAAAGCCACATACAATAAGTGCATACAGAAACGTCATCAAAATCACTACAGAACAGACAAGACAAAGCACATCCTTCCCATAATGTAGCAGCTATCCCTAGTAATGAACATTGAATGTAGTTCACAGTAAGCTGTGGGTAAATCAGCTATACTACACTTCGATTCTAAATACTATTGGGGAGATTGAGGGCTTAGACAAGTCCATGCAGAAGCAAACGGAGACCATTGTAGGTATGCGGGCTACAGTAGAGTATGTAAACTCTACTCTTCAAGGAAAAATTTAAAATTCCAGAAGGAGTTTGACAAGGCGGTATCATTGATAGACTCCCTGGGCATTGTTTCTGTACAAATTCCTAACCAAAGACAGCCCCCGGAAAGATGCACTGGTGGGACCAGCCAGCAGAAGCTGAAAGGAGCTTCAGCAAACTCAGGAGATTGAAAACCTGGCTCTAATCGACAATGTCACAAATGCGTCTAAACAATGTGGCAGTATGCCACACTATCTGCGTAATCATGCACATTAATGTCATGGTGAACAATGCTTAAAAAATGTCCCTACCAATGTTAAACCAAAACCCATATCACTTTCATTTTCTCATAAGTTCTGCGTAGTGAAGGATGTGGAGAGTTTCAAGCGTTTGTCTCTTTGAGGAATAACAGAAAAGGCAAAGAGGAGGCATTGAAAAGGAGCAAAAACTGGTAAAAGTGAGTAATTTTAAATGTTCTGAATGCTCTTGTTTTTATGAAAATGATTGACTCAGAGGTGGAACTTCTTGGCACTACCCCATCGGGCTTGTAAAGAAAAGAACATGTACTAGCCCGGATATATAAAAATCGGGGCCCTTGACTCATTGAATGGCAATGTTGTAATATATTGCGTCTGTTTATAAAACATGAAATAAATGTACACAAGGTGAATTTTGGTGAATAGTCATTGTGTGATGCAAATTTGATGAGTACAGACAAATTTACAGAGGAAAAACAACAAATTTGACACAACTGTCCCAACAAGTTTGCTTTTAATACACTAGAAATTACAACCGTTTTTACTAGTTGTGCTTTCAGTATTAGGTCTTGATTCTAAGGTGACAAATTAAAGGAAAAACCAACATTAAGTGCCTTAGTAAGGTTTTGGGCCACCACGAGCCGCCAGAGCAGCTTCAATGCGCCTTGGCATAGATTCGACCTCTAGTCTAGCATAGATTCTGATCTCTTTGTCACCTGTCTGTATATACATGTAGTACAGTGCACTCCAAAATTGTAAGGAGAGTGACACATTTTTTTTGTTTTGACTCCAGTGACTATGAGGTTAAAGTGCATTCTTTCAGGTTTAAGTTGAGGGTTAACCCCCCCCCCCCCCCTCCATTTTAGGGCACCAAAAGTAATTGGACAAATTAACAAACTGAAATAAAGTCATCATATTTAATATTTGCTCGCATATCCTTTGCATGCCATGACTTACTGATGTCTGTGACCCAACAACATCAAAAGACTCTTGATATCTTATTTTCTGGTACTCTTACAAGCGATACTATAACGTCTCTGCATTTGAATGGATCTCTATGGGAATTGGGGGGTGGGACTAGATTTAGCTGGAAATTACACTGAAACAGTATGGAAGTTATCCATCCATATCTACTGTATTTCTGGCAGCAGAGTGATGATTTAAGGCTTGTTTGATACGTCAGACCCTTGATGACTTAGAGCCATTTAGCAAACCATGTGTTCCATACTGTTTCAGTGTAATTTACAGCTAAATCTAGTCCCACCCCCCCAATTCTCATAGAGATCCATTCAAATGCAGAGACGTTATAGTATCGCTTGTAAGAGTACCAGAAAATAAGATATCAAGAGTCTTTTGATGTTGTTGGGTCACAGACATCAGGAAGTTATGGCATGCAAAGGATATCTTACCAAATATAAAAATTATTACTTTATTCTATATATACGTAAATGCAGGGGTGCCAATAATTGTGGCACACATTTTATTTTATTTTTAAAAATAATTATTTCTTGATGAGATTTTTTTTTCTCATAATAAATTTACTTCAATTAAAGGTTGGATTTTTCTAATTTTTCCAGTGTAAGATTAAGCTAACTCACCAAAGGGTGAATTTTTTATAACTCTTTTTACTCATCTTTACCAGGGGTGCCAATAAAATAGTGGAGGGCACTGTATATGTATACATTATGGAAAATTAGACAGAGATGCTATTTCACTCATCAAAACACATTCACATTAGTTTACCATGTCCTGCGTTGCTCTTGTTCTCTTCAGTGTTTCGCCTGAGGGTGGTGCTGGTTGGTAAGACTGGAGCAGGGAAGAGTGCATCAGGAAACACCATCCTGAGGAAGGAAGCTTTTGTAGTGGATGAATCCACTGATCCTGTTACCACATTTTCAAACATAGCGATTGCAGAGATTGCCGGAAGACACATTTCTGTGATTGACACTCCAGGGCTTTTCAGCACATCTATGGATGAAGAGCAAGTGAAAAGTGAATTTGAGAAGTGCATCAGTCTGTCTGTCCCAGGACCCCATGTGTTTCTGCTGGTGGTCAAGTTGGGCAGATTCACGCAAGATGAGAAATCTTCTGTGGAGTGGATCCAGAGGCATTTTGGGAAAGAAGCCTCCCAGTACACAATGGTGCTGTTCACAGGTGCTGATCAGATAAAGAGAAAATCAGTGGAGGAGTTTCTCAAGCGTTCCAAGGAACTTCAAGACCTCCTTGATTGCTGTGGTTATAGATATCATGTCTTCAACAATGAAGATAAACAGAACCTCACTCAGGTTTCTGAGCTGTTGCAGAAAATAGAGGAGATGGTGAAGGGGAATGGAGGCCAACACTACACCAATGAGATGTACCAGGAGGCTGAGAAAAGGATCAGAGAGGAGGAGGAGAGGAAGAGGAGAGATGAAGAGGAGAAAAAGAGGCAGGAAGAGCAAAAGATTAGAGCAGCAGAGGAGAGAAAGTGGAAGGAGGCTGAGAGAAAGATCAGAGAGGAGGAGGAGAGGAAGAGGAGAGATGAAGATGAGAAAAACAGGCAGAAAGAGGAAAAGATTAGAGCAGCGGAGGAGAGAAAGTGGAAGGAGGCTGAGAGAAAGATCAGAGAGGAGGAGGAGAGGAAGAGGAGAGATGAAGATGAGAAAAACAGGCAGAAAGAGGAAAAGATTAGAGCAGCGGAGGAGAGAAAGTGGAAGGAGGCTGAGAGAAAGATCAGAGGGGAGGAGGAGAGGATGAGAGATGAAGAGGAGAAAAACAGGCAGGAAGAGGAAAAGATTAGAGCAGCGGAGGAGAGAAAGTGGAAGGAGGCTGAGAGAAAGATCAGAGAGGAGGAGGAGAGGAAGAGGAGAGATGAAGAGGAGAAAAAGAGGCAGGAAGAGCAAAAGATTAGAGCAGCAGAGGAGAGAAAGTGGAAGGAGGCTGAGAGAAAGATCAGAGAGGAGGAGGAGAGGAAGAGGAGAGATGAAGATGAGAAAAACAGGCAGAAAGAGGAAAAGATTAGAGCAGCGGAGGAGAGAAAGTGGAAGGAGGCTGAGAGAAAGATCAGAGAGGAGGAGGAGAGGAAGAGGAGAGATGAAGATGAGAAAAACAGGCAGAAAGAGGAAAAGATTAGAGCAGCGGAGGAGAGAAAGTGGAAGGAGGCTGAGAGAAAGATTAGAGTAGAGGAGGAGAGGAAGAGGAGAGAAGAGGAGAAGAAGAGGAAAGAAGAGGAAAAATGGATAATTGCTGCAACAGCCCTGGTTGTAGGAGGAATCATTGCGATAGGAATATCAGCTGTTTCACATTCACTGTAAAATCACTGTTAAAAATGATTTTTGACATCCTTTCAAACTTAAGGTTAATGTTTGGCAGTCTGTGCTGTTTCTGTGCTGAGAGTTTCTACAGCAGGAGCAGCAATAGTAATGAGAATAATTAGCCTGTGATGCTAACCTCACTGACATGATGGGATGGGATTTGATTCCAGTTCTTTGATAAATTTTTATTCTGGATTACCAAACCCTCACACAATAGATTTGTGTAAATTATACTGTATACTGTATATACTTCTCAGAAAATCTCAGCGATCATTTAAGTTTGAACAGTCATGTGAAATCAAACCGGAGAAGAGATTAATCAATCAAACAAGTCTTAAATCTCTAAAAGACAGAAAAATCCAAGAAACAGGAAAAGGTGTGGCCTGAAAACTGTGGTGTCCAGGCTGGAGGCCGGAGCTTTTATGAGAAATTTATAAAATATCATCAGAGTAAGATGTGTTGGAGTTAAAATTAGTAGATTACTTGTATACTATTCTTATATTTTAGATGTGTATATATTTTTACTCATATATTTGATCTAATCAATAAATGCAATAATTTGGCTTGTGCATGGTACTGTTCTGCCAAAGCTTTCTCAGAAGTAATAAAACTAATCTTATTAACCTTTTTGGGAATCAGAAGAGTGCAACAAGTGATGCATAGCATGTGACTGCTATAAATATGAATGATATAATTGTCAGAGACACTGTGTGAGACTCTGTGGGATTTGGACATACAAATTTGTTGTGTGGACTGACTCCCCTTCTGCAGAATAAAGAACACATTTGATTATTTACAGTTTTTTTTTGCCACATATCCTTTTTACACCAATTGTTTTTACAGATGTTACGTCTTACAGATGTTTAACAATAATTTTCTGAATTTAAGAATGTCATCATACTTGATTTATGCAACATTTTACGAGTGAAGAAATTATATAAAGTTCTTACTTTTGTTTCAGGTACTTGGGGCATATAGTATGTAGAAAATGATCTTATATTCATTCATTTTCCATTAAGATGATACTGGGTTGGAGTATTTCTGAATAAATTCTTATGGTACAGTGCTGTCACCATTTACCCACAGTTTAAAACCAAGGGGAAAATGTTGTAATAAGTAGGGGTAGCGATAAAATGATAATCAATTTGCATACTTATCTTTTTCAATTTTTTATTTTTTTTTGTCTTTGACAGCTGGGGGGGGTGGTGGACAGTGGGAGGTGATATAGTGGAGTATAATGGGACCCAATGGGAGGATGTTTGTCCCTGAGGAATTGCTGGTGGTAGGCTAGTGTGGCAGTATCACAGGGGCTGGTGGACAGTGCTCCCACTACTGTATTTAGTGTTACTTTGTATTCTGATTTATTGAATGATTAATGAGTTAAATACTTCACCAGGTGTATATTGGTATTGTAGCTTATGCTGTTGAAAGGGTTAGCATTACAGTAACTAATCTGCCACAGCAATCAAAAAACATTGCTGTACAAACTACTGTACCATGCAAGTTAATTTTACATCAATTGTTTGTATGACATTTGTGAAGTACTGCTGGCTCAAGCGTTTCTGTCATGCTATGTGGGGCCACATAATAATAAAAACTTTTTTCACTGATTAAAGGTTTCTCTCCTCTGTTTTATACATTATTAAAGCAAAGCAGGAATGTGTACAAGGTACAAAACAGAAACATCTGTGTGTAGGTATACACTGCTCAAAGAAATTAAGGGAACACTTAAATCACACATCGCGGATCTCGATGAACAAAATATTCAAGTTGAAAATCTTTATTAATTACATTGTGTAATTCGTCGAGAACAAAATTACGTAAGAACGGTCAATGGAAACCAAAATCATTAACCCATTGAGGGCTGGATTCAAAATCACACCGAAAATCAAAGTGAAAAATTGAGATCACAGGCTGATCCAACTTGTGTGAATTTCATCATGACAACTCATAATGTGGCTCAGTAGTGCGTATGGCCCCCACGTGCCTGTATGTACTCCCGACAATGTCTG
The DNA here is from genome assembly GCA_029718625.1 of Synaphobranchus kaupii. Taxonomy (NCBI): domain Eukaryota; kingdom Metazoa; phylum Chordata; class Actinopteri; order Anguilliformes; family Synaphobranchidae; genus Synaphobranchus; species Synaphobranchus kaupii. The sequence continues at coordinate 20,179,532 of CM056387.1, read as the reverse complement.
GGCATGCTCCTGATGAGACGGCGGATGGTGTCCTGGGGGATCTCCTCCCAGACCTGGATCAGGGCATCAGTGAGCTCCTGGACAGTCTGTGGCGCTACTTGGCGGCGGCGGATGCACCGAGACATAACGTCCCGGATGTGCTCAATTGGATTCAGTTCTGGAGAACGTGAGGGCCAGTCAATGGTATCAATGCCTTCATCATCCAGGAACTGCCTACACACTCTGGCTACATGAGGCCGGGCATTGTCCTGCACCAGGAGGAACCCAGGGCTATATTAGCAAAATGCTAATAGTTAGCATCTTCAGCTCCGAACCCATTTGACTAGCTAGCTAATGTATAATCTGACTTTGAACTGTTATGCGACAATGTACATACTAGTCGTATTGTGCAGTTTTGAAACAGGTTTGTTGTGGGAATTGAAATTGTACTTCCTTCTGTGCTCTCCATTGGGTAAGTGCATTTTTGTAGAGGGAATTTCCACATTGCTAAACATGCTGATGTATTTTAAAATTTTACAATATGGGGCACAAAAACTGCACTTCCGTGGCTTCAAAACATTGTAATTAAAAAAAAAATTTAAATAAACATTTTGCAGCCAATGTGGGGTTGTGTATGTCCAATTTCCACCCTAATTTGGAATGTCCAATTGTCTCCAAACTGCATTCGTGGAGCAAGCCCACTGCAACCCCATGACTTTATTAATGTTTTGGACTTACTTCTTTCCTATTGTGTATCAATGGATCTTGGGGGGTGGTTCAAACCCTGCAATTCAATAATTGGAAAATTGCTGTAGTTAGCTTTGATCGCCACCAACTCAGTAAATTCCACTATAGCGGTCACTGTTAACGATCAAGGGGGACGGCCAATAGATGCACAGCTACACTGGAGTAAAGGATAATGGTCTCCTAGACTATTTCCAGCATTGGAAAACTGTCGTTGGACTCCTTCTAGAATCAGTGGTGATTACATTACATTACAGTCATTTAGCAGACGCTTTTATCCAAAGCCACATACAATAAGTGCATATAGAAACGTCATCAAAATCACTACAGAACAGACAAGACAAAGCACATCCTTCCCATAATGTAGCAGCTATCCCTAGTAATGAACATTGAATGTAGTTCACAGTAAGCTGTGGGTAAATCAGCTATACTACACTTCGATTCTAAATACTATTGGGGAGATTGAGGGCTTAGACAAGTCCATGCAGAAGCAAACGGAGACCATTGTAGGTATGCGGGCTACAGTAGAGTATGTAAACTCTACTCTTCAAGGAAAAATTTAAAATTCCAGAAGGTGTTTGACAAGGCGGTATCAATGATAGACTCCCTGGGCATTGATTCTGTACAAATTCCTAACCAAAGACAGCCCCCGGAAAGATGCACTGGTGGGGCCAGCCAGCAGAAGCTGAAAGGAGCTTCAGCAAACTCAGGAGATTGAAAACCTGGCTCTGATCGACAATGTCACAAATGCGTCTAAACAATGTGGCAGTATGCCACACTATCTGCGTAATCATGCACATTAATGTCATGGTGAACAATGCTTAAAAAATGTCCCTACCAATGTTAAACCCAAACCTACACCCTTGGCTGACAGTATTATTTTGCTTTTCTCATAAGTGACACGTAGTGAAAGGTGTGGAGAGTTTCAAGCATTTACCTCTTTGAGGAATAACAGAAAAGGCAAAGAGGAGGCATTGAAAAGGCAGGAGTAACAACTGGCAAAAGTGAGTATTTTTTAAATGTTCAGGATGCTCTTGTTCTTGTGCAGGGTTGTGAAAATGAATGCAGCCAGAGGTAGAACATTTGGGCACTTGCCCATCAGACTAGTAAAGTTTTACTTGCCGGGGTATAAAATAATACAAACATACGTCCTTAGCTGACCGTACCGCTTTCATTTTCTCATAAGTTCTGCTTACTGAAAGGTGTGGAGAGTTTCAGGCATTTATTTCTTTGAGGAATAACAAAAAAATGCAAAGAGAAGGTATTGAAAAGGAGCACCAACTGCCAAAAGTGTGAATTTTTGAATGAATGCTCTTGTTCTTGTGCACAGTGTTGTGAAAATGCATGTACCCAGAGGGGGACACCACAATGTAGACTACTTACCCTTTAAAGCTCCCGGGCACTAGCCCATCAGGCTAGTAGAGAAAGTTTTACTAGCCCGGATGTAAAAGTATAAGGGGACTTAACTCATTGAATGGCATTGTTGTAATATAGTTCAAAGTCTAGCAAAACATAGATTGGAGACTGTTTATCTCAAAAACAAAACTGAAACACAAATGTACTGAAGTCTGAACTCAAGTGAACTCAAACACAGATACTTATTTTGTTACTAAAATTATAGTGTGGGAGCTGGTTTGAGGCTTACAAGGCCCAGTCTCACCAGCTGATACGCCTTTCTGGCCGTAGGGAGGCAGTGATCACTCCTTTTCAGACCGGACAAAAAAGACAAGAACAAAGTTTAAAGTCCACAATTTATAGATTTGTAATTGAATAATTCACACGTGGTTAAAGTGCATATTCTCAGCTTATATTAAAGGGTATCTTTCTACATTCTATTTTCTCCATGCAGATATTACAGCACTTATTATAGAATATACATAGCCCCCTGTTTTTGGATTTGTATAAAAATACCCTTTAATAAAAGCTGAGAACCTGCACTTTAACCACATGTGAATTGTTTATTACAAATCTATAATTGTGGAGTACAGAGCAAAATCACAAAAAATATGTCTTTGTCTCAAGCATTATGGAGGGCGCTGTTGTGGCGTGGGAAGGGGTACGCCGGCACCCTTGTCCTCCCAGTATTTGACTCATGCCCAGCCACCAGGTCAGCGTGCACGTGCCGACTTAAGAGGGCACCGCCCACTTCCCTCCGCAGAACTGACACACCATCAATCAATGAAGAAGTGCAGTTTTCGCCACTTTTGGAAGAAGCTGAAGGAATAGCCACCATTTATTATGGGACATTAGACAGAGGTGTCAATCATCACAACACATAATCACGTGTTTACCATGTCCTGCCTTGTATTTCCTTTTTTCAGTGTTTCCCCTGAGGATGGTGCTGGTTGGTAAGACTGGAGCAGGGAAGAGTGCATCAGGAAACACCATCCTGGGGACGGAAGAGTTTGTAGTGGATGAATCCGCTGATCCTGTTACCACATTTTCAAGAAGATCAATTGCAGAGATTGCCGGAAGACAAGTTTCTGTGATTGACACCCCAGGGCTTTTCAGCACATCAATGGATGTAGGGCAAGTGAAAAGTGAATTTGGGAGGTGCATCAGTCTGTCTGTCCCAGGACCCCATGTGTTTCTGCTGGTGGTCAGGTTGGGCCAATTCACACAAGATGAGAAATCTTCTGTGGAGTGGATCCAGAGGCATTTTGGGGAAGAAGCCTCCCAGTACACAATGGTGCTGTTCACAGGTGCTGATCAGATAAAGAGAAGATCAGTGGAGGATTTTCTGAAGCGTTCCAAAGAACATCAGGACCTCATCAATTCCTGTGGTCGTAGATATCATGTCTTCGACAATGAAGATACACAGAACCTCACTCAGGTTTCTGAGCTGTTGCAGAAAGTAGAGAAGATGGTGAATGATAATGGAAGACAACACTACACCAATGAGATGTACCAGGAGGCTGAGAGAAGCATCAGAGAGGAGGAGGAGAGGAAGAGGAGAGCTGCAAGATGGGAAAATACAAAGAAATATGTGATAGGAGCTGCTGCAGGGGCCTTGGCTACAGTGGCCTTATATTCAGTGGCTCCAGTGATTGTTACAAAGGCAATAAAAGTGTGCTATGCACAGATCAGGAGGAGAATCAGAAACTAAAACTAAAAAGAATTCATGGTCATTTTTATTTTATTTCAGTCAGTTTTACAGTTTTAGTTTCATTTTAGTTTTGAAAGTAATTCTAATTTTTATTTTGATTTCAGTTCACTAAAATGTTTTTTTGATTTTACTTTCAGTTATAATTTCAGTTTATTATTTATTATTAATAACCTTGGTCAGCACTGCAAGGATTTTCCCTGCTTCAGTGAATCAGCACTGACCTTTAGCCTAACAGCTGGGTTTGGCTCTCTAAATAACATCGGACAAACTAAGGGGTGAGGTTTCTGAGTATTAAGATCATAGGGAGATAACAAGGAACCATGAAACAAAGGAGCAGACAGTCAATAAAGGAAAAAATATAATGGTCCTTGCCTCAAATCCCCTGAATAATACGTTTGGGAATGTGCCATCAGGAATAAAACTGAGGTCCCTATCTTTTTAAACAAGGAGAGCACTCAACAGAGTGCTAACAAGTTTCCTTCGACTCACCTGAGTCTTGATTGATAATTACTGACACCTGTTGTGGATTTGCCTGAGAGCATATGTATTTGCGGTGGTTCATTTTTACCTTTGCTTAACTGCATGTACGTTGTCAGCTTACTGCCTGAATGCATTTTAGTAGCATTGTGGTGCTTGTTTCAGGTTGGTGGTGTAAACACTGAGACTCGCGCGGGACAACTGAGGAGGTCCAGAGTACGGACGGTGGAGGCACATTTAACCGGGGTTTTGTTTTTGAGAACGTTTTGTCATTCTCGTGTGGAGAATTTTGGTTCTCGTTTTGGGGAGGTTGGATACAGGCTTCCAACGCTTCCCGTTTTGAAACCGCCGGCCGTCTCGTGTTTTACCATCCAAACTCTTTGGATTCCCGGTCTTGTGTTTGTCGTGTTTCTTGTTTTCCCAAACTTCTATCGGAACCCTTTCCCCCTTGTTTCATGTTTGTTTACTTGTGATATTTTAATAAAGGAATTTTCTAACTGTTCCCCTTTGTTTCAAATCCTTTATGTTGCAGCCCTTCGAGCCGGGGTCGTAACACTTCGCAAAAACCTCGGTTTGCCTCATCAATGACACCGCACACGTTTCGTTTAATTTTCTGATTAGTCCGAAATGTATTTTAGTGTTTCCTGATTTTAAGTAATTTGTATAAGTTCTATATATGTACAGAAAATTAACTTAATATACATTTGTATCTTCCATACATAAATAATGGTCATTTATGTACAGAAGTTCTTACTAGAATTTCCATAATAAAATTTATGTCTAATTTGTAAGGATAGTAGTGTAATTTAGGAACCTCTGAATGCAATTTCTGTAATTGTATTTCTTAATGTAATTAATGTAACTTGTTTATTTAATTGCTTGTATGCCGGCACACTTTACCTGAAGTACCCCCTGGGAAAAATGAAGTTATTCTATTCTATTCTGCTCTAAAGTAAGTCATGTGGGAGCTAAAATGTTGTAGATTAATTATATATTACTCTTATATTTTAAATGTGTATGCATTTTTACTATCACATTCATATTATACTAAATTAATACTATAACAAATCAATAATTGTAATAATTTGAACTAATAGCAATACAATACCTCAAATTGATCCTAATGAGGAGAAAGTAAAGACTCACCTCCCCATAGTTTAGGTTGAGGTTGAGTCTGGGTGTGGTGGAAGGAGTTCTGCCCAAGCTTTCTCAGAAGTAATAAAACTAACCTTATTAAACCTTATTTGATAATCAGTAGTGTGCAGCATGTGATGATTTGCTTGCGCCTAATGGAAACATGAGCGATAGAGATATGAACGCTATAAATGTTAGACTGCCCCCTTGTGGGATTTGGACATACTACATCATTGTTATGTGGACTGACTCTCCTTCTTCAGAATAAAGAACACATTGATTTACAGTTCTGCCTCATATCCTTTTTCCACCAATTGTTGGATTCTTACAGATGTTTAAAAATAAATGTGAGAATTTAAGGATGTCATCATACTTGATTTATGCAACATTTTAGGAATCAAGGAAATCATCTGACTTCTAATATTTGTAGCATATGGTATGTTGAAAATTATTTTATGTAATAATTAATTTTCCATTACAATGATAATGGGTTGGAGTATTCCAGGTAATGAATAAATAGTTATGGTACAGTGTTGCCACATTTTACTCCCAGAGGGTCTATTTGCATACATTTCAAAATCTCTCACAGATGGGGGGTGGAAGCACTGCTAGCATTAGGCCAGGGTGGCAGTATAACAGAGGTGCTATAGAGTGGGACTAATGTACTTCATCAGGTGGCATACATATTGGTACTGTAGCTTGTGCATTTTGAAAGGGTTGCCTGATCAAAGAGAATTCCTGGTCAGCCAATTTAATTCCAAACCTAGAAGTTTGGATTTTTTATTTTTTATTTATTTTTTATTTTGCTTGAATATTTTGTAGTAGCCTAACATTTGCAGGTTCCATATTAAGGTTTTTAATGTTTACTATCACATTTCTGAATGTTGTTCAATATTTCAATATTTTGCACAGGGCTTATCTTTACCAAAAAAAAAAAACAACCTCAAAAAAAATTAAATAAATCAGCTTCTCCTCACATTAAACAGAAACTTAATGAAGCAGACCTTTCTTGGACTGTATTGCAATGTACCAGGGGTAGTTCAGGGACTGTCTTGGGGCTTATTATTATTTTTTGTCCAATTGGATTGGAGGAACATTTGTGATTACATGCTCTTTATATGTTTCATGAGCAAAACCAGCCTGTCTGCATTTCATGCCAGGTAAAGCAATTGAGGAGGACGGCCAAAAATGTAACAGATAAAAAAAATGGGCAACAGAATTAGACTCAACCGTCTACATGGACAGAATGTATAGTAAAGCAGGTAGATCATTTAGTGCAGGGAATGTGTTCCACTTTAATATAAATTTAATGGAGCTTCTGTGATGTTTTCTGTGTTCTGTGTTCTAAATGTATAAATAAAGTTGTTTAGTTTACAGAATTACCATTCATTATTTTATTACATATTGTGTGAAAATGTACCAAACAAATCTACTCGAGTAGTTTTCTGACCAAATACTCTTTTACCATTACTTGAGTAGTTTTCTTAAAAGGTCATTTTCACTTATACTTGCAATCTATACAGGAGGGATTTAATTTAGTGGGCTCAAAATTAAGTGTGCCAACAAGAGAAGCAAGCTAGCAAGTTAGAAGAATATGCTGCAAATAAGAATAAAATTGTATAATTATAAAGAAAAACAAGTTATCGTATAAAATGTACACGTGGCACAAGATTCACAAAACAGCACAGATAATCAGGTTAGGAACAGAGGTTGAGGTTTTGCGTAGCAAACATGTGGCAGGCGTTTTATGTTTTCTGGAAAACTGGTGTTTCCGATATTTTGTCCCTGTATGTTATATCAATGAAATCATTAGGGCCAAGACAAGGTAATCACCATTGTGCTCATTCCGAATACACACTCATAAGTATATCTACACACAGATGTTTCTGTTTTGTACCTTGTACACATTCCTGCTTTGCTTTAATAATGTATAAAACAGAGGAGAGAAACCTTTAATCAGTGAAAAAAGTTTTTATTATTATGTGGCCCCACATAGCATGACAGAAACGCTTGAGCCAGCAGTACTTCACAAATGTCATACAAACAATTGATGTCAAAAGTAACTTGCACTCAGCATGGTATGCTTTTTTGAATTGTGTGGCAGATTAGTCACTGCAATGTTAACCCTTTTAACAATGCACAAGCTACAGTACTGATATGTATGCCACCTGGTGAAGTTATTAACTCATTAATTTAACACTAAATACAGTAGTAGGAGCACTGTCCACCAGCCCCCGTGATACTGCCACACTAGCCTATACCACCAGCAATTCTTCAGGGACAAACATCCTCCCATTGGTAAAGCATTGTTTCTATACTCCACTATATCCCCTCCCACTATCCACCACACCCCCCAGCTGTCAAAGACAAAAAATAAAATAAATAAAAAACTGAAAAAGATAAGTATGAAAAAAATTCCCTTAATTTCATCGTTACCCCTGCTTACTTTACCCCTTGGTTTTAAACTGGCGGTAAAATGTAGCAACACTCTCCCATAACAATTTATTAATTATGTGAAATACTCAAACGCAGTATCATTTTAATGGAAAATTCATTAACATAAAACAATCTTCTACATAATATATACCCCAAGAAATTGAAACAAAAGTAATAACTTTATATGATTGCTTTTACTGGTAAAATGTTGCATAAATCAAGTATGATGACATTTTTAAATTCATACAATTATTTTTAAACATTTGTGAGACTCCAAAAAGTGGTGGGAAAACGATATTTGTCAGAAACTGTAAATAATCAATGTGTTCTTTATTCCACAGAAGGACAGTCAGTCCACACAATAAAGATGTATGTCCAAATGTCACAAAGTCTCTCTGACATTTATATAATTCATATTTATATCTCTCATGTTTACATCAGCCACATGGAATTCATCACTTGTTGCACTCTTATGATTCACAAAAAGAAAAATAAGATTAGTTTTGTTACTTCTAAGAAAGCTTTGGCAGAACTCCTACCTTGACTCCTCAACCTAAACAGTTCAAATTATTGCAGTTATACTCGTACAAAATGTATACACATCTAAAATTCAAGAATAGTATATAATTAACCTTCTAATTTTAACTCCAACACATCTTACTATGATTATATTTTATTATCATAAAAGCTCCGGCCTCCAGGCTCTTGGATTTTCCTGTCTTTCAGAGCTTTAAGACTTTGATTGATTAATCTCTTCTCCTTTTTGATTTCATATGACTGTTGTAAATGATAAAATGATCACTGAGTTTTTCTTAAGTGTATACAGTATAATGTACGCATGTCTATTGTGTGCTTTAATAGAGAGGGTTTCAGAGGCAGAGGTAATCCAGGATTAAAATTAATCAAAGAAGTAGAATCAAATTCCACCCAGTCGTTTCAGTGAGGTTAACATCACACGCTAATGTATCAGTTTTCCCAGTACGTCATTCGTAGCTTTGCCAATTAACTTTTGTGTCTGTGGATCATTAACAACCGCATTCACAAAGTTTATAGCAGCTTCTACTTTAAAACAGAACAATCCAACCAAGGCCACTCCAGCCCCTATCACACCTCCTGTCACATATTTCACTTTATCTTCCCAATCTTCAGCTCTCCTCCTCCTCTCCTCCTCCTCTCTGATGCTTCTCTCAGCCTCCTGGTACATCTCATTGGTGTAGTGTTGTCCTCCATTATCCTTCACCATCTTCTCTACTTTCTGCAGCAGCTTAGAAACCTGAGCGCTGTTCTTTTTATCTTCATTGTTGAAGACATGATATCTACGACCACAGGAATTGAGGAGGTTCTGAAGTTCCTTGGAGGGGCTCAGAAACTCCTCCACTGATTTCCCCATTATCTGATCAGGACCTGTGAACAGCACCATCGTGTACTTAGAGGCTTCTTCCCCAAAATGCCTCTGGATCCACTCCACAGCAGATTTCTCATCTTGTGTGAATCGGCCCAACCTGATCACCAGCAGAAACACATGGGGTCCTGGGACAGACAGTCTGATGCACTTCCCGATTTCACTTTTCACTTGTTCTTCAGTCATAGATGTGCTGCAAAGGCCTGGGGTGTCAATCACAGAAACTTGTCTCCCAGCGATCACGGCACTGGCTCGTTTTGAGAACAAGGTAACAGCATTAGCGGAAACATCCGCTACAAAAGCTTCCTTCCCCAGGATGGTGTTTCCTGATGCACTCTTCCCTGCTCCAGTCTTACCAACCAGCACAATCCTCAGGTTATTCACTGAAGTAAACAACATTAACAGTAAAAAATACACACTTTTTCTAGCTGTTGCTCCGGCCATTTCAATGCCTACTATTTTGCAAAGAGGTATAGGCTACGCTTGAGTCTCGATCCACACCTGTCATTACCCAAAACAAAGAAATTGTAAAAGTGGCCGTTTTACTGTCGACTATATACCTTGAGAAAATGAAAGTGAAACTGTCAGTTGTAGCCTGCAGGGACGGACTGGAACTAAAACACGGCCCTGGATTTTTGTCTGAAACTGGCCAACTGAAACCCGCCTACAAAACACCTCACGCCACACTAACAAGCACAACATATGATTATTGAACAACATCCCTTAGATAGACGTTTGATCATTAAATAATATGGAAAAAAGAAGTGAACACCGCACACTCAGCTCCATATATTTATTTATGTATTTATCTTACCAACCTTTCGACTTTCGTCTTCATCTGGGCATTAAGGTTTACATTGCAAACATTTCTTAAATGGCCATCACACACCTATTAACAATGTCATACGGTGATACAATTAGTTAATCAGGATTCAAAATTGGGGATTCGACATACTCTATTACAAACAATTAAGCATTTTGTTATTGATCATTTCAGTTTCTTAAAACCATGTATTGAGATACAAAAGCATAAAAAAACATTTAAAAAAATATTAATTAAGAGAAACTACAGCTCTACAACATCAATCTAGAAGAATAACATAAATAGAAGTGTGTCTATCAAAAATAGAAAAGAAAGAGATAACTCGCAGATCCAAATATAACCTCCCACTAATCATTCCATTAGACCTCAGAAAATAGAAAACATTTGAATTAAAATTCCACATTCAGGCCGTATGGTGTTAATGTTTTAAGGTCCAAACACTCTATTTGAATGATTCTCAAAGTTACCTCCTCTTCTTGCAGGGTTTACCTTTTCTATGCCTACACGGATATTGGATGTTTTTTCTTAGGAAATGCGCTGCCAGAGGATAGTTTCTTACACCTAATAGTACTGTGATGTTCGGCAATACGTGTTTTTAACTCCCTACTTGTTTTTCCCACATATGATTTTCCACAAGGGCACGTGATTAAATATATAACAGCTTTCGTGTGACAGGTAATTACCCATTTAATTAGAGTATTTGTTCCTGTATGTGGATGTCTAAAGGATAATAAGAATAGCGATATGTGACTACCCTACTGATACCACGTCGGTGGTTACCATCAGAAATAGGAGTTAGGAGAGTCTGTGGTGAGGGAAAGGGAGGTGGAATTAGGTCCGATTTTTACCAAATGATCCCTCCGATTCTTCCCACGCTTAAAAACTGTTAATGGGGGTTCCTGAAAAACACCAAGATTAACATCAGCGTGTAGTATATACCAGTACTTTTTAATTATCGTTTTAATATCTTCAGGCCTTGTATTTCATGGTGAAATTAACTGAATATTTTTTTTAGTTTTTTTGTTTCCTGTTAAAGACGTCATTACGTGGTCCATTAACAATTTTATTCACTGCAAAGTCACAAACACTTGTCTCCCAGAAACCTCTGCACACTTTCTTGTTGGGGACGGGGTAACAGTGTGAAACACTTAAGCAAAGAACTTTAACAGTTAAAAAATACACACTTTTTCCAGTTGTTGCTCCTGCCATTGTAATGCCTCATCTTTGCCTTTTCTGTCATTCCTCAGAGAGGTAGGCTAGCCTATAGGCTACGCTCGAAAGTCCCGAACCACACCCGTCACTACCCAAAACAAAGAAATGCTAAACGTGGCCGCTTTCCTGCAATCCGTGTATACTTCATGAGAAATGAAAGCGAAACTGTCAGCGGTAGCCACGGACGGACTGGAACTAAAACACGGCACTGGATCTTTGACTCAAAGCGGCCCATCAAAACCTGCCTACAAAACACCTCACGCCGCCCTATGTAAACAAGCACAAAATATTATTATTTAACAACATCCCTTAGATAGATGTCTAAAATAAATAAGCATTAAATAACATGGAATATTGCTTTTACATAGCCGATACAAAGAATAAAACTATATATAAAAGAGTCCTATCAGCTGTAACTAAAAAAACAAATGTCAAACTCAACATTTCATTAATAACGGCTTAAGGTCTAAACAGCCACTTGTTGCAGGAAGGTAAAAGCAGAACCTGCTGGGTTAAGCACACACTTAACGCTGTGAAATATCTATAAGGCTAAAAGTGACATGGAAATGCAACAGTTTAAAGAATTTGCATTGATTGGAATTGTTATATACTTCTTCCCAAATATCTTAAATTAGCTATTCATGTTGTAACTGTAAACCTCAACCAACCATCAAAGCAGCATAATTCTTCCTAAATATCTTAAATTAGCTATTCATAACCGTTAGGCTTGACCAACCGTCAAAGCAGCGCTGTGCCACTGCTTTGAAAACTCATGCTTTCAAAGGATCCCCTACATGTGCAAGTTATCGAAGGGGAGGTTTATTTGAAAGTTTTATCATCAATGGAAGGTTTGATTTGTTTCAGTTTAAAGTACAAAGTTTAAAACGGTGAAAGTTTCCACTCCAACTCTGCTACGCTCGCATGCTCTGATAGCCACTGTACTCTACATCCTCTACAGGTTCTCATTCCTATCCAGACGGTGAACAACAGACCATATGTGTGTTTTCATCCAGTATCAATTATATAAGAATTTCTTTCTGAACACAACAGTGTTTAACATAACAGTCACAATGTAAAATATAATTCACACCACCATTACATACATAAATACCCCTTGGCTGCACTAAAAATTTCGCCATTAATCAGAAAGGATCTTAACCAGTTTACATCGAAATCAATGGCTTGCAGAACACCAAATTCTTTCTTTCCCCCCCAATCTACTCAAAATTCAACAGGTTGCCATTTGTGCTCTAATACTGCCATCTAGTGGGCACTTAGGCGAACACACCACATTAGATGAATATGTCAAGTATGATATTGTATACAAGCTATACAGTGTTTCTCAATAAGTAACCAGTAGCCTACAAAAAATGCACCGTAAATCAATATAATTTCTTAACCTCAATTCATACTAGGTGACTGGAACAAAATACTGGGGAGGACTTTTACTTTCTTCACCTGGATTATACACCTCTGGACTAGGTTGAGTGGTGAATTGTTTTCTCTCTTGCATTGATTGTATGTAGGGTTTCCCCTCAGAAACTGATGAAGGAATAGCACCCAATTTTAAACGCCTTAAGACATTAAAAATGGACGTGTTAACAGGGTATTTTCTATCATCTTAAAGGGATAGTTCTGAATTTTGGACTTAATGTCTCAATTACGACTTACCCATGATGTAGTTGATTGATGGAAACTATTTTCAGCTAATTCCATGCTGTCCCTTCTTTTGGACATACACAAGTTGCTAATGCTAGCGCAACTCTATGGTAACCGGTAGCATCCACTACAAAACGCACTTAAACACTCCACAGTGCACCGAAAGCAAATAAAATACGACGACAGTCTATCGGGGTTATTTTGAGTGTTTATACCATCATTTTTGAAGTCAAACTATCGTTGAATCCGTAAATTTTGCTGACCTATATTCTCTGTGGAAGTACGGCGGAGGAGCGAACGTGGCCATTGCAACTTGTTGCTCTTCTTTGTTGTTGTAGTCGACCAGTGCCGGCACTACATTCGTAGGTAACGTAAAGTATCGCTCCGCCGCCGTACTTACACAGAGAATATAGGTCAGCACAAAGTAAAGGATTCAACGATAGTTTGACTTCAAAAATGATGGTATAATCACTGAAAATAACCCCGATAGACTGTCTTCGTATTTTATTTGCTTTGGGTGCACTGTGGAGTGTTTAAGTGCATTTGGTAGTGGATGCTACTAGTTACCTTAGAGTTGCGCTAGCATTAGCAATGTGTGTATGTCCAAAAGAAGGGACAGCATGGAATTATCTGAAAATGGTTTCCATCAATCAACTACATCATGGGTAAGTTGTAATTGAAACATTATGTCCAAAATTCCGAACTATCCCTTTAAAACGTAGGCTGCATTCGAATAGCCTTTTTCCTTTCCTTGCAACCTCATTTAAAACATCGCGGCATAACTGATTAAGTCTCTCCTTGTGGCTGGACAAAACAGTCTCTGAACAGACATATCTGCAGTGAAAGATGCAACTTTGGTAGAGATATACATCATAATAACGTACACCTCTACGCTTCCTCATTTTTGCGAAACTACAATGGGCCGGTAAGTTGAATTTGTTGATACCTCCCATACTAGGCGAAGGTGGCGATGGTGGAGCTAATAGACAGTCGCTCGGTATGATCAGTAGTCTCGCCCAAATGTTCTCCTCAAAATCATCTGGGGCAAAAGTGGTCATACATACTCATACATTCTTTAGCCGAGTTAATATTAAGGAATAAGAATATCCATCCATCCATCCATCTTCAACCGCTTATCCGAAGTCGGGTCGCGGAGGTAGCAGTTCCAGCAGGGGGCCCCAAACTTCCCTTTCCCTGGCCACATTGACCAGCTCTGACTGGGGGATCCCAAGGCGTTCCCAGGCCAGCGTGGAGATATAGTCCCTCCACCTGGTCCTTGGTCTGCCCCGTGGCCTCCTCCCAGCTGGACGTGCCTGAAACACCTCCCTAGGGAGGCGACCAGGTGGCATCCTTACAAGATGTCTGTTGCCAGATATGGAGTAGATGTGGATGGATCACTGCAAGGGTTATTTCTCCGGACTCATTTTCCTATAGAACTCTATGGGGAAAAAAGTCAGGAGAAACAACCCTTAAAGTGATCCATCCACATCTACTCCATATCTGGCAACAGAGTGATGGTTTGGGGCTCGTTTGATAGCTCAGACCCTTGATAACTTACAGCCATTTAGCCAGCCATGTGTTCCATACTGTACCAGTGTAATTTACAGCTGAATCTAGTCTCACCCCCCAATTTCCATAGAGATCCATTCAAATGCAGAGAGGTTATAGTATCGCTTGTAACAGTACCTGAAAATAAGATATCGACAGTTTTTTGATGTTGATGGTCAGACTTCAGGAAGTAACAGCATGTAAAGGATATGCGACCAAATATGAAATATGATACTTTAAAAATACGTTGACGCAAAGGGTATGAATACTTATGTAAATGAGAAATTTTATTTTTTTTATTTTTAATAAATTTGCAAAAATCTCAAAAAAACTTTTTTCACATTGTCATTATGGGGTGTTGTGTGTAGAATTTTGAGGGAAAAAATTAATTTAATCAATTTTGGAATAAGGCTGTAACAGAACAAAATGTGGAAAAAGTGAAGCGCTGTGAATACTTTCCGGATGCACTGTATATGACAGGAGCAGTGGGCAGGGCTGTGGTACTAGGGACCTTGCTACAGTGGCCTTGGTTAAAGGGGGTCCACAGGTTGCTATAAAAGTTTTGAATGATGTTGCTAATAACACAAACACGAAAGTTAATCGGCAAAGCTGCAACAGAAATACTGGGAAAAGTGATATTTAGTCCGTGATGGTAACCTCACTGAAATGATTCGATGAAAATTATAGTAAAAGAGAATTTACTAGGGCTGAGCCGAATGCCATTTTTTACACTTCGAAGCTTCGTTGGCAAAAAAAAAATTTTTGAGTCTTTGAAAACAATGTTACGATACGTCCAGTAGAAGGCGCGCTCACATCTATTTCAGTAATATGCGCATGAAGAAAGGCCGTTTTTTATTGAAACAACAAAGTATTAAATTGAAATGGAACAGAAGTTCAGGACATGAAACATAGGCCTAAATAAATTTAAAAGATAAATATAAGCCGCAGTCTTCACAGTTATGTGCAGGCCTATAAACTTTCAGACTTCACGTAGCCTACATATTGCGTATGGTATGGGAAAAAAAAGTCTAAAGCCGAGTGTAGGCTACATTGATTTCTTTCCAAAACGTAATAGGTTGTCATGCTATGCTAGCCTAGGCTATATCATGAAATTTAGCCTAGTCAGATCGGCTAGCTAATGCTAATGTTTCTAGGCTATTACTCTTAGGCTACTTACATTTTTCAAATGATTTGTCAAATTCGTAGTTCCACCATGGTATGCCAATTTCTGCTGGCATATTTGGCATTTGACCTTTTTTGGATTGCCAGCGGTAATATTAAAAATGTTTCCACAGAGCTGACGTCTTTGACATCTTGTAACTTCACCTCAGGCTTTGGACAACAGCACAACAGCGTAGCGAATATCGAGACAAGTCACGTGGAAGGCTGAACCGCGCATCCTTGTAGTTCGATAAACTTCCAGGCGATTCAAAGCTCAATCACTCAATCAGTATAGAATAAACACTTATATGTTGACAAACATCCAGTAAACAATCAATTTTCTTCTTTTTTGAGGGGGAAAAAATATTTAGTTTTTTTTTTTTTTTTAGGAAAAAAAACGAACTATTCGAATCTGAATTTAGGATCCGAATCCCGGAGTTTCGGAGCTCCGAAGCATTCGCCTCAGCCCTAGAATTTACAAATAACTGCTTTCTGCTTTTATGTGCATTTTACATACTGTCCCAACTTTTTGGGAATTGGGGTTTGTAATAAAAACTAACTTTATTAACCTTTTTGTGAATCAGAAGAGTGCAACAAGTCATGAATTGCATGTGCATGTAAACATGAGAGATATACATATGAATGCTATAAATGTCAGAGAGACTGCCCCTCTGTGAGATTTGGACATACATCTTTGTTGTGTGGACTGACTGTCCTTCTCCAGACACATTGATTATTTGTGCCAAATATCCTTTTTCGAGTCTTACAGAGGTTTCAATATAATTTTCATGAATTTAAGAATGTCATCATACTTGATTTATGCAACATTTTCCGAATAAAGCAATTATATAAAGTTCTTACTTTTGTTTCAAATTCTTGGGGCATATATTATGTAGAAAATTATGTTTTGTTCATTAATTTTTCATTAAAATGTTACTAGGTTTTTGAGTATTCCACATAATGAATAAATACTTATGGTACAGTGTTGCCACATTTTACTACCAGTTTAAAACCAAGGGGTAAAATAAGCAGTATTCAGATTTATTGCATGTTTATGAGATGTTTAATGAGTTAAAAACTTTACCAGGTGGCATACCTGTACATATCGGCACTGTTGCTTGTGCATTGTTGAAAGGGTTTGCATTGCAGTGACTAATCCGCCACACAATTCAAAAAAGCATACCATGAAAAGTTAATGATTACCTGTCTTGGCAATGGCTTATGAAACCTAATGATTTAATTATATAACGAACATGACCATTATGTTCTGACCACAACATGCCCTTATGCAAAGCTACAGTATACACTGTAATTAACACAACAAGAATAACACATTCACGAAGATTATTATTATTCCTTAATACACTCATTAGCTCCTTTATTTAATTACATTGCCTGGATGATGGAAAGTCATCTTCTTTTATTGTCCTTTATTGTCAGGTAGACCTCAATCAATAAAGCAATCATTCATTCTGTAGAATCCCGTCTCATGTACAAGTATTTGAAGATGATAATTATTTGATAATGATAAATGATTTTGCACACATAATTTGGTAGTAGCAACAGTCTTATTTTCCCACAGTTGTATATCTTCCCAATGCTTCCCAATCCCTGCCCCACTAGCCATGCCCCCATCTCGTGAACCACAGTACATTTTAGCCTACTCTAAGGGAATTTCCGTTCGCGTAAATATTACGAATATTGAGAATGCTTTCACTTTCACTGTCGTATTCCCGTTGTTTCATTAATCGTTGGATTAAATATCGCTGTGGTTGGCTCCTGCATAACTGGTTTTCAGAATTGGTAAGTGTTTACCGCGTTTCCAGCGATAGTTTTAAAAGCGGATTAATGAGTTAACCATGAACAATGCTGCTGGTTCTTCTTATATATCTCGATGGCTAACTAAACAAAAAACAAAAATTGGTGGTATAACTATAGGCCTACACGCTACCCCACCAATTATATGCAAAGCCTGTTTTCTCAGCGTAGGCTATTTTAAAATCTTATTGGGGTTCTTAACAGTGAATGTTCCTTTGCTATAGCCGGTAAACTTTATATTTGTGAGTTATGAAAATTCATTCTGGTTTTTATTCAGGTGTTTATAATGCAGCGTATAGCCTACTGTTGCGGGATTTGGGGTATTTACATGACATTTCTGCATTTCACAGCTCTGAAAGGATCGTCTGAAACAGATTAAATTGCGCATACAATTTTTTTATACAGCTCGATATCTTTACTGAAGCAATTCAAGAAAAGTAGGGGGAGAACCGGCACAACTGTAACGCCTCACAATTGTAGAAAACGCATTTTTTTCACACAGTAAAAACATAACAGACGAACGCACGAATACGGAAATGCGTTCATAAATGGGCCATTCTACAGACGTCATGCTGTTCCTCTCTGATAGAAGTAAGAAATTGACCAATACAATCTTTCAGTGCTAAAAATTCATTCGTTTTGGTTGTGACAGGCCTGTTTTGATTAGTTAACACTTGTCTCGCAATTCTTCTTAATCGTATCTTCAAAACTTCTCAAACATTTGAAGGTTCACAGGAGTGAGTAAATAACTGTCTTATTCTCCATTACTGCGATTTTTACATTGGGGAAAATCAATCAACAGTAATGTGGGGCTCCTTGTAGTTGTATAGAAAGATAAAGTACCTTTATATGCATTGTGTGATAATAAGTATTTTATACGTGTTAAGATTATATTGGAATGAAATAGGCTTTTTCCCCTTTATATGTATGCCAGACCTGTTATTTCTGCTCCATTTGTTTGTAGGCCTACTCACTTACCCTATTCTGTCTCTGACCCTTATCTACCCATTTTATCTCTTTTTCTAGTGAGGTGCAATGGCCAGAGTCCAATCCTTGCTCATTTCCACTCTGGATAATATGTTAGCAGAGGACCTGGGGAGGTTTAAGTTTTGGCTCTCAAACGATTTGCCTGAGGGCTTTAAAGCCATTGGTAAGGGCAAGCTGGAGAACAGAGGTGTGGTTGAAATAGTGGATCTGATGGTGGAGGCCTACGGAGTCAAAGACGTAGTGCAGGTCACGCTGCACGCCCTGAGGAAAGCGGACCAGAACGATCTCACTCAGAGACTGGAGGAAGATCACGGTGAGCGACCGTTTCTATTTCAGTTTGCGTTCTTCACACTGAAACTGACCCCGTGTGAAGAAAGGATACTTTCACAGCCACAGATGCCTTTATGGACTCCATTACCCACCTGCCTTTGGGTTTTGTTGGGTGGATGGGAGGGGGACCTGTTTATTTACATTAGTACTACTAATTTGAGGGTGCTGTAATTTATATTTTAAAAAATGTACATAGCCATGATTTTAAACGGCATGGAGAGGACATGGAGTAATGTTTTATTTGTTTTATGAAGTGTGGCAGAACAGTAGTATTGAAAATCCTCTAGGCAGTAAATTAAGTTCAGGTCATAGATTTATCATTAACTACTTTGACGGGTGAGGATTACTCATCT
Organism: Synaphobranchus kaupii; assembly: GCA_029718625.1. Lineage (NCBI taxonomy): Eukaryota > Metazoa > Chordata > Actinopteri > Anguilliformes > Synaphobranchidae > Synaphobranchus > Synaphobranchus kaupii. Next base: position 20,160,363 of record CM056387.1, on the reverse strand, counting down.
GAGTTAAATAAATCCAGTCTGTAGAGAAGACCTTAATTCTGTAGTGGTGTTGTAGTCACAGTTGGTGTAAAGTCATTGTGCGGCAAGCTATTAAAGGCATACTGAACTTTGTTAGAACATAATGTTGTATAGCTACCTGGCCCCGATATGAGTCGTAATATTCAAGCTCACCTTCATGACTTGCTCCAGTGGTCAGCAACTGGCTAACTAAGAATGACGTTGTTTTTCTCTCTCAATTCACTCCCATTGCATGGTGAAAGAGATCTCAAAAGCACACTTTTAGCACTTAAATGAATGCAAATGTACGGTTCCGAATGTTGTGATTTTGTATATCGGCATAATCCGCATTGTTTGTATTAATTTATGTGCTAAAAGTGTGCTTTTAAGATCTCTTTCGCCTTGTAATGGGAGTGAATGGAGAGAGAAAAAAACATCATGGCCAGTTGCTGATCATTGGAGCAAGTCATGAAGGCGAGATTAAATATTACGACCCAAATCGGGGCCTGGAAGCTATACAACATTATGTTCGAACAAAGCTCAGTATGCCTTTAAGTGGTGTTCAGTTTGTTTTTGTACAGTCTCATCCTGCATTGTAAATTCCACACAGGGAGGTCTGGAGAGATATTTCGTTCTCCTGAGCTGAGGTTGGTGCTGATTGGTAAGACCGGAGCGGGGTAAAGCGCATCAGGAAACACCATCCTGGGGAGAAAAGCCTTTAAATCGGAGTTCTCCCCGGGCTCAGTGACCAAGAGCAGTGAGAGGAGCGTCAGTGAAAACGAGGGGAGGCGCGTTGCTGTGATTGACACCCCGGGGATCTTTGACACTGGCATGCCAGAGGAACAAGTTAAAGCCGAAATCGAGAGGTGCGTCGCCCTGTCTGTCCCGGGGCCCCACGCGTTTCTCCTGGTGATCCGGCTGGGCCGGTTCACGCAGGAGGAGAGGAACGCCGTGCGCTGGATCCAGGAGAGGTTTGGAGAAGAAGCCTTGCGGTACACGATGGTGCTGTTCACAGGGGGCGACCAGCTGGATAAACCGGTGCAGGAGTTTCTGGGCGACAGCCGCGAACTTCAGGAAGTCATCGGCAGCTGCGGCGCCGGATATCACGTCTTCAACAGCAGAGACGGAGGCGACGGCGGCGCTCAGGTTTCCGAGCTGATGCGGAAGACGGTCGAAATGGTGGAGAGGAACGGAGGCCGACACTACACTAACGAGATGTACCGGGAGGCCGAGAGAAGGATCAGAGAGGAGGAGGAGGAGGAGGAGAGGAAGAGGGAAGTGATTCCTAAGGAAACTAAAATTGTAAGGCAAGTTAGAAGAGTGCTGAATGACGCTCGTGGCATTTTGAATGTTTTGAAATGAGAGACGTCCAAGTACAGCTTATATGAATGGCCCTGGAATAATTAGGTGAAATTACAGGCATTTAGTAGACCCTCTTTTTTTTACAAATCGTATCCATTTACACTGCAAAAACCAAATCTTATATTTAAACTTTAGAATCTTATTTCTGTTACATTTTTGCTAAATAAGACAAACTATTTGCCAGTGGAGTGAAATAGTTATAGAATAATAATAGAATAATAATTATTATTATTTTCCCGAAAGGGAACTTCAGTTGTAGCCACCAGCAACAACAAAAAAGACATAGACAGTGGAGCAGACCCACAACGCACAAACAAACATATAAAATGCCAATATATATACAGATCCTTTCCAAAAAATTAGAATATCATGGAAAAGTTGTTTTTTTTCCATAATTCCATTCAAAAAGTGAAACTTTCATAGATTATAGATTCATTACACACAAAGTGAAATATTTCTAGCCTTTATTTGTTTCATTTTTCATAATTTTGGCTTACAGCTCCAGAAAACACCCCAAAACAGTATTTCAAGAAATTAGAATAGTGTGTTGAAAATCAGCATTTACTTCAGTTATTTCAGAGAATGAGTGGAGTGGCTTGACTCAATGAATCAGACAGTTGTAGCTGTGAAAGGAGATTTTGTCTCTGATGGTTTATAAGCTTGAAAGGCAATATTAAAGGTATTATTATTGGAAATGTATCAGTACAATTGTATCAGTACAAATGTATTATGAAATGTAACAGTACACATGTATATGCATGCTTTGTACAGTACACATGTATATGCATGCTTTGTACAGTACACATGTATATGCATGCTTTGTACAGTACACATGTATATGCATGCTTTGTAGCTTTTGTAAATGTATAACTGTAACTGTTTGCCCTGTGAGGGAATGTATACCTCATCATTACAGTATGTGCCTGTCCTTAAAGAAATGTGCCTGTCCTTAAGAAAATGTGCCTGTCCTTAAAGAAATGTGCCTGTCCTTAAGAAAATGTGCCTGAATGCGATCAGCCTCCCATGAGAGGAAATCCTGGGGAGGGTCTGTTCTTTGTGCCAGAATTACAGCGTTCACTGATGGGTAAACTTGAGACCAAAGGCAGGAAGGAGACGACTTCCTGAGAATGCATCCATGCGATAGAAAGAGGGGAGTTGAAGTCTGGATTACCAGGTGTGAAAATGATATGTGGAATACCCAGATACACAGTCCATTCTGCAAAACTGTCAAGGCTAACAAAACAGAGGATGTCTCATGGTCCATCATGGGTTATGTGGGCATTTTTGGCCCGGCATCAGCATTGTTTTGAGAACTTAAGGGTGCCCAGATAATTGGACTCGGGACAACTAACTGTCATGTATGGATTGTTTATGACTGCCACATATTGTGTAGGATGATTTATGACTGTCACATATTGTGTAGGATGATATAAAAAGGGACATGTTAGTCCTTGTGACTTTGGGAAGAGAGCTGGTAAGCACTCTATCCCCATTCTTTGTTTGACTCGCGAGAATAATAAAAGTCTTAAAGGAATACTCTTAACTTGTTGTGCTGGATTGTTATCGGGAACTCTTTCTGTTTGACACTCGGTGGTAATACATAAATTTCCACGACATAGCCTATGTCCTGGATACGTCTGTACGTGGTGGTTTTTGAAGCACTGACTCCAGCCTCAGTCCACTCCCTCTGCATCTCCGCCAAATTTTGGAATCGTCTTTGCTTGACAATCCGCTGAAGCCTACGGTCATCTCTTTTGCTTGTGCACCTTCTCCTGCCACATTTTTCCCTTCCACTAAACTTTCTATTGATATGCTTGGACACTGCACTATGTGAACAGCCAGCCTCCTTAGCGATGACCTTTTGTGGCTTACCCATCTTCTGGAGGGTGTCAATGATGGTCTTCTGGCCAATTGTCAAGTCTGCAGTCTTCTCCATACTGAACCAAACTGAGATAAACTTTGCAGGTGTTTTGAGCAAATTAGATGATAGTGTGACACTCAGTCTAAAACATTCATTTTTTCTGGAGCTGTAAGCCAAAATTATGAAAAATGAAACAAATAAAGGCTAGACATATTTCACTTTGTGTGTAATGAATCTATAATCTATGAAAGTTTCACTTTTTGAATGGAATTATGGAAAAAAAAAAACTTTTCCATGATATTCAAATTTTTTGGAAAGGATCTGTACAGGCAAACGTCATGATTAAAATAGCCCCCGCTGTCCCGAGATGTCCAGTGTCATCAACCAGTCCAACACACAGACTCCTCTGCGGAGTTTTATGTAACTTAAAACAAGCTAATATTTTCCACTTTTGAGGAAAAAATAAGATTTTAAGTTTCATTACAAGACTAAAACACTTGTTAAGACAGACATTTTTTGCAGTGTATACAGCCGGATATGCACTGAAGCAATTCAGGTTAAGAACCTTGCTCAACAGCAGTACCCTTAGCTGAGAACTTGCAACCTTTTCAGTTACAAGCCCAATTCCCTAACCATTATACTACACTGCCACCCCATAATCACAACTAATCAAAGACTGTTCCTTCTGAACTGCCCCCGATCTCATTGACTCTAGATCTCTCACTGATGGCCATCTTTGTTCTGCAACATAATGCTGCCTATATGAAAATGGTCTAAAAATCCTATAAAAATCATATATGCCATATAATGTTCATGCTGTTTTTTTCTGCAACATAATGCTGGTGTGGCAGAACTTTTGGACACTCTTCAAAATCAAACTCGCAGCAACAAGGAAGAAATAACAGTGACAGTGTTGGTCAGACTCAGAACCACAAGATGGCACTCATAACTTCCTTATTTTTGAGTACAGTTTGCCCTTTTGGAATAAAGAAACTCAATGAGATTAGTTTCTTCACATGGGATATGATTTGAGGGTTGTGATCAATTCTTATTTTTCGTATTTGATTCCAATTCAATTCACAAATATAATTCAATTGTATTTTGAATAAATAAAACCTGCAGGCTGTGGAATTTGAATTAGAACTGGAATTACAGGAAGTAGAATTTAATTCAATGACATTTAAGGTTTAAGTTCTACTTATTTATAGAATACGAAAGCCTTCTTCATTTTGACAAATGTGCTTCCACCAGTTTCCAAAAACATGTGATACTTATTATAAACAATGCAAATACCATTTCAAATATTACCATAGATATCAGATGATAAATGGTGTTGGGAAAACATTGTCCATAATCAATTGTTTTTCTGTAGTCATATATTTAGAAATGCATTCTGGGACTGATATTTTTACAATGATTACACAAATACATCTTTAATGTTTTGTACTTTGTTATTGTTTAATTATTGCCTTTTTCACTTTGAGACTGTCTCTGTATGATGAAAAGCGCTATATAAATAAAATATTCTATAATCATTATTATTATTATTATTATTATTATTATTATTATTATTATTATTATTATTATTATTATATCAGCAAACTACAGTGCTTGTAACAGAATATAATTTTTATGGTGGTTTAAAAATTTAATGTTTCAGACCTAGTCCTCATAACAATATGTCAGTGATGTCAAAGTAAGCAATGTTGAATGTGATAATTGAAGTTAGGCACAGAAATTTAATGAATTATTAAAAATGTATTTTCAATTCAGATTCAAATTTCATTTCCTGCCACAATTTTTAAGCCAACTCGAGCACGTCCCTTAACACGATTGAGGGAGTGACCTGCCGGTCGTTGTCGGTCCAACTGATTTTAACAGGACTGAAATACAGAGGCTGGCCTTGCTTATCAGAGCCTGAAGCCACACTCTGGACAGGTCTTCCAATGTTCATCTCTTTGTTTCCTGGTTTGAGGAATTACAAGCAGACAAATGAGAGGTCACAGAGATGAGGTTTATAAACTGAGAGAGAGCGAGGGAGTGAAAACTAGAAAGAAAAGAGAGGGGGAGGAAAAGAGAAAGAGAGGAAAGATGAAGGGAGAAGAAGGATCAAAACAGGCTGAGGGGCCCAGTGGCTGAACCTCCGTCAGACCTAGCCAAGAATGGACAAAGCCTTCAGGCTGTAATAAATCCACTGGAGATCATAAAGATTTCAAAATGGCCGTCATAAACGTTCCTGAACAGAGCAACAAAGAGACTAATAATTTAAGGGAAGAATGAAAAGACATATCTATAGTGGCTGGAGAGCACAAGATGAAAAAGAGGACAAGAGTGCGGGTGGGTGGGTGGTTGGGTCGGATGGAGGGAGGGTTGTAGGGAAAGAGTGAGAGAGAGAGAGAGAGAGAGAGAGAGAGAGAGAGAGAGAGAGCGAGGGGTGGGAGAACAGCATGCCATTGTGTTGGAGCGCCTGGCACTGGGAGACACACTCGGGCGCATTCACACACGCGCGCTGTGGCACGGGCGCACGCACACACACACACACGCGCGCGCTCGCGCACTCCGACACTACGGCCGTCTGGCATCGCGTTGGGCTCCTCTCCTCTTAGCGCCTGCGGAAACCCTCTCGTCCTGCCCGTCCGAATCTCTCCGCTCTTCACCCCAACCAAATCCGTCAGCACCCCAGCGGTAGCCTGGGATCAGCACCCCGACCTGGGATCAGGGCGCTCTGCAGAACAGACTGTCTCCGCAGGCTGGTGGATCTCACAGTGCCAGTCCGAAGGTAAATCGACTTGCATCAATACAGCTGTCGTGAGCTCCCGATATTGGCTTTCAAATGTGCTGCTGAACAAGATTGTGAAGTCCACAGCTGACAGGGAAGGTAAAATATTCCATCTATCTTAGTTGGCGCAGATGGAATAATTAATTCGTTTTTCCTGACAATCAAGTGTGGAAAGTGACAGCCTATTTTTACCTGTTAGGTTTACACACCAAATTAACATTGTTGGATTGGGTGTTTAAGTAATTTTTTCTGTCATACTGAAGCACAGAGTAATGGGTCCATTTTGGCGCCGGTTTATGAAACTATAAAACCGTGATGTTTAAAGTTTGATATTGTGAGACTTTGAAAAAAACGGAGGGAAAGCGTCCGTAGGTCCGTTTGGCCCACGCCGCACAGCTGCGACGGGGAATGGTCCATCGTGCTAAAATGTAGATAGCAACCGAGCTCTGTCTCGCTTGTTTCTATGTTCCTATTCCGTAATTCGGACCCCAACACAATTGCAACTGTGGTGGTGTTTGAGGTTTTGGTTTGAAGATGCGGGTCTGTTGAGCCCACACTGCGTAGCTCCGATAATGGCCCCTTGTGTTCAGAGGCTCCTCGTGTTTTTTTTCTGAGATAATCCCCTTGCCCCGGCCAGGCATAGCCCAACTCCCACTGCCCTGTGAAAAGGAACCATTCTCTCCCATTCCTGACCGCAGGCCGAACACGACTGATTTTAAAGCCCCGATTCTCCATGCTGAGAGGAAGAGGAGATGCATTCAGACTCGATTTGGTGGTTTTTAGTATTGTTTTGTTCCTGGAAGCGAGCATAGCTGATATGACAGGTTGACGGTCCTGGGAGATATTAGTAGGTCCTTCTTTGATACTAATGTGGCACATTTACAAAATGGTACCGATGAACTATTTTGATTAGATAAGCGCTGTACTGCCACTTTGAACTTATTTTGTTGGAACATAAGCATTGTTTATTACTGCATTGTATTTTATTATTATATGTACCGTATATGTATTATCTGCTTTCACGTGTGTCTAATGTTGTTTTTATATGTTATCATAAATGTGAGAGACAAAATAAGGCATATTCATACATATTCCTAACAAGTTTGGGAGATATGATGATTGTCTTCTTGAGTCTTGATCAGTTCTCCTCATCGTAAACAGATTCAGGGTGTGATTCAAGGTCATGGTTGTAATTGTGGTTTTGTTCTTCTAACCCACCCCCCCCACCCCCCTCTCTCTACCCTAGTTGGCTCCTTCATCGCTCTGAGCTGTGAGGAAGAGGAGGAAGACAGACAGGAAGGCCTTATAATAATATTATAATAATATTATATATAATATATATCTAATATATATATATATATAATCTTATTATTATCATAATAAGGCCTCACAATAAGACCTTGAGGACTTATTGCTCGTGATCTACGATCTACACTTTTCTCGTTGACTCTTTCTTGTCTCCTGAGAAGGGAACAGAAACGAAAGAGCGAGAGAGAGAGACAGAGAGGGAGAACGAAAGAAAAGAGAGAGATAGCTTGGAAGAGACAGTTGATTGAAGGACCAGTGAGCGGCTAACAGACCAGTCCATTTAAGTGTTGGAAACAGAAGCGGATCCAGCAGACCCTGCTCCATCATGGCCTCCATGGGCCTGCAGCTTCTGGGCCTAGTCCTGTCCCTGCTGGGCTGGGTGGGCGGGACCCTGGTGTGCGCCGTCCCCCTGTGGCGGGTCACCGCCTTCATCGGCAACAACATCGTGAAGGCGCAGATCATCTGGGAGGGGCTGTGGATGAGCTGCATCGTCCAGAGCACGGGCCAGATCCAGTGCAAGGTGTACGACAGCCTGCTGGCCCTGCCCAGCGACATGCAGGCCGCCCGCGGCCTCTCCATGCTCTCCGTGCTGCTGAGCGGCCTGGCCTTCGCCCTGGGCGTGCTGGGCGTCAAGTGCACCAAGTGCCTGGGCCGGCAGCACCTGAAGGCCCGGATCAGCCGCGTCTCAGGCATCATGTTCGTCTTGGCGGGCTTCCTCTACCTCGTGCCCGTCTGCTGGACGGCCCACTCCATCATCCGGGATTTCCAATAAAACATTCCAGAAGGTGTTTGACAAGGCGGTATCAATGATAGACTCCCTGGGCATTGTTTCTGTACAAATTCCTAACCAAAGACAGCCCCTGAAAAGATACACTGGTGGGGCCAGCCAGCAGAAGCTGAAAGGAGCTTCAGCACACTCAGGAGATTGAAAACCTGGCTCAGATCGACAATGTCACAAATGCATCTCAACAATGTGGCAGTATGCCATGTCCATCTGCGTAATCATGCACATTAGTGCCATGGTGAACAATGCTTAAAAAATGTCCCTACCAATGTTAAACCCAAACCTACACCCTTGGCTGACAGTATTACTTTGCTTTTCTCATAAGTGACACGTAGTGAAAGGTGTGGAGAGTTTCAAGCGTTTGTCTCTTTGAGGAATAACAGAAAAGGCAAAGAGGAGGCATTGAAAAGGCAGGAGCAACAACTGGCAAAAGTGAGTATTTTTTAAATGTTCAGGATGCTCTAGTTCTTGTGCACACTTGTGAAAATGAATGTACCCAGAGGTAGAACTTCTGGGCACTTGCCCATCAGACTAGTGGAGAAAGTTTTACTAGCCGGGGTATAAAAGTATAAGGGGACTTGACGCATTGAATGGCATTGTTGTAACATAGTTCAATGTCACAGCAAAAAATTGATTGGATGCTGTTTATCTCAAAAACAAAACTGAAACACAAATGTACTGAATTCTGAACTCAAGTGAAATCAAACACAGATACTTATTTTGTTACTAAAATTAATTTTAGTGTGGGAGCTGGTTTGAGGCCTGGTCTCGCCAGCTGATATACCTTTTTGGCCGTAGGGAACAAGAGGCAGTGGTCACTCCGTTTCTGACAAGGCAAAAAAGGAAAGAACAAAGTGGAAAAGTGCTCAGTAGTGCCTGAAGCCGGCTCCTGAGAGACGTTCACCTCCCTGCTGCCTGAGACACACTCATTTTATTCCTTCAGCTTCTTCCCCCAAAGCGGCAACAGCTGCAGTTTCTCATTGATTGACAGTGTGTCACTTCTGTGGAGGGAAGTCAGCGGCACCCTCTTTAGTGGGTGTGTGCACGCTGACCTGGTGGCTGAGCTTGAGTAGAAATTTAAATACTGGGAGGACCCATTCCCACGCCACTCCATAATGTTTGGGGAAAATACATTTTTTCCTTGATTTGGCTCTGTACTCCACAATTATAGATTTGTAATCGAATAATTCACATGTGGTTAAAGTGCAGATTCTGAGCTTTTATTAAAGGGTATTTTTCTACATTCTATTTGTAGAGATTTCGGCACTTTTTATACATTTGTGTAAAAATACCCTTTAATAAAAGCGGAGCATCTGCAGGTTATCCACATGTGAATTGTTTGAGGACAAATCTGTAATTGCTGAGTATGGAGTACATTGTGCAGTGCAAATCAAGGAAAATATGTCTTTGTCCCAAACATTATGGAGGGCACTGTTGTGGTGTGAGAAGGGGTACGACGGCACCGCTGTCCTCCCCGTATTTTAATTTCTACTCATACCCAGCCACCATTTATTATGAGACATTAGACCTGAGATGTCACTCATCACAACACATAATCACATGTGTTTACCATGTCCTGCCTTGTATTTATTTTCTTTAGTGAATAAACTGAGGGTGGTGCTGCTTGGTAAGACTGGAGCAGGGAAGAGTGCATCAGGAAACACCATCCTGGGGAAGGAAGCTTTTGTAGTGGATGAATCCACTGATCCTGTTACCACATTTTCAAACAAAGAGATTGCAGAGATTGCCGGAAGACAAGTTTCTGTGATTGACACCCCAGGGCTTTTCAGCACATCTATGGATGAAGAGGAAGTGAAAAGTGAATTTGAGAGGTGCATCAGACTGTCTGTCCCAGGACCCCATGTGTTTCTGCTGGTGGTCAGGTTGGGCCGATTCACACAAGAAGAGAAATCTGCTGTGGAGTGGATCCAGAGGCATTTTGGGGAAGAAGCCTCCCAGTTTCTGAACCGTTCCAAGGAACTTCAGGACCTCATCGACTGCTGTGGTTATAGATATCATGTCTTCAACAATGAAGATACACAGAACCTCACTCAGGTTTCTGAGCTGATGCAGAAAATAGAAGAGATGGTGAAGGGGAATGGAGGACAACACTACACCAATGAGATGTACCAGGAGGCTGAGAGAAGGATCAGAGTGGAGGAGAAGAGAAGGAGGACAGAGGAAAAATGGATGACTGCTACAACAGTGGCCCTGGTTGTAGGAGGAATCATTGCGATAGGAGTATCAGCTGTTTCACATTCACTGTAAAATCACTGTTAAAAATGGTTTTTGACATCCTTTCAAACTTACGGTTGATGTTTGGCAGTCTGTGCTGCCAGACTTTTGACGGTTTTTCCACAGTTTTCACAGTGTACCGAAAGAGCAGAGTTTCTCAGCACAACAGGAGCAGCAATAGTAATGAGAGTAATTAGCCTGTGATGTTAACCTCACTGACATGATTGGATGGGATTTGAGTCCATTTCTTTGATTCAATTAAATTCTGGATCACCTCTGCCTCTCCATTAAAGCACACGATAGACGCGCGTACGTTATACTGTGTACTGTTTAAACTATACGTACATTATACTGTGTACTGTTTAAACTATGCGTACATTATACTGTGTACTGTTTAAACTATGCGTACATTATACTGTGTACTGTTTAAACTATGCGTACATTATACTGTGTACTGTTTAAACTATGGATACATTATACTGTGTACTGTTTAAACTATGCGTACATTATACTGTGTACTGTTTAAACTATGCGTACATTATACTGTGTACTGTTTAAACTATGCGTACATTATACTGTGTACTGTTCAAACTATGCGTACATTATACTGTGTACTGTTTAAACTATGCGTACATTATACTGTGTACTGTTTAAACTATGCGTACATTATACTGTGTACTGTTTAAACTCTCAGCGATTATTTAAGTTTGAACAGTCAATGTGAAATCAAACTGGAGAAGAGATTATTCAATCAAACAAGTCTTAAAGCTCGGAAAAATCCAAGAAACAGGAAAAGGTGTGGCAGGAGCTTTTTTGAGAAATTAATAAAATATCATCATAGTAAGATGTGTTGGAGTTAAAATGAATAGATTCTTTATGTAATATTCTTATATTTTAGACGTGTATATATTTTCACTCATATATATAATCAATAAATGTAGTAATTTGAACTAATCATTTAGGTTGAGGGTAGAGTTCTGCCAAAGCTTTCTCAGAAGTAACAAAACTAACCTTATTAACCTTTTTGGGAATCAGAAGAGTGCAAGTGATGAATTGCATGTGGCTGATGTAAACATGAGAGATATAAATATGAATTATATAAATGTCAGAGAGACTTTGTGACATTTGGACATACATCTTTGTTGTGTGGACTGACTGTCCTTCTGCAGAATACAATTCCACCACTTTTTGGAGTCTTACAGATGTTTAAAAATAATTTTATGAATTTAAGAATGTCATCATACTTGATTTATGCAACATTTTACGAATAAAGCAATTATGCAAAGTTCTGACTTAGTTCAAGTGTTAGGATCCTGTACTCTGTCTGTAATTATTTTTCCTGATTTCTTTTCCTATTTTCCCACATTACCCTCGTGATTGTCAGTCCATGTTCCATGTTTCCTGAGATTCCACTCCCTATCTTTGTCATTGCACTATTCGGGTGATTTTGGGAACATTCTGGTTTCCTCTGTATTTCGTATCGTTTTCTTCCTTCTGGCTTTATTAATATTTGTATATAATACTAATGTACTAATCATACTAACTGTTAGATTAGATTTAATACTAACCTGCTAACAAACTAACGTGTATATAATACTAACCAGCTAACCTACTAACATTAGGGTTTTAGAGTTTGCTACGAACATTACTAATTACTAATTAATCTTGAGTTTCTGCCTGCTGCTGTCATTTCCCTCCTCGTTATCCTATCCCTGTATCTATCTGATTTCGCATTCTCTGCACGTGTGTCCACTTTCGCGTACCTCCACCCCGAGCTGTGCACTTGTCTACCTGCTAATCCCAGGCCGTGTGTTATCTATGTGTTTGCGTGCATTCCAGTCCGTGTCTTCTGTTCCCCCTCGTTATTGTATTATTGTTTCCTATTGTGTTCACCTGTGTCTAGCTCCTTACTCCTCCCACCCACACTTGATTCCTTTTTGTGTCATTACTTCCCTGTGTATTTAAAACCTGTTATTTCAGTCTGTCTTCATGTGTTCCTCACCGTTGGTTTGTTTCTTAATAATTTTCTGAGCACCTTCAGAGTTTGTTAGTTTCCCCGAGTGTCTGTTTCTGAGTTTTTGTTATCCCTCGTTCTTCCCCTGTTGTTGTTTTATTTTTCGTTGTCTATTCTTTGTTTTGTTTTCTTTTTGCTCCTCTTTAAGCCTCCCTGGTTTTGACCCCTGCCTGTGTTCTCGTGACCCTGATTCTGGATTGTGTTTTTGTGCCTTTGCTGTGTCTTCCCGGTTCTGACCCCTGCCTGTTCGGTGACTCCCCTTTGGACTCTGCTTTTGTACCGTTGCCCTGTCTCCCCGGTTTTTTGACCTGGCCTGTTGTACCCCGGATTGCTGCCTTGCCCCATCATTAAACTTTGGTTTTTGTACTCCTGTCTGCGCTTGGGTCCTTCCCCCACCAGCCCGTAACATCAAGTACTTGGGGCATATATTATGCAGAAAAAAAATATTTGTATATAAATATGTTATATTAGCTCTCCCAGTATGCTAATAGTCAGCAAGTTCAGCTCCCAACCCTAACTTGCTAATGTTAGCCGTCAAATGTAAAACCTGTCAAACATGGCTAATGGCTTGTCAGTTGCATCTGTTCCAAACTTTTTTCCCCACAACAGGTCTTCCCACAACAGTACATAAACCTCACCCTGATGAGCCCTTGTTTCGATGCTTATAATCTGACATGCATTTGAACTTATTTGCTATATTAGCTAGTGCAAAATGCTAATAGTTAGCATCTTCAGCTCCCAACCCATTTGACTAGCTAGCTAATGCATAATCTGACTTTGAACTGTCATGTGACAATGTACATACTAGTCATATTGTGCAGTTTTGTAACAGTTTTGTTGTGGGAATTGAAATTGTACTTCCTTCTGTGCTCTCCATTGGGTAAGTGCATTTTTGTAGAGGGAATTTCCACATTGCTAAACATGCTGATGTATTTTAAAATTTTACAATATGGGGCACAAAAACTGCACTTCCGTGGCTTCAAAACATTGTAATTTTAAATTTTTTTAAAATAAACATTTTGCAACCAATGTGGGGTTGTGTATGTCCAATTTCCACCCTAATTTGGAATGTCCAATTGTCCCCAAACTGCATTCGTGGAGCAAGCCCACTGCAACCTCATGACTTTATTAATGTTTTGGACTTCTTTCCTATTGTGTATCAATGGATCTTGGGGGGTGGTTCAAACCCTGCAATTCAATAATTGGAAAAATGCTGTAGTTAGCTTTAATCGCCACCAACTCAGTAAATTCCACTATAGCGGTCACTGTTAACGATCAAGGGGGACGGCCAATAGATGCACAGCTACACTGGAGTAAAGGATAATGGTCTCCTAGACCAGGGGTTTCTCAATCCTGGTCCTGGGGGACCCCTGTGTATGCTGGTTTTCGTTGCAACCGCAGTTGCAATCCCAGAATTTTAACAAGCTGTTAATTTTTCTTAATTAGGTGCTTTTCATGTTTGGAGGAATTATTCGCCCACTTAAGACACATTATGTCAGAAATAGCTATGCATGCCATGTAGAACAAACTCCCCATGTTCACATTGTGCTTATTGTGCTATATTGCAACAATTACATAAGAAAAGGTTACAAAATAATGTATTTTCACTCAAATAAAAGAGTGAAGTGAATCAATAGGCTCCTAATTAGGTTGTTGAACACGTGTTTAACTCAATTTTTTCTTTAAGCTTAAGACAATGCAGGTTTGGCTCGTTATCATTTGCTTTGTGTTTGAATTCTTCATTATCTACGAAATGGTTAATTTTAGTGGCCATGTGTCCACACTTTCACCAATTAGGAGCCTATTGATTCAAATCAGTCTTTAAATGGATCTGTTAAATAATTTTCTTATCTTTTTTAAATAATATAGCACAATGTGAACATGGGGTGTTTATTCTACATGGCATCCATAGCTATTTCTGATATAATGTGGCTTAAGAGGGTGAATAATTCCTCCAAACATGACAAGCACCTAATTAAGAAAAATTAACAGCTTGTTAAAATTCTGGGATTGCAACTGCGGTTGCAACGAAAGCCAGCATACACAGGGGTCCCCCAGGACCAGGATTGAGAACCCCTGTCCTAGACTATTTCCAGCATTGGAAAACTGTCGTTGGACTCCTTCTAGAATCAGTGGTGATTACATTACATTACAGTCATTTAGCAGACGCTTTTATCCAAAGCCACATACAATAAGTGCATACAGAAACGTCATCAAAATCACTACAGAACAGACAAGACAAAGCACATCCTTCCCATAATGTAGCAGCTATCCCTAGTAATGAACGTTGACTGTAGTTCACAGTAAGCTGTGGTTAAATCAGCTATACTACACTTCAAATTTAAATACTATTGCGGAGATTGAGGGCTTAGACAAGTCCATGCAGAAGCAAACGGAGACCATTGTAGGTATGCGGGCTATAGCAGACTATGTAAACTACTCTTCAAGGAAAAATTAAAAATTCCAGAAGGTGTTTGACATGGCGGTATCAATGATAGACTCCCTGGGCATTGTTTCTGTACAAATTCCTAACCAAAGACAGCCCCCGGAAAGATGCACTGGTGGGGCCAGCCAGCAGAAGCTGAAAGGAGCTTCAGCAAACTCAGGAGATTGAAAACCTGGCTCTAATCGACAATGTCACAAATGCGTCTAAACAATGTGGCAGTATGCCACACTATCTACGTAATCATGCACATTAATGTCATGGTGAACAATGCTTAAAAAATGTCCCTACCAATGTTAAACCAAAACCCATATCACTTTCATTTTCTCATAAGTTCTGCGTAGTGAAGGATGTGGAGAGTTTCAAGCGTTTGTCTCTTTGAGGAATAACAGAAAAGGCAAAGAGGAGGCATTGAAAAGGAGCAAAAACTGGTAAAAGTGAGTAATTTTAAATGTTCTGAATGCTCTTGTTTTTATGAAAATGATTGACTCAGAGGTGGAACTTCTTGGCACTACCCCATCGGGCTTGTAAAGAAAAGAACATGTACTAGCCCGGATATATAAAAATCGGGGCCCTTGACTCATTGAATGGCAATGTTGTAATATATTGCGTCTGTTTATAAAACATGAAATAAATGTACACAAGGTGAATTTTGGTGAATAGTCATTGTGTGATGCAAATTTGATGAGTACAGACAAATTTACAGAGGAAAAACAACAAATTTGACACAACTGTCCCAACAAGTTTGCTTTTAATACACTAGAAATTACAACCGCTTTTACTAGTTGTGCTTTCAGTATTAGGTCTTGATTCTAAGGTGACAAATTAAAGGAAAAACCAACATTAAGTGCCTTAGTAAGGTTTTGGGCCACCACGAGCCACCAGAGCAGCTTCAATGCACCTTGGCATAGATTCGACCTCTAGTCTAGCATAGATTCTGATCTCTTTGTCACCTGTCTGTATATACATGTAGTACAGTGCACTCCAAAATTGTAAGGAGAGTGACACATTTTTTTTGTTTTGACTCCAGTGACTATGAGGTTAAAGTGCATTCTTTCAGGTTTAAGTTGAGGGTTAACCCCCCCCCCCCCCCTCCATTTTAGGGCACCAAAAGTAATTGGACAAATTAACAAACTGAAATAAAGTCATCATATTTAATATTTGCTCGCATATCCTTTGCATGCCATGACTTACTGATGTCTGTGACCCAACAACATCAAAAGACTCTTGATATCTTATTTTCTGGTACTCTTACAAGCGATACTATAACGTCTCTGCATTTGAATGGATCTCTATGGGAATTGGGGGGTGGGACTAGATTTAGCTGGAAATTACACTGAAACAGTATGGAAGTTATCCATCCATATCTACTGTATTTCTGGCAGCAGAGTGATGATTTAAGGCTTGTTTGATACGTCAGACCCTTGATGACTTAGAGCCATTTAGCAAACCATGTGTTCCATACTGTTTCAGTGTAATTTACAGCTAAATCTAGTCCCACCCCCCCAATTCTCATAGAGATCCATTCAAATGCAGAGACGTTATAGTATCGCTTGTAAGAGTACCAGAAAATAAGATATCAAGAGTCTTTTGATGTTGTTGGGTCACAGACATCAGGAAGTTATGGCATGCAAAGGATATCTTACCAAATATAAAAATTATTACTTTATTCTATATATACGTAAATGCAGGGGTGCCAATAATTGTGGCACACATTTTATTTTATTTTTAAAAATAATTATTTCTTGATGAGATTTTTTTTTCTCATAATAAATTTACTTCAATTAAAGGTTGGATTTTTCTAATTTTTCCAGTGTAAGATTAAGCTAACTCACCAAAGGGTGAATTTTTTATAACTCTTTTTACTCATCTTTACCAGGGGTGCCAATAAAATAGTGGAGGGCACTGTATATGTATACATTATGGAAAATTAGACAGAGATGCTATTTCACTCATCAAAACACATTCACATTAGTTTACCATGTCCTGCGTTGCTCTTGTTCTCTTCAGTGTTTCGCCTGAGGGTGGTGCTGGTTGGTAAGACTGGAGCAGGGAAGAGTGCATCAGGAAACACCATCCTGAGGAAGGAAGCTTTTGTAGTGGATGAATCCACTGATCCTGTTACCACATTTTCAAACAAAGAGATTGCAGAGATTGCCGGAAGACAAGTTTCTGTGATTGACACCCCAGGGCTTTTCAGCACATCTATGGATGAAGAGCAAGTGAAAAGTGAATTTGAGAAGTGCATCAGTCTGTCTGTCCCAGGACCCCATGTGTTTCTGCTGGTGGTCAAGTTGGGCAGATTCACGCAAGATGAGAAATCTTCTGTGGAGTGGATCCAGAGGCATTTTGGGAAAGAAGCCTCCCAGTACACAATGGTGCTGTTCACAGGTGCTGATCAGATAAAGAGAAAATCAGTGGAGGAGTTTCTCAAGCGTTCCAAGGAACTTCAAGACCTCCTTGATTGCTGTGGTTATAGATATCATGTCTTCAACAATGAAGATAAACAGAACCTCACTCAGGTTTCTGAGCTGTTGCAGAAAATAGAGGAGATGGTGAAGGGGAATGGAGGCCAACACTACACCAATGAGATGTACCAGGAGGCTGAGAAAAGGATCAGAGAGGAGGAGGAGAGGAAGAGGAGAGATGAAGAGGAGAAAAAGAGGCAGGAAGAGCAAAAGATTAGAGCAGCGGAGGAGAGAAAGTGGAAGGAGGCTGAGAGAAAGATCAGAGAGGAGGAGGAGAGGAAGAGGAGAGATGAAGAGGAGAAAAAGAGGCAGGAAGAGCAAAAGATTAGAGCAGCAGAGGAGATAAAGTGGAAGGAGGCTGAGAGAAAGATCAGAGAGGAGGAGGAGAGGAAGAGGAGAGATGAAGATGAGAAAAACAGGCAGAAAGAGGAAAAGATTAGAGCAGCGGAGGAGAGAAAGTGGAAGGAGGCTGAGAGAAAGATCAGAGAGGAGGAGGAGAGGAAGAGGAGAGATGAAGATGAGAAAAACAGGCAGAAAGAGGAAAAGATTAGAGCAGCGGAGGAGAGAAAGTGGAAGGAGGCTGAGAGAAAGATCAGAGAGGAGGAGGAGAGGAAGAGGAGAGATGAAGATGAGAAAAACAGGCAGAAAGAGGAAAAGATTAGAGCAGCGGAGGAGAGAAAGTGGAAGGAGGCTGAGAGAAAGATCAGAGGGGAGGAGGAGAGGATGAGAGATGAAGAGGAGAAAAACAGGCAGGAAGAGGAAAAGATTAGAGTAGAGGAGGAGAGGAAGAGGAGAGAAGAGGAGAAGAAGAGGAAAGAAGAGGAAAAATGGATAATTGCTGCAACAGCCCTGGTTGTAGGAGGAATCATTGCGATAGGAATATCAGCTGTTTCACATTCACTGTAAAATCACTGTTAAAAATGATTTTTGACATCCTTTCAAACTTAAGGTTAATGTTTGGCAGTCTGTGCTGTTTCTGTGCTGAGAGTTTCTACAGCAGGAGCAGCAATAGTAATGAGAATAATTAGCCTGTGATGCTAACCTCACTGACATGATGGGATGGGATTTGATTCCAGTTCTTTGATAAATTTTTATTCTGGATTACCAAACCCTCACACAATAGATTTGTGTAAATTATACTGTATACTGTATATACTTCTCAGAAAATCTCAGCGATCATTTAAGTTTGAACAGTCATGTGAAATCAAACCGGAGAAGAGATTAATCAATCAAACAAGTCTTAAATCTCTAAAAGACAGAAAAATCCAAGAAACAGGAAAAGGTGTGGCCTGAAAACTGTGGTGTCCAGGCTGGAGGCCGGAGCTTTTATGAGAAATTTATAAAATATCATCAGAGTAAGATGTGTTGGAGTTAAAATTAGTAGATTACTTGTATACTATTCTTATATTTTAGATGTGTATATATTTTTACTCATATATTTGATCTAATCAATAAATGCAATAATTTGGCTTGTGCATGGTACTGTTCTGCCAAAGCTTTCTCAGAAGTAATAAAACTAATCTTATTAACCTTTTTGGGAATCAGAAGAGTGCAACAAGTGATGCATAGCATGTGACTGCTATAAATATGAATGATATAATTGTCAGAGACACTGTGTGAGACTCTGTGGGATTTGGACATACAAATTTGTTGTGTGGACTGACTCCCCTTCTGCAGAATAAAGAACACATTTGATTATTTACAGTTTTTTTTTGCCACATATCCTTTTTACACCAATTGTTTTTACAGATGTTACGTCTTACAGATGTTTAACAATAATTTTCTGAATTTAAGAATGTCATCATACTTGATTTATGCAACATTTTACGAGTGAAGAAATTATATAAAGTTCTTACTTTTGTTTCAGGTACTTGGGGCATATAGTATGTAGAAAATGATCTTATATTCATTCATTTTCCATTAAGATGATACTGGGTTGGAGTATTTCTGAATAAATTCTTATGGTACAGTGCTGTCACCATTTACCCACAGTTTAAAACCAAGGGGAAAATGTTGTAATAAGTAGGGGTAGCGATAAAATGATAATCAATTTGCATACTTATCTTTTTCAATTTTTTATTTTTTTTTGTCTTTGACAGCTGGGGGGGTGGTGGACAGTGGGAGGTGATATAGTGGAGTATAATGGGACCCAATGGGAGGATGTTTGTCCCTGAGGAATTGCTGGTGGTAGGCTAGTGTGGCAGTATCACAGGGGCTGGTGGACAGTGCTCCCACTACTGTATTTAGTGTTACTTTGTATTCTGATTTATTGAATGATTAATGAGTTAAATACTTCACCAGGTGTATATTGGTATTGTAGCTTATGCTGTTGAAAGGGTTAGCATTACAGTAACTAATCTGCCACAGCAATCAAAAAACATTGCTGTACAAACTACTGTACCATGCAAGTTAATTTTACATCAATTGTTTGTATGACATTTGTGAAGTACTGCTGGCTCAAGCGTTTCTGTCATGCTATGTGGGGCCACATAATAATAAAAACTTTTTTCACTGATTAAAGGTTTCTCTCCTCTGTTTTATACATTATTAAAGCAAAGCAGGAATGTGTACAAGGTACAAAACAGAAACATCTGTGTGTAGGTATACACTGCTCAAAGAAATTAAGGGAACACTTAAATCACACATCGCGGATCTCGATGAACAAAATATTCAAGTTGAAAATCTTTATTAATTACATTGTGTAATTCGTCGAGAACAAAATTACGTAAGAACGGTCAATGGAAACCAAAATCATTAACCCATTGAGGGCTGGATTCAAAATCACACCGAAAATCAAAGTGAAAAATTGAGATCACAGGCTGATCCAACTTGTGTGAATTTCATCATGACAACTCATAATGTGGCTCAGTAGTGCGTATGGCCCCCACGTGCCTGTATGTACTCCCGACAATGTCTGGGCATGCTCCTGATGAGACGGCGGATGGTGTCCTGGGGGATCTCCTCCCAGACCTGGATCAGGGCATCAGTGAGCTCCTGGACAGTCTGTGGCGCTACTTGGCGGCGGCGGATGCACCGAGACATAACGTCCCGGATGTGCTCAATTGGATTCAGTTCTGGAGAACGTGAGGGCCAGTCAATGGTATCAATGCCTTCATCATCCAGGAACTGCCTACACACTCTGGCTACATGAGGCCGGGCATTGTCCTGCACCAGGAGGAACCCAGGGCTATATTAGCAAAATGCTAATAGTTAGCATCTTCAGCTCCGAACCCATTTGACTAGCTAGCTAATGTATAATCTGACTTTGAACTGTTATGCGACAATGTACATACTAGTCGTATTGTGCAGTTTTGAAACAGGTTTGTTGTGGGAATTGAAATTGTACTTCCTTCTGTGCTCTCCATTGGGTAAGTGCATTTTTGTAGAGGGAATTTCCACATTGCTAAACATGCTGATGTATTTAAAAATTTTACAATATGGGGCACAAAAACTGCACTTCCGTGGCTTCAAAACATTGTAATTAAAAAAAAAATTTAAATAAACATTTTGCAGCCAATGTGGGGTTGTGTATGTCCAATTTCCACCCTAATTTGGAATGTCCAATTGTCTCCAAACTGCATTCGTGGAGCAAGCCCACTGCAACCCCATGACTTTATTAATGTTTTGGACTTACTTCTTTCCTATTGTGTATCAATGGATCTTGGGGGGTGGTTCAAACCCTGCAATTCAATAATTGGAAAATTGCTGTAGTTAGCTTTGATCGCCACCAACTCAGTAAATTCCACTATAGCGGTCACTGTTAACGATCAAGGGGGACGGCCAATAGATGCACAGCTACACTGGAGTAAAGGATAATGGTCTCCTAGACTATTTCCAGCATTGGAAAACTGTCGTTGGACTCCTTCTAGAATCAGTGGTGATTACATTACATTACAGTCATTTAGCAGACGCTTTTATCCAAAGCCACATACAATAAGTGCATATAGAAACGTCATCAAAATCACTACAGAACAGACAAGACAAAGCACATCCTTCCCATAATGTAGCAGCTATCCCTAGTAATGAACATTGAATGTAGTTCACAGTAAGCTGTGGGTAAATCAGCTATACTACACTTCGATTCTAAATACTATTGGGGAGATTGAGGGCTTAGACAAGTCCATGCAGAAGCAAACGGAGACCATTGTAGGTATGCGGGCTACAGTAGAGTATGTAAACTCTACTCTTCAAGGAAAAATTTAAAATTCCAGAAGGTGTTTGACAAGGCGGTATCAATGATAGACTCCCTGGGCATTGATTCTGTACAAATTCCTAACCAAAGACAGCCCCCGGAAAGATGCACTGGTGGGGCCAGCCAGCAGAAGCTGAAAGGAGCTTCAGCAAACTCAGGAGATTGAAAACCTGGCTCTGATCGACAATGTCACAAATGCGTCTAAACAATGTGGCAGTATGCCACACTATCTGCGTAATCATGCACATTAATGTCATGGTGAACAATGCTTAAAAAATGTCCCTACCAATGTTAAACCCAAACCTACACCCTTGGCTGACAGTATTATTTTGCTTTTCTCATAAGTGACACGTAGTGAAAGGTGTGGAGAGTTTCAAGCATTTACCTCTTTGAGGAATAACAGAAAAGGCAAAGAGGAGGCATTGAAAAGGCAGGAGTAACAACTGGCAAAAGTGAGTATTTTTTAAATGTTCAGGATTCTCTTGTTCTTGTGCAGGGTTGTGAAAATGAATGCAGCCAGAGGTAGAACATTTGGGCACTTGCCCATCAGACTAGTAAAGTTTTACTTGCCGGGGTATAAAATAATACAAACATACGTCCTTAGCTGACCGTACCGCTTTCATTTTCTCATAAGTTCTGCTTACTGAAAGGTGTGGAGAGTTTCAGGCATTTATTTCTTTGAGGAATAACAAAAAAATGCAAAGAGAAGGTATTGAAAAGGAGCACCAACTGCCAAAAGTGTGAATTTTTGAATGAATGCTCTTGTTCTTGTGCACAGTGTTGTGAAAATGCATGTACCCAGAGGGGGACACCACAATGTAGACTACTTACCCTTTAAAGCTCCCGGGCACTAGCCCATCAGGCTAGTAGAGAAAGTTTTACTAGCCCGGATGTAAAAGTATAAGGGGACTTAACTCATTGAATGGCATTGTTGTAATATAGTTCAAAGTCTAGCAAAACATAGATTGGAGACTGTTTATCTCAAAAACAAAACTGAAACACAAATGTACTGAAGTCTGAACTCAAGTGAACTCAAACACAGATACTTATTTTGTTACTAAAATTATAGTGTGGGAGCTGGTTTGAGGCTTACAAGGCCCAGTCTCACCAGCTGATACGCCTTTCTGGCCGTAGGGAGGCAGTGATCACTCCTTTTCAGACCGGACAAAAAAGACAAGAACAAAGTTTATAGATTTATAGATTTGTAATTGAATAATTCACACGTGGTTAAAGTGCATATTCTCAGCTTATATTAAAGGGTATCTTTCTACATTCTATTTTCTCCATGCAGATATTACAGCACTTATTATAGAATATACATAGCCCCCTGTTTTTGGATTTGTATAAAAATACCCTTTAATAAAAGCTGAGAACCTGCACTTTAACCACATGTGAATTGTTTATTACAAATCTATAATTGTGGAGTACAGAGCAAAATCACAAAAAATATGTCTTTGTCTCAAGCATTATGGAGGGCGCTGTTGTGGCGTGGGAAGGGGTACGCCGGCACCCTTGTCCTCCCAGTATTTGACTCATGCCCAGCCACCAGGTCAGCGTGCACGTGCCGACTTAAGAGGGCACCGCCCACTTCCCTCCGCAGAACTGACACACCATCAATCAATGAAGAAGTGCAGTTTTCGCCACTTTTGGAAGAAGCTGAAGGAATAGCCACCATTTATTATGGGACATTAGACAGAGGTGTCAATCATCACAACACATAATCACGTGTTTACCATGTCCTGCCTTGTATTTCCTTTTTTCAGTGTTTCCCCTGAGGATGGTGCTGGTTGGTAAGACTGGAGCAGGGAAGAGTGCATCAGGAAACACCATCCTGGGGACGGAAGAGTTTGTAGTGGATGAATCCGCTGATCCTGTTACCACATTTTCAAGAAGATCAATTGCAGAGATTGCCGGAAGACAAGTTTCTGTGATTGACACCCCAGGGCTTTTCAGCACATCAATGGATGTAGGGCAAGTGAAAAGTGAATTTGGGAGGTGCATCAGTCTGTCTGTCCCAGGACCCCATGTGTTTCTGCTGGTGGTCAGGTTGGGCCAATTCACACAAGATGAGAAATCTTCTGTGGAGTGGATCCAGAGGCATTTTGGGGAAGAAGCCTCCCAGTACACAATGGTGCTGTTCACAGGTGCTGATCAGATAAAGAGAAGATCAGTGGAGGATTTTCTGAAGCGTTCCAAAGAACATCAGGACCTCATCAATTCCTGTGGTCGTAGATATCATGTCTTCGACAATGAAGATACACAGAACCTCACTCAGGTTTCTGAGCTGTTGCAGAAAGTAGAGAAGATGGTGAATGATAATGGAAGACAACACTACACCAATGAGATGTACCAGGAGGCTGAGAGAAGCATCAGAGAGGAGGAGGAGAGGAAGAGGAGAGCTGCAAGATGGGAAAATACAAAGAAATATGTGATAGGAGCTGCTGCAGGGGCCTTGGCTACAGTGGCCTTATATTCAGTGGCTCCAGTGATTGTTACAAAGGCAATAAAAGTGTGCTATGCACAGATCAGGAGGAGAATCAGAAACTAAAACTAAAAAGAATTCATGGTCATTTTTATTTTATTTCAGTCAGTTTTACAGTTTTAGTTTCATTTTAGTTTTGAAAGTAATTCTAATTTTTATTTTGATTTCAGTTCACTAAAATGTTTTTTTGATTTTACTTTCAGTTATAATTTCAGTTTATTATTTATTATTAATAACCTTGGTCAGCACTGCAAGGATTTTCCCTGCTTCAGTGAATCAGCACTGACCTTTAGCCTAACAGCTGGGTTTGGCTCTCTAAATAACATCGGACAAACTAAGGGGTGAGGTTTCTGAGTATTAAGATCATAGGGAGATAACAAGGAACCATGAAACAAAGGAGCAGACAGTCAATAAAGGAAAAAATATAATGGTCCTTGCCTCAAATCCCCTGAATAATACGTTTGGGAATGTGCCATCAGGAATAAAACTGAGGTCCCTATCTTTTTAAACAAGGAGAGCACTCAACAGAGTTTCCTTCGACTCACCTGAGTCTTGATTGATAATTACTGACACCTGTTGTGGATTTGCCTGAGAGCATATGTATTTGCGGTGGTTCATTTTTACCTTTGCTTAACTGCATGTACGTTGTCAGCTTACTGCCTGAATGCATTTTAGTAGCATTGTGGTGCTTGTTTCAGGTTGGTGGTGTAAACACTGAGACTCGCGCGGGACAACTGAGGAGGTCCAGAGTACGGACGGTGGAGGCACATTTAACCGGGGTTTTGTTTTTGAGAACGTTTTGTCATTCTCGTGTGGAGAATTTTGGTTCTCGTTTTGGGGAGGTTGGATACAGGCTTCCAACGCTTCCCGTTTTGAAACCGCCGGCCGTCTCGTGTTTTACCATCCAAACTCTTTGGATTCCCGGTCTTGTGTTTGTCGTGTTTCTTGTTTTCCCAAACTTCTATCGGAACCCTTTCCCCCTTGTTTCATGTTTGTTTACTTGTGATATTTTAATAAAGGAATTTTCTAACTGTTCCCCTTTGTTTCAAATCCTTTATGTTGCAGCCCTTCGAGCCGGGGTCGTAACACTTCGTAAAAACCTCGGTTTGCCTCATCAATGACACCGCACACGTTTCGTTTAATTTTCTGATTAGTCCGAAATGTATTTTAGTGTTTCCTGATTTTAAGTAATTTGTATAAGTTCTATATATGTACAGAAAATTAACTTAATATACATTTGTATCTTCCATACATAAATAATGGTCATTTATGTACAGAAGTTCTTACTAGAATTTCCATAATAAAATTTATGTCTAATTTGTAAGGATAGTAGTGTAATTTAGGAACCTCTGAATGCAATTTCTGTAATTGTATTTCTTAATGTAATTAATGTAACTTGTTTATTTAATTGCTTGTATGCCGGCACACTTTACCTGAAGTACCCCCTGGGAAAAATGAAGTTATTCTATTCTATTCTGCTCTAAAGTAAGTCATGTGGGAGCTAAAATGTTGTAGATTAATTATATATTACTCTTATATTTTAAATGTGTATGCATTTTTACTATCACATTCATATTATACTAAATTAATACTATAACAAATCAATAATTGTAATAATTTGAACTAATAGCAATACAATACCTCAAATTGATCCTAATGAGGAGAAAGTAAAGACTCACCTCCCCATAGTTTAGGTTGAGGTTGAGTCTGGGTGTGGTGGAAGGAGTTCTGCCCAAGCTTTCTCAGAAGTAATAAAACTAACCTTATTAAACCTTATTTGATAATCAGTAGTGTGCAGCATGTGATGATTTGCTTGCGCCTAATGGAAACATGAGCGATAGAGATATGAACGCTATAAATGTTAGACTGCCCCCTTGTGGGATTTGGACATACTACATCATTGTTATGTGGACTGCTCTCCTTCTTCAGAATAAAGAACACATTGATTTACAGTTCTGCCTCATATCCTTTTTCCACCAATTGTTGGATTCTTACAGATGTTTAAAAATAAATGTGAGAATTTAAGGATGTCATCATACTTGATTTATGCAACATTTTAGGAATCAAGGAAATCATCTGACTTCTAATATTTGTAGCATATGGTATGTTGAAAATTATTTTATGTAATAATTAATTTTCCATTACAATGATAATGGGTTGGAGTATTCCAGGTAATGAATAAATAGTTATGGTACAGTGTTGCCACATTTTACTCCCAGAGGGTCTATTTGCATACATTTCAAAATCTCTCACAGATGGGGGGTGGAAGCACTGCTAGCATTAGGCCAGGGTGGCAGTATAACAGAGGTGCTATAGAGTGGGACTAATGTACTTCATCAGGTGGCATACATATTGGTACTGTAGCTTGTGCATTTTGAAAGGGTTGCCTGATCAAAGAGAATTCCTGGTCAGCCAATTTAATTCCAAACCTAGAAGTTTGGATTTTTTATTTTTTATTTATTTTTTATTTTGCTTGAATATTTTGTAGTAGCCTAACATTTGCAGGTTCCATATTAAGGTTTTTAATGTTTACTATCACATTTCTGAATGTTGTTCAATATTTCAATATTTTGCACAGGGCTTATCTTTACCAAAAAAAAAAAACAACCTCAAAAAAAATTAAATAAATCAGCTTCTCCTCACATTAAACAGAAACTTAATGAAGCAGACCTTTCTTGGACTGTATTGCAATGTACCAGGGGTAGTTCAGGGACTGTCTTGGGGCTTATTATTATTTTTTGTCCAATTGGATTGGAGGAACATTTGTGATTACATGCTCTTTATATGTTTCATGAGCAAAACCAGCCTGTCTGCATTTCATGCCAGGTAAAGCAATTGAGGAGGACGGCCAAAAATGTAACAGATAAAAAAAATGGGCAACAGAATTAGACTCAACCGTCTACATGGACAGAATTTATAGTAAAGCAGGTAGATCATTTAGTGCAGGGAATGTGTTCCACTTTAATATAAATTTAATGGAGCTTCTGTGATGTTTTCTGTGTTCTGTGTTCTAAATGTATAAATAAAGTTGTTTAGTTTACAGAATTACCATTCATTATTTTATTACATATTGTGTGAAAATGTACCAAACAAATCTACTCGAGTAGTTTTCTGACCAAATACTCTTTTACCATTACTTGAGTAGTTTTCTTAAAAGGTCATTTTCACTTATACTTGCAATCTATACAGGAGGGATTTAATTTAGTGGGCTCAAAATTAAGTGTGCCAACAAGAGAAGCAAGCTAGCAAGTTAGAAGAATATGCTGCAAATAAGAATAAAATTGTATAATTATAAAGAAAAACAAGTTATCGTATAAAATGTACACGTGGCACAAGATTCACAAAACAGCACAGATAATCAGGTTAGGAACAGAGGTTGAGGTTTTGCGTAGCAAACATGTGGCAGGCGTTTTATGTTTTCTGGAAAACTGGTGTTTCCGATATTTTGTCCCTGTATGTTATATCAATGAAATCATTAGGGCCAAGACAAGGTAATCACCATTGTGCTCATTCCGAATACACACTCATAAGTATATCTACACACAGATGTTTCTGTTTTGTACCTTGTACACATTCCTGCTTTGCTTTAATAATGTATAAAACAGAGGAGAGAAACCTTTAATCAGTGAAAAAAGTTTTTATTATTATGTGGCCCCACATAGCATGACAGAAACGCTTGAGCCAGCAGTACTTCACAAATGTCATACAAACAATTGATGTCAAAAGTAACTTGCACTCAGCATGGTATGCTTTTTTGAATTGTGTGGCAGATTAGTCACTGCAATGTTAACCCTTTTAACAATGCACAAGCTACAGTACTGATATGTATGCCACCTGGTGAAGTTATTAACTCATTAATTTAACACTAAATACAGTAGTAGGAGCACTGTCCACCAGCCCCCGTGATACTGCCACACTAGCCTATACCACCAGCAATTCTTCAGGGACAAACATCCTCCCATTGGTAAAGCATTGTTTCTATACTCCACTATATCCCCTCCCACTATCCACCACACCCCCCAGCTGTCAAAGACAAAAAATAAAATAAATAAAAAACTGAAAAAGATAAGTATGAAAAAAATTCCCTTAATTTCATCGTTACCCCTGCTTACTTTACCCCTTGGTTTTAAACTGGCGGTAAAATGTAGCAACACTCTCCCATAACAATTTATTAATTATGTGAAATACTCAAACGCAGTATCATTTTAATGGAAAATTCATTAACATAAAACAATCTTCTACATAATATATACCCCAAGAAATTGAAACAAAAGTAATAACTTTATATGATTGCTTTTACTGGTAAAATGTTGCATAAATCAAGTATGATGACATTTTTAAATTCATACAATTATTTTTAAACATTTGTGAGACTCCAAAAAGTGGTGGGAAAACGATATTTGTCAGAAACTGTAAATAATCAATGTGTTCTTTATTCCACAGAAGGACAGTCAGTCCACACAATAAAGATGTATGTCCAAATGTCACAAAGTCTCTCTGACATTTATATAATTCATATTTATATCTCTCATGTTTACATCAGCCACATGGAATTCATCACTTGTTGCACTCTTATGATTCACAAAAAGAAAAATAAGATTAGTTTTGTTACTTCTAAGAAAGCTTTGGCAGAACTCCTACCTTGACTCCTCAACCTAAACAGTTCAAATTATTGCAGTTATACTCGTACAAAATGTATACACATCTAAAATTCAAGAATAGTATATAATTAACCTTCTAATTTTAACTCCAACACATCTTACTATGATTATATTTTATTATCATAAAAGCTCCGGCCTCCAGGCTCTTGGATTTTCCTGTCTTTCAGAGCTTTAAGACTTTGATTGATTAATCTCTTCTCCTTTTTGATTTCATATGACTGTTGTAAATGATAAAATGATCACTGAGTTTTTCTTAAGTGTATACAGTATAATGTACGCATGTCTATTGTGTGCTTTAATAGAGAGGGTTTCAGAGGCAGAGGTAATCCAGGATTAAAATTAATCAAAGAAGTAGAATCAAATTCCACCCAGTCGTTTCAGTGAGGTTAACATCACACGCTAATGTATCAGTTTTCCCAGTACGTCATTCGTAGCTTTGCCAATTAACTTTTGTGTCTGTGGATCATTAACAACCGCATTCACAAAGTTTATAGCAGCTTCTACTTTAAAACAGAACAATCCAACCAAGGCCACTCCAGCCCCTATCACACCTCCTGTCACATATTTCACTTTATCTTCCCAATCTTCAGCTCTCCTCCTCCTCTCCTCCTCCTCTCTGATGCTTCTCTCAGCCTCCTGGTACATCTCATTGGTGTAGTGTTGTCCTCCATTATCCTTCACCATCTTCTCTACTTTCTGCAGCAGCTTAGAAACCTGAGCGCTGTTCTTTTTATCTTCATTGTTGAAGACATGATATCTACGACCACAGGAATTGAGGAGGTTCTGAAGTTCCTTGGAGGGGCTCAGAAACTCCTCCACTGATTTCCCCATTATCTGATCAGGACCTGTGAACAGCACCATCGTGTACTTAGAGGCTTCTTCCCCAAAATGCCTCTGGATCCACTCCACAGCAGATTTCTCATCTTGTGTGAATCGGCCCAACCTGATCACCAGCAGAAACACAT
Source organism: Synaphobranchus kaupii (assembly GCA_029718625.1). Lineage (NCBI taxonomy): Eukaryota > Metazoa > Chordata > Actinopteri > Anguilliformes > Synaphobranchidae > Synaphobranchus > Synaphobranchus kaupii. Next base: position 20,130,812 of record CM056387.1, on the reverse strand, counting down.
GGGGTCCTGGGACAGACAGTCTGATGCACTTCCCGATTTCACTTTTCACTTGTTCTTCAGTCATAGATGTGCTGCAAAGGCCTGGGGTGTCAATCACAGAAACTTGTCTCCCAGCGATCACGGCACTGGCTCGTTTTGAGAACAAGGTAACAGCATTAGCGGAAACATCCGCTACAAAAGCTTCCTTCCCCAGGATGGTGTTTCCTGATGCACTCTTCCCTGCTCCAGTCTTACCAACCAGCACAATCCTCAGGTTATTCACTGAAGTAAACAACATTAACAGTAAAAAATACACACTTTTTCTAGCTGTTGCTCCGGCCATTTCAATGCCTACTATTTTGCAAAGAGGTATAGGCTACGCTTGAGTCTCGATCCACACCTGTCATTACCCAAAACAAAGAAATTGTAAAAGTGGCCGTTTTACTGTCGACTATATACCTTGAGAAAATGAAAGTGAAACTGTCAGTTGTAGCCTGCAGGGACGGACTGGAACTAAAACACGGCCCTGGATTTTTGTCTGAAACTGGCCAACTGAAACCCGCCTACAAAACACCTCACGCCACACTAACAAGCACAACATATGATTATTGAACAACATCCCTTAGATAGACGTTTGATCATTAAATAATATGGAAAAAAGAAGTGAACACCGCACACTCAGCTCCATATATTTATTTATGTATTTATCTTACCAACCTTTCGACTTTCGTCTTCATCTGGGCATTAAGGTTTACATTGCAAACATTTCTTAAATGGCCATCACACACCTATTAACAATGTCATACGGTGATACAATTAGTTAATCAGGATTCAAAATTGGGGATTCGACATACTCTATTACAAACAATTAAGCATTTTGTTATTGATCATTTCAGTTTCTTAAAACCATGTATTGAGATACAAAAGCATAAAAAAACATTTAAAAAAATATTAATTAAGAGAAACTACAGCTCTACAACATCAATCTAGAAGAATAACATAAATAGAAGTGTGTCTATCAAAAATAGAAAAGAAAGAGATAACTCGCAGATCCAAATATAACCTCCCACTAATCATTCCATTAGACCTCAGAAAATAGAAAACATTTGAATTAAAATTCCACATTCAGGCCGTATGGTGTTAATGTTTTAAGGTCCAAACACTCTATTTGAATGATTCTCAAAGTTACCTCCTCTTCTTGCAGGGTTTACCTTTTCTATGCCTACACGGATATTGGATGTTTTTTCTTAGGAAATGCGCTGCCAGAGGATAGTTTCTTACACCTAATAGTACTGTGATGTTCGGCAATACGTGTTTTTAACTCCCTACTTGTTTTTCCCACATATGATTTTCCACAAGGGCACGTGATTAAATATATAACAGCTTTCGTGTGACAGGTAATTACCCATTTAATTAGAGTATTTGTTCCTGTATGTGGATGTCTAAAGGATAATAAGAATAGCGATATGTGACTACCCTACTGATACCACGTCGGTGGTTACCATCAGAAATAGGAGTTAGGAGAGTCTGTGGTGAGGGAAAGGGAGGTGGAATTAGGTCCGATTTTTACCAAATGATCCCTCCGATTCTTCCCACGCTTAAAAACTGTTAATGGGGGTTCCTGAAAAACACCAAGATTAACATCAGCGTGTAGTATATACCAGTACTTTTTAATTATCGTTTTAATATCTTCAGGCCTTGTATTTCATGGTGAAATTAACTGAATATTTTTTTTAGTTTTTTTGTTTCCTGTTAAAGACGTCATTACGTGGTCCATTAACAATTTTATTCACTGCAAAGTCACAAACACTTGTCTCCCAGAAACCTCTGCACACTTTCTTGTTGGGGACGGGGTAACAGTGTGAAACACTTAAGCAAAGAACTTTAACAGTTAAAAAATACACACTTTTTCCAGTTGTTGCTCCTGCCATTGTAATGCCTCATCTTTGCCTTTTCTGTCATTCCTCAGAGAGGTAGGCTAGCCTATAGGCTACGCTCGAAAGTCCCGAACCACACCCGTCACTACCCAAAACAAAGAAATGCTAAACGTGGCCGCTTTCCTGCAATCCGTGTATACTTCATGAGAAATGAAAGCGAAACTGTCAGCGGTAGCCACGGACGGACTGGAACTAAAACACGGCACTGGATCTTTGACTCAAAGCGGCCCATCAAAACCTGCCTACAAAACACCTCACGCCGCCCTATGTAAACAAGCACAAAATATTATTATTTAACAACATCCCTTAGATAGATGTCTAAAATAAATAAGCATTAAATAACATGGAATATTGCTTTTACATAGCCGATACAAAGAATAAAACTATATATAAAAGAGTCCTATCAGTTGTAACTAAAAAAACAAATGTCAAACTCAACATTTCATTAATAACGGCTTAAGGTCTAAACAGCCACTTGTTGCAGGAAGGTAAAAGCAGAACCTGCTGGGTTAAGCACACACTTAACGCTGTGAAATATCTATAAGGCTAAAAGTGACATGGAAATGCAACAGTTTAAAGAATTTGCATTGATTGGAATTGTTATATACTTCTTCCCAAATATCTTAAATTAGCTATTCATGTTGTAACTGTAAACCTCAACCAACCATCAAAGCAGCATAATTCTTCCTAAATATCTTAAATTAGCTATTCATAACCGTTAGGCTTGACCAACCGTCAAAGCAGCGCTGTGCCACTGCTTTGAAAACTCATGCTTTCAAAGGATCCCCTACATGTGCAAGTTATCGAAGGGGAGGTTTATTTGAAAGTTTTATCATCAATGGAAGGTTTGATTTGTTTCAGTTTAAAGTACAAAGTTTAAAACGGTGAAAGTTTCCACTCCAACTCTGCTACGCTCGCATGCTCTGATAGCCACTGTACTCTACATCCTCTACAGGTTCTCATTCCTATCCAGACGGTGAACAACAGACCATATGTGTGTTTTCATCCAGTATCAATTATATAAGAATTTCTTTCTGAACACAACAGTGTTTAACATAACAGTCACAATGTAAAATATAATTCACACCACCATTACATACATAAATACCCCTTGGCTGCACTAAAAATTTCGCCATTAATCAGAAAGGATCTTAACCAGTTTACATCGAAATCAATGGCTTGCAGAACACCAAATTCTTTCTTTCCCCCCCAATCTACTCAAAATTCAACAGGTTGCCATTTGTGCTCTAATACTGCCATCTAGTGGGCACTTAGGCGAACACACCACATTAGATGAATATGTCAAGTATGATATTGTATACAAGCTATACAGTGTTTCTCAATAAGTAACCAGTAGCCTACAAAAAATGCACCGTAAATCAATATAATTTCTTAACCTCAATTCATACTAGGTGACTGGAACAAAATACTGGGGAGGACTTTTACTTTCTTCACCTGGATTATACACCTCTGGACTAGGTTGAGTGGTGAATTGTTTTCTCTCTTGCATTGATTGTATGTAGGGTTTCCCCTCAGAAACTGATGAAGGAATAGCACCCAATTTTAAACGCCTTAAGACATAAAAAATGGACGTGTTAACAGGGTATTTTCTATCATCTTAAAGGGATAGTTCTGAATTTTGGACTTAATGTCTCAATTACGACTTACCCATGATGTAGTTGATTGATGGAAACTATTTTCAGCTAATTCCATGCTGTCCCTTCTTTTGGACATACACAAGTTGCTAATGCTAGCGCAACTCTATGGTAACCGGTAGCATCCACTACCAAACGCACTTAAACACTCCACAGTGCACCCAAAGCAAATAAAATACGACGACAGTCTATCGGGGTTATTTTGAGTGTTTATACCATCATTTTTGAAGTCAAACTATCGTTGAATCCGTAAATTTTGCTGACCTATATTCTCTGTGGAAGTACGGCGGAGGAGCGAACGTGGCCATAACGTGCAAGGGTTATTTCTCCGGACTCATTTTCCTATAGAACTCTATGGGGAAAAAAGTCAGGAGAAACAACCCTTAAAGTGATCCATCCACATCTACTCCATATCTGGCAACAGAGTGATGGTTTGGGGCTCGTTTGATAGCTCAGACCCTTGATAACTTACAGCCATTTAGCCAGCCATGTGTTCCATACTGTACCAGTGTAATTTACAGCTGAATCTAGTCTCACCCCCCAATTTCCATAGAGATCCATTCAAATGCAGAGAGGTTATAGTATCGCTTGTAACAGTACCTGAAAATAAGATATCGACAGTTTTTTGATGTTGATGGTCAGACTTCAGGAAGTAACAGCATGTAAAGGATATGCGACCAAATATGAAATATGATACTTTAAAAATACGTTGACGCAAAGGGTATGAATACTTATGTAAATGAGAAATTTTTTTATTTTTATTTTTAATAAATTTGCAAAAATCTCAAAAAAACGTTTTTCACATTGTCATTATGGGGTGTTGTGTGTAGAATTTTGAGGGAAAAAATGAATTTAATCAATTTTGGAATAAGGCTGTAACAGAACAAAATGTGGAAAAAGTGAAGCGCTGTGAATACTTTCCGGATGCACTGTATATGACAGGAGCAGTGGGCAGGGCTGTGGTACTAGGGACCTTGCTACAGTGGCCTTGGTTAAAGGGGGTCCACAGGTTGCTATAAAAGTTTTGAATGATGTTGCTAATAACACAAACACAAAAGTTAATCGGCAAAGCTGCAACAGAAATTCTGGGAAAGTGATATTTAGTCCGTGATGGTAACCTCACTGAAATGATTCGATGAAAATTATAGTAAAAGAGAATTTACTAGGGCTGAGCCGAATGCCATTTTTTACACTTCGAAGCTTCGTTGGCAAAAAAAATTTTTTTGAGTCTTTGAAAACAATGTTACGATACGTCCAGTAGAAGGCGCGCTCACATCTATTTCAGTAATATGCGCATGAAGAAAGGCCGTTTTTTTATTGAAACAACAAAGTATTAAATTGAAATGGAACAGAAGTTCAGGACATGAAACATAGGCCTAAATAAATTTAAAAGATAAATATAAGCCGCAGTCTTCACAGTTATGTGCAGGCCTATAAACTCTCAGACTTCACGTAGCCTACATATTGCGTATGGTATGGGAAAAAAAAGTCTAAAGCCGAGTGTAGGCTATATAAAGCCGAGTGTAGGCTATATTGATTTCTTTCCAAAACGTAATAGGTTGTCATGCTATGCTAGCCTAGGCTATATCATGAAATGTAGCCTAGTCAGATCGGCTAGCTAATGCTAATGTTTCTAGGCTATTACTCTTAGGCTACTTACATTTTTCAAATGATTTGTCAAATTCGTAGTTCCACCATGGTATGCCAATTTCTGCTGGCATATTTGGCATTTGACCTTTTTTGGATTGCCAGCGGTAATATTAAAAATGTTTCCACAGTGCTGACGTCTTTGACATCTTGTAACTTCACCTCAGGCTTTGGACAACAGCACAACAGCGTAGCGAATATCGAGACAAGTCACGTGGAAGGCTGAACCGCGCATCCTTGTAGTTCGATAAACTTCCAGGCGATTCAAAGCTCAATCAGTATAGAATAAACACTTATATGTTGACAAACATCCAGTAAACAATCCATTTTCTTCTTTTTTGAGGGGGAAAAAATATTTAGTTTTTTTTTTTTTTTTTTAGGAAAAAAAACGAACTATTCGAATCTGAATTTAGGATCCGAATCCCGGAGTTTCGGAGCTCCGAAGCATTCGCCTCAGCCCTAGAATTTACAAATAACTGCTTTCTGCTTTTATGTGCATTTTACATACTGTCCCAACTTTTTGGGAATTGGGGTTTGTAATAAAAACTAACTTTATTAACTTTTTTGTGAATCAGAAGAGTGCAACAAGTCATGAATTGCATGTGCATGTAAACATGAGAGATATACATATGAATGCTATAAATGTCAGAGAGACTGCCCCTCTGTGAGATTTGGACATACATCTTTGTTGTGTGGACTGACTGTCCTTCTCCAGACACATTGATTATTTGTGCCAAATATCCTTTTTCGAGTCTTACAGAGGTTTCAATATAATTTTCATGAATTTAAGAATGTCATCATACTTGATTTATGCAACATTTTCCGAATAAAGCAATTATATAAAGTTCTTACTTTTGTTTCAAATTCTTGGGGCATATATTATGTAGAAAATTATGTTTTGTTCATTAATTTTTCATTAAAATGTTACTAGGTTTTTGAGTATTCCACATAATGAATAAATACTTATGGTACAGTGTTGCCACATTTTACTACCAGTTTAAAACCAAGGGGAAAAATAAGCAGTATTCAGATTTATTGAATGTTTATGAGATGTTTAATGAGTTAAAAACTTTACCAGGTGGCATACCTGTACATATCGGCACTGTTGCTTGTGCATTGTTGAAAGGGTTTGCATTGCAGTGACTAATCCGCCACACAATTCAAAAAAGCATACCATGAAAAGTTAATGATTACCTGTCTTGGCAATGGCTTATGAAACCTAATGATTTAATTATATAACGAACATGACCATTATGTTCTGACCACAACATGCCCTTATGCAAAGCTACAGTATACACTGTAATTAACACAACAAGAATAACACATTCACGAAGATTATTATTATTCCTTAATACACTCATTAGCTCCTTTATTTAATTACATTGCCTGGATGATGGAAAGTCATCTTCTTTTATTGGCCGTTATTGTCAGGTAGACCTCAATCAATAAAGCAATCATTCATTCTGTAGAATCCCGTCTCATGTACAAGTATTTGAAGATGATAATTATTTGATAATGATAAATGATTTTGCACACATAATTTGGTAGTAGCAACAGTCTTATTTTCCCACAGTTGTATATCTTCCCAATGCTTCCCAATCCCTGCCCCACTAGCCATGCCCCCATCTCGTGAACCACAGTACATTTTAGCCTACTCTAAGGGAATTTCCGTTCGCGTAAATATTACGAATATTGAGAATGCTTTCACTTTCACTGTCGTATTCCCGTTGTTTCATTAATCGTTGGATTAAATATCGCTGTGGTTGGCTCCTGCATAACTGGTTTTCAGAATTGGTAAGTGTTTACCGCGTTTCCAGCGATAGTTTGAAAAGCGGATTAATGAGTTAACCATGAACAATGCTGCTGGTTCTTCTTATATATCTCGATGGCTAACTAAACAAAAAACAAAAATTGGTGGTATAACTATAGGCCTACACGCTACCCCACCAATTATATGCAAAGCCTGTTTTCTCAGCGTAGGCTATTTTAAAATCTTATTGGGGTTCTTAACAGTGAATGTCCCTTTGCTATAGCCGGTAAACTTTATATTTGTGAGTTATTAAAATTCATTCTGGTTTTTATTCAGGTGTTTATAATGCAGCGTATAGCCTACTGTTGCGGGATTTGGGGTATTTACATGACATTTCTGCATTTCACAGCTCTGAAAGGATCGTCTGAAACAGATTAAATTGCGCATACAATCTTTTTATACAGCTCGATATCTTTACTGAAGCAATTCAAGAAAAGTAGGGGGAGAACCGGCACAACTGTAACGCCTCACAATTGTAGAAAACGCATTTTTTTCACACAGTAAAAACATAACAGACGAACGCACGAATACGGAAATGCGTTCATAAATGGGCCATTCTACAGACGTCATGCTGTTCCTCTCTGATAGAAGTAAGAAATTGACCAATACAATCTTTCAGTGCTAAAAATTCATTCGTTTTGGTTGTGACAGGCCTGTTTTGATTAGTTAACACTTGTCTCGCAATTCTTCTTAATCGTATCTTCAAAACTTCTCAAACATTTGAAGGTTCACAGGAGTGAGTAAATAACTGTCTTATTCTCCATTACTGCGATTTTTACATTGGGGAAAATCAATCAACACAGTAATGTGGGGCTCCTTGTAGTTGTATAGAAAGATAAAGTACCTTTATATGCATTGTGTGATAATAAGTATTTTATACGTGTTAAGATTATATTGAAATGAAATAGGCTTTTTCCCCCTTTATATGTATGCCAGACCTGTTATTTCTGTTCCATTTGTTTGTAGGCCTACTCACTTACCCTATTCTGTCTCTGACCCTTATCTACCCATTTTATCTCTTTTTCTAGTGAGGTGCAATGGCCAGAGTCCAATCCTTGCTCATTTCCACTCTGGATAATATGTTAGCAGAGGACCTGGGGAGGTTTAAGTTTTGGCTCTCAAACGATTTGCCTGAGGGCTTTAAAGCCATTGGTAAGGGCAAGCTGGAGAACAGAGGTGTGGTTGAAATAGTGGATCTGATGGTGGAGGCCTACGGAGTCAAAGACGTAGTGCAGGTCACGCTGCACGCCCTGAGGAAAGCGGACCAGAACGATCTCACTCAGAGACTGGAGGAAGATCACGGTGAGCGACCGTTTCTATTTCAGTTTGCGTTCTTCACACTGAAACTGACCCCGTGTGAAGAAAGGATACTTTCACAGCCACAGATGCCTTTATGGACTCCATTACCCACCTGCCTTTGGGTTTTGTTGGGTGGATGGGAGGGGGACCTGTTTATTTACATTAGTACTACTAATTTGAGGGTGCTGTAATTTATATTTTAAAAAATGTACATAGCCATGATTTTAAACGGCATGGAGAGGACATGGAGTAATGTTTTATTTGTTTTATGAAGTGTGGCAGAACAGTAGTATTGAAAATCCTCTAGGCAGTAAATTAAGTTCAGGTCATAGATTTATCATTAACTACTTTGACGGGTGAGGATTACTCATCTGAGTTAAATAAATCCAGTCTGTAGAGAAGGCCTTAATTCTGTAGTGGTGTTGTAGTCACAGTTGGTGTAAAGTCATTGTGCGGCAAGCTATTAAAGGCATACTGAACTTTGTTAGAACATAATGTTGTATAGCTACCTGGCCCCGATATGAGTCGTAATATTCAAGCTCACCTTCATGACTTGCTCCAGTGGTCAGCAACTGGCTAACTAAGAATGACGTTGTTTTTCTCTCTCAATTCACTCCCATTGCATGGTGAAAGAGATCTCAAAAGCACACTTTTAGCACTTAAATGAATGCAAATGTACGGTTCCGAATGTTGTGATTTTGTATATCGGCATAATCCGCATTGTTTGTATTAATTTATGTGCTAAAAGTGTGCTTTTAAGATCTCTTTCGCCTTGTAATGGGAGTGAATGGAGAGAGAAAAAAACGTCATGGCCAGTTGCTGATCACTGGAGCAAGTCATGAAGGCGAGATTAAATATTACGACCCAAATCGGGGCCTGGAAGCTATACAACATTATGTTCGAACAAAGCTCAGTATGCCTTTAAGTGGTGTTCAGTTTGTTTTTGTACAGTCTCATCCTGCATTGTAAATTCCACACAGGGAGGTCTGGAGAGATATTTCGTTCTCCTGAGCTGAGGTTGGTGCTGATTGGTAAGACCGGAGCGGGGAAAAGCGCATCAGGAAACACCATCCTGGGGAGAAAAGCCTTTAAATCGGAGTTCTCCCCAGGCTCAGTGACCAAGAGCAGTGAGAGGAGCGTCAGTGAAAACGAGGGGAGGCGCGTTGCTGTGATTGACACCCCGGGGATCTTTGACACTGGCATGCCAGAGGAACAAGTTAAAGCCGAAATCGAGAGGTGCGTCGCCCTGTCTGTCCCGGGGCCCCACGCATTTCTCCTGGTGATCCGGCTGGGCCGGTTCACGCAGGAGGAGAGGAACGCCGTGCGCTGGATCCAGGAGAGGTTTGGAGAAGAAGCCTTGTGGTACACGATGGTGCTGTTCACAGGGGGCGACCAGCTGGATAAACCGGTGCAGGAGTTTCTGGGCGACAGCCGCGAACTTCAGGAAGTCGTCGGCAGCTGCGGCGCCGGATATCACGTCTTCAACAACAGAGACGGAGGCGACGGCGGCGCTCAGGTTTCCGAGCTGATGCGGAAGACGGTCGAAATGGTGGAGAGGAACGGAGGCCGACACTACACTAACGAGATGTACCGGGAGGCCGAGAGAAGGATCAGAGAGGAGGAGGAGGAGGAGGAGAGGAAGAGGGAAGTGATTCCTAAGGAAAGTAAATTTGTAAGGGAAGTTAGACGAGTGGTGGATGACGCTCGTGGCATTTTGGATGTTTTCAAATGAGAGACATCCAAGTACAGCTTATATGAATGGCCCTGGAATGATTAGGTGAAATCTTAATTCTGTTACATTTTTGCTAAATAAGACAAACTATTTGCCAGTGGAGTGAAATAGTTATAGAATAATAATAATTATTATTTTCCCGAAAGGGAACTTCAGTTGTAGCCACCAGCAACAACAAAAAAGACATAGACAGTGGGGCAGACCCACAATGCACAAACAAACATATAAAATGCCAATATATATACAGGCAAACGTCATGATTAAAATAGCCCCCGCTGTCCCGAGATGTCCAATGTCATCAACCAGTCCAACACACAGACTCTGCCTCGGCGGAGTTTTAAGTAACTTAAAACAAGCTAATATTTTCCACTTTTGAGGAAAAAATAAGATTTTAAGTCTCATTACAAGACTAAAACACTTGTTAAGACAGACATTTTTTGCAGTGTATACAGCCGGATATGCACTGAAGCCATTCAGGTTAAGAACCTTGCTCAACAGCAGAGAACTTGCAACCTTTTCAGTTACAAGCCCAATTCCCTAACCATTATACTACACTGCCACCCCATAATCACAACTAATCAAAGACTGTTCCTTCTGAACTGCCCCTGATCTCATTGACTCTAGATCTTTCACTGATGGCCATCTTTGTTCTGCAACATAATGCTGCCTATATGAAAATGGTCTAAAAATCCTATAAAAATCATATATGCCATATAATGTTCATGCTGTTTTTTTCTGCAACATAATGCTGGTGTGGCAGAACTTTTGGACACTCTTCGAAATCAAACTCGCAGCAACAAGGAAGAAATAACAGTGACAGTGTTGGTCAGACTCAGAACCACAAGATGGCACTCATAACTTCCTTATTTTTCAGTACAGTTTGCCCTTTTGGAATAAAGAAACTCAATGAGATTAGTTTCTTCACATGGGATATGATTTGAGGGTTGTGATCAATTCTTATTTTTTGTATTTGATTCCAATTCAATTCACAAATATAATTCAATTGTATTTTGAATAAATAAAACCTGCAGGCTGTGGAATTTGAATTAGAACTGGAATTACAGGAAGTAGAATTTAATTCAATGACATTTAAGGTTTAAGTTCTACTTATTTATAGAATACGAAAGCCTTCTTCATTTTGACAAATGTGCTTCCACCAGTTTCCAAAAACATGTGATACTTATTATAAACAATGCAAATGCCATTTCAAATATTACCATAGATATCAGATGATAAATGGTGTTGGGAAAACATTGTCCATAATCAATTGTTTTTCTGTAGTCATATATTTAGAAATGCATTCTGGGAATGATATTTTTACAATGATTACACAAATACATCTTTAATGTTTTGTACTTTGTTATTGTTTAATTATTGCCTTTTTCTTTTTTTTGAGACTGTCTCTGTATGATGAAAAGCGCTATATAAATAAAGTATTCTATAATTATTATTATTATTATTATTATTATTATTATATCAGCAAACTACAGTGCTTGTAACAGAATATAATATTTATGGTGGTTTAAAAATTAAATGTTTCAGACCTAGTCCTCATAACAATATGTCAGTGATGTCAAAGTAAGCAATGTTGAATGTGATAATTGAAGTTAGGCACAGAAATTTAATGAATTATTAAAAATGTATTTTCAATTCAGATTCAAATTTCATTTCCTGCCACAATTTTTAAGCCAACTCGAGCACGTCCCTTAACACGATTGAGGGAGTGACCTGCCGGTCGTTGGCGGTCCAACTGATTTTAACAGGACTGAAATACAGAGGCTGGCCTTGCTTATCAGAGCCTGAAGCCACACTCTGGACAGGTCTTCCAATGTTCATCTCTTTGTTTCCTGGTTTGAGGAATTACAAGCAGACAAATGAGAGGTCACAGAGATGAGGTTTATAAACTGAGAGAGAGCGAGGGAGTGAAAACTAGAAAGAAAAGAGAGGGGGAGGAAAAGAGAAAGAGAGGAAAGATGAAGGGAGGATCAAAACAGGCTGAGGGGCCCAGTGGCTGAACCTCTGTCAGACCCAGCCAAGAATGGACAAAGCCTTCAGGCTGTAATAAATCCACTGGAGATCATAAAGATTTCAAAATGGCCGTCATAAACGTTCCTGAACAGAGCAACAAAGAGAATAATAATTTAAGGGAAGAATGAAAAGACATATCTATAGTGGCTGGAGAGCACAAGATGAAAAAGAGGACAAGAGTGCGGGTGGGTGGGTGGTTGGGTCGGATGGAGGGAGGGTTGTAGGGAAAGAGTGAGAGAGAGAGAGAGAGAGAGAGAGCGAGGGGTGGGAGAACAGCATGCCATTGTGTTGGAGCGCCTGGCACTGGGAGACACACTCGGGCGCATTCACACACGCGCGCTGTGGCACGGGCGCACGCACACACACACACGCGCGCTCGCGCACTCCGACACTACGGCCGTCTGGCATCGCGTTGGGCTCCTCTCCTCTTAGCGCCTGTGGAAACCCTCTCGTCCTGCCCGTCCGAATCTCTCCGCTCTTCACCCCAACCAAATCCGTCAGCACCCCAGCGGTAGCCTGGGATCAGCACCCCGACCTGGGATCAGGGCGCTCTGCAGAACAAACTGTCTCCGCAGGCTGGTGGATCTCACAGTGCCAGTCCGAAGGTAAATCGACTTGCATCAATACAGCTGTCGTGAGCTCCCGATATTGGCTTTCAAATGTGCTGCTGAACAAGATTGTGACGTCCACAGCTGACAGGGAAGGTAAAATATTCCATCTATCTTAGTTGGCGCAGATGGAATAATTAATTAGTTTTTCCTGACAATCAAGTGTGGAAAGTGACAGCCTATTTTTACCTGTTAGGTTTACACACCAAATTAACATTGTTGGATTGGGTGTTTAAGTATTTTTTTCTGTCATACTGAAGCACAGAGTAATGGGTCCATTTTGGCGCCGGTTTATGAAACTAAAACCGTGATGTTTAAAGTTTAATATTGTGAGACTTTGAAAAAAAGGGAGGGAAAGCGTCCGTAGGTCCGTTTGGCCCACGCCGCACAGCTGCGACGGGGAATGGTCCATCGTGCTAACATGTAGATAGCAACCGAGCTCTGTCTCGCTTGTTTCTACGTTCCTCCTCCGTAATTCGGACCCCAACACAATTGCAACTGTGGTGGTGTTTGAGGTTTTGGTTTGAAGATGCGGGTCTGTTGAGCCCACACTGCGTAGCTCCGATAATGGCCCCTTGTGTTCAGAGGCTCCTCGTGTTTTTTTTCTGAGATAATCCCCTTGCCCCGGCCAGGCATAGCCCAACTCCCACTGCCCTGTGAAAAGGAACCATTCTCTCCCATTCCTGACCGCAGGCCGAACACGACTGATTTTAAAGCCCCGATTCTCCATGCTGAGAGGAAGAGGAGATGCATTCAGACTCGATTTGGTGGTTTTTAGTATTGTTTTGTTCCTGGAAGCGAGCATAGCTGATATGACAGGTTGATGGTCCTGGGAGATATTAGTAGGTCCTTCTTTGATACTAATGTGGCACATTTACAAAATGGTACCAATGAACTATTTTGATTAGATAAGCGCTGTACTGCCACTTTGAACTTATTTTGTTGGAACATAAGCATTGGTTGTTTATTACTGCATTGTATTTTATTATTATATGTACCGTATATGTATTATCTGCTTTCACGTGTGTCTAATGTTGTTTTTATATGTTATCATAAATGTGAGAGACAAAATAAGGCATATTCATACATATTCCTAACAAGTTTGGGAGATATGATGATTGTCTTCTTGAGTCTTGATCAGTTCTCCTCATCGTAAACAGATTCAGGGTGTGATTCAAGGTCATGGTTGTAATTGTGGTTTTGTTCTTCTAACCCACCCCCCTCTCTCTACCCTAGTTGGCTCCTTCATCGCTCTGAGCTGTGAGGAAGAGGAGGAAGACAGACAGTTAGGCCTTATAATAATATAATAATAATATTATATATAATATATATCTAATATATATATATATATATATATAATCTTATTATTATCATAATAAGGCCTCACAATAAGACCTTGAGGCCTTATTGCCCGTGATCTACGATCTACACTTTTCTCGTTGACTCTTTCTTGTCTCCTGAGAAGGGAACAGAAACGAAAGAGCGAGAGAGAGAGAGACAGAGAGGGAGAACGAAAGAAAAGAGAGAGATAGCTTGGAAGAGATAGTTGATTGAAGGACCAGTGAGCGGCTAACAGACCAGTCCATTTAAGTGTTGGAAACAGAAGCGGATCCAGCAGACCCTGGTCCATCATGGCCTCCATGGGCCTGCAGCTTCTGGGCCTAATCCTGTCCCTGCTGGGCTGGGTGGGCGGGACCCTGGTGTGTGCCGTCCCCCTGTGGCGGGTCACCGCCTTCATCGGCAACAACATCGTGACGGCGCAGATCATCTGGGAGGGGCTGTGGATGAGCTGCATCGTCCAGAGCACGGGCCAGATCCAGTGCAAGGTGTACGACAGCCTGCTGGCCCTGCCCAGCGACATGCAGGCCGCCCGCGGCCTCTCCATGCTCTCCGTGCTGCTGAGCGGCCTGGCCTTCGCCCTGGGCGTGCTGGGCGTCAAGTGCACCAAGTGCCTGGGCCGGCAGCACCTGAAGGCCCGGATCAGCCGCGTCTCAGGCATCATGTTCGTCTTGGCGGGCTTCCTCTACCTCGTGCCCGTCTGCTGGACGGCCCACTCCATCATCCGGGATTTCTACGACCCCCACGTGGCAGCTCCGCACAAGCGGGAGCTGGGCCCCGCCCTCTACCTGGGCTGGGGGGCGTCGGGGCTCCTGCTGGTGGGCGGGGGCCTGCTCTACTCCGGGTCTAGCCCTCCGGGGGCGCCCTCCTCGCCCACCTTCAGCGGAAGCAGCGAGGACAGCCCCCGTCGGGTGCCGGGCGGGGCCGCCCAGGTGAAGGGGTACGTGTGAGCGCCCCCTTACCCCCTGCCGTCCCTCCCCCTGCTTGCTACTGCACGTCCCCCAATGCCCATCCCCCCGCCCCCCTACCCAAAACCCTGACACACCTGGACCCAGACAACACCCCGCTCGGTCAGCCTCATAAATAAGTTCATTTTTCCCCCGTATATTATTGTCTGTGGTGTTTATGTCTTTCTGAGATAAAATCTGAGAGAGGGTGTGAAAGGGAAATGTGAATTTTTTATTTTATTTTTACTCCACCTCTGATCTCATCTGATAACCCCCTTTCACTGCGAGCATGTATTATTATTGTTTTGTTCTCTGTAAAAAACACGAATACAATAAAGCCTTTGGTCTTTCAACATGTTTGTTTGAACCTTTGTTTGTGTATCTACTAAGAAACAGAAATTTGTTGCAACCATAAGAAAAATGTGGGAAAAGCCCTTTACAGGGTGAAAATGATATATATACAGTATATTTAAGCACACACTGTACCCAGCTCAACGAGGCCATAAGCAAAAGCAGTTTCTTTGAATAGTGAAAAACCTAGCGCCATTTCCCAACAGGGCACTGACATTTTGGGATTTTTGCAAGTGCGACAAGATCCATCATACATAAAAAATTGTAAAAGATCAAGTAGGTAATATGGATTTTATGTTGGTGTAGGGTACAGTAACAAGTGCAGGACGTTAGCTATACAATGCAGCTTGTGCGACTCTATTTTGGATTATGTTTGGTATTTAGTTGATGTCGTAGGCAGTAGAACAGATCATGTAAGCCTATGTTATATTGGATATGCACTGGTATAGAGAGGATGATGTAAGCTATATGCAGGAATGGGTGATGTATGGCTATATGAGAATGCAGAGTAGAGGAGTGTGGGGGCAGAGAGACACCATCTTAGCTCCTACCACAGCTGCCACTGCCACGGGAACAAGAGAACAGAGGGAACAAAAGAGTATGTGTGTATGAGTGGACACTCCCCAATACACACACAAACACACACACACACACACACACAGCATCCACAAATCTGGCTGCCAATCAATACTTTGTGCGGTGTCACTCCGTCCCTACGAGATCACAATGGCAGGCTCCGCCCACTGTGCCCAAAGAGACAATAGCCCCGCCCACTGTCCCTCTCAGGTATCAGGGCCCCTCCCACTGAGCGCATAGAAACCATTTGCCCTCCCATCAATTTCCTGAAGAAACATGGCTCCTCCAATGATTCCTCTGAAGACAATAGGCTCCTCCCATTGATCCCTGAGAGATAATAGCCTCTCCCACAGCCCTGACAGTGGCCTTCAATGGCAGGAACGTTCTACAGGGGTGGATAATGGGCAATAATATTTCATAATAATGATAAATCATCACCACAAATATGAGTTATATTATGCAAATATTCCTGGACAGGTTTTTTCTCGTGAGCTGCTGACCCTGGATGTCTGCTGAGATAAATAACAATGCAAAAACAGGATTATTTATTCAAACAATAATGTGCATGGACAAACAGCACATATCTTTCAAAGACAGATATCTGTGCCGTTATCTATGCCTGTGTGTGTGCATATGCATTTGTCTGTGCGTGTGTATGTCTGTGTGTGTGTGCCTGTGTGTAATTGTGTGTGTGTCTTGTACTCGTGTCTATATGTGGGCTCCATTTGTGTTGCACTTGTGTCTCTGTGTGTGTGTCGCTCTGACTGCGTAGGCATGGCATTGCATTGTGGGAGGTGAGCCACGGGAGACTCACTCAGCTGATGTTTATTAATGGGACATAACTGAGATCTCTCAGATTCCGCTCTGCCTGTATACTGGCCTGCATATCTATTACCCTGCTCCTCTGGGCTGCAAGATCACATGTTCCTCCAGATGGACCAATGAGAGGACAGAGCTGGACATGCACAACAGCTGGACACAAAAACCCTGAACACATGTCTCCATCTGGACTCGTGGGCATGCCGTGCTTAGCTTCCAGTCACACTTTTTTTTCTTCTTTAATTTCTTTCTCTCTCTCTCTCTCTCTCTCTCTCTCTTTCTCTCTCTCTTTCTCTGTAGAAACTCAGAGATGTTTTACCCTGTGTAGGGACCCACTGCTTTCCTCAACTGCGCGAACTACCTGTGAGTGGAGATGTCAGGGTCTGGATCCTCCATTCTTCCCGCCCACTCTAGAGGACATGCTGCTGCCATCGCCCCCTACCCCCTCCCTCCCCTGTCCAGAGTCAGTACAGAGTAGAGTGGGGGGTTTGTCTTCAGTACAGAGCAGGACAATGGCACAGTATAGAACTCCCAGCAGCACAGCAACAATAGACAGCTGTGTATTTTGTGCCAGGTATTGAGTCATGTATGACATAATAACACAAGCAAAGTGGTGGTTGGGGGTTTACACAGGGGCATGGGGAGTCTAAGAGACTGGATGAACAGACATGCCTGCCCAATGACCATGTAAATTGAAAAGCATGGTTTTGATTCTCGGTTCTAAGCAAGGCTCTGTGAAGATGTGAATCGTCCAGTTTATGCAAACCTATAAGCATAACACTGTTATTTGGCTTTTCCCCCACCCTTTGTCTGCAGACGTCGTTTTGTAGTAGCTAGACAAGTGCTTTTACACTTTGCAATCTAATTTATTTCCTTTAGAGTTTTTTTTTTTTTTTTTTTTGGGGTGCAAAATAAAACAATCTTCTCTTGTTCAATCCAGTTATATGACATATGTGATTGTGAATGTAACTTAGTTCAAGGGTATGCTTGCAGGCTTCAGGTACAATGGTAGCGGTAGTAGAGCAGTTGTAGTAGGTAGTCGCGCGATCATAAAAAGAATATACATATGTATTTTTGATGTGAACCCGTTTTGCCTCTAGAGGGCAGGGTGGTCAACATTTTATAGAAAACCCAATCCGAAAATAATTACACACTCAGCTCCGAGGGGGATAGATAGCAAACACCCTCCGGCATTCTAGGATCAGTTAACCAACCCATCATTCGAATCCCAACACCTCCGTAGCAGAGGTTTAAACGGATCCACGGTCAGCTTAGACACAGCAGACACAACAAACCGTACAGCAAGCAGGAAGTACGCAATCCTGGTCAGGGACAGAAAAACAGTAGCCCGTCGCGTCTCATCAGCAAGTCTGAATCCTAAGATCAGCTATGGGCAAAGGAGGAGGCACTTTTGAGCGGCTACTCGGTAAGGTCTGCGACTGACCGGTCGAGAGTATTTGGTGTTGTTTTACAGTAATGTGGACTGTCGGTTTTTCCCCAAATCGCCAGCATGTTAGAACTGACCGAGGCCTTGGCGTAATCATTCGCCCTCTGTCGCCTGTCAGCCCGGATCTTACTCGTCAACATGGACCGAACAGACTCGTTTTCAAGGCAGACAGTCTGGCGGACTCCAATGCGAACATATGTAGCTAATTTAGCTAGCTAACTTGAACGGTTTGTTAGGTAACGTTAAGTTAGCTCGCAGTTAGCTGCTGATATGGTTCTGGTCAACAATAATGGGTTCTGGTCGGCTTTGTTTGTTTTAGCCAGCTGACAGTGGATTGCTAACTTTACCAAACAATGTGACGTATAACGTTAGCTAACGTTAAGTTAACCTAGTAAGATAGCTAGCTAGCTACAAGTCATTATTGTAGCTAACTCCTGTTATCTTACCTGTATTGCTAGCTAGCCATTTTTTAACCACCATAATTGTGTCAGCTTGTAGCTGGTCAGCTAAGGATTGTTATTTGAGCCCAGCTGACCTGCTAGCTATGTTAACTAGCCAGATAATGATGTTGAGATGGGTAACTAAATTAGGTAGCTAGCCTTTGTAAGTGTGCGGACGTTATCTAACGTTAATTTACTAACTTGCTAAATGGACTCGCTTGCTAAACGAGATACGATTTAACGTTACTACGGTGACACAGAAGCTAGCTATGCACCTAAACTGGGCCTGCTAAACTTGCTTATCATTCATATACGTTATCTTAATAAAAGTCATATTCAAATTCAAAATATAAGTTGACCTTAAGTACACAGTATTACGGTTCTAATATAGCTAAAATCATGTTAGATATATCTGTTATCAGAGGTTGAAA
The DNA here is from genome assembly GCA_029718625.1 of Synaphobranchus kaupii. Lineage (NCBI taxonomy): Eukaryota > Metazoa > Chordata > Actinopteri > Anguilliformes > Synaphobranchidae > Synaphobranchus > Synaphobranchus kaupii. Next base: position 20,111,768 of record CM056387.1, on the reverse strand, counting down.
TCCAGGGGACATAAAGTAAATGTCCTCCCCAGTATTTTGCTCCAATCACCTGGATTTGCTAATTAACATAATTCTTCAGCGAGGAGGTAGAACTAATTAGTGAAATCAGATGGCTGAGTCTATGGGTGGAAGAAACGCATAGTAGGATTTTTACTTTATGCCCCCTGGATTTCCACCTCTATTTAGTTGACCAAGGTTTCGCAAGCGGAGCTTGCTTTGAGTAGTTAACGTTACGTTTAACTTGGCCAGCTTAGTGAAACGGCGGTATACTATGATTGTATTTTGCTGTCTCGCTAGGGCGCCGTGACAGATAACGTTACCACTTTGCATCATTAGGTTTAGCAACTTTTGGAGTAAGACCGAGTAGGCCGGGTCAATGATTAACGCCAGCGAAGGACTTTGACCTGGCCATAGACTGTAAAGGACCTGGCACGTTGTTTTGTGGTTATATCTTCCAAAACATCCAGGTGATCCTTTCCACCAGCATGATTTAGTTTTTATTGTGCTAATTTCTCTCTAGCTTCTATATCTATATAGTAAGAATTTTGGGCCAATTACCTTGCCCAGGTGTGCTAAATAAGTGCCCTTTCTGGGGATTTGGACCCACGACCTTTAGTTAATTCAGCCCTGCTGCTCCATTATTGGTGCAAATGTTGCTAGTCGTTCCTTTTGCAGTAATGCAGTGTATCTGTAAATGGACAGCCTTCCTGATTGTGTTACTGTTCATTCAAATGTAGTTGCCCTGGCAGGCCGATTTGCATTGGAGGATTGATTCCTATATGTCATATGGAAATGATTGGTTGCCAGTACACGGTCCACAGCCTCCCTGATATGCTTGACTGACTCGTCCCCTGGATCTGGTGCCTACAGCTCATTATACCCCTTTCCCACTGTAGAGCTGGAACCAGGCTGGCTCATTATACCCCTTTCCCACTGTAGAGCTGGAACCAGGCTGGCTCATTATACCCCTTTCCCACCGTAGAGCTGGAACCAGGCTGGCTCATTATACCCCTTTCCCACTGTAGAGCTGGAACCAGGCTGGCTCATTATACCCCTTTCCCACTGTAGAGCTGGAACCAGACTGGCTCATTATACCCCTTTCCCACTGTAGAGCTGGAAGCAGGCTGGCTCATTATACCCCTTTCCCACTGTAGAGCTGGAACCAGGCTGGCTCATTATACCCCTTTCCCACTGTAGAGCTGGAACCAGGCTGGCTCATTATACCCCTTTCCCACTGTAGAGCTGGAACCAGGCTGGCTCATTATACCCCTTTCCCACTGTAGAGCTGGAAGCAGGCTGGCTCATTATACCCCTTTCCCACTGTAGAGCTGGAACCAGACTGGCTCATTATACCCCTTTCCCACTGTAGAGCTGGAACCAGGCTGGCTCATTATACCCCTTTCCCACTGTAGAGCTGGAACCAGGCTGGCTCATTATACCCCTTTCCCACTGTAGAGCTGGAAGCAGGCTGGCTCATTATACCCCTTTCCCACTGTAGAGCTGGAACCAGACTGGCTCATCATACCCCTTTACCACTGTAGAGCTGGAACCACGCTGGCTCATTATACCCCTTTCCCACTGTAGAGCTGGAACCAGGCTGGCTCATTATACCCCTTTCCCACTGTAAAGCTGGAACCAGACTGGCTCATTATACCCCTTTCCCACTGTAGAGCTGGAACCAGGCTGGCTCATTATACCCCTTTCCTATTGTAGTCCATTGTTGCTGCTGACTTGCTTTCATGAATTGTGGGTGAAGTTGGCATCACTGATCTTTCTTGTTGTGCTGGTTTAAAAAAAACTGCATGTGTACATGGATTGGGGAAAGGAGAACATTGTCATTGCTGGTCACAACAGATTCCAGCAGGTTTGGAGGAAACGTATACCTTGAACTGTATATGACATCCCAATGGTGGTTGTTGTGCTACAGTTGTGGTTGCAGGTAATGTAGTGGAAATGAAAAGGTATGCTCCTCTGTGAAGCTTTCTCAGTGTGATCTTGAAGCGATTAGCTGGCTATAGGAATGCACAGCTCTTGTTGCAGTGGTGAGTGGTAATTGCTCTCCATGTTTAATCTCTCTCTCTCTCTCTCTCTCTCAGATAAAGCCACCAGTCAGCTTCTGCTGGAGACAGACTGGGAATCCATCCTGCAGATCTGTGACCTCATTCGCCAAGGAGACGCTCAGTGAGTGTGACTATCAGCCCCCATATAACTTACCTTTAACCCCACCCTGATCCCCCTCCCTCATAGAGCTCACCTTTACACACAGGGCTGAACTTTAACCCCCGCACTGACCCCAGTACCCACAGAGCTGACCTTTAAACCCCTCTCTGACACCTGTACCCCGCATCGCTGACCTTTTCACCCCCACCCTTTTGTCATATTCTGAAGCGTTTATGGGTAAAGCTGACGGGCACAACGCTCTCTCCTCCTCCTGCAGAGCGAAGTACGCCATCAGCGCCATCAAGAGAAAGCTGAACGACAAGAACCCACATGTGGCCCTGTACGCCCTGGAGGTGGGTCCCAGTGGCCACGCCCACACCTCTGTGCCTCAGAGGAGACGTCACTCATTAAACTTAACTGTACACGCCTTTATTCACCGGCCTACACATGTCCCGTCTGTCCATTGGTCCATTGCTGACACGTGTCCCGTCTGTCCATTGGTCCATTGCTGACACGTGTCCCGTCTGTCCATTGGTCCATTGCTGACACGTGTGGAATTACAAACTAGGCCTGATGAAGGCAGTTTGCCGAAACATTTTGAACCTTTAGCAACGTCTTTAATGAGCGATGTTGAGCCAATGTTTTGTGAACTTAGTTGCCAAATTATTTTGATGGTTAAGAGAACAATCGGTCACAGTTCCATTTCGAGAAACTTCTTGTGGCCAGACAGCCTTTTCTATTAAAGCAGTTAAAGGCTATAGATACAACATTTCACCCCCCTAGTGTCTCATATGGAGATTGCATTTCATCACACAGCTGGTGTTTACAATCCTCGTACCACAATCCATTATCGTTTTCATTTTAACTGGAGAAAATAAGTCAAAGTAAAGCACAGGGCGTTCATAGAACATTGCGTAGCTTAGCTAGCGTGTTTATAGTCTCGGGGAGAGATCTGCAGGGGAGCTTAAAAACGAACGGCACAACACCGGGAACCAAACTCTGCCGTCTTAGACAGAGATTAAAAACTGCACTCTTTTACAGCCCATAAAACAATTTTTGTAATGATAAATTCATAATATTTATTTTTAGGGAAAAGCAATACTTTTATTCTGCATCTTTCATCACGCTCTGTGGATGTATTATATATATTATATATGTATATATTTTATATAAAAGATTTTGTCTCCATAAAAATACTGTATCTATAGCCTTAAACATTTGGAATTATCTTTCTACGCAGTTTAAAACTGACCATAATTTTGAGCATTTCAAGTTTAAACTGAAGCAATTTTTAAAATGCACTCTTGTAATCATATGTGTAATCACTATGTTTTAGCTGTTTTTTATCTCCTTGTTATGATATCTGTACTCAATTTGTAATAATAATCTAGTATTTGTATTCCCAATTTTACGGTTTCTGTGTTGTAGGCTATATGTGTGTGTTTGAAGAGCCCATCTAGGGACAAGCATTGCAAATGAGCCTATCCTATAAATCAGGGCTCTACAGTGCTCCCATTTTAGGAGCAATTGAGCCTGAAAATTGATGTGTGCTCACTGGAAAAATAGTTTAGGAGCACATCTACTAATTGGAATGCATTAGTCTGCTTCTAAACTTTTTTAAGCCCTTTTTAAGCCCTTTATAAATGCTGTGATAGATTGCGATGGATTTTGTTTTATCCCTATCAAATAAACATTAAATAAATGAAGAAGTAAACCATTTCAGTGACTATGAATCTCTTTTGTACTTATGTGAGCCTTGCTGTACCAGGAAGGTTAGCCCTCACGAATGTGCAGATGGCTAAATGAACACGCGCTACATATTTGTGCGTTGCGCTGACGGTTGCTTCCGTCGAGCAGGTGCTGGAGTCCGTGGTGAAGAACTGCGGCCAGACCATTCACGATGAGGTGGCCAGCAAGCAGACCATGGAGGAGTTGAAGGACCTCCTCAAGGTGACACTCGCCAAATTCGCCCCTTTAGACTTCCTGCCTCCGTCACGTCTCATTTCCTGTTCTCCCCTCTCCACTTGTGTAGTAAATAAACACGGAGCCGGACGGTGGCAAACGCAGTGAATGGATGGCACTTCACAACACGATGTTCTTTAATACAGTTTTAAAATCAAGTCACTCGATAAATGCAGGAATTTGGTTTAGTTTCCTTTTTGTTGGTCCCATGTGTTCTCATATTCAGTTAAAAACTTAAAACAAACAAAATAAAAAAAACAAATACATTTCCTTATTTTCTTACTCTCCATCATCTCCACCAACTCCTGAGTGTAATGAATGAGTAGCGTGCTTACTCGCACACTGAGTGTAATGAATGAGTAGCGTGCTTACTCGCACACTGAGTGTAATGAATGAGTAGCATGCTTACTCGCACACTGAGTGTAATGAATGAGTAGCATGCTTACTCGCACACTGAGTGTAATGAATGAGTAGCATGCTTACTCGCACACTGAGTGTAATGAATGAGTAGCATGCTTACTCGCACACTGACTGTAATGAATGAGTAGCATGCTTACTCGCACACTGAGTGTAATGAATGAGTAGCGTGCTTACTCGCACACTGAGTGTAATGAATGAGTAGCGTGCTTACTCGTACACTGAGTGTAATGAATGAGTAGCGTGCTTACTCGCACACTGAGTGTAATGAATGAGTAGAGTGCTTACTCGTACACTGAGTGTAATGAATGAGTAGCGTGCTTACTCGCACACTGAGTGTAATGAATGAGTAGCATGCTTACTCGCACACTGAGTGTAATGAATGAGTAGCATGCTTACTCGAACACTGAGTGTAATGAATAAGTAGCGTGCTTACTCGCACACTGACTGTAATGAATGAGTAGCGTGCTTACTCGCACACTGAGTGTAATGAATGAGTAGCGTGCTTACTCGCACACTGAGTGTAATGAATGAGTAGAGTGCTTACTCGTACACTGAGTGTAATGAATGAGTAGCGTGCTTACTCGCACACTGACTGTAATGAATGAGTAGCATGCTTACTCGCACACTGAGTGTAATGAATGAGTAGCATGCTTACTCGCACACTGAGTGTAATGAATGAGTAGCGTGCTTACTCGCACACTGAGTGTAATGAATGACTAGCGTGCTTACATGCTTGCTGGTACTCAGTGAGTGGCGTTCTCTCCCCCTAGAAGCAGACGGAGCCAAACGTCAGGGACAAGATTCTGTATTTGATCCAGGCCTGGGCCCACGCCTTCCGCAACGAGCCCAAATATAAGGTGGTGCAGGACACCTACCAGATCATGAAGGTGGAGGGTAAGTGGAGAAATGTACTGCCTCTTTCTTTCTCTCTCTCACTCTCTCTCTCTCTCTCATATATACTCCCCGTTTGCCCTTTTGGATTGAAATATTGAGTACATGCGATTGCGCTGTCCTAATTGGCGGATTGCATCATTGTCTAATCCTAATTGAAGAATTGTGTGTTCAGCCAATCACCTCTCTTCCCACAGGGCACGTGTTTCCCGAGTTTAAAGAGAGTGATGCCATGTTTGCAGCGGAAAGGGTGAGGTCATTACTGCGGTTATGCCCCTGCATACAGGACAGTTTCTGTACTGCCAAGTAATGTGGGATTCTCAAAAATGATTCATGATTGATATTCATGATGGGTTTCTTGCTCTCTGCTGTTCTGCCTTCATTTCTCTTTTTCCCCGTCTCTCTAGGCCCCTGATTGGGTGGATGCTGAGGAGTGTCATCGATGTCGTGTTCAGTTTGGGGTTATGACCCGAAAGGTAGGAAGGCTCACACTTGTGGGACATTTTGTTAACATCTATGAGTGAGAGTGTGTGTTCTGCGTATGAGGGTTTGTTAGAGTGTGTGTGTTACCTCTTGCAGCACCACTGCCGAGCGTGTGGTCAAATCTTCTGTGGAAAGTGTTCCTCCAAGTACTCCACCATCCCTAAGTTTGGCATCGAGAAGGAGGTCCGCGTGTGTGAGCCCTGTTTTGAACTCCTCAACAAGTGAGTCTGCAGGCCTCTCACTGTACCCAGATCAGTTATCACCGCCACCGCAGGTCGCCTGCAGGCTCGATACTGTACCCAGATCAATTTTTACCGCCACTGCAAGTCATCTACAGGCCTGACACTGTACCAAGATCAGTTATCACCTCCACCGCAGGTCATTTGCAGGTCTGATACTGTACCCAGATCAGTTAAACACTGCAGGTTTGTTTGTGGATTTGCGCCTGCTCAAAGACCCCCTGGTCCCTTCTACTCACTGTCTGTCTCTCCCTGTCTCCACCCCCCAGGAAAACGGAAGGAAAACCGACGACTGCCGGGCCGGCCGAACTCCCTCCAGAGTACCTGACTAGCCCCCTTTCCCAGCAGTCTCAGGTAAGTGCATTATGGGTAGTGTAGTCCACAGAAACATCAGGTGGATGCATCTTATCTCTGGTTCTCTTAGTCTTCCTTTATTTATTTTTTTTCTTTTTTCTTTCCCGTTTATAATTTGTTGACTCTCCCTTCTTCACTAACTGCGCGGTGAGTGTGGCAGCTTAACGTCTTAATCTTCTCAGTAGAGAAAGACGTCATGAAACCAAACGGAATGTGACGTCTGTGGCTCGCTCTTTTTAATCAATCCTTGCGTTTTGTGTGGAAAGTCGGTGACTGACAGCTTATTGTGGCGCCACCCATTATAGGATTAATGAAACCTCTCTCCTGTTATTACCCATTTCTCCCCACTCCCTTATTGACAGTATGAGTTTCACATTATTGTGAGGGGGGAAAAAATGCTCCCATTCTTAAGGCAGAATTGAAAGACGTTGCCCCAACACGACCTCAGAAGGGTACAACTGTGATCATATGAAAATGTGAAAAGCAGACGGCGAATGTATTTAGGAATTGGAAGAAGCACTGATCCAAATGTGTTTATTCTGTTCAGCTGTTGGTAGTTAGTTCTGTTAGTGGGTACTGTAGTGCTGTAAGTAGATACTGTAGTGCTGTAAGTAGATACTGTAGTGCTGTAAGTAGATACTGTAGTGCTGTTGGTGGGTACTGTAGTGCTGTTGGTAGGTACTGTAGTGCTGTTGGTAGGTACTGTAAGTGCTGTTGGTCGGTACTGTAGTGCTGTTGGTAGGTACTGTAGTGCTGTTGGTAGGTACTGTAGTGCTGTTGGTAGGTACTGTAGTGCTGTTGGTCGGTACTTGAGTGCTGTTGGTCAGAACTGTGTCCGTGCTGGCATTGTCTATATCACCTCAGGAAGGTTATCACCTCCCCAACTGCCCCCCCCCCCCCCCCTCTCTCTCTCAGATGCCCCCCAAGAGGGATGAGGCGGCACTGCAGGAGGAGGAGGAGCTTCAGCTGGCCATCGCCCTATCGCAGAGCGAGGCTGAGGAGAAGGACAGAATGGTGAGACGCGTGCTTGCAAACATGCACACGCTACACTCTTTCACGTGTTTAACATCCCTTATAAGTACAGCTGAGCTTTTAGGTCACGCATCTTTCTCCACAGAGGCAGAAGCCCTCGTACTCCGCGTACCCCAAGGTTGAGCCGACCCCGGTGACCTCTTCCGCTCCGCCTGTCGGCACCCTCTACACTGCCCCCGTGGTAAGAACCAGGCTCTCTGTCCGACACCAGTACCTGACCTCAGTACCAGGAAAAGCAAGGGATAAAGATCTGAAAACAGTCATTAATTCTGTGTGGTGAGACTGAACTGTAAATCTGTGTGCCTGTGTTTGTTGGGGGTTTCAGATGTGTGTTAGTGCGTCATGAAGGGTGCTCCCATCTCTCCTCTCTCCCCTACAGAATTCCTCTGCCCCCTCAGCTGAAGAGGATCCGGAGGTAACGCCCCTTTGTGATGTCACTGCAGCTCAGTTCTATTTGTACAGAGACACTGTCACAGGGACACTTCACAAAGACCTGGCTTGAACCCCCAAAAATGAGTGAGGTTTAAAAAAAGAAAAAAAAGAAAAAGATCTGTAGAGGGTGAGCCCATCCTCCACTTGCCAGCCTGATGTCAAGAGTTAAAGTTGGGCTAAGTGGTAATCGGTTGGTAATAGCCTAGTCTCAGCCTCAGCCACTTTGACGCACTTCGTACGCAGCGTCTGATGCATAGGCTTGCATAAGCTGGGTAGGACTGAGGGAAACTGACAGTCTGCACTCATTGGCTAGCAGCACTGTCAATCACAGGAGTGTGTGCGTATTTCCGGTACGACGCGATGCATTGGGTTTTATCAGTCCGCCGGGGAACAAGTTGTGCTAACTAATCGGTAGCTAGTGAATGCTGCGAATCCATCAAGAACAATGAGTGTTTCGGACCAAGACTAAGAGCTTAACGCTGGATTTAAGAAGGTTTTTGAAGTTCACGACATTTCTTCAGTGTGGTGGACTGTTTTACTGGAGATCGCCGTTCCATTTGTGTAAATCACATTTGTTTCACGCAGGTCTGTTCTTGTAGCGCTGTTTCTGAATCGACCATCTGTGGTTGGTTATATTGCATGTCAATCAAAGGCGCCATCTCGTCAAAGTGGGTGGCTCTTTACCGCTTTGGGCAAGTCTATGGACCTATGGCCTTTCGAGAGACTAGTAATCGCCTAATGGGGGTTCTCACAGCAAATAATAAAAGATCAGTGGTTGGGCAGATTGTAGCTAAAGATGATAAGCAAAGGGTCGGAGCTGGAGCGGACTGTGAACTCAGGCTGGGGGAAAGGGGAATGGCTGCCCCTCTACCCCCCCCCCCCCAACCCTTACTGCCCCCTATACCTTGTATACATGATTCATGGTACATTCACCTGAAGTGAATTGTAAACTGTGGTGTAAAGAAATTAATAACAGAGTTAAAAAAATAAGAAATGTTAGCTGTGTTTAGCTGCTAATGCTAACAGATCCAGGGCCTTCTCCCACACTCCCCAGCTGGCACGATACCTGAACAGGACTTACTGGGAAAAGAAGCAGGAAGAAGCTCGCAAGAGCCCCACCCCTTCCGCCCCCGCCCCCGTGCCATTGGCCGAGCCCCTGCCCGTCAGCCAGCCTGTGGACACCCACGTGCACACCCACGTGCACGTTCAGCCAATCAACATTGTGGAGGTATGTCATTCTCTGCTGATTAAATTATAAATTAGAAGTTATACATTATTGACCCTGTGGGGTAATGTGTCCTCTGCATTTGACCCATCCTAACTACTTAGGAGCAGTGGGCAGCCACAGTGCAGTGCCCCAGGGACCAATTTTGCCCTGGTCGAGGGCCATGGCAGTAGTATACCTTTCATGATGGCAGGAGATTTGAGGTGATTTGTGCCAGCTGAGTGACCCCTCCCCTTTGACCCCTCACCCCTCAGCAGCAGTACCAGAACGGGGAGTCGGAGGAGAACCACGAGCAGTTCTTAAAGGCGCTGCAGAACGCCGTCACCACCTTCCTGAACCGCATGAAAAGCAACCACATGCGCGGTCGCAGCATCACCAACGACAGCGCCGTGCTCTCGCTGTTCCAGTCCATCAACAACATGCACCCGCAGCTGCTGGACGTGCTCAACCAGCTGGACGAGAAACGCCGTGAGTATCGCCCCCAAACTCCCAGCTGGGAAGAGAGAAGTGAGAAGTGTAGGAGAGGGTGTAAAAGTGAAGGCCAGGGGTATATTAGAGAAGGAGAGTGTGTATTAGTGAAGGAGAGGATGTATTAGTGAAGGAGAGGGTGTATTAATGAAGGAGAGGGTGTATTAGTGAAGGAGAGCGTGTATTAGTGAAGGAGAGGGTGTATTAGTGAAGGAGAGGGTGTATTAGTGAAGGAGGGGGTATATCAGAGAAGGCGAGGGTGTATTAGTGAAGGCGAGGGTGTAGAAGTGAAGGAGAGGGTGTATTAGTGAAGGCGAGGGTATATTAGTGAAGGAGAGGGTATATTAGTGAAGGCGAGGGTATATTAGTGAAGGCGAGGGTGTAGAAGTGAAGGAGAGGGTATATTAGTGAAAGAGAGGGTATATTAGGGAAGGCGAGGGTATATTAGTGAAGGCGAGGGTGTAGAAGTGAAGGAGAGGGTGTATTAGTGAAGGCGAGGGTGTAGAAGTGAAGGAGAGGGTATATTAGTGAAGGCGAGGGTGTAGAAGTGAAGGAGAGGGTATATTAGTGAAGGCGAGGGTATATTAGTGAAGGCGAGGGTGTAGAAGTGAAGGAGAGGGTATATTAGTGAAGGCGAGGGTATATTAGTGAAGGCGTGGGTGTAGAAGTGAAGGAGAGGGTATATTAGTGAAAGAGAGGGTATATTAGGGAAGGCGAGGGTATATTAATGAAGGCGAGGGTGTAGAAGTGAAGGAGAGGTTGTATTAGTGAAGGCGAGGGTGTAGAAGTGAAGGAGAGGGTATATTAGTGAAGGCGAGGGTGTAGAAGTGAAGGAGAGGGTATATTAGTGAAGGCGAGGGTATATTAGTGAAGGCGAGGGTATATTAGTGAAGGCGAGGGTGTAGAAGTGAAGGAGAGGGTATATTAGTGAAAGAGAGGGTATATTAGGGAAGGCGAGGGTATATTAGTGAAGGCGAGGTTATATTAGTGAAGGCGAGGTTATATTAGTGAAGGCGAGGTTATATTAGTGAAGGCGAGGGTGTAGAAGTGAAGGAGAGGGTATATTAGGGAAAGAGAGGGTATATTAGTGAAAGAGAGGGTGTATTAGTGAAAGAGAGGGTGTATTAGTGAAAGAGAGGGTATATTAGTGAAGGCGAGGTTATATTAGTGAAGGCGAGGTTATATTAGTGAAGGCGAGGTTATATTAGTGAAGGCGAGGTTATATTAGTGAAGGCGAGGGTGTAGAAGTGAAGGAGAGGGTATATTAGGGAAGGCGAGGGTATATTAGTGAAGGCGAGGGTATATTAGTGAAGGCGAGGTTATATTAGTGAAGGCGAGGTTATATTAGTGAAGGCGAGGTTATATTAGTGAAGGCGAGGGTATATTAGTGAAGGCGAGGGTATATTAGTGAAGGCGAGGGTGTAGAAGTGAAGGAGAGGGTATATTAGGGAAAGAGAGGGTATATTAGTGAAAGAGAGGGTGTATTAGTGAAAGAGAGGGTATATTAGTGAAGGCGAGGGTATATTAGTGAAGGCGAGGGTATATTAGTGAAGGCGAGGGTATATTAGTGAAGGCGAGGGTGTAGAAGTGAAGGAGAGGGTATATTAGGGAAAGAGAGGGTGTATTAGTGAAAGAGAGGGTATATTAGTGAAGGTGAGGTTATATTAGTGAAGGCGAGGGTATATTCGTGAAGGCGAGGTTATATTAGTGAAGGAGAGGGTATATTAGGGAAAGAGAGGGTATATTAGTGAAAGAGAGGGTGTATTAGTGAAAGAGAGGGTATATTAGTGAAGGCGAGGGTATATTAGTGAAGGCGAGGTTATATTAGTGAAGGCGAGGGTATATTAGTGAAGGCGAGGGTGTAGAAGTGAAGGAGAGGGTATATTAGGGAAAGAGAGGGTATATTAGTGAAAGAGAGGGTGTATTAGTGAAAGAGAGGGTATATTAGTGAAGGCGAGGTTATATTAGTGAAGGCGAGGTTATATTAGTGAAGGCGAGGTTATATTAGTGAAGGAGAGGGTATATTAGTGAAAGAGAGGGTGTATTAGTGAAAGAGAGGGTGTGTCAGGTCTCTCTTTATTGGCAGTGTACTATGAGGGACTACAGGACAAGCTGGCGCAGGTTCGAGACGCGCGGGCGGCGTTGAATGCCTTGCGGGATGAGCACCGTGAGAAGATGCGGCGGGCGGCGGAGGAGGCGGAGCGACAGAGACAAATCCAGCTCGCCCACAAACTGGAGATCATGAGACAGAAGAAACAGGTCAGACCTCAAACTGCCCAAAACCTGCTTCAGCTACTCCCCAACTGGCCCAAAATCTACCCCCAAAAACTGGCACAAAATCTACCCGCAAAAACTGGCATAAATCAAAAACTGGCACAAAATCTACCTGCAAAAACTGGCACAAAATCTACCTGCAAAAACTGGCACAAAATCTACCCGCAAAAACTGGCACAAAATCTGCCCCAAAAAAACTGCACCAAAATCTACCCCTCTGCCCCAATCTGAGAATATGGAACTACCCAAATGCATTGGCCAGGGGGGTTTACTAGGAAGCAGGATTACTTAGTTAGCTGGATAATTGCACTGAGTAAAACCTGGAACCATCCCAAATCTGGAACACGGACTAAAGTAAAAAGAGCTGTTCCCGGTTTTACTCAGTGTACATATCCAGCTAAGTAATCCTGTTTTGTAGTATACCCCCCCTGGTCACTGTGTTTTTTGTGTCCGTAACATCTTGATTGGTTGTTTGTTGGTATGACTGGGTGATGGCGGGAGTGCTGTGATTGGCTGGTCTGAGTGTGTGTGACGCTGTGATTGGTCCCCGGGTTGCAGGAGTACCTGGAGATGCAGAGGCAGCTGGCGATTCAGCGGCTGCAGGAGCAGGAGAAGGAGAGGCAGTTGAGACTGGAGCAGCAGAAACATACCATTCAGATGAGGGCGCAAATGCCAGCCTTCTCCCTGCCCTACGCACAGGTAAATTACACCTTTCGCACAGGTACACAGCCTTCTCCCTGCCCTACGCACAGGTAAATTACACCTTCAACACAGGTACACAGCCTTCTCCTTGCCCTACGCACAGGTAAATTATACCTTTAGCACAGGTACACAGCCTTCTCCCTGCCCTACGCACAGGTAAATTACACCTTTAACACAGGTACAACAGCCTTCTCCCCACCCTACGCACAGGTAAACTACACCTTTTACTAATGTAAACTACGCACAGGTAAACAACACTTTTTACACAGGTACACCGGCCTTCTCCCCGCCCTGTGCACAGGTCTAGCTTATACGTCACAGAGTTTTCTCAGTGATGGAGTTATTTCTCTTTGCTGTGTTTTAGATGCAGTCCCTGCCTCCTAATGTGTCCGCGGGGGTGGTGTACCAGCCTGCCGGCCCCCCCCAGTTACCCCGGCACCTTCAGCCCCTCTGGGTCTGTGGAGGGCTCGCCCATGCACACGGTGTATATGACCCAGCCTGGCGCCGGGCCCTACCACGCCATGCCCGTATCCGGAGCAGGTGAGCCAGGGCCTGTCACTCAGGTTAAAGACTACCATCCTGGTTGTATTAATCCATATTGTGAATAACCTCCATTAAAATGCACTGGCCTTCATCATAGAAGAATATTTTGTTATTTTAATTGAAATGTCATTGAGTGGCGATAAACTCAAATGGCGCTTTCGTCTTTCGGCTTGCGAAGGGAGCCCTGTGATTCCGCCTCGCGTAACGTCAGCTTCTCCTATAGCAACGCGTAGCTCAGCGTGACCAATCGAGACGTTCACCCAGTATCTGTGTCTGCTTTGTGACATCACCCCCCGAATGTTTCTGTGTTCCAGACCCTAACATGGGGAACGCCTACATGTACCAGACCGCTGGCTCCGCGGTCCCGCCCGCCCCCCCCATGCCAGCCCGTTCCCACCACTAGCCCCGCCTACTCCAGCTACCAGCCCACGCCCACGCAGGGCTACCAGGTGAGCGGGAGGAGGAGTGTCAGATACAGGTGAGCGGGAGGAGGAGTGTCAGATACAGGTGAGCGGGAGGAGGAGTGTCAGATACAGGTGAGCGGGAGGAGGAGTGTCAGATACAGGTGAGCGGGAGGAGGAGTGTCAGATACAGGTGAGCGGGAGGAGGAGTGTCAGATACAGGTGAGCGGGAGGAGGAGTGTCAGATACAGGTGAGCGGGAGGAGGAGTGTCAGATACAGGTGAGCGGGAGGAGGAGTGTCAGATACAGGTGAGCGGGAGGAGGAGTGTCAGATACAGGTGAGCGGGAGGAGGAGTGTCAGATACAGGTGAACGGGAGGAGGAGTGTCAGATACAGGTGAGCGGGAGGAGGAGTGTCAGATACACTGCTGAACCCTCCTCCATAGAGGGCAGCTAGTTGAACAGGAAATTGTTTCTTTCTTGTCATTATAGATTTTAACTGAAGTATTACAAAGTTGAAACCATTTGATGTGTTAAATGTTACACGTGATGAATGTGTGTATTATGTGTTAAATGGTACACGTGATGAATGTGTGTATTATGTGTTAAATGTTACACGTGATGAATGTGTGTATTATGTGTTAAATGTTACACGTGATGAATGTGTGTATTAGATGTGTTAAATGGTACATGTGATGAATGTGTGTATTAGATGTGTTAAATGGTACACGTGATGAATGTGTGTATTAGATGTGTTTTTTTATTTTTTATTTTTTTATTTAATTATTTATTTCGGCATGCATATAGTTACACTTTATCACAATTTCTGTACTATGCCCTGACAAAACACATTTCTTGCCGAAAAGGGATACGGGAAAAAGCAGCCTGCTTATCATAGTCCCGCCCCATTTCCCTCATTATTTTACATGTTCATAATATACATTTGTTTAAAACAAATTTTTTGTATCACAACAGCATAACTGAATTTTCTTTATAACAAAACAGTTTGAGAAAGAAAAAATAAGCTAAAGTAAAATAAAAATAGACATTAAGGTCCAAATAAGTCGAATTTGAATATACATGTCATACATTAGTCAAAACAATTTGTTTCATTTGTTTCATTTCAACAGCAGACAGTCCCCATTTAATAATTTCCTACCATCTTACTTCTTATCTTACTCTTGAAGGTCTTTAGGTTTGTAGACATTTTAAGCTCATCGTGTAAACCGTTCCAGAGCTTAACGTGTTAAATGGTACACGTGATGAATGTGTGTATTAGATGTGTTAAATGGTACACTTGATGAATGTGTGTATTAGATGTGTTAAATGGTACATGTGATGAATGTGTGTATTAGATGTGTTAAATGGTACACGTGATGAATGTGTGTATTAGATGTGTTAAATGGTACACGTGATGAATGTGAGTATTAGATGTGTTAAATGGTACACGTGATGAATGTGTGTATTAGATGTGTTAAATGGTACACGTGATGAATGTGTGTATTATGTGTTAAATGTTACATGTGATGAATGTGTATTAGATGTGTTAAATGGTACACGTGATGAATGTGTGTATTAGATGTGTTAAATGGTACACGTTGCCGTGTGAAGTTTCATCGCAGCACCGTGTGGTCTGAGTGACTACGTGTGCATATGTGGCAAGGTGTTAGGCCAGCACTGACTGATTTCATCCATCCCTCTTTATTTTACTCCCTCTCTTTCATTCTCACTCTTTCATCACCTCCCTTCCTCCTTCCCTCCTCTCTCTTTCTTCTCCTGTCCTCTCTCTCTCTCTCTCTCCCTCTCTGTAGAACGTAGTTTCCCAAGCCCAGCCCCAGCCCATTCCCCCTCAGGCTCCTCCCACCAGCTACATGAGCTACCAGCCCTACAACATGCAGGTCAGCAGTGTGTTCCTATACTGCTGTACGTACGTGCTGCACCCAGGGAATATTCTCCTGTTTGTTCCTATACTGCCGTACGTACGTGCTGCATCCAGGGAATATTCTCCTGCATGTTCCTATACTGCTGTACGTACGTGCTGCACCCAGGGAATATTCTCCTGTTTGTTCCTATACTGCCGTACGTACGTGCTGCACCCAGGGAATATTCTGTTTGTTCCTATACTGCTGTACGTACGTGCTGCACCCAGGGAATATTCTCCTGCATGTTCCTATACTGCTGTACGTACGTGCTGCACCCAGGGAATATTCTCCTGCATGTTCCTATACTGCTGTACGTACGTGCTGCACCCAGGGAATATTCTGTTTGTTCCTATACTGCTGTACGTACGTGCTGCACCCAGGGAATATTCTCCTGCATGTTCCTATACTGCTGTACGTACGTGCTGCACCCAGGGAATATTCTGTTTGTTCCTATACTGCCGTACGTATGTGCTGCACCCAGGGAATATTCTCCTGTTTGTTCCTATACTGCTGTACGTACGTGCTGCACCCAGGGAATATTCTCCTGCATGTTCCTATACTGCCGTACGTACGTGCTGCACCCAGGGAATATTCTCCTGCATGTTCCTATACTGCCGTACGTACGTGCTGCACCCAGGGAATATTCTCCTGCATGTTCCTATACTGCCGTACGTACGTGCTGCACCCAGGGAATATTCTCCTGCATGTTCCTATACTGCCGTACGTACGTGCTGCACCCAGGGAATATTCTCCTGCATGTTCCTATACAGCCGTACGTACGTGCTGCACCCAGGGAATATTCTCCTGCATGTTCCTATACTGCCGTACGTACGTGCTGCACCCAGGGAATATTCTCCTGCATGTTCCTATACTGCCGTACGTACGTGCTGCACCCAGGGAATATTCTCCTGCATGTTCCTATACTGCCGTACGTACGTGCTGCACCCAGGGAATATTCTCCTGCATGTTCCTATACTGCCGTACGTACGTGCTGCACCCAGGGAATATTCTCCTGCATGTTCCTATACTGCTGTACGTACGTGCTGCACCCAGGGAATATTCTCCTGCATGTTCCTATACTGCCGTACGTACGTGCTGCACCCAGGGAATATTCTCCTGCATGTTCCTATACTGCCGTACGTACATGCTGCATCCAGGGAATATTCTCCTGCATGTTCCTATACTGCCGTACGTACATGCTGCATCCAGGGAATATTCTCCTGCGTGTTCCTATACTGCCGTACGTACATGCTGCACCCAGGGAATATTCTCCTGCATGTTCCTATACTGCTGTACGTACGTGCTGCATCCAGGGAATATTCTCCTGCATGTTCCTATACTGCCGTACGTACATGCTGCATCCAGGGAATATTCTCCTGCATGTTCCTATACTGCCGTACGTACATGCTGCACCCAGGGAATATTCTCCTGCATGTTCCTATACTGCCGTACGTACGTGCTGCACCCAGGGAATATTCTCCTGCATGTTCCTATACTGCCGTACGTACGTGCTGCACCCAGGGAATATTCTCCTGCATGTTCCTATACTGCCGTACGTACGTGCTGCACCCAGGGAATATTCTCCTGCATGTTCCTATACTGCCGTACGTACGTGCTGCACCCAGGGAATATTCTGTTTGTTCCTATACTGCCGTACGTACGTGCTGCACCCAGCGATTATTCTCCTGCATGTTCCTATACTGCCGTACGTACGTGCTGCACCCAGGGAATATTCTCCTGCATGTTCCTATACTGCTGTACGTACGTGCTGCACCCAGGGATTATTCTCCTGCATGTTCCTATACTGCCGTACGTACGTGCTGCACCCAGGGATTATTCTCCTGCATGTTCCTATACTGCCGTACGTACGTGCTGCATCCAGGGAATATTCTCCTGCGTGTTCCTATACTGCCGTACGTACGTGCTGCATCCAGGGAATATTCTGTTTGTTCCTATACTGCCGTACGTACGTGCTGCACCCAGGGAATATTCTCCTGTTTGTTCCTATACTGCCGTACGTACGTGCTGCATCCAGGGAATATTCTGTTTGTTCCTATACTGCCGTACGTACGTGCTGCACCCAGGGAATATTCTCCTGTTTGTTCCTATACTGCCGTACGTACGTGCGGCACCCAGGGAATATTCTCCTGTTTGTTCCTATACTGCCGTACGTACATGCTGCATCCAGGGAATATTCTCCTGTTTGTTCCTATACTGCCGTACGTACGTGCGGCACCCAGGGAATATTCTCCTGTTTGTTCCTATACTGCCGTACGTACGTGCTGCACCCAGGGAATATTCTCCTGTTTGTTCCTATACTGCCGTACGTACGTGCGGCACCCAGGGAATATTCTCCTGCATGTTCCTATACTGCCGTGCGTACGTGCTGCATCCAGGGAATATTCTGTTTGTTCCTATACTGCCGTACGTACGTGCTGCACCCAGGGAATATTCTCCTGTTTGTTCCTATACTGCCGTACGTACGTGCGGCACCCAGGGAATATTCTCCTGTTTGTTCCTATACTGCCGTACGTACATGCTGCATCCAGGGAATATTCTCCTGTTTGTTCCTATACTGCCGTACGTACGTGCGGCACCCAGGGAATATTCTCCTGTTTGTTCCTATACTGCCGTACGTACGTGCTGCACCCAGGGAATATTCTCCTGCATGTTCCTATACTGCCGTACGTACGTTCTGCACCCAGGGAATATTCTCCTGCTTGCTTTAGGCTGAAGTGCTTGCTTATTTGTTCGGTGGGTGTCGTTACCAGTGGCGACTTGAGGGGCTTTATATAACATGGTGCTCAGTGCGAATGGTAAATAATGTTCAAGTGGAACCGCTAACATAATTAGCGGAAAGGTAATGAAGTGGGGGGGGGGGGTGCAGTGTTTTAATGGATTGTTCTCTTCCTACTTCCTGTGTGGTGTTGTGTAAAGCCCCAGAGGTCATTCATGCAGGATCTGTGAGTAAAGCCACGCCCTCTTTATTGATTAAATCATTTTTTCCGCCTCCTCTTTCCCAGAACATGATGTCATCACTGCCGGGGCAAGACCCCAACATGGCTCCCCAACAGCCCTACCTGCCCGGCCAGCAGCCCATGTATCAACAGGTATATCAGTCTCCCTTTCTTCCCTCCCTCTCTCAAATGCTATTTTTTCCTCCCTCTTCTCTGTTTTCTGTCATCTTTTCCCTTTCTCTCTCTCTCTCTCTCTCTCTCTCTCTCTCTCTCTCTCTCTCTCTCTCTCTCTCTCTCTCTCTCTCTCTCTCTCAAATGTCCTGTAGAATGCAGTTTGTGTTCTATCGTCTGCAAGTATGTGCTTAATGGACCACGTCTCTGGCGTTTTGCCGTTCTGTCCTGCAGATGCTGCCACCTGGTGGCCACCAGCAGCATGCACAGCCGCACCAGCACCAGCAGTACCATGGGCAGGGCGGAGCTGAGGCGCAGCTCATCTCCTTTGACTGACGGCCAGCCCTGCCCACCCGGGCCACGCCCACGTGGGCCCCCAAGCTACACTACAGCTCACTGCTACACCTCACGCCACCTCACGACCCAAAATTTTTGCGTTACAATCCGCCAACACTCTCCGATATCTCCCTCCCCAAACCCATCGTCTCCACTGTTGGGCTGTGGGGAGGGGAAGGGGCGGGGCTTAAACGGTGGAGCCCCAAATCGTTTGGACCCTTTGTCCTTTCGTATGTATGTAGTCGTATGTATGTACTTATGTGTGTATGTACGTAGTGTTCAATTGCAAGATGAAACGGAGTCTCAAATTGGTCAGTTCTGTTATAAAATGAAGGAGAAAAAAAGCAATTGCATCATCACAAAAAAAGACGTGACGATAAGTGAAGTCCTGTCCGCCATATTTTTCTATAACAAATTGCATGCGTCTTTTTTTTTTCTTTTCTCTCTCCACGTGATGACTGAGGCCGCGGCTCTTACTGAATTTTGATGGGCTGGCATTATAATTTTTTCTTTCTTTTTTTTTTCCCTATTTTTTTTTTTAAGAGCAAGACGCTACACCCAGTCCACTAACACTACCTTTCTGACACGGGCTGTTCAGTTCTGGATGTATGGACAGAATTAACCCAGTTTCCACCCTGGGGTAGTTGCTAAACGATACGGAACGACAGAAAGTGCCACAGCAGTCCCTGAGGAAAGTTTTAATAGTTTAGACAATATTTCACTTGGGCTTATAATGGGGGAATGGGACCCACACACTGAACAATGCTTCTGGGGGGGGTCCTCCCATCAAAGGACTTGGGTGAATCCTAAAGAGTTGTTCAAAATTGGGAATATTCTTATCTGTGTTTTCTCGGAGGAGCAAAGGTGTTTGCTCGGCACTACAGGGCTCTGGGGAAGTGACGCTGTCGGGTGCTTTGATGGCCAGGGCCTATATCTGCCCACAGTTCTTGGCTTAAAGGCTCTTTAAGTTGCAAGATCACAAATATTGTGATCACAATCACTACTGGTAATGGAATGCAATGGAGTTCTAGAACACTGACATAGAATTTAGAACAAAAACATTCCAAAAATCCTACTCTTCAAAGATTTTTCAGTCACGCCATAGCGTGATTCGCAAACTGCACCGTACAGTCTGTGTCCTGTCTGGGGGGTTTTGCGGTTTCATCGCCATCGAATAAGAGAAGCTTGTCCGCTCTCTGCTGCAAGCGTGCCTCCGCTACAGTCGGAAGGCCGGCGGTGGGTGCGACGCACTGCCGTTCGGGCCCCAGTGTTCGTGCACGTGTCCGTATGCGTGTTCGGGTTCGCGTGGACTTGGCTACGAGCAGACCTGTAATGCGCATGTACATAACGCATCCTGCGGGTCGCCCCTGAAACACTCATCATATCATTTGTGAATTTTTTCTTTATTTTGTTCCATCGTACCAATCTGACTTTAAAAAAAGAAGCAATTTTAAGATTATATTTAATAAATATCTTCTTTTGTCCATCTGCTTGGGGTACTTTGTATGGTCTGTGCATATACATGTTGGGGTGTGCTGTGTGTATATAATGAGTAGATTTGACATTTCAATCTTGTAAAAAAACATTAGGCTAAGTGTTACCTAGGGAACATAGTGGTTAAGGAATTTGATTCCAGTTGCCCAGCCCAGCTCTGATCAGATCAAAAATGGCATGCAAGTTTTTGTGTAGAAGAGTACAACTACAACATTAAAAATAATAATAATAGTAATGATATGGATAAAAGCATGTTAGCCCTTCAATTCAGATGGTTAAATCACCAACCCCTGATTCCATTCACAAGCTTACTTGGGTTAATCAACTGAGAAAAGAAATCCAAGGTCCTGTTTTAATGTAGTTCAAATTTCCTTTGTGAAAGACAGCCTAGGCACCCATCTTAATCTCTTAAAATGGCCTTTATATAAAGCCATTTGTAATTATATTACAATCAATTTACCTTTTAGGCATTTAGCTGAAGCTCTTATCCAGAGCGACAATTAGTGCGCAAAGAAAAAAGGCCTAAATTCATAAATCGCCAATATTCCAAGTAGCAATTAATGAGAGTGTAATGGTCGAGCCGTAACACGCCCATAGGTAACAAGTGGAAGGGAGAGTAGTTTTTTATTTTTTATATTTCTATATTGAGAAGAGTACCTTGGTTTTCATTTCCTGTTAAATTAAAAGCCACCGGCCCGCACCAGTGAGCACGTTCTCAGTTTCATATTTTTGGATATCCGAGCACCGCTTCTCTTGGCTTTTATCTAGGTTTATTTGATATTGTGTGTTCTGTAATTTGTACATGTAGACCAGTTTACAGTATAAAACTGATGCAGCCTGGAGTGGCCAGCAGTTTATTCGCAGCAGGAACACTGATGTCATGCACACAGACTGCCAGCAGGGGGCAGCATTCCCTCCTTCGCCCTGATCACTGGAACATCTCTCGAATAGCTGCTGGAGAGAACCACAGGAGTGGGTTCTGTTCCTGGGAATGCTGTGGAAATCCTGTCGGATTTCCCGGACGATGAGGCATTTACTGCTCTCCGGCATGTAAGATCTTCGATCTGGAAGGTAGAGAGGTGGGTTTGGGAGACGGGCACTGTCGTTCACTTGTATAGCCGTTCACCTAAAGCAGAGTCCCTGACTCTTGCCCTGCAGGGCCACTGGGGCCCAAGTGTGCTTACTCAGCACGTGAACAAATAAAGCAAATGCTGAGTTGACTACTAGGTAATAAAAATAGTAAATTCCAGTGGCTAACCAGGATCAATGTTGTGCACTGGTCCATTGGACAATTAGGAGATTGGCATTCCAGTTCACCTGTATGGCTGCCCAGCTGAAACTGACGCATCAATGCTCTTTAAATTTTACAATTATAATTAAAAAAAGATATATAAAAATTTACTCAAATCAGGGACATGGTCAGAATGCATTATATTTTTGACAAGATATTTTATGAACCTTGTTTTATCCATAGATATAGAACCATAGATATGAAATGTCATGTAATGTAATAGTCATTTGGAATTCAGAAATGGAACAATTTAGCAGCCATCTTACCTGGGTACAGCTATAATAGGAACCTATGACAAAGTGTCATGTACTTTCTCAACCACTGTGATGTCATAATCGGGTCTCAGAAGCCAGATACTGTGGTGCTCGAAAGTATTCGTACCCCTTCACTTTTTGCACACTTTATTGTGTTGTAGATTTAATTTTAAATGGATAAAATTGCCATTTTTGCCCATCAATCTACACGCACTGAACCATAATGACAAAGTGAAAACATATTTTTAGAAAATTTTGCAAATGTATTAAAAATCTAAAGCTGAAATCCCATGTACATAAGTATTCATACCCTTTGCTTTAATGTACAGTTGAAGTCAGAAGTTTACATACACTTAGGTTGAAGTCCTTAAAACAAATTTTTAACCAGATTTCATGTTAGCAAACTATAGTGTTGGCAAGTCAGTTAGGACTAGGACATCTACTTTGTGCACGACACAAGTCATTTTTCCAACAATTGTTTACAGATTATTTCACTATATCACAATTCCAGTGGATCAGAAGTTTACATACACTAAGTTGGCTGTGCCTTTAAACAGCTTGGAAAATTCCAGAAAATGATGTCATGGCTTTAGAAACTTTTATAGGCTAATTGACATTATTTGAGTCAATTGGAGGTGTACCTTCAAACTCTGTACCTCTTTGCTTGACATCATTGGAAAATCAAAATAAATCAGCCAAGACCTCAGAAAGAACATTGTGGAGCTCCACAAGTCTGGTTCATCCTTGGGAGCAATTTCCAAACGCCTGAAGGTACCATGTTCATCTGTACAAACAATAGTACGCAAGTATAACCACCATGGGGCCACGCAGCCGTCATACCGCTCAGGAAGGAGACACGTTCTGTCTCCTAGAGATTAATGTGCTTTGGTGCGAAAAGTGCAAATCAACCCCTTGAATCCCGTCAATATATTACATTTCCATAAGGGTGGTGCACTTCATAAAATAGATGGCATCATGAGGAAAGAAAATTGTGTGGATATATTGAAGCAACATCTCAAGACATCAGCCAGGAAGTTACAGCTTGGTCGCAAATGGCTCTTCCAAATGGACAATGGCCCAAAGCATACTTCCAAAGTTGTGGCAAAATGGCTTAAGTACAACAAAGTCAAGATATTGGAGTGGCCATCACAAAGTCCTGACCTCAATCCAATTGAAAATTTGTGGGCAGAACTGAAAAAGCGTGTGCGAGCAAGGAGGCCTACAAACCTGACTCAGTTACACCAGTTCTGTCAGGAGGAATGGGCCAAAATTCCAGCAACTTATTGTGAGAAGCTTGTGGAAGGCTACCCAAAACATTTGACCCAAGTTAAACAATTTAAAGGCAATGCTACCAAATGCTAACAGAGTGTATGTAAACCTCTGACCCACTGGGAATGTGATGAAAGAAATAAAAGCTGAAATAAATCATTCTCTCTACTATTATTCTGACATTTCACATTCTTAAAATAAAGTCGTTATCCTAACTGACCCAAGACAGGGAATGTTTACTAGGATTAAATGTCAGGAATTGTGAAAAACTGAGTTTAAATAGATTTGGCTAAGGTGTATGTAACTTTCAACTTCAACTGTATTTTTAAAGTATCATATTTCATATTTGGTCGTATATCCTTTGCATGCTGTTACTCTCGATATCTTATTTTCAGGTATCGAACGAGCTCCAAATCATCACTCTGTTGCCAGATATGGAGTAGATGTGGATGGATCACTGCAAGGGTTATTTCTCCTGACTCAATTTCCTATAGAACTCTATGGGGGGAAAAAGTCAGGAGAAGAAACCCTTAAAGTGATCCATCCACATCTACTTTGAACACACCCTGTAAAGCAAGTCAAAGATGCAAGTTACAAACGGTTTCTGCGTAGCTGAGACATTAGGCTATTCTAGTTAAATCGTTTCAGAAGCTGATAATCTCCAATAAATAGCAGAAATCCTATTTAGTAATTCGAATAGTCTAAATGAAAGGAGGAAAGTTGCGCGTTGTAAAATGGATTAAGCTAAAAAAATAAAATAAAGTTTAGTAACATAGGCCATCTCTGAAATACAGAAACGGAAAGGAATCGGATTTATACGGCTTTAGCCGAAGCTTGCCTACCTGGCCCTGAACTCCTCTTTGATATCCGACGGTTGCCACGTGACGAAAGGCAGGTCTTGGGCGAACTGTACCACGTGCTGCCCCGTGCCGGAGCCCAGCTCGCGGTGCGACTGCTCTCCCAGCTGTTCCCATAGTACCGACAGTAAGACCCGACAGAAAGACCCCGTCCGGGTTTCTTTCCGCCACTGCGAGAGCAGCATTTTCTGCAGTAAACCGGAAGAAAGCTCAGTAGCCCACCGAAAAATACTCCCTCCGCGCTTTTACGGAGGTCTCGGTAATATCACTACGTTTAGATGTATTTGTGAAAATGCTCTACCTCGGCTGGAAATTTGTTTTATCAACTGACACCTGTGAACAGGAGTCTGAGCTAGCTGGCTGTGGTCTTCTGTTTGTTTTTTTTTTGCTTTGGAAGATGCTAGGCCAGGTGCACGTTACCGAAAAGCGCATAGAGGATAGCGGATCAAACTGACCTCTGCGAGGTGGTGATTGTGCAGATGGTGCCGGAGATTACGCCGCTAAGAGGATTCCAGCAGGAATCGCCGGACAGGCTGAGGTCCGCTCAACGTCTAATTTCTGGAGTGAACGATATGGGATTCATCTCAATTCAAGTTCGGTTTAATATACATTATTGGAATGACATGTTTTAAAATACGTATTGCCTACGTGTACTGGCAGTCAATAATAATAATAATAATAATTAGTAATACTAATAATCACCACAAAATTAACAATAATAATAAAGCACATGCTGACGACCATAACAGCAAAAAACACCATCATTAATTCTATTAATTGGCCTAGTAATAATAATAATAAAGAATTGTGGACATTCTTATTTATTGGCTAACTGCAGACAAATTCATACACCTTTGCAAATTCATACACCTTTGCACCTCACAGGATCATTTTTATTTAACCAGAGACATCAGTGATACACAATGAAAAAAGTTTAGTGAAATGTGTATTTTGAATTGGGAAAATAAATGTTAACTAATCTCTTTAAATGTATTGCATTCAGTAAGGGAATGAAGCCATCTCAATCTGCTGCTGGCTCCAGTTATGAAGGGGCACGTGTATACCCATAGTGCAAGCATGAGAACTCCAGTGAAGCTGAAAACCTGTGAAATTGAAGTCTACTTTTTTTTCCTTTTTTTTTTTTACAATGAGTTAACTTGCCTCCATTTGCAGCTTCTAATTAAATCCTAATTAGGAGATGTATTTGAATTTCAAATGCATTTTTTTTTTTTAGAAATGCGTTCACATCATATAGTACGTTATCATTGTTAATGTCAATATTTTCTTTTTATTTCTTTTTCATTTTTGTATTTTTATTTTTCAACCATGGCTGAATACAAAGATAACACCAAAGCTAACACCACATCACCATATGCAGGGAGGCGATAGTGTTAAATGTAGTCGGATTCTGTGGGTTCAGCCGCAGTGCTGGACCAGGCCCACCCTTTGGGTCCCTATCCCTGGAAGATTTTTTGACCGTCACATGGTGTCTGCGCGGTGCCTCTGTGGTGCTTGTGGCCTCTTTGGTTGAAAACACTCAATATCCAGGACATGGGGGTGGAGGCACGGACAGCTGCAGCAGCAGCCCAGGTGTGTGTGTGTGTCTGTGTGTGTATCAAGATATCAAGTCTTTCTTCTTCCTCTGTTCTTTCTGTCTGACAGGCAAAGATGCTGGTGGAGTCCCTGCCTCAGGAGATCCAGGTGAGCATGTCCAAAGCTGAGGCAGAGCAGCCGTAGGCAAGGCTGGAGGCGTCAGGCGAAACCGTGGCGCTGGAGTAGGCCCTGCTCCCTCGTCCGTCCGTCCGTCCGTCCGTCCAATCATCCCTGTGTCTCTTTGTCGGCTCTATCTCCTTGTCCTCCTTACAGTGAAAGGAACGGGTCATCTGCTGTCTCTGCGGACGCAACCCTGCTCTGCCGCACACCTGGTGAGGGAGAGACCCGAACTGCATCACCACAGGCTCTGCGCCTGACTGCTCCCCCTGCCCAGGTGTCCGTTTGTCTGTCTCTGAGGGCCCTGTGCCCCAGGCCTATTCAGTACCGCCGGGGTTCTTCATTAGTGACTGTCTGTTTGTCTGTTCAGCCCCCGGACACAGGAACAATTGCACAGTGATGAAATGAACCAGCCACACCACTAGGGGGTGCTTTAACATAGCCTGGGACCGCAGATGGTGAAGGGTTATACTAAAATAAAGAACAACAGGAGTGGGGGGGGGGGGGTCTTTCTGTAGTTCTTCAGAGGATTTGGTGGTGGGAAAATGAGCAGATTTAGTGGAATGTGTGTGAGTATAACTGATTATTTATGACTGACTGACTGATTGTGTCTATGAGACTGTGATTGGGCAACAGTTGCTGAAAGATCAAGTGCTTATTTGAACACCTTTCAAACGCTACTTTAAATGTCCACTAGGGGGCGAAAGAGTACTACTGTTGCACTTTCCTGGCCTGCTGCTATTTAAAACATTGGCATGTATGAATATGTGCGCTTGTGCATTTGTGTGTGCCCTACCCTCTGCAAAGCACATGTGTAGGAAATTCAGAAAGTCAAACTGATGCATCTCCATGGGAAGTTTATTTATTTATTTTTTTGGAAGGTGGGGAGCATTGAATATCATGTCAGCACAGAGAATATCTTTATTTGACATCTGGGAGTGGATCCTTTCCTGGACTGTCCCTATGAAAAGATCACTTTTGTGTAACATGCAGCTACGCCGTGTCTTTCTACTGTTGCGGCTGAAAGTTACAAGTTTGTGAATCTTCCTGAAAGGGCATGAGCAAAGCCATTAATAAGCACAAAGTGGCATTCTTTAAGCCACGTGCACACTGCCACAACAAAACATTGTTGGTCAAGTTTTTTTTTGTTTTTTTGTCTTCAGATCACAAATGCGATGGTATACACTTGGCTACTATAATACCCTGTTAATTTGTCTGGGCAGTGTGCAACTTGACAGATATTTCCCCCAACATTCTAAATACAACTGCTAGCATTGGAATGCTGGTCAACGTTGGGGCAGTGTGCAAGCAGCGTATGAATATTCATCAAGTGTAATTTAGCACCTGAAACTCCTGTTACCACCCAGACCTGTAGAATAATAATGTATGAGATTATTGAAGGAAAGCAGGAGTGCGCTATCTGATTAGATCTGTGGCAGCGTTCCCTCTGCTACCTTCTGCATTTCTCTGCAGTATCGATATGGTCAGATTCTGCACTCCGGCCTGGTTATATAACTCCCATGCACGGGTGTCGCGTGCATGGGAATTTTCGTAGAAGGTTTTTGAAGGGCAAGCTGTTTGTGTATAAGACAGTGAGCTTGTATGCATGTATGATTTGGGAGACCACTGAATAATATAGTAATTATGTCTCTCCGTTAAGCCTTGATCCACAAACAATTTAGCGCACAACTTGCAGGAATACCACTGTAAAAAATAACATTATGTCTGGACATAGCCTGTGAAAGCGAGTTCTTATTAAATAGCATTGGAGCTAGCATTGCTTCAGTTTAGCTAGTCTCAGAAAACTGATATTTTAAATGTATAGGCCTATTTCATGCCTGGGAATGCTAAATTAACATTTCTAAATACATTAAATTTAATATCTCCGGCATGAGAAATGCATGCTCAATATTTTCACAAATTAGTGTATTAGCCTACCCTAAATGGTTTCAACAGCCACGGGCGGACGCGTTCTTGAGGAAGACTGCTGCCGATATTGACTTTGATCCGGTTATAAAAGCGCACGTTAACAGCTGAAAACGAAGTCATTCTTCTGTCCTGCACAACTACGAAGAGCGTGATTTCAGGATGGATTTGTGTTTCTGCGCGATATTACCGAAATAAATTCCTTCCCTCACTCTCCCCCGCAACTGGAAAACTGTGACACATTTCAGGAATTCGTATTCGGTTAACGGAACTTCCACTTGAAACTGTTGAGTACCCAGTACTACTTGTTATGAATGTCGGCGGCTCAGCCCTAGAGAAGCAAGGCTCTATTTTAAGTCCGTCACGTAGGCTACTCACAAACCCAGTAGCCAGCTGCGCCTAGTCTTGGCATGAGCTGGAAGTACAAGGAGAATATCCCCCTACCTTAAAAAAAAAAAACTCAGTGTCCAGAGTTAGCCCACAGAGTGCCTTTGCCAAATTGGCGGATTTTTACATTTAATCGACGTTATAGCCAAGTCGTCTTGCCTATATTATTTTGTGTATGGCCTACAATAAATCCGCTAAAATAATTGTCCGATAGGCCTACAATGTGATTCGTTAAAATAATTTTCTAATAGGCTCGCTG
Source organism: Synaphobranchus kaupii (assembly GCA_029718625.1). Taxonomy (NCBI): domain Eukaryota; kingdom Metazoa; phylum Chordata; class Actinopteri; order Anguilliformes; family Synaphobranchidae; genus Synaphobranchus; species Synaphobranchus kaupii. The sequence goes on along the minus strand of CM056387.1, from coordinate 20,083,350 downwards.
AAAAAATCATTGTTAGTCAATGTTTAGTTTTTATCAAACATTAAAACATAAATGGTGCTTATGCATAGGCCTAAAATTCATTTAGCTACATGTGTCACACTGTACCGAGTAACTGAAGGACAACAGCTATTTAATTACACCAACATGAATAAATGAGCAGCTTACAATAAATAACTTTAGCATAAATTAAGCATTTCTTGCTCGTATAGCCTACACTCATATCTTCCCCTGAAAGCTGGTTTCTGGTGACTCCCCAGTTGTATAGCGTTGCGTAGGGTGCACTTGTCCCTTTAAGAACTTGCGGGTGATCGCAACGAGGATCACCGCTGTCAACTGTAGTTCATGCAGCGTGAGAGAGAGCCATGGGGAGTGAGTGAACTGCTCACCTGTAGAATTTGGGCTGATTATTGTCGCCGTTACCTTTTGAATCACGGCGCACTGAATTGCGGTCGTTCCATGGTGATCTGGAACACTCTGGCAGCGGTTGTCTGTGGCAACAGGTGCTTAGAAACCTCCGTTTTTCTCTCACGTTTAATTCCCTCTCTGCGCGCTCTATATTAAAAACAGGCTTTGCTGCACAGCAAGGGCCTAAAGTCACCCGGGACTTTAGCAACCAATCGTCAGCAGGTGCAGGGATTAGCTGAGTTATATTATTAATGAGCTGAAGCAGCAGAGCGTCGCCAAGGCTGCTGCGTCTGTGTCTCTGTCTAAACCTGTCAAGACAGCGGCGGAGCGGACGGTGAAGGAAGCCATTCGGATGGACATGGCAGAGAAGAAGGTATCGCGGTGGTACTTCGGGGGCATCGCCTCGTGCGGAGCCGCATGCTGCACGCACCCTCTAGACCTCATTAAGGTAAGCAAGTGAAGCCCGCACGAGTGCGCGTGACTTCTGGTGTCCCATGCCAGGGGTTAAGCATTGAAGCTGTAGCTACAGCCGGCCTCGGACCACCTTAATGCCTGACACGTGCCGATAGACCAAAGGCCTGCTACGTTTGTTAGGCTGAAATACTGTACCGAAGCGAAAGTCGTGTTATTTTTTTCAAAGCTATGTTCCGCACGGCAAATAAATAAGTGGATCATATTTTGCAGTTGATGACATATTCCATTATAGTAACTTAAGTGCACATACCAGCTCGAGTGATTACTAGTAAGCTTGATTTAACCCTTCGGCTCTCGGCGAGTAATCGCCCTGGATGTGATGCCAAGTAATTAGGGGCTGGATTTGACTCGACTGTGTCTCGAAGATTTTGCATTGGATAACTCCCATCATTCGTTATCTCTCATTAATCTAATAACAGATAAATAACAGAATAATAATAATAATAATAATACATGGGAATATGATGGCAATGATTATTATTACTTTTCAAAGTTATACTATTCAATAGTTTGGAATGCACCACATATATGGGCAGGTCCCATTGTCACATCCTCCCTCAATTGAGTTCTAACTCTTGCTGTGACAGTGGTGGCGATTCTAATAATTCAGTTACGTTTGAATGGAAAGTGAAACGTAATGGAATCACTAAGTTACACATCTGTGTTGATGTGATGAAGATTACTCCGTATGGAAGGTGAACAGACCCTGTAATTAACGATGACCGTTTTCCAGGTCCACCTGCAGACGCAGCAGGAGGTGAGGATGAGGATGACGGGGATGATGATGCACGTGGTGCGGAGGGAGGGGGTCCTGGCACTGTACAGCGGGCTCAGTGCCTCCCTCTGCAGGCAGGTCAGTGCATGTGCACTCATCTCAGCACATTCAACTTAGACATACACACAGCACATATAAAACTCACCCTACTGAAAACACAGAAGCACTCTTCACACAGATCCTATAACACACACATACAAAGGACACAAACACACATAGACGCTCTAACTACACACATACTTCAAGCACTGAAATGACACAACACAAACACTTCTCCGGTTAAGTATGTACTTTTTGCAGCGTTCTTATTCCTGTCCATATAGATCTACAGACATTGCAGTGCATGATGGTTAGGGAGCTGGGCTTGCAAGGTTGCGAGTTTGATTCCCAGTTGAGGCACTGCGTTTGTAGCCTTGAATTGTCCAGCTGCAGCTCTCTCTCCTTCCCTCCCTCCTCTCTTGCGATAATATACTATTATGGAGAATGATAATAGTAGCATATTAACTAGTGACAGAAGCTACAGCAGCAATGTCAAGTGGTAATGGTTCAGATTTTAAACAACAACACCACCACCAACAACAACCACCGACCAACAACATAAATTGACATCTCTGTCCATCTCTGTGCAGATGTCCTACTCCCTCACACGGTTTGCCATCTATGAGACGGTGCGGGACATGGTGGGCGGAGCCGGCCACGGTCCCATGCCATTTTACCAGAAGGTTCTCCTGGGAGCTTTCGGAGGTACTGGTCCCCCCCTTAGCCCCACCCACATCCACCTCATCGCGGGGCTCGTTGTTTTACATGACATTATATTGATTTGGCAGACGCTTTAATCCAAAGCGACGTACAGTAAGTGCATACCGAAGGTCATTGAAGCAACTACAAACAGGCCAGATAAAGTACATTTCTATTGTAATGTAGTAGCTATCCAAAGCTATGAACATTGAGTCTATGAGTCTAGTACACACAGTAAGCTATGGCTAAGTCTTAAGGCTAAGTCAGTAAGACATGATAAACTACATCACAAAACAAGACAGTTGTTTTAGTCACCGCATGCATCACCGGTGAGCCTCTGCCTTCGTTTCATTGGTCCTCGTTCTCCTGTAGTTGAGCATCTGGTTGAGCAAAACATCCTGAACAGCCCCGGGATGTGCCATGCCAGACACTGCCTGAAACATCCCCCCTTTCTTCCTCTCTTTGTCTGTCTGTCTCTTCACTCTTTCATATTTAGTTCTTTATTCTCCCGCTATATCTTTTGTTGGTGGGGAGGAGCCTAGTCTGTTGGGTCACATGACTCTCTTTTGTGTGGTTACGTTTCCTGTCCTTTAGTCTTGAGCGCATGAGAATGTACCGTTTATGAGCACATTTTAGAGATGCTTCTTCTGGCTCTTTTTTCCATCTGTTTCTCATCTGTGTCCAGTGTGCCTGCTTCCAAAAGGCCCATCGTGATTTTCTGTGTTTCCTCCATGAGATCTCACTGATATGTATCTCTCTCACTCTCTCACTCTCTCTCTCCTCTCCCTCTCCCTCTCTCTCTCTCTCTCTCTCTCTCTCTCTCTCTCTCTCTCTCTCCCCTCTCTCTCTTTCTCTGTAGGGCTCACTGGGGGATTTATTGGCACTCCTGCAGACATGGTTAATGTCAGGTGAGATAACTTCAATCTAAGTAATCTCTATGGTAACCCAGAGCAATAAAGCAGATCAAAGTAATAGAAAATTGACCGCAGCGTCACATATTTATGTTTCCTTAATGTTAATCAACTCACGGTGTTCATAGCTATCATAAGGATAAAGATAATAAATAAACAAGGTTTGCATGACGCCATTGATATATAGAATGCGAGTAACATTTAAAAGTATGCTAATTAAATGTGTAGCATAGTCCTTTTTTAGTATCAGGGTGATTGGGGTCTGTGGTCAGTGCTGTTTCCCTCTCTTCTAGGATGCAGAATGATGTGAAACTGCCACCTGAACTCAGGAGGAAGTGAGTGTATTTTCCAGGTTATATTAAGTGACCTGCATTGGCGCCCCCTACTGGGGAGACGACACATTACAATTTGTGACTAAGGTTTAATGTCCTGGTCGCTTGCCATTACACTTTTGGGTTTGATAGAGTCTTTGTCTGTCTGGCTTGCAGCTACGCTCACGCCCTGGACGGTATGTTCCGTGTGTGGAGGGAAGGTAAGAAACAAGGCAGCATGCTTCCACTGTGTGTGTGTGTGTGCCAGTCTAAGCAATGCAGCTGTGTGTGAGATTGTAACCAATGTGTGTGTGTGTTTCCTATGGTGCTGTGTTTATCTCCACAGAGGGACTGAGGAAGCTGTTCTCTGGAGCCACAATGGCCTCCAGCAGGGGGGCGCTGGTTACTGTGGGACAGGTGAGGGAGTGAGGCATGCTGGGAGTGAGGTATGCTGGGAGAGAGGCATGCTGGGAGAGAGGAATGCTGGGAGAGAGGCATGCTGGGAGTGAGGTATTCTGAAAGTGACGCTAGCTGGCAATTAGCCCACAGAGTAATTAATGTCTGATGATTTATCTGATGGTCACTCAGCTTAATATCTGAGAGCTGTGTCTCTGCCATTATTGAATGAGGGGGGGGGGGGGGCGTTTGAAGGCAGATTATCCATAGTTTAGCATCAGTAACAGCACTGGAACCTTTTAGAAGGAAGTTGTTCAGAGGATGGAAGAAACACAGGTTCCGTGAAGCAAACCAGTGCATACTGGGAGTAAGGTCGATTTGGGAGTAAAGCATGCTGGAACTAAGGGGTGCTCAGTGTGTTTTTACATTTAGATCTTTGTGATTTTTGCATTTAATCCCCATGTTATCCTGACACCCTTTCCTGTGTGTGTGTGTGTGTGTGGCCAGCTCTCCTGCTATGACCAGGCCAAGCAGCTAGTGCTGGGCACTGGTGTCATGTCGGACAACATCCTCACCCACTTCTTGACCAGCGTTATCGCAGTGAGTCACCCACCCTGTACCCCCAGGGCGATAGTTACCACACCCTGATTCGGGGGTAGAATTAAAGACTGTGACTGCTTCAGCTTGGAGCTCTGAATGTAACATATGAGCCAACTGTTGCTGGTATTCTCTTCCTCATGTTTTTCCAAAGTAAAATCGTATTTTTAATACAAAATTGGAGGCAATGATGTTTAAAAACAGAACTGAAATTGCTCAAGTAAAGTGTTTTCTGTAAACTGTGAGTGTAAATTGTAACTACTTTCCTCCCATTTAGGGAGGCTGTGCCACGTTCTTGTGCCAGCCCCTGGACGTGATGAAGACCAGGCTGATGAACTCTAAAGGGGAGTATCGGGTAAGGGCTGTGTGTGTGTGTGTGTGTGTGTGCGTGTGTGTGTGCGTGTGTGGGTGCGTGTGTGGGTGCACGTGTGTGTGTGTTTGTGTGTGCATCTTACAATGTGTGACTGTCTCTTTGCTTCAGGGAGTCATGCACTGCCTGTCAGAGACAGCCAAACTGGGACCCATGGCCTTCTACAAGGTAATTACTGTAGTATTACTATGGTATTACCAAACTGCTTCTGCTAATATCACTGCTACCCTCAAAGTTAATTATTACAGTATTGCAGTAGTTCTATTTCTGTAGATTTCTGTAGTGCATTATTGCAACATTATTACAGTGCTGGTTCTGTTGATGCCTGCTACAGATGGGAGAATGAGCATCCAATCCCATTCCAGGGTCTTGTTCTGGCTGAAGCCGGTTATCCAATCCAGTTTCTGGTTCCTTTTTCAGCTGAAACTAATCATCCAATCCCATTTCAGGGCCTGGTTCCGGCTGGAATCCGCTTGGTCCCTCACACGGTGCTGACCTTCATCTTCCTCGAGCAGCTGCGGAAATACTTTGGCATCGTCATCATCGCCTGAGCACAACCTTTGACCTCTGAGGTGTCAGCCTCGCCTCCTGTTCCACTGCCACCCCCCGTCCCCCGGACTGCGCAGGGTGGACGGGCAGGACGGCAGAAAGCACCCCCACCCCCACCTCCGCTGGCGGGTGAGGTCATGGTTGGGTCAACAGGAAATGTGCACAACACGCAAGGCGGTTTCTCACAGGAAAACACGCAAGACGGTACAGAGTGACAGATTGCGTTGTGACAGACACTTTGTCACTTCATCCCCTGACTCCACCCCCTGCTATGCAATTGGCTTTAGCCAGAACAGAAGTACTGCAGCTGCCCCACACCCCAGCCAATCAGCTTCAGGCAGGTACTGGAATGTTGTGGAGCTGACAGTGTAGCCAATGTGATCTGGTGTCCGCAGTCATTTGGTTTACCGTGTGGTGAGGTGATGGAGGATTTAAGAGACTGTTTTCGATTGATTTTCCTGAGTTGTGACTAGTGTAAGTATCTCAGATCTGTATCCCAGTGTGAATGTGTACTTGATGTGTACTTAAATTGGGCTGTGTCCGAATCAGAGCCCTATCTACTGTGCCCTGTCTCCTGCGTACAGTGCACTGGCAGAAGTGTGCTGTTTAATGTGCACTGTTTAGCAGTCCGCAAAAAATATCCTGCATACTATTTTCCAACTGCACTGTGGAAGTGTGTCATAAGACGTCCCACCAGTGTTGCCATTTCTGCAGTTTTACAGCTAAATTGGGATACTTTCAAAGTGCAGTCACTGGTAAAAATTAAAAGTCGAAAGCATGCGCTTATTTTAAAAGTAAAAATATGATGATTTCTATTTAAAAAACGGTTTCGGTTAAAAATATATTTTGGGCTAGTTTTGAGTCGCCATTTGGCTGGAAAGTCTTGCAAGATCTGGCAACCCTGCGATATGTCACGTGTTGTTTTTGTTGTATTTGAAGGAAAACGTCAGCGAAGCTGCGCCTCATTTTTTTAAATTTATGCGTCATATTTATGCGACCAAAATGTTTGTGTACTTCTTGAAAAGTGTGCTCCGAATGTACTCAGTGAAACCCCCGGAAGTAAGTGTGTCATCCGGGTGTTTCAAGTAAACTGCAATTAGAAAAATTTTCGCCTACTCAACGACTTTCTCGTCCTATCTACTCACTAAGTCTACTCAATAGTGTGGAAGAGTGCCGATTCGGACACGGCCCTCTGTCTCCTTTTCGCCTGCTGTCTGGAAAAATGTCATGATTTTCTGTTAACATTTTTATTTAAAATGATTCTTTCTGCTTTTATATTTTCACAATCATTCCTTTTTGTTTTATCCTGGACATTAGCGATTGGTGGTTTTATGAATTACGTAATAGGTAGAGCTGCAATTAACTCTGAAACACTGACTCGTATAAGCCAATCGCAAGACTTGGCTGCCCGTAGCGAAACACCATCACTGGGCCTTGATTGGCTGAAATCATTCATTACACATGGTAGCAGTGTAGCCCTGCCCATTTCAGGGCAGTTCATGAACCCTCATTGACTTTCACTCAGACAACTCAATCACACTGTTGTGACATTTAACTGACAAATCGCTGACAAGTTGAGAAGCATGAAGTCTTAACAAGATAACAGACTGAAGTCTGAGCTAAACGTGTATAAATGTGATCTTAAATCTAGTTCAGATTTCTTGGGGATTCATTTTATTAATTTTTTTAGATTCATTGGCTCAACCATAATAAGTGTAGAATTGTAACTTAATAACTTTAGAATTGTAAAATGGCTGTTCACTGGAAATTATCTGTTGGCATTGCTTTCTGTGAAACAGTAAAGAATGAGCACCTGCTTTGAATATTCCCTGAGCTTGTCCTTGCAGAAAGCTAAACACCATTTTTTCATACATGTTCTCTCTCTGAAAGACACATTAGCTATTTCATTGTTTCTAAATATTCTGCCCTGTCCGTTTCACACGCGTTGCCTGCCTCTGGGCTATAGGGGGCAGTGTTTTACCACAGATTTCTTCTGTAAGTGCGAGAATTCATGCACTCGGGAGAGCAGCAGGGGTGCTTCTTGGTCTTCTTGTTTATGAATTGTGTATGTGTACCTCTGTGATGTTTGTATTTTTTGTTAACCCCCCCCCCCCCCCCCCCCCGCTTGCTTATTTTACTCCCACTCTTTCACACTTAGTGTGTGTCTGTGTGTGTGTGTGTGTGTGTGTGTCTGTGTGTGTGTGTGTGTCTGTGTGTGTGTGTGTGGCTGTGTGTGTGTGTGTGTGTGTCTGTGTGTGTCTGTGTGTGTGTCTGTGTGTGTGTGTGTGTGTGTGTGTGTCTGTGTGTGTGTGTGGGCTGTGTGTGTGTGTGTGTCTGTGTGTGTGTGTGTGTGTGTGTGTGTGTGTGTTTCCGGCTCTATTTGCCTTTGAAAATGTGTGACATGCCTCTGCCTCTGTGTGTGTGTGTGGTGTGTGTGTGTGTGGTGCGCGCGCACGCATTGTTCATACACACGTGTGTGTCTCTCTGTGAGCTGCTTTGACCCCTGCCTATGTAAGCACAGTTATCATGAATATACAGTAATCTCCTTCATATTACTGCATACGTTGGCTGTTCTTGGATCAGTTCTGAGAGCTACAGGGATACAGTGCCGAATCATGTGACCGTAATCATACCATGTGCAGACCAATCGCTGACCGCATGCAGACCGAGCCCTGACCGCCTGCAGACAGCCCAGTGTAGTGAAGCGTTTCGCCATGGAGAGCATGTACACAAACTATATGGATCATTGCTCCAAATTAAGGTGACGCAGTGCTCATAGATCATTGTTAGGTTCTATGTTCACTTTAGAATGATGTATGCGTGTTGCCCCTGGGGTTAATCGTTTAACACTATACTTTCACTTTGGTTAGTTTTAGTCAATTATCGCCTCTGTGCATATGTATGTGTGTTACTGATCCTGCGATGCGTATTTCGTGTAACATCATGCCACGTTAATCTCGTAATTCACTCTGGTTAAGTCCCGACCAAAAAAAAAAGGAGGATATGTCGGTGATTTAAGAGTTATTTGGTTGGAGTCTCTTGGGTGAGACGTCACCAGAGCCCCTCACTGCTAGATCTGCTAGAGTCGTGAAATGTCTGCCCCGCACATAATGAAGGTCATCCGCCACACTGATGAAATGACGGCTCGGTATTACCGCCATCTCCAGCCCGCCGTGGCTCCCAGAGAGACTGTCATCTGTAATTGGACGTGAACGGCTCAATTAAATTAACGCCATCGGTCTACACGAGCTGACAGGAAACAAGCAGCGCTTTTATTTTATCCCCTCTCACAGACTCCGCCCCCACCGACAAACCATTTTTAACCGCCTTTTGACTCTTACTTTTTAAAAAAAATTTTTAAAGATGTGTCACTTCCTCATTCCTCTTCTCTCTATACTGTCCATATCTTAGCTTATACTCATTCTCCCTTTCCCACACACACACACACACACACACACACTTTCCCTTTCAGCCACTCTCTCATTCTCCCTCCCTCACACCCCTCCCTCTTTCCATGCCTCTCTCTCTCTCTCCTCTCTCTCTCTCTCTCCTCTCTCTCTCTCTCTCTCTGTATGATTCAGCCTCCCTCCAATGCACCTCCCTTCTTCCCTCTCTCCGCCGGCTGCTAACGAGGGCCTGGTTCTCTGGGCCTATAACCATACCTGGGGAGATGGCTGTGTCTGCAATGCTGTGTAGTTACTGCTAAAGAACCAGACGATTCTGTCACTGTGTCTCCACACCTGAATTCTGAACGAATAAAAAGTTAGAGACATGAACAGTCCCCCTGTCCTGGTGGGAAATGAGCCACTCTGCAGACCCTGGTAAGAAATGACTCATTCTGCAGTGTCAGGCCTTAGTGCTTCTCTGACTCAAATGAAACATTTTATAGTTTTTTTTTGTTTGTTCATCCCACAGATCTTCCTCCTTCTGTATCCAGGCAGATTTATAAATCTCTTATTTATAAAAAAAAACAAAAAAACATGCTATCTTACTGTGTGTTTACAGTGGCTGTGTAGAAACCCGAGTTTGACCGTTAAAGCCACTCCAGTGAGCTGACCGCATATGCCATTCAGTTGATCCTGTAATTACATTACATTTACATTTTAGACATTTGGCAGACGCTCTTATCCAGAGCGACGTACATTAGTGCATTTTCCAACCTGAAACAAGTGCGTTAAAAACAACCCTAAAAGGTAAATACGAATTCAAACACCGGGCGCAGTCAGTATGATTATATATATATATATATATTTTTTTTTTTTTGGGGGGGGGGGGTGGGGGACCACACGATCAATCATTGGTGTGCACAACAGTAAGCCAATAAGTAACCTTACAAGTATTAAACTAGAAGCTACTACCACTTAAACAAGCATTTATAGAACACAATCAAGGGAGGTCACAAGGAGGTAGGGAGGGGTGGAGAGAGGTGCAGCTTAAAGAGGTGAGTCTTCAATCTGCGCTTGAAGGCGGTCAGACTTTCTGTTGTTCTGACCTCCACGGGGAGCTCATTCCACCACCGTGGGGCCAGGACAGACAGACGTCGAGACCGGGTGCTAGTATGAAGTGGGGGGGGGGTACCAGTCGTCCTGAGGAGGCGGAACGCAGGGATCTGGTAGGTGTGTAGGGTCTGATGAGCTTTTGGAGGTATGGAGGGGCTGATCCTCGGACTGCCTGGAAGGTGAGCACCAATGTTTTGAATTTGATGCGAGCCATCACAGGTAGCCAGTGGAGGTCAATGAGCAGGGGGGTGACATGGGAGTGTCGGGGGAGGTTGAAGACCGAGGCGCGCTGCTGCGTTCTGGATAAGCTGAAGGGGTCTGATGGCCGATGCTGGCAGGCATGCTGGCAGGCAGGAATAATTAAACTCGCAGGGCAGTTTTCAGCCCTGCTTGTGAAGAGGGTGGATGATGTCACCATGAGAAAGCGGCTTTCAACAGACGTGTCCAGAGAGACTCGGCGACAACGCAAATGGAAATCTGAAACGTCCAAACCGGTCCTGGACTCGTTATCTATTGATTTTGTGACAAGCGTGATTTTTATTTTTTTTGATGTTGACAGTCAAGTCCTAGACATCGTGCTATGTGTGCTCAGGAGAAGGCCTCATCAATTGTAAGAAAAAAAAACCCAAAACAAAAAAACCCATGGGCTTACCTTTCTACATCAAGCTGTTGTCACCCGAGGGAATTGCTTTATCGCCAGTGCCCTGCGGCGACAGCTAGCACACGCTAACGCATGTCCTTTGTTGTTTTGTGATAAGAGGAAATCACGTTTCAATACTATGCAAACAGGCCCGTGTGAGGGTAACTGACAGAGGTTAACTGACTTTCAGTAGAACTGCAAACAGAGAGCCCTCCTCTGCACCCCTCCAGGGGGGGGGGGGGGGGGGGGGTTTCACAAAGCAGGATTACTGAGTTAGCTGGATAACTGCACTGAGTAAAACCCGAAACCCTCCCAAATCTGGAACATGGACTTAAGTAAAAAGAGCTGTTCTGGGTTTTACTCGGTGCAGTTATCCAGCTACCCCACTAATCCTGCTTTGTGAAATACCCCCCAGGTATTAAACTCCAGACAGATATTCTGTTAGACGGGGTTCTCCTCTGGTAAGTGTTCTGCACTTTAGACGGGCGTTTTGTGTGCATTACCCTTATTATAAGTGACAACCTGGGATAAGGACAGCCATTTTGCTTCTGGGAGATACAATACATTGTTTTATTCAAAAGCTCATGAAGCTGATGCCTTTAATTCAATGCCCCCCTCCCTCCCTCCCTAACCAAGCCGAGCCCCACCACACTCGTCTCTGAACTGCACTCTGCTTGAGGGCATCAGCCGTATCTTTTGAGGGCAAGGAATGCTAAATTCTTCTTTCATCTGGCGAGTTAGTCCTCTGTAAGGCTTTTGTTGTCAGGATAACTACATTCCAAACAAAACCATCGCACTCTCTTTCGCCATCCTTTTCTCTCTTTCCCTTCTAATTCTCTTTCTTTGTCCATTTCCTAGTATCCCCGCCCCCGCCCCAACTCAGTCTTTATATTCCATTCAGTTAGAGATGCTACATGTTGCAAATAATGTCAATTATTTTAGTGTATATTTCCACATTTTTACACATATATATATATATATATATATATTTCGTTATAGTAGATAAAAACGAGGTGTAAACTGTACTCCTCTGCCTTACCTTTGTCCAGCTCCCCTATCACTTTCCTGCTGTATGGCCGTTAGCCAATAGAGGGCGCCAAATTACACTTTTGATTATTGCAGCAGACTCTATGAGCAGAATGCTTCTTTATGTTGTGTAGTTGTGATATTTTTAACACGTCTAGCTCGATATTTTTCACTCCTCCAATAGACTGTTTTTCTCTGTTTTGTGTCAGTTTTGAACCGATAGTCCCTCAGGTGCCCACCTGGGTCAATGCCCACAGAGAATTAAAGCACTCGGTGTATCTGCCGAGCAGTGAACAAATGGCTTTCAGCGAGCCTGGATCCCGGAAAAATTATCTCGCCTCACTTCACACGTAGGTGATGCGTCAGGTGGCAAAAGGTTAGAGATTTTGTACGTGAAAGAAGCATTGTTTAAGCCTGGCAGCTGGGTTTGCAGGAGGACAATATCAACCATACACTCACCCTTTGTCCACTCCCACATACTTTCTCTTTCAGTCTCTCTCTCGCACTCACTCTCTCCATTTCCCTTTTTAAATCCTACCACTTTCCCCCCTACTCTTTGTCATCCATAGCTCTCACTTGCTAATAGGCTCTATTCCTCCCTCTCTCTCGCTTCCCTTGCTATGCCATTTCATGAGCGTTGTAAAATGTAAAGACGCCAGCTCTGTCTATAGAGAGCTGACCGAATGAGGACCGTGAATGGCCTCTCCCCTCCTCTGCGAGCTGGACGGAGGGCTGAAACGTGGTGTGCGGAGAGCAGGTAGCAGCACGCAGAAAGGTGGACTTGCATGCAGGCTTAATTTTCACTGGTGTCCACTCTGCGCACAAGGTCACATGTTTCTTCCTGTCACTTACAATGGGCTCATATTGATGGTGAGTCATTCTGAATTCCGGAATGCCAGACATTCTAGAACATCGAGGACATAGGTTATAGAATAGAATAACTTTTATTTTCCCGTTAGGGAACTTCAGTTGTAGTTTCCAGCAGTAAAGCAGACATAGACAGTGGGGCAGACCCACAAACACAAAGAAACATGTTAAATAAAGACATCCAATTGAATAAACTGTTAACTAAACATGTTTAGTGTTTCTATTGGAAATCAATTAAAATAGTATGCCGTGTCTGCACTAACCATTTTGTATCAATTGTCCATATATCCCCACTGTAGGAGTGCTGGCTATTCTCAATGAAAGAAGGAAGGAAGAAAGGAACTCGCCTTTTCAAATCGTGTAAAAAATTTTTTTAAAGGCACCGGAGAGGTTAATAGATATGAGGCAGCCTGAGTCACTTAAGAGTCACGTAATGATCTGGATCCATTTGCCAAAGTTAGTTTTCCAATTAGCCGAAATTTCAGATCATTTGGCGAGGGCTGCTCTTTTAAAAGCCAGGAGCAGAGCCCGGTAATGCGTCACTGATCATTTCAAACGTCGGAAAAACAGGGAGGTAATTGGAGGCGGGCAGACAGATAGACGGCCATGCAAGCGGGCAGTGCAGGTAGGCATTTGACTGACTGATTCTGCTTTGACTGCCTATATAGTCAGTGTCAAACAAATATGCTCTGGGACAATGCTTTATAAGACCGGCGAAAAATCGTGCATCTCTACAGTCCTGGTCTACTGTAGCTGGAAACAGGATCCGGTGCTAACCCTCCATGTAATTGCACCCATTTCAGAAGCCAGGGCGGCGAGAAAAAAACAATTTCCGATAAAGCCGCACCGTTGCTTAATCATGGTGCATATAGATCTGGTAATGGCAGCCACAGACGTAAGCGCTATTAATAAACTGGTCCGCAAAGGGCTGGGGACGGTGCTCTATTAAATTGGACCCGGACTGTCCTGTTAACGTCGGCAGTGTTCAGAAAAACAGACACGCGCACTTCAGCCAAAGCACACACGGTTTGTTTTCATCCTTTTAACACTGCGTAGATTTCCGCTGTAAACATGCGTGACTGGTTAACCCCTAGGGCAACGGAAGGAAACAAAACAAATTACATTAAACGGTCCCTCCAGCTTCTCTCAATATGAACATCACACCATCCCTTCCGTGTGCGTGTGTGTACTAACACATCTTCTTCTACTTATCCAGGTGATTGAAGACGATGATTAGTTAATTAGTTGAATCAGGTGTTGTAGGCCTAGTGCTGGGCTAAATTTTCGGACATGATTGGACACCCCTACTAATTAATATGCTGTGTATATCGACAGCCTCATAACAAAAGTGCCTAAGTCATTTTTTGGACATTTTGAGATTTTCTGCCTAAATCACTTGATTTATCATTCGTCAACAGTGTACAAATGCTCAAGTCACTGCAGGTCGCTGTGCACTTCCTGAACCACTTCATGCTATTCTGCCTAAATCCTCATTGACGTAGAATTGCAGCAGTTTTTTGCCTTTTTCTCAAAACTACAAAAAATGACTTAGGCACTTTTGTTATGAGGCTGTCGATATATTACATTTATTTTCCCTTAGAGTGTGTTAGGAGACAGTATGCTTCCTTAAAACAAGCATGTGTGCCCCAAGTTCAACACATTACAATATATTTGAGTCTTAATGTTGATGAAAAAAAGTGTATTCCCTGAGCTGGGAGAACAGAGATGGAGAGAAACTCAAGAAAGGAAAACTGTGGAACAGACACCCACAAAGAAAGAGGATGTCTGCAGGTATAATCACACTTATGTTTGATACTCAGTGAAACTGACCCCCCCCGCCGCCCCCACATGTACCGATGGCTGAAATTAGAGGGCACCAGTATTGACAGGAAGGCAATTGGATTAGCCGCTGTGAGCTTGGCTTGTTTGTAACACCTTTAGACAGGTTTATTGGCACCATTCAGTCAGTCTAACTGAGATAGATACTGGGTTTTCAGAAGAGGATTGAGGGGATCCGACCAGCAACAAGGGGCTATTCTTAGCTCTGGCTGTTTGAGTTTGCGTGTGTGTGTGCGTGTGCGTGTGCGTGTGCGTGTGCGTGTGTGCGTGTGTGTGTGTGTGTGTACGATTATCTGGCTGTGCCACAGACGTGCACTTAGATAGATGGAGAAATACTGCAGAAACGGCCCTTAGCTTTTGAGAGGGTTTGTAAGTCTCCTCTCCTCGAGGCTGTTGTAGCTCGACCGTCAGACGTCTCTTTCCAAGGCCCAGTTAGGAGACGTACGGTTCAGCGCCGCCCTCCGCTCCACGGACGGCGTGAGAGCCGTACCCCCCCCCTCTCTCCCTCTCATCGCCGGATCATTCGCTTCCAACCCCACCCCTTTCCACCGTCTGCTTCCCCCCTCTCCGAGGCCAGCGCCCACACGCAGACCTAATCCCCGTCACGGGGTCTCTGTCCAGCTGGAGGGGGGAGCTGGCGGTGGGGCTGGGGTTCTATCGGAGCGCGCGGGGCGAGGGCTAAGTTACCGCGGCTTTGATATGGCTCCAGGACGCCCGTCTCGTTTCGAGAGGGGGGTTTAAATTTAGCCCCGCTGGCGACCGCCGCGCCAGTTCCAACGCTCGAGTAAAGATGACGGAAGCACCGCGTGGGGCTCGTCAGATTCACCCCCAAATATGGAAGTGAAAAAAAATCTACTTGGAGGGGGTGACCTGTCACCTGACGAGTGATGATGGGTAGAGTGGGGCAGATTGCCTGGTCTCCGCTGATGTGAAGCCAAGGTTGCATCTGTAGAATGCGTTTTTTTTCCTTCCCCCTCTTAACTTGCTCCTGGTCGCTCCAGTTTAGCGTTTTCGCGTCCGCGCGGCATACGATTGGGATTCTGAGGCTGTGCGGTGAAAGCACAAGAACGAGAAGGACTAGAACGTCAAGACAATGAAATTTACAGCGTGACGGAACTTCGCCGACACGTGCAACGTTTCAAATGAGCACCCAAAGGGAACGGAATGTGATGGCCTCGGCGTTCTCTCTCCACCTAAACAACATCTTTTAGGCCACGCCCCCCCTTCAAAAAATACAATTACCACGTGTCTCATCACCTGTGAAATACTGTGTGTGCATTAACGGCAAATAAGAACGCGGCCGGAATGTTACAATGAGAACAACGTGTCCGTGTCCGTGTCCGTGTCCGTGCATTGATGGCTTCCCCTTTTCCAATTGCATTTTCTTTGTCTCTTTAGTGGGGTGGGGGGGCTTTGTTCACAGACTTACACGCGGGAGGAACAAAGAGAGGCACGGAGGGAGGAAAAAGGGAAATGCAATAAGCGAGGGAGTAAATGAGAGAAGGAGAGCGAGCGAGAGAGAAAAAGAGAGGTGAAAGAGCTCTCTCTCGCTAAACGCTGGAAAAATATTTGCGACGGCGATGACGGCCTAGTTCTGCTGATGCATGAAGTGAAGGGTCAGCGACGAACCTTTTTTCTGCTGGAACAGTACTGTCAGAGATGGGCCCTGGCGGTTCCTTACTTAGCTGTATGTATAAAAGTAGGCTGATGCCAGGGAAACAGGCAGTGCAAACTGCTCTATGGATAAATATTGTTTGTGTTGTATGTAGAACAAATTACACTGCGCATGCATTTGCATAATGGCGTGTAATAAATTGTAAAAATGTCATTTTGGTTAATTCTCTGGTTTATTCTATTAATCCTGCGAATAGTCTGTAATGACATGCTTTTGAAATTCTCCAGCTGTACTGTCGCCTGTGACAGGGAGTTTTTGCGCAAATAAATGGGCAGAAATCAGCGCCACATGACCGGAGAATGGAGATGATTGACTCTGTACTTCCAGGGTCCAGAATGTGTGGGTGTGTCACAGTCATGATTGTCCCCTGGGTTAAATTCAGCCACTATTTCCTTTCTCCTTGTTTCAGCCGCTATCGGTGCAGAATTATACTGAGGTAAGTATAAAAAAAGAGGCTGACTGTGATCAAATTCTCTCTTCTGATAACATTTTGCTTTCATTCATTATTTTGTATCTCCACGGGAAACACTTGAACTGACTTCAGTGACCCCTAAAAGAGACACCTGCTGTTCTAGGGGAGACAACGTAACCCCAACATTGCACCTTGGACACAACAAAGTATTGCACCATACAACACAACGTAACAATATTACACCGTACAACACACAATAACAATATTCCGCTGTACAAGCCTGGATTTAAACACTTCAAGGTTCTTTCCTATATGTCCTGGTAAGCTGTTCTGTTCCATACATTGGCACCATACCTGATATAAGTGCAAAATTCACCTTCAACTAATTTCCACTTATGTCAGACCTACAGTATGTTCCTTATTCTGGGTAGTATAATTCTACCTGAAAAATCAGCTGCAGTTTGTTCATCCATTTTTTTAATTTAAAAACCTCAACCCCCCCCCCCCCCCCCCCCCCCCTTCTCTTTTTGTCTGGAGGGATTCAATATTGTAAGTCTTGTCTCATAAGTTTAACATTTCATACCTGGAACAAATTTAGTTGCCCTTATTTGTACTTTTTTTCCCCCCAGGAAAACAAATTATTGAAATATGCAAAAAAAAATGTATCTGAAGAATAATAATAAGCTAAATCCAGAACAGTGCGTGACCAATGATTAAAAAGCCTTCTGTTAGCAGGTGTGCCCATTTACAATTTACTGTGCTGACTATCGGCATAAGAGCTGCGATGTTAATGTGAGATTTACAGAGGAGAAAATACTGTGTGGTCTGCAGAAATGTCCATGGATTTCCCATAATTGTTTTTCAGTCTCCAGTGGGGAAGTGCCAGGTAGGAGGGATTATGAGCTGCAGTTTCACCTGAGGGTACTGTGATACACGGCAATGTCAACTGTTGTTTTCCCCCGAAAATGTTTTAGGTATTCGCTTGAAGCTACGCACCCTGCCGGAAATGCTGAGGCGGAACCTGAATGCCGTGCAGGTATTTCACGTTCATTACGTGTTTCTGTTTCTAGATTTTTCTTTCACCAGACCCCCTGAAGGGCTCCCACTTAACGGTGTGTGTGTGTGTGTGTGTGTGTGTGTTGTGCACGGGTATGTGTGCATTCGTCGATTTAACAAAGAAAAAACACCGCCTTTACCTCAAACGAAAAAGAAAGTCCAAACCAAACAACAAAATTGCAAACTGTGCTGGAAAGGAGGGCAGAAAGGAGGGGAGTCATTTCGAAACCCTCCAGTTGAGCTCTTCTTTGCGTGATTGAGCGTGGGTCCGGCTCCGGTCTATCACGGCTTCCCTGGCTTCGGTTAAGTGGCAGCGTGGATGCAGGAACCGGTGTGAATGAAGATGTGGCATTTAAGTGCAGGAGAGATGGGGAGACTGTCTGTATGCAGATCATGGCCTGTTACAGTGAAGCAGACGAAAAGACAGGGTCAGAAAAAGGGAGTATGTAAAAGAGAGCGAGGGAGAAAATCATACGTGCGAGGGCAATAATAATAATTACACTTTTATTGACCCCGTGGGGTAATTTGTGGGGTCATTCGTCCTCTGCATTTGCCCCATCCTAACCACTTAGGAGCAAAATTTGAATATGTGACAAAATACATATACAGTAGGTGACTCAAGTAGCCTGCTAGCATTCCGTTACCAAAAAAATGTATACTTAAAGTTAATTTTATTAAGTAAACTTAAATAAAGTTCAAGTATATTTCCCAAGTATACTTTATGTAGTAAGTATACTAATATCAATGTACTAGTAGTATACGTAAGTATAATTTTGTTTAGTATATACACTGCCTGGCCAAAAAAAAAGTCGCCGTTGCACCCGTCATGAATAGTGCTCACTATACAAACCTCTGGAGGCAGTGTTATGATCTGGGTTTGCTTCAATTGGTCAGGTCTAGGCTCAGCAACGTTATGCAGCAATAAAATGAAGTCAGCTGAGTACCTGAATGTAATGAATGACCAGGTTATCCCATCAATGGGAATATTCCAGGAGGACAATGCCAAGATGCATCAGGCTCAAATTGTGAAAGAGTGGTTCAGGGATCATGAGGAATCATTTTCACACATGAATTAGCCACCAGAGTCCTGACCGTAACCCCATTGAAAGTCTTTGTGATGTGCTGGAGAAGACTTCTCCCGTTGTCAATACAAGATCTCGGCCAAAAATTAATGCAACTCTGGATGGAAATAAATGTTGTGACGTTGCATAAGGTTGTCGAAACAATCCCACGACGAATGCACGCCGTAATCAAAGCTGAAAGCGATCCAACGAAATGTGTGCGACTTTTTTTTTGGCCAGGCAGTGTATCTGATAAGTACATAAAAAGTCAACTGAAATCATACTCACTTATTTTTAGTTTAAAAGAAGTATACTAATAGCACACTTGAATAAACTTCTTTTTTGTAAGGGTTGGTCTGCAAATGTTGAAGCGTAGTTGATTTTATCTCATATTTTTTAAAATTAAGCTTCGCTTACAAAAGTCCCTTCTCACTGTCATATTGCCTCGTTCATCAAACTTGGACCCCTTAAGAGGTCTTAATTCCATCGCGCTATTGGTCAAATGGAGAGCACATGACTCACCGGTGTTTATCATTAGAAAAGTGCAGTAAAAATATATGGACCTTGTAGTTTGTATTGCATTTGTGCCAAATGATGCCATCGCATCACTTCCTGTCGCGACGCTGCTGAGCTGCAGTTCCTGAGTGCTGCTCTCTGCTCTGTGTTGCTGACGCTATTCTGGGTTAGGAGTCAGTGCTGCTCATTGTGTCCTGCACCCTTGTCACTCTAGATCAGACAAGCAAATAAAATTAAAATGGTAAAAATAGAGAGAGAGAAGAGAGTGACTCAGCTAAAAGGAGAGAGATAGGAATAAACTGTGTGTGTATACACAATTGAAGTCGGAAGTTTACATACACTTAGGTCATTAAAACTCATTTTTAACCACTCCACAGATTTCATGTTAGCAATCTATAGTGTTGGCAAGTCAATTAGGACATCTACTTTGTTACAAGTCATTTTTCCAACAATTGTTTACAGACAGATTATTTCACTTTTAATTCACTATCACAATTCCAGTGGGTCAGAAGTTTACAAACACTAAGTTGACTGTGTTTTTAAACAGCTTGGAAAATTCCAGAAAATTGTCATGGCTTTAGAAACTTCTGATAGGCTAATTTACATTATTTGAGTCAATTGGAGGTGTATCTGTGGATGTATTTTAAGGCCTACATTTAAACTCAGTGCCTCTTTGATTGACATCATGGGAAAATCAAAAGAAATCAGCCAAGAACTCAGAAAAAAATTGTGGACCTCCACAAGTCAGGTTCATCCTTGGGAGCAATTTCCAAATGTCTAAAGGTACCACGTTCGTCTGTACAAACAATAGTATGCAAGTATAAACACCATGGGACCACGGAGCTGTCATACCGCTCAGGAAGGAGACGTGTTCTGCTCCTAGAGATGAACATGCTTTGGTGTGAAAAGTGCAAATCAATCACAGAACAACAGCAAAGGACCTTATGAAGATGCTGGAGGGAACAGGTACAAAAGTATCTATATCCACAGTGAAACGAGTCCTATATCGACATAACCTGAAAGGCTGCTCAGCAAGGAAGAAGCCACTACTCCAAAACCGCCATAAAAAAGCCAGACTACAGTTTGCAACTGCACATGGGGACAGAGATCTTACTTTTTGGTGAAATGTCCTCTGGTCTGATGAAACAAAAATTGAACTGTTTGGCCATAATGACCATCGTTATGTTTGGAGGAAAAAGGGTGAGGCTTGCAAGCCGAAGAACACCATCCCAACCGTGAAGCACGGGGGTGGCAGCATCATGTTGTGGGGGTGCTTTGCTGCAGGAGGGACTGGTGCACTTCATAAAATAGATGGCATCATGAGGAATGAAAATTATGTGGATATATTGAAGCAACATCAGCCAGGAAGTTAAAGCTTGGTCGCAAATGGCTCTTCCAAATGGACAATGACCCAAAGCATACTTCCAAAGTTGTGGCAAAATGGCTTAAGGACAACAAAGTCGAAGTATTGGAGTGGCCATCACAAAGTCCTGACCTCAATCCAATCGAAAATTTGTGGGCAGAACTGAAAAAGTGTGTGCGAGCAAGGAGGCCTAAAAACCTGACTCAGTTACATCAGTTCTGTCAGGAGGAATGGGCCAAAATTCCAGCAACTTATTGTGAGAAGCTTGTGGAAGGCTACCCGAAACGTTTGACCCAAGTTAAACAATTTAAAGGCAATGCTACCAAATACTAACAGAGTGTATGTAAACCTCTGACCCACTGGGAATGTGATGAAAGAAATAAAAGCTGAAATAAATAATTCTCTATACATTTCACATTATTAAAATAAAGTTGTGATCCTAACTGACCTAAGACAGGGAATGTTTACTAGGATTAAATGTCAGGAATTGTGAAAAACTGAGTTTAAATGGATTTGGCTAAGGTGTATTTAAACTTTTGACTTCCACTGTATATACGTGCAGTGCCCTCCACAATTATTGGCACCCCTGGTAAAGATGAGTAAAAAGGGTTATAAAAAATTCACAATTTGTTGAATTGGCTTAATCTCACACTGAAAAAATTAGAAAAATCCAATCTTTAATTGAAGTAAATTTATTCTGAGAAAAAAAAAATCCCTCATCAAGAAATATCTATTTTTAACAAAACCATGTGTGCCACAATTATTGGCACCCCTGCATTTAATACTTTGTACAACCTCCCTTTGCTAATAAAACAGCACTGAGTCTTCTCCCGTAACATCTAATAAGATTGGAGAATACAGAGCAAGGAATCTGAGACCATTCCTCTTTACAGAATTTCTCCAGATCATCCAGAGTCCTCTCTTGTGCACTCTCCTCTTCAGCTCAGCCCACAGGTTTTCAATTTGGTTTAGGTTAGGGGACTGAGATGGCCATGGCAGAAGCTTGATTTTGTATTCAGTTAACAATTTTTGTGTTGATTTGGACGTATGTTTTGGATCATTGTCCTGCTGGAAGATCCAACGACGACCCATTTTTAGTTTCCTGGCAGAGGCAGCCAGATTCAGATTAAAAATTTCCTGGTATTTCATGGAGTTCATAATGCTATGTACCCTAACAAGGTTCCCAGGGCCTTTGGAGGAAAAACAGCCCCACAAGATGACGGTACCTCCACCATACTTAACAGTGGGGATCAGGTTATTTTCGGTATAGCCATCCTCCTTTTTACGCCAAACCCCCCTTGAGTGTTGGTTGCCGAAAAGCTCAATTTTCGTTTCATCTGACCGTAGAACACGGTTCCAGTCAAAGTTCCAGTAGCGTTTAGCAAACTCCAGGCGCTTACATATTGTGGTGAAATGACAGGAAAGGCTTTTTTCTGGCATGCCTTCCAAATAATTTGTTGGCATAGAGGTGATGTCTAATGGTAGTTTTGGAGACTTGATGACCTCAAGATGCTACTTTCCTCTGTAATTCTCCAACAGTGATCCTTGGGAATTTTTTTGCCTCTCTCACTGTCCTCTTCCAGGCAAGTTTGTAACAGTTCCAGTTGCTTTGAACTTTTTAAGTATTGCCCTAACGGTAGCCATTCCCTGACTTATGAACACACTTTTCCCTCATTTGATTTGTGTGTTCTCTTATCTTTCCCATGTTGACATATGAATAAGGGAATATGGCCTCTGTGTCACCTCATATTTATACCCCAGTGAAACAGGAAGTCATGGATTACTGCTTGAAAGTGCACTTTGATCAACTTTAAAAAGTAAAATAATAATAAATAAATAAATGGAAAAAATGCTTCAGTTACATTTTGTTCATAAGAATTTCTTGGGGTGCCAATAATTGTGGCACACATGGTTTTGTTAAATATAATTATTTGTTGATGAGAGATTTTTTTTTCTCAGAATAAATTTACTTCAATTAAAGGTTCGATTTTTCTAATTTTTTCAGTGTGAGATTAAGCCAAAAGGTGAATTGTTTATAACCCTTTTTACTCATCTTTACCAGGGTTTCCAATAATTGTGGAGGACACTGTGTATATATATATATATATATATAATACAGTATGTGTGTATACAGATACAGTAGATACATAGTTGGATGGATGGATGGATGGATGAAGAACATGAGTGTGTTATATGGCATGTTGCGTGTTACATATACCCTGGTTGCGTGTGTTTAATGTAGCCCTTTGCATGGGAATTTTACATGTTGTACGGGGCCCAGCTGTTAGTGGCATGCTGCATGTGATGTGTTGTTATTGTGTGACAAGTTATTTTTAAACAACAGGAAGGGGGCATGGCTTCAACTGTAGCCTCAGACTATTGTTTTTAAGCTCCCACTGTCAACAAACACGCATACAAACAAATGCGCTCACACACAGACAGACACACACAGGCACATACACAAATGCACACACATACACAAATGCATGCATGTACACATGCACACACACACACACACACACACACACACACTTATGCATGCAGGCACACACATGCACACACACACACACACACACACACACACACACATACACACACACAAATAGCTTCCATTCAGCCAATTAAATTGGACGACATTTCTTTTTGTTCTTATAAAAGATACACTAAAAATGAAAGCTCTCACTCACTCACTCACTCAGCAGGGGCTTTAAAACGAGGCCTTCCAGCTCAGCTCGCTCCGAGACGAGACGAAGCCAGCCCTGGCCCTCGTTTGCGAAAATGACGAGCGCGTTAACTAATTGGCCTGCCCTCACGCCCGCTGTGGTGGTAAAGTTCAAATCTGACGGAGACGGGAGTCAAACCTGTCTGATCTAGTTCACGTCCGCCCGCGAGGCACCGTCGGCAAGGCAGCTGTTGCGGTGTCGTGGTGGTAGTGGTCGGTCCGGGGGCGGGGGAGTTAAATACGCGGCGCCATTCTCCTCCAGCAACCCCGCGCTCCACATAGCAGCGGTTTTTGATTCTGGTCACGGAGGCCCGCAGCGCTAATTGAGAATGACAGCAGAGGGCAGGGAGATGAAACGATGATACATTTTTAAAAAGGTAGAGTAGAGGAGACGTGCTGCCGTGAGCGGTCCGATTTGTTTCCGCTGAGTGAAAAAGTGCACAAGCAGACGGCGCTAGGCTATGATCTGGAAATGCTGTGAATCAACGGGTCAATAGTCATGTAAAGCTAACAAATTACCCTCTAATACGGAAGCTCTTGAAAAAATTGAAAGGTGGGGGAAATGTTCTTAGAAAATCAGGCCCTAAGCATCTAAAGTCTTCTTAATAAGTTTTAGTTTTAATACTAAGACCTTTTTTTTTGTTTTTTCATTTGTTTCAGATTTTTTCCCCGTTTTCCTCCAAATTTGGTAGCCATTTGTACCCTATGTTATTCAATTCCCCATGTAGCAACCAAGTAAGAATTCACCGCTACACAACCACTTCAGCCGATAGTAAGAAGGAGGGTGCCATGTCCTCTTCAGGATGCGACTCCTCGAGCTCCTGTGATTCCACCTCACCCAGGGCCGCTTGTCCCCCGCCAAGTCCCTCCCGCCATTCTGGTAGCGGCCGCCACTTGCCACTCCCTCAAGGCACTGGCCATACTCGGATCTGGCAGGACCAGGGGCGCAAACCCCAGAACCTCGGTGTGCAACTGCACAGACCAAAATGCTAAGACCTTTAGCATGTGCACAATCATTTAGCACATGCAAAAACAATAACATGACCATTAGTCTTATGTGTGCTAAAAGGTTTTGCATATGTGAAGGGTTTGTGCAGGTTTTAAATTTTTTTTAAATTTATTTATTTTTTACAGGCATTTAGCAGATGCTCTTATCCAGAGCGACTTACACAACGTTTTTTTTTAGCATTTCTTTTTACATATATTATCCGATTATACAGCTGGATATATACTGAAGCGATTCAGGTTAAGTACCTTGCTCAAGGGTACAACGGCAATGTCCTACCTGGGAATCGAACCTGCAACCTTTCAGTTACAAGGCCAGTTCCTTAACCATTATACTACACTTGCCGCTCATAAATGGTCAATGGCCAAAGGGCAAAAACATTTACATTACTAAATATATAATATATTCAGGCTAAAATAATTCTGTTCGGCAACATAAGGAAGCATTTGAAGCAGCAGGTAAATATGAGGTACATTTTGCACTGGTGACAGGAAATATTTTTCCACACATAGAGTTTTCAATGTGAGGAACAGCTTGCCAGGTCACTCAGTAGAAGCAGAGGCCCTTGGGGTACACAAGACCACACTCGATGCGATGCTGGATACTCCAGTCGGCAAAATGACAAGCCAAGATACACAAGCCAAGCCAAGAACGAGTGTCTGGTTCTCAACATCAAACATTCTTCTTTTTTCCTCATCCCTTCTTCTTTTTCTTACTCGCCCCTCCACCCCCCCCCCCCCCCCCCCACTCCATTGCTATCCAGTGCTTCTGGAATTTAGGTTAGGACCAGTGGGCTAATGACCGGGCGCTGTGCTCTAAATAAATCCCTTTGTTTGGGGCGCATTGGGTAACAGCAGAGTCTGGCGTCTTTGTGTGGTAACCACACACGCGCATTGTGCGCTAATTGCTACCTCAAAGGGAGCAGGGATCCGGCTGGGCCCAGGGGACGAGCCGTCGCAGCCGAAACGGACAGCAGGGGGGAAGGGGGCGGGAACTTTGGGGCTGCTGAGAACAGGACAGAAACACGTCGGGAAAACAACCTCCGTCCCCCAACGCGGGAGAACCAGGCTTCCCGAGGATAATCAGCGTGGTTGGCGGGCTCGGTTTTTGATGCTCGAGGTTGGTCTGGGCTCAGGGTCATGGATCGGGTCAGTTTTAATCGCTCGAGAGGGCAGAGGCACACCTTCCGGCTCATTAGCGCCATGTAGCTAATATCCGCATCTGCTTCCCAGGACAAACAGCCCCTTTCCCGCTAAACGAGCGCCATCTGCCCCTAAACACAGCAGTCTGAGGGGGGGTCCACAAGTGGCAGTCCTCAAGGTTCTTGGTCCTAAAACTCAAGAGGTGCACTTGCCATTTCCGTGTTCCATTTTGGCAGGGGTTGTTAAACCACAGCAAGAGGGTTATGGCCTGTAGACTGTGAGCAGCACAAACACTGACATACTCCCCTAATACTGCACCATGGGTATCATTTTCTCACGCTATTTTAAGGGTCTGTGGGGAAGCTGAAGAGGCAGGAGACCTTTGGACATGTGCAGTTAGAGAATACTGGGGAAAAAAACAGTTTTATTAATTATGTCTTAAACCGCAGCAACAGAACTGCAAAAAAAAGCCTGTCTTAACAAGTGTTTTAGTCTTGTTATGAGACTTATTTTTTCTCTTAAGAAATTATTAGCTTGTTTTAAGTAACTTTTTTCCCCTTGATAAGTGACATTGTCTTACCATATTAGCAAATCTTGAAATTAGATTCGTTTTGTTTTATTTAGCTAAAAAGTAATAGAAATACGATTTTAAATGTCTAAATGTAAGACTAAAATACTTGACTTATTTTTTAGTTTTTGTAGTGAGCAACAAAAGGGGCATCTGCAGGACCAGGGTGTGAAATGAACACCTGCCAAGCCGCCACCAGCCAAATGCTGGTCAAATTTGGATTGTGGCTGGTAAGATTTTTACTCAAGCAGCCACTTTGGCCGGTAGCCAACCCGGTTGTATTATATTGTAAACCTGGCTTGTGAAATGTTGAAAATGGCTGGTCATTTTTTAGAATCCACAAGCCACTCTGGCCAGTGGGTGAAAAAGTTAATTTCATACCCTGTGCAGGACACAAGCTGGAGGGTGTCTCTGTCTGTCTCTGTCTGTCTCTGGGCCCCAGGAAAAGTACAATTACAGCACAGTTTTTTGAAGGCACCCCCCCCCACCCCAATTTGGCACCACTGCTTCTGAGATAAGCTTATTTTTTGGGGTGCCATACTATTAGGAGAAAAAAAGAAGTGTGTGTGCTGTATTAGCTGTATCTTCCTTGCACAAGGCTAAAGAGGAGGACGAACTGTGTGTTGATGTGACGGGCGGCTATTGAAAGCAAAGCTTGTGGTAACACTGGTACGGTTTGAGTTAGCACACAGCATGGGGATGTAAAAAAAAAAATGGGGGCAATCTGTTACATCAGTAAGGAGAATTGCTTGATTTCTCCATAACCAAATGATTCCTCTATTCCCTTTCCTTTTCTATGTCTTTTTTGTCCTCTGTACTTTTCCTTCTCTCCCGCCCACACCCCCATTCTCCATAACAGCCAGTTTGTGAAGACCAACTTCAGGCAGACTCACACAGTACTTATTTGTGTGTTAGCGTCTGTGCCTATTTTAGCATAACCGCATGCACTTGGGTTATCGTGTGTGCTTGTGCATGTAAATGCAATATGTTTGTTTGAATTAGTTTATCTACGCATCTGGAGGATGCATACAAAAGGTTTATAATAAGGGATTACATCCACCCACAGTACGCCGTGATGGCTGCAGCATACATACGTGACCCCTGACCCCTCTCTGACGCTGAAGAGCTCCGGGGTAAACATCTGCTACACATGCAGACCTTGGCAGAGTGTCTATTCATCAGCTGCTATTGTGTGATGAGAAAACGCACATCCATCCGCACCACTTTAATAAGAGGGGGCTGTGGTGGTCAAGGCCTCTTCAGCGGCTGGGTTTCCATGGAGAGGATGCTCTGTGGGTCGCCATGGTGAGAGCACAGCCTCGGTACCACGTACCCTGCTCCTGTCTAGTGGTTGAAGCTAAGCAGGCATGGGCTTTGTTAGTACTTGGATGGGAGACCTCCTTGGAAAAGTAATCTGGAGTTGGTAGGGCAGTAGGAGGCGATCGTCCCGGTTTGATTGGCTCGATAATTTCCTTCCTCTCCACGAGCATTCTGGTGCAAAATGGCGGCTGTGCATCGCCCAGGCGGGTGGCAGTTATGGTGTGTTGCGTCCCTTTAATTCCAGGTGAGACTGACCACAGAAATGGGGTGTGTTGCATCATCATAATCACAGACTCCTCCCCTTGTGCCCTTTAATTGTTGGAACTTTGTCCAATGTGAAAATATCCATAAACGGTTACCGTGCCATGTTGGACTCCATAACTGACTTACCCAGCTTTTCTCTGCATATGGTGGAAGGGGTGTGTGTGTGTGTGTGTGTGTGTGTGTGTGTGTGTGTGTGTGTGTGTGTGTGTGTGTGTGTGTGTGTGTGTGTGTGTGTGTGTGTGTGTGTGTGTGTGTGTGTGTGTGTGTGTGTGTGTGTGTGTGTGTGTGTGTGTGTGTGTGTGTGTGTGTGTGTGTGTGTGTGTCTGTGTGTGTGTGTGTGTGTGTGTGTGAAGAAGACAGATGTTGCCGTGTGTGTGTGTGTGTGTGTGTGTGCGCCCCTGCTTGTGTACTAGTGTGAGTTTGTGTGCAGCCACATGTGTGACTCAATCTCCTCCTGTGTTTGGTAAACGGGTCCTCTGCGATCGTTTGGATGTTTCTGTCCTGTCAGTGTTGATTTTTAAAACTCCCAGTCAAAGTCAGAAAATGTCAGGAGAATCAGCAGTCTGTCACTTTGCTGTAACACAAGCTGAGATGCATCCAGTCCTCATAAAATTTATTTGGCTCACCTGTTGCCGTGCGATGTGTGTGTGTGTGTGTGTGTGTGTGTGTGTGGGGAGAGATCTTGGACCTAATTAACAGACCACCTTTTCCAGTGATTCATTTCAAAGGTGATTTGCATACCATCAATGCAAAAATAAATAAATAAATATATATATATATACAGTCAAGCCGGAAAGTCTGCACACCACCTTCTCCACGTTTTATTATGTTTTATTATGTACATGCATGACTTATACTACAATAGATTGAGTTCATTTTTTGCCTCAAACATCTACACACAATAGCCAATAATGACAAAGTGAAAACAGGTTTTTACAAAATATGCAATTTTTATTTTACTGACAAAAATAGGTTATTTAGGGGTTACATATCTGTACACACCCTTAGCCTAATACTTGGTTGCTGCACCTTTGGCAGCGATTACAGCTTCAAGGCGTCTTGGGAAAGAAGCTACGAGCTTGGCACACTTGTTTCTGGACATTTTTGCCCATTCCTCTTGGCATATCCTTGCAAGCTCCGTCAGGTTGGATGGGGAGTGTTGGTACACAGCCATTTTCAGCTCTTTCCACAGATGTTCAATTGGATTCAGGTCTGGGCTCTGGCTGGGCCACTCAAGGACATGCACAGACTTTCTCCGAAGCCACTCCTTTGTTCTCTTGCCTGTGTGCTTCGGGTCGTTGTCATGTTGGAAGGTAAACCTTCGCCCCATTCTGAGGTCCAGAGTGCTCTGGAGCAGGTTTTCTTCAAGGATCTCGGTGTACTTAGCTGCATTCATCTTTCCCTCTATCAGGACTAATCGCCCCTTTCCCGCTGCTGAAAAACATCCCCACATCATGATGCTGCCACCGCCATGCTTCACTGTAGGGATGGTATTAGCCAGGTGATGAGCGGTGCCTGGTTTCCTCCAGACGTGATGCTTGGTATTCAGGCCAAAAAGTTCAATTTTGGTTTCATCAGACCAGAGAATCTTGATTCTCATGGTTTGAGAGTCCTCTAGGTGCCTTTTTGGAAAACTCCAAGCGGGCTGTGATGTGCCTTTTACTAAGGAGGGGCTTCCGTCTGGCCACTCTACCATAAAGGCCTGATTGGTGGAGTGCTGCCTGGATGGTTGATCTTCTGAAAGGTTCTCCCATCTCCACAAGGATACGCTGGAGCTCTGTCAGAGTGACCCTCGGGTTCCTGCTCACCTCCCTGGCCAAGGCCCGTCTTCCCCGATTGCTCAGTTTGGCCGGGCGGCCAGGTCTAGGAAGATTCTTGGTGGTTCCAAACTTCTTCCATTTACGAATTATGGTGGCCACTGTGCTCTTTGGGACCTGTAAAGCTGCAGAGATTTTTCCGTACCCTTCTCCAGATCTATGCCTTGACACAATCCTGTTTCTGAGGTCTGCAGATAATTCCTTTGACCCCATGGCTTGGAGTTTGCTCTGACATGCACTGTCAACTGTGGGACCTTATATAGGCAGGTGTTGGCAATCCCCAATCATGTCCAATCAATTGAATTTATCACAGGTGAACTCCAATTAAGTTGTAGAAACATCTCAAGCAGTATCAGTGGAAACAAAATGCACCTCAGCTCACTTTTGGGTGTATCAAAGGATGTGCACACTTGTGTACATATGATATTTTACATTTAGATTTTTTATAAATTAGCACAAATGTCTAAAAACTTGTTTTCACTTTGTCATTATGGGCTATTTTGTGTAGAATTTTGAGACAAAAAATGTATTCAATCTATTGATAGAATATGTCTGAAACATAATAAAACGTGGAGAAGGTCCGGCTTGACTGTATATATATATACAGTCAAGCCGGAAAGTCTCCCCACCCCTTTCACCTTCTCCACATTTTATTACGTTACAGACTTATACTACAATAGATTGAGTTCATTTTTTGCCTCAAACATCTACACACAATAGCCAATAATGACGAAGTGAAAACCGGTTTTTAGAAAATATGCAATTTTATTTTACTGACAAAAATAGGTTATTTAGGGGTTACATATCTGTACACACCCTTAGCCTAATACTTGGTTGCTGCACCTTTGGCAGCGATTACAGCTTCAAGGCATCTTAGGAAAGAAGCTACGAGCTTGGCACACTTGTTTCTGGACATTTTTGCCCATTCCTCTTGGCATATCCTTGCAAGCTCCGTCAGGTTGGATGGGGAGCGTCGGTACACAGCCATTTTCAGCTCTTTCCACAGATGTTCAATTGGATTCAGGTCTGGGCTCTGGCTGGGCCACTCAAGGACATGCAGACTTTCTCCCAAGCCACTTCTTTGTTCTCTTGGCTGTGTGCTTTGGGTCGTTGTCATGTTGGAAGGTAAACCTTCGCCCCAGTCTGAGGTCCAGAGCGCTCTGGAGCAGGTTTTCTTCAAGGATCTCGGTGTACTTAGTTGCATTCATCTTTCCCTCTATCGGGACTAGTCGCCCCGTTCCCGCTGCTGAAAAACATCCCCACATCATGATGCTTCCACTGCCATGCTTCACTGTAGGGATGGTATTAGCCAGGTGATGAGCGGTGCCTGGTTTCCTCCAGACATGACCCTTGGTATTCAGGCCAAAAATTTAAATTTTGGTTCCATCAGAGCAGAGAATCTTGATTCTCATGGTTTGAGAGTCCTCTAGGTGCCTTTTGGCAAACTCCAAGCTGGCTGTGATGTGCCTTTTACTAAGGAGGGGCTTCCGTCTGGCCACTACCATAAAGGCCTGATTGGTGGAGTGCTGACTGGATGGTTGATCTTCTGAAAGGTTCTCCCATCTCCACAAGGATACGCTGGAGCTCTGTCAGAGTGACCCTTGGGTTCCTGCTCACCTCCCTGGCCAAGGCCCGCCTTCCCCGATTGCTCAGTTTGGCCGGGCGGCCAGGTCTAGGAAGATTCTTGGTGGTTCCAAACTTCTTTTTACGAATGATGGTGGCCACTGTGCTCTTTGTGACCTGTAAAGCTGCAGAGATTTTTCCGTACCCTTCTCCAGATCTATGCCTTGACACAATCCTGTTTCTGAGGTCTGCAGATAATTCCTGTCACCCCATGGCTTGGAGTTTGCTCTGACATGCACTGTCAACTGTGGGACCTTATATAGGCAGGTCTTGGCAATCCCCAATCATGTCCAATCAATTGAATTTATCACAGGTGGACTCCAATTAAGTTGTAGAAACATCTCAAGCAGTATCAGTGGAAACAAAATGCACCTCAGCTCACTTTTGGGTGTCATATCAAAGGGTGTGCGCACTTGTGTACATATGATATTTTACATTTAGATTTTTTATAAATTAGCACAAATGTCTAAAAACCTGTTTTCACTTTGTCATTATGGGCTATTTTGTGTAGAATTTTGAGACAAAAAATTAACTCAATCTATTGTAGAATATGTCTGTAACGTAATAAAACGTGGAGAAGGTGAAAGGGGTGGGGAGACTTTCCGGCTTGACTGTGTATATATATATATATATATATATAAGCAACGTGGTATCACGCGTACTCATCACATAGCGACGCTTCTGCCCAAGCGTCGCTATGTGACGCCAAAGGAAGCCTTTTGCGTCGTATATTGACGGTTGTGGCCACATAATTTTTCTTTGGTTGTGGCACTTCAATATTATGCTTTTTTTTTCTTCATCTGGTAGAGAGTTACGTGAACTCCTGTGGTCGGGCTCGCCCACTATCTTAACAGTTTGGGCATGAGCCCGAGTTACGTGAACTCCTGTGAGGTTATGTTTAGGAGTTGGGGGTGGGGTACGGGAATCACAAACTCAGAAAAATCTACGCGCACACGGCGAAGACTGAGCGGGATTGCTCGCGGTCGCTCATGAGCAAAGCCTTCGCCATAGTAGGATTTGTAAATTCACGACCGAGTGCGTCAACTAATGACGCAAAAGGCCTCCTTCTGCGTCTAAAGGATGACGCCGTAGGCTGCTGCCCAAGCGTCACTTGATGATACCTTGGGAATGAGAACAGCCTGAATATAAGAATGGCCATAATAACTAATTTCAGAATTAAGTGACCATTTTTGTGTCATAAAAAACACGCAGGGCACACAGCCTGGCAAGTGCTTGAAATGGAAATTAATGTATTTTTGATTAGAACACAAATTAAGAGGGCGACACGGTGGTGCAGTGGCTCGCACCGTCGCCTCACAGCAAGACGTTACCGAGTTTGAATCCTGGCCGAGGGCCTTTCTGTGTGGAGTTTGCCCGTTCTTGTGGGTTTCGTCCGGTTTCCTCCCACAGTCCACAAGACATGCAGGTCAGGCTAATTGGAGACTCTAAATTGCCCTTAGGTATGAGTGTGAGTGAATGGTGTGTGTGCCCTGCGATGGATTGGCGACCTTGTGCGTGCTGGGATAGGCTCATGCCACCGCCCCCCCCACCCCCTGACCCTGACCAGGAATAAGCAGGTTAGATAATGGATGGATGGACTAACAAACTAAGAGCCAACTGATGATTGATGTAATATACATCCGTCTATATGCAGGAGGTCCCGATTACAGAAAAAACAATTGATTAAATTTAGTTGTATTCTACAACTACCTCCTCTTCTCTGTTTATCTGTGCTTTTTTCTCTCTACTGTCACTCTCTCGCTCTTTCTATACTCTGCTTTATGCTTTCTACCACTCCCTCTCTGTTTGCTCTCTCTCTCTCTCTCTCTAACGGCTGTGATAAACGAATCGTCGCATGTTTAGATTGCACCCAGTCCATTGTGACTTGCTGAAGGTCATGTCTTCTGATTTTCAAAGGATTAATGTTTGCTCCATTTGCCCCCAGTTGAATGTCCTGGGGCGACGTCTTCACCCCACACAAATCGCTCCTCATTGGAGGCAGGGCCGCACATGACAAACTGTTGTATTCACCACACAGATGCACATTATTATCCATGAGTCCATATAAGCCACATTAGTCTGTTCATCTTTTACTCACCTGCCAATGTTTTGGGAATATTTTCTTAAATCTATTTAATCATGGACCTTAGTAAATCAGAACAATTGACAAATGTCTATTGTCGAGTAGTAGCGCCCTCTGTTGGTAGTTTCTATAAATGAAGTGCATGTTCACAGAGTGGAGGCAAAAGACAATGATTCTTTTTTTACTCAGTTAGGACTCCCCAAATTATATAGTTTTATTTTTATTTTTTTAATTAATATATTTTTTTCTATTGCTGAGTAAAGTCTACCAGAAAAGCCCACTTTATCTTCCATTATCCTTGCCTAGGCTTGAACTTGTGAAATTGCTATTTGTATTTCGCAGTGGTATTTTCTGGCATTCTTCAAATGGAAGTCACACTAGATAAATAAGAAAAATACAATCTGAAAAAACAAAACAAAATCATAATACTAATGAAGCATGAACTTATTTCCTCACTGTTACATATCACCTCTTCTGAAAAGAAAACAAATCTATATATTTTTTACATGTTGTGGGCCTGGATTGGCTTGGATATACAGTTGAAGTCGAAAGTTTACATACACCTTACCAAAATCCATTTAAACTTGGTTTTTCACAATTCCTGACATTTAATCCTAGTAAACATTCCCTGTCTTAGGTCAGTTAGGATCACAACTTTATTTTAAGAATGTGAAATAGTACAGAATAATAGTAGAGAGAATGATTTATTTCAGCTTTTATTTCTTTCATCACATTCCCAGTGGGTCAAAAGTTTACATATACTCTGTTAATATTTGGTAGCATTGCCTTTAAATAGTTTAACTTGGGTCAAATGTTTCGGTAGCCTTCCACAAGTTTCTCACAATAAGTTGCTGAAATTTGGCCCATTCCTCCTGACAGAACTGGTGTAACTGAATCAGGTTTGTAGGCCTCCTTACTCGCACACGCTTTTTCAGTTCTGCCCACAAATTTTCGATTGTCAGGGTCATTGTCCATTTGGAAGAGCCATTTGCGACCAAGCTTTAACTTCCTGGCTGATGTCTTGAGATGTTGCTTCAATATATCCACATAATTTTCCTTCCTCATGATGCCATCTATTTTATGAAGTGCACCAGTCCCTCCTGCAGCAAAGCACCCCCACAACATGATGCTGCCTCCCCCGTGCTTCACGGTTGGGATGGTGTTCTTCGGCTTGCAAGCCTCACCCTTTTTCCTCCAAACATAACGATGGTAATTATGGCCAAACAGTTCAGTTTTTGTTTCATCAGACCAGAGGACATTTCTCCAAAAAGTATGATGTTTGTCCCCATGTGCAGTTGCAAACTGTAGTCTGGCTTTTTTATGGCGGTTTTGGCGTAGTGGCTTCTTCCTTGCTGAGCAGCCTTTCAGGTTATGTCGATATAGGACGCGTTTTACTGTGGATATAGATACTTTTGTACCTGTTCCCTCCAGCATCTTCACAAGGTCCTTTGCTGTTGTTCTGTGATTGATTTGCACTTTTCGCACCAAAGCATGTTCATCTCTAGGAGACAGAACGCGTCTCCTTCCTGAGCGGTATGACGGCTGCGTGGTCCCATGGTGGTTAAAAATTTGTTTTAATGACTTGAAGTGTATGTAAACTTCTGACTTCAACTTTACTAACCAAATAAGAAATGAACACAAAACCGAGCTGTACATGTGTGGATTTAAACCTTAGGTGTTTTAATATTATACGGTATACAGTTAAGCAATGCGACAGCCTTTTTACAGACCCCAGCTCACTGGATGAATTGAGGAAGCCCTACAATTGGTCATCATCTCAATCACTATCCAATCTGGTTTCATTTTATTCATCCACTGCAGCCTCATAACACAGCCTGTTTAAGATCTTACTTCACTCTCTCAGCCTAATTACACCCTTCTTAAACAGCATCATCTAAAACTCCTGCATTCATACACACAGCAACATGTCTACGTAGTGTTAATTCAACTAACAGAGTTTATATGAGTCCACTCTGGCCATATAAACTGTAAGAGTTGTAACTGTAACTCATATAAACTAAGAGTTGTAACTGTAACTCATATAAACTGTAAGAGTTGTAACTGTAACTCATATAAACTGTAAGAGTTGTAACTGTAACTCATATAAACTGTAAGTTGATTTAACCCTAAACATTTTCCTGTGCACTTGTGTATTCTCAAAATAGTAATGAGAACTGACTTCCCAGTTGCCCTACCATGCCTACCAATGTAAAATAAACGCTCATCTCTGAATCTCTCTTACACTAGATTTCTAAAACCAGAAACAAATGGTTTTCAGCCACCAGCTGATTATATACACTACTCACAAAAAGTTAGGGATATTTGGCTTTCGGGTGAAATTTATGGAAAATGTAAGTTCACGCTACAGTGATATTATACGTATCATGAAAGTAGGGCATTTAAGTAGAAGCATGCAATGGTGATTTCCTCATCTCAAACAATTTATTGAAACAAAAGCCAACAACAGTGGTGGGTATACCACAACAAAAATGTCAATGTCTCAATAACTTGTCATGTGCCCTTGAGCATCAATTACAGCTTGACAACGACGTCTCATGCTGTTCACAAGTCGACTT
The DNA here is from genome assembly GCA_029718625.1 of Synaphobranchus kaupii. Classification (NCBI taxonomy): domain Eukaryota; kingdom Metazoa; phylum Chordata; class Actinopteri; order Anguilliformes; family Synaphobranchidae; genus Synaphobranchus; species Synaphobranchus kaupii. The sequence goes on along the minus strand of CM056387.1, from coordinate 20,047,749 downwards.
ATTGTCTGCTGAGGCATGGCATCCCACTCTTCTTGAAGGGCGGCCCTCAGGTCATTGAGGTTCTGGGGTACAGAGTTACGAGCCTCTACACGGTGAGTCAGCTGATCCCATAGGTTTTCTACGGGATTCAGGTCTGGAGAAAGTGCAGGCCACTCCATTTGAGGTACCCCAGTCTCCAGCAGCCTTTCCCTAATGATGCGACCTCGATGAGCTGGAGCATTGTCGTCCATGAAGATGAAATTAGGCCTGTGTTGTTCATGCAGGGGCACAATGACTGGATTAATGATGTTATTCAGGTAGTATGGGCTTGTCACTGTACCATTCACGAAGTGTAGGGCAGTTCTGTATTGACTAGACACACCTGCCCACACTGTAACACCGCCACCACCAAAGGGTCGTCTGGTGACAACAGTGGCTGATGCATAGCGCTCTCCTTGACGTCTCCAACATCGTTGGCGGCCATCATTTCTGCTCAACGTGAATCAACTTTCATCAGAGAACAGCACTGAGGCCCACTGGTCCCTCTTCCAGCGTAAATGCTCCCTGGCCCATGCAAGACGATGACGCCTGTGCCTGTTGGTGTGGTCAGGTACCCTTGCAGGTCGTCTAGCACGCAGGCCACGCTGATGTAAACGGTTTCGAATGGTCTGACGTGACACTTGGGTGCCTCTCACCTCCCTTAAATGTGCCTGGAGTTGAGTGGCATTCATCATCCGGTTCCGCAGGGCACTGTTCACAATGAAGCGGTCATCAGTGTGGGATGTGGCCAAAGGACGTCCACTTCTATGCCTTTCTGTGACTCTTCCAGTCTCTCTGTATCTCTGTTGCAACCTGCTGATGACACTCTGTGACACTCTAAGCTCAGTGGCCACTTCCCTCTGAGAACATCCTGTTTGAAGCCTCGCAATGGCGAGGTACTGTTGATCAATTGTTAGGTGTCGTCTTGGTCTCATGATGTCAAAATGTGAACAGCATGATGAAGAGGACTGTTTAAATACCAATTCTAATTGAACCAGGCAATTTATTGGTCGATTCATGGATCAAACACCTGTTGTGAATTTTGCCGTTCAGCTCCTTGTTAGAGAACAGCAAGTTGTGCAAAAAGTACTGAAACATTGAATAGTTGGACATGTGCATTCAAAAGTTTAGAGAAGGTCAAATTAATTTCACCTGTAAAGGTTATAGTGCATTTTAGGTTCATCCTGAAATTTCACCCGAAAGCCGAATATCCCTAACTTTTTGTGAGTAGTGTATATTTGCTCCTGTTACATTGGACCATTTAAAAACTTGTACACACGATGCCTCATCCCACCCCCCCCACCCCCCGCTCAAAAATAGAAGAAGGGAAAAAGAAAGCCAATTAGTCATTAATTGATGGGTGCAGTTTAAATAACACAACATTTTAGTGACCTGAGCACTTAAGTTTCTCCTCAATCACGGCAAACAAAACAGAGATTAAGTGTCCATTAGGCCACTAAAGGCTGCCACTTTCACTCGCCAAATCTATAAATTACTTTTTTAACCACTCTCGGGCCTTCATCCTTTCCCATTGAACAAAGCCATTTATATTATATATGAATATAGTGCATATATTACCAGGATCACTTATTTGTTTTTACTTTTCTTTCTATTGCCTGCAAAGACATTTGAAAACCCTCTTAGTTTAAAAGGAACTATATAAAATAGAACTTACTATAATATTGTGGGAATTTACAGTTTGTTTCACTGATTGTGGCACAACTGCTTACTTCCTGTGCGGTTCAGTTGGAACTAATTGAATCAAACGCTTGTTCATGATTAACTTGGCAAGTCTGTTTGTTAGGCAGCTATGTAAACACCCTTTGGAATGCTTGGTACATAAATGCTAACAGAAAAGCCCTCTGCAATTTTTGTTTACAAATCCAATGATCTGATGACCTCAAATTATAGGCCGTTAACAATACTCCCCGGGTTTCCTATTTTACAGACATAGTCTTCCCGTTCAGTTCAAACATTTAATTGGGAGCCTGAGAGGGTACAGCCAAGTAACCTGAAACAAAGATTTTGCATAATTTAAACTGGCAGCTATTTTAAAATGTACTGTACAACCGACAAACCCAATTAAACTTTAATCTATGTCTACATATTGTAGGTTATACAATTGTTAATATGTAGGCTAGTTTTAATGGTGCTGACCCAAATCCTGTTTCTTGGCATAACATATGTATATTTAATAATTTTTCAGAGCGATAGTCATCGTGGAGCAGCAGTAGGCTAGTAAGGCTACTATTCAGTGTTTTTTTGTTTGGACAAAAACCATAGGAATTAAGTTTTTGTCCAAAATACATCCGATTAGGCCTAGTTATATTAATGCTTACTTGTTTTTTTTTTGCCGAGGTAGGACTCTTTGTACACAAATAAGCAGGAGATGATGACATCAAAGTCAGGGGTCGATGTTTTTGAAGCGGTGTCACGTGCCCTGTCCTGTGCCAAATTCACTGCAGATTAAACCGCTTCTAAAGTCCAAGGGTTTTTCTTCTAAAACTGATGAATTCCAGGCCGGCACTGCAGGAAGAGCGAGGGCCCTGCTCTCGGTTCGTAAGGCCACGAGTTTATTTTTTTGTCTTTATGTCTGAGCAGGTGTCCATCGAGCTCGCGATCCTGTCGGTCGGAAAGCGTTGACATGTTGCCGCTATTGCGTGCTATTTGTTTTCGTGAATGAATCACAGAAACCAGAGGACACCGTGTTTGCTGGGAAGAAAGAGAAAACCCGCTTCTGAATTTCGTTTGTACCTGGTCAATTTGAGCGATAAGCACCTGCCATTTAGTGAGCCTTGGCGTAACGCGGCTAAAACGGCAAACTTTATTAACCAAAAAAAAAAAGGTCATCTGCATATCAGCACAGACAGTGAACCTTATAACCACGGCCCGAAGTTCAGGATCCATGAAAAAAGGCAGCAGGGGTTTCTTATTTTTTTCATCTATTCAGCTATGCTCAGCTCATGCATACTCTTTCTCAAGAACCACCCTGGAAAAAAGTTAATAACAATAATATATTTTAAAAGAGCATCCAAAGTAATTTCAAAGGCTGATTCTATGTAATCCATGGTAAGGACATGAGGAATCTGAGAGCTATTTGGAGTGAGAACACAGGCTGATTAATAAGTGATAAAACGCTGTAACACTCAGTCATACTCATGCATAAGTTCAAGGGAAACTCCAACACTGATTACAGAAGTTCAGACAGACTCTCTACAGCCAAAAAGTTAAAAAAAATAAAAACCACCATTTCCACCCGCAAGGCCCTGGTGAATACTGGTTAAAATCCTGCTTATGGGTGGTGGCTTGCTGGATGATCTTATGACTTTAACAGGTTTGTTTTTTAAACAAAGCCGCACATTAATTAGTCTGGCTGAAATATGTGGGAAATATGAAGCAGTGCTTTTATTTTTCTTACTGGTACTTAGTCTAACCGTGTCTTCCCTGGCTCTCATTATATTCACTGCGATGCACTTTGTGTTCAAAGGGAAATAATCATGAAATATTAACGTTTAATCGCATATTTAAATGCCTCGTATTTGTTGCTGTTAACTGGCCCTGGAGGCTGTAGGGTATCGCTCGTCTTGTCCCTGAAGACTAACTGCGGCCCTGATGAATTTGCCTCATAATAAGGAACGCCTAAATCCGACGTGGGAAGTCGCTCATCCGCATTTTCCGCTTCTGTTTGACACCTGGCTGCTTCTCCGGTCTCTTCCGACGGAATATCAGGAGGCTCCTGAGCATGATGGAAAAATAAAAATAAAAACTCATAATGTGGAATCCACGCGAGTGTACTGGTAAGGGCGTCACTGAGCATGTAGGACCCTGCTATTCAAATCAAAGAGCTGCTGGTTTTCCATCCTCCCTTCACCTGGGAGTCAGGTGTGAAGACAGTCTGGCCAATCGTAGCCCTATATGTTCAGCTAATTGCCTGGGAGAAGGAAAACCAGGGCCGGATTTGGATTCAAAGTCCAGATTTGAATATCCATGATGTAGGAAGTGCAGTGGGCCTGGAGGCCTATCTGAGCCCAGGGCAACAGGAGTCCTTTCACTGAGATGACAGCATCAGTGATGATGCTTGCAGTATTTCAGTGACGGTGTGGATAATGTGCCACTTATTGTGTGTGTGTGTGTGTGTGTGTGTGTGTGTGTGTGTGTGTGTGTGTGTGTGTGTGTGTGTGTGTGTGTGTGTGTGTGTGTGTGTGTGTGTGTGTGTGTGTGTGTGTGTCAGTGATTAAAGCAAGCAGCATGTCAGTTGTGGGCTGTAGATGGTGTCTGTAATGGTGGAGTAAACGGGCTGGCAGGTAATTATTAAATATTAAGTGTGCATGCATGGACACTTATTAAGTGTGCACACATGGACCCCGCCCCCCCCCCCACCCCCCCCTCCCCCCCCCCCCCCCCATCACCACCACCACCACCCACCCTAACCTCTGCCCTCTGCAAACTGAGAAATTATCTCCTTGGTTCCCGCTGACGCATTTCTACACAGGAGAGAAGAAGCTGGACCTCCCAGCTGGTCTGGATTAACAGGCTTAAATACACACTAGTCCATCACACACACACACACACGTACACACCACCCCATCACTTTCTTTCTCTCCCTCTCACAGTCACCCCTCCATCACTCACTTTCACTGCTACATCTCTCTCTCTCACACACACACACACACACACACACACACACACACACACACACACACATACATACCACATGTTGGAGTGTAATGGAGCATCACTTTTGCAATGAACAGATTTTCTATTTTGTTGTAATTTCCCCATTGCAATGGATGTTACCAAATGTATAAGGTATAAACAGATGCATCCGCATTGTAAGGACATTGCTAAACAACTCTGTGCACTGCCACACTTGTAGATCTAATTTAAGCACACTTCACAGTGGCTGTCAATTTGGTTACCTTGAATAAAAGGGATTTTATTTTCCTATTATAAAACTGCATATAAAGTATATATCTAACTTTGGTTTAGGCTACTGGCCTTTTTTTATCCATTCCTCTTTTTGGAAATGCTGTAGGGAAGGGTGTCATGACTTCCAACGTATCTGACCGGATAAACGCCTATTATATCTGAATTAAATCAAAACGTAAACAGTGTTTCCGAGGACAATGTGTTACAGGCCAAGAAAGGACAACGGGGTAAAATTAAACACTTCCACCCTGCGTAGGATACGTTTACGTAACCCACTTCATAACCGTGATCCCCAGCGTGACCTAACCAGCAACACATATCCTTCCAACCGTATACCCCTGACAAATTATATACAGGAAACGGTGTTTTGTCCTGATAGCTGATTAACCACACGCACCCATATACTACCGGTTTTCACAGCTAAATGTAGGCCTAACAGTTGAAATTATCCACAAAGTTGTAATAACTTGGAATCATATTTTAACTGATGCCATTCTTGACATGTATTTATTGTTTGCCCCACAATGACTGATTCTGTTTATGATCTATAATATATTATAGGCAATAAATGAATCCGCAATTAAAAAAATATTTCGGTAATACTCAGTTGCTAAGGCCAGCATCGTAAAGATGGAATAAAACAAATGTACCAGTGTTACCTCAATTTAAACCATAAGAGAACGGGCGCGTAATAACAGGAGCCGAGCAGCGTGGCGCTCAGGGGCTCTCCTGCTTGTTTGAGCGACCGCTGAGTCTGACCGGTACTGTGGAGTGACGTCACACCTGAGCAATGAGTCGTTTCTCAGCGCAGAGGAAATACTCAGTTCGGTTTAGTTCCGAAATTATTGGGGCCCTTTCTCTCCCTGTCTCTCTGGCGATAAGACCTACATCATTGTAAAATAATAATTTTCGTTCACCATTTCAGTCATCCACACGAAAGTCGCCTAGACTGCCTGTGTTTTCTTTTTTGACCACAGTTGGATTATGGACAAAGTCTGAGTGGTACGGATATTACCTTTTGTATGCCTGTCTGCAGAAGATGAACTGTTGTGGTGCGGGAATTCGGAGACGAAAGCGGAGCTGCATGCCTTCAAGGTACTACTTTTGGAAATATTTTGTGTACGTCCATTTGTGCTTGTGTAACCGGCAGACAATTTGGAAATATCTGTTCTCTCCCCCAAACTTGAATGACATTCTGTAACTTTTACATTTTCATGAAGTTGGCGCGGATCTGGAAAATATTTAGCCTTACTCTTCCTGATGTCATGAGAAGTTAACCATGTTTATCAATTTCCCTAATGTAACTGCCAATTTGTGCAGTTAGCCTATATTCATGTAAAGCGAGAGTTAGCCTATATATATGAGAGAGAGAGAGAGAGAGAGAAAGAGAGAGATATGGCTGGTAATATTTTAGCTAAACGCGTTCCCTGTTGCTCTGTTACCAATCGTGTGTGTGCACATCAATCGCAATTAAATGACGAAACGGGAAAACTGTTTATCTTAAATTACCTTGTATTTGACGAACGCGCGTCGTCTCGCTTGCTCTGTTACCAACAGTGCGATAGTGCGTGTGCCCATCAATCGCAATGAATTGACGAAACTGTAACTTAATTTGCCTTGTATTTGGCGAACATGCGTCTCTCTCTCTCTCTCTCTCTCTCTCTCTCTCTCTCTCTCTCTCTCTCTCACACACACACAATACATTGCATTAAATATGACTGCTGTGTTGTGCGTTAATATAAATAGTAGTGACACATGACATGTATCAAATAACAGTGTTATATCAATTATTGTTCAAGGAACAATAGGCTAATTGATTCTTGAGTTTCAAGCATTGGCTGGAATTCAGTGTGGAAGTCAAGCCCAAATGCCGAGTGCATTACTCTTGTACGTGTTTTACTGACGCGGATTAGCTACACTGTCTGGATTTATGTTTAGGCTAGCACCTGCAAGAGCGCACGGGAAGGGCATAGGAGCTACACTTTTTGCAGTTTAATACTGTAACTGGGTAGAATTCTTAGATTCAACCCACTATTCAAACCACACAATATCTATGGGTTTAAACGTTTACATTTAAATACCAGTTACAATGTTTTTGACATTCCTATTCATTGTGGCAATTGAACAGATAGCCTATTGTCACACTTGTGCGGAATATAATAAGGAAAAAATAGCCTACAAAATAAATCAATTCATTATTTTGAGGCACCTCCTATCTAATATGCATTAAAGATGTGCAATGCCGTGTCGGGTAGGTTATCCCACATTTTTTTAATGAATTAATAATGCCAATCGAACATCAGTTACCGTTAAAATAATTTGATTGGTTTCGCAGTAGCCTTATCCATGTCGCCGAACATTTGTGTTTTTAAAACATGTGTTTATGACGGGAACCTTTGCGTAAACACACACACACACACACACACACACACACACACACACACACACACACACACACACACACACACACACACACACACACACACACACACACACAGGTAATATAAAGTAAACAACAACAACTACAATAGCCAATAGCCTAATAGTAGTAATAGTAGGCTAATAATAATAATAATAATAATAATTATTATTATTATTACATACATACATACATACAGTTGAATAGGTTCAACTTATTTTAGGCTACAGGTTAATAGCCTACAAGTTAATGCTCGGGATCCGTTATCGAGCTCTTTCAGCGTTTTTTCTTCCTGCTTTTCATTCTCAAGTTGTGATAGCCGTGTTCATATACAACGACAGAACCGTGTTCGATGAGAAGACGGACGCATCAAACAAAGAGCATTGTCTGCGGTTCCTGTCTGATGTCCTTTATTGCTAATTTTGTGTATAGCCTGTACTGACCGCCACACCCCTATTATCTGAGATCAGAGATAGGCTGCTTTAGCCACTTTCACCGCATAAAACACGTCTGAAAAAAACATTATACTTTCTCCACCAGCATTAAGAAAGCAAACTAGTCACGTCGCTTGTGCTCGATACGGGCTGGGCTGTGAGGGCAGGTGCTAAGTTTGAGTTGTGGCCCATTGTAATTTCATCACCCCTATTAGTAGCCTACTTCATGAAGAGACCGCAGTCCCGGACACCTGTGGCTCACACTGTTGTATATATACACAGCAAGCCAAATGTAACACTTGGAAGTTGACAGTGTCAGTACTTTTGATAATATATTTACTGACTTGACATTTTTAAGGTAGGCTACACTTGTCTTTCGGTTTATCTCGCTCAGGCTTTTTATATAGGCTAATTAGGCTATTGAAGTGTCAGAAGGGGTAGTGCACCAGTTTCTGCTGAAAACCAATAAACGTTTGTTCGTTTTTTTGTTGCTGGGGAGGGGGGGGGGGGGGGGGGGTGTGCAATTTTGTTGCGAACGGAATAAAAACTTTGGTTGCTATACTGAAAGGTCAACAAAACTTTGGTTTCTCCGAGTTCATGTTTCCTGTGGTCTCAACCGCAATAGCAGTGCGAGACACATTGTTCGTCATTTTCAAAACGAAAACGTCAGCTGGATAAACCCGTACACAGAACACTGCGCTCTGAACAGCCACCCTCAGCGTTCCTCAGCGACGTTCCAGGACTGCTAATCTGTTCACAGCAGTTCTAGCCTTACGTTTCCGCTCCACGCCATAAAGCGCAGCAGCTGTTCCAATTAGGCAAGAGATATGCATCAGCGTTAAGCAGCTGGATTGCACACTTGTTGCACTGCCGGTAGGTCTGTAAACCACCAGTGTTTCTCAGACTCCGTACTGGGGCGGGGAACTCCTGTGCGTGCTGGTTTTTGTTACATCTTGATCAATTAAGGTTGATCCCCCCCATAAAGGTACCCTATAATGCCGGTTTTGCGCGTTCCAATTTATTTTATTATTTTTGTATTATTTTTATTATTATTTTATTTTATAACTTTTCACTTATATATATAACATATATGGGTTTAGTAGCATAATAGGAATCCAAGGGGAATGACTGACAGGGGCCTCAAAAAATTGCTGTGGTTGTGCAGGGATGGGGTGACCTGGGGTGGCGGGTCTTTTCATGGGGCCCAAAAATCCCTGGTTGGGACCCCAAAGATTTAATTTGTCAGTCAGTCAAATAACCTCTTTCTGAAACGGGAACTTATCCACAAAGAAAGAGGTTACGTTATTTATGATGGATCAACGATGTGCAATGTTTTGCTGCAATACTTCAAATATGTTATGATGTATTTAAGACGACGTGTCCTGCGGTACACAATTGCCTATCAGGGACCATAGTAACAGAACCTGGTTGTGTAATTCTACACAGTTTCAGCTTATGAAAAGGTCTACAACGTTTGCAGCCCTGGGATGCGAGTATGGAACATTAACTCTTGGCATGCAACAGTTTTTTTCTTCAGTTAACAGTTCTGAGGTGGCTAGTGAGAAAATATTGTTGAAACACCAGAATGCATTTACAGCATTAAGTTCCACACGGAGATTCTTGTACGTGTTTTACTGACGCGGATTATGCGCTGTGACTAGTTTGAAACCGGTGGTCATTGTATTTGGCATGAGCGTCACCTTCAATTTCTGGTCCGTCCACATGAACAACATGTTGTCTCTTTGAGTTCCTCAATTTTCACTGAGATATTGGAATATGACATTTCATTTGGGATATACAGCTGATGAAAATTCACTGATGCCGGCATTTCCAACTTTTTCCCAACAGAGCCACAGTGGTTACGGCGTTTCTAATCATGCGTAGGTTGCTTTTTGACAAGGCCGTTCTTAATTAACATGCATTTGTTTCTCCACAACTGTATAACTGTATAGTGGTTTGGGAGATTTTGGGGCGCATTGGTTGGTAATCGTGATTTTAATTGGATCTGATGTCGCTAGCAGCTGGACAGTGACCTCCCCTTTGCGCAGTGCGTCTGGTAGCAGAGAGCATCACCCCTTATTGCCCCCCCTTTTCCATGACTTAAAAGAGAGGATCCGTAACAATATGCAGTTGGGCCACTCGTGGAAGGAATATTTGATCGCTCGTTTGTTAACATTTGCAAATGTTGCTACAAAAAAAAAACGGTTCAGGCTGGAATCTTTCCTCTTACGGTATTTTGGTATCCGTGGTTGTTTTCTGAGCGGACACCCGTACTGTAGGCCTACGCGTCCTGTAACACATTCCCACAGACTGTAGGTATACGGGAGCATTCCAGGTAAACGTCGGCCTCTCCAGGGTAAACAGAGGAGTATCACCCAAGACTGGTGCACAAACAGCCGCTCCGCACTGAGCCGTTTGTTGCTGCTCGACAGGAAATAGTTTCTGATGAAGTCATCGAGAAGCGCGTTGTGCAATCAATATGTATTTTGGCAAGGTATGAAAATTATGGCGCTTTTTAACTGTGGAAATTTTTTTAACTCTGGTAATGTGGCCACCTTATATGATTGCTTTAATCATCACCACATTAGTGGTTGGGTTTGAGGAAACGGTTTTTAAAGATTAAGCATCGCGCTCACCCAATTTCAAATTGCTGAGGAAATCTTGGTGTGCTCATCATGATGATAAAGTATTCAAAAATAAAGGAAAATGTGGTTTACAATCGTATAAATGTAATGTGATTTTAGTTTAATATTAATATATAAAATTATTAAGATCAAACGAATAAGCAATATGACACGCACACTTATTGTTAGTCTACCTCTAAGATATGATCATAACACACAATCCCTACTGGGAACATTTTAGGTCTGGATAAATCAGCAACTTTCCCACCTATGGGCTGCTAGTGCTGGGATAGAGACGTTTCATCAACCCCATAACATGTGGGTGCAATGTGCTGTCAATCAAATTAAACAGTTTTGATCTCCACAGCAACACACCAATGAATAGGTGTAGCATGAGGTAGCTCCGCCCATTTTTTGGGTCTCACTCCCCTATCACTAATTATTGTTTGTGTTTTTAAATTTAACCTTTATTTAACCAGGTCGATGGACTGAGAACTCTATTCTCTTTTAGAGTGATGGCCCGGGGACTCAAAGTGGGCGGGGGAATGCAGGCAGTTGTGTAGCCAATCAGATGCAGGGGATGGTTAGGTGGCCAAATGTGGAGAACTAGTTTTTGTGGGGCTTTGGCCAGGACACCAGAGTTAATACCCCCTACTCTTACTCTTGCACCCCTACGCTAGCTTGAACCCACAGCCCTTTGATCGCACCCCTTGATCCTATCCCGTCTGCTCCAGCCGAATGCCAAAAACCACTGCCTGTAACCGACCACCTTGATGTCATGACCCCTCCCACCACACCAAGAGAAGTAGTGGTTTCAGAGAGCCTTTAGACAGGCCGTGCTGGGGCCAGCGGGTGGTGGGTGGTGGCGATTGTGACTGAGTGGATTGTGGGAGCGTGGGGTCATGGCCTGTCGGACCCACAGCAGCCAGGGGACAGGAAGTTGGGTCCAGGAGACTCGCAGAGGTCTGTTGGGGACGTGCGTGTGGAGGGCTGGCCTGGGGTCAGCGGCGTGAGACTAACCAGACACTCTGGGAATGCGGAGATCTATCAGCACGGGTTCGTATAGAACGGGAGAGCAGTCTCTCTTCATCAGTATCTGCGATTTCCTCCCCTTCTTACCGTTTCTGCTTCAGATAACTATTCCCTTTCCATCTCCGTCCATTTCGGCTCCAGTTTTCCTTTATTGGCACGACAGGCCAGCGTTCGTGTTGCCCGAATGTTCTCTGTACACGGTAAAATGTCCAGTGTCAATTCAACACTAACAGAGTACATATGTAACACTGGACATTTTACTGTGTACATATCACACAGAAGGAGCAATAATAGTGTAATAGCGCGAGGGTACTAGAACGCAAAAAACGTTGATTTACAACGACATAGCTAAATGCATATACACATTGATGTGAGGTAAAAGGTAGCATTACAATAGCATTATCTTTTTTTACTGTCCCCATTGCTGTCTTTGTCTCTGTCTCTCTCTCTCGCTCTCTCTCTCTCTCTCTTTGTGTTGAGTATAACCTGTGATGGTCTGAGAGAACTGCTATGAAGCCCAGATCTGAAGAAGCAGGGATTACTTGTTTCTTGGATGAGGCCCATATACAGTCTATCTCATGATGAGGAAGTGCATATCTTGGAGGATGACGTATGAAGTACTGTCAGTACTGAAGGACCGAGTTTCTGAGTCGCCCGGCGGGTCGATCAATAAGGGAACTATATATATTTTTTGTCTGTGCCTTCTGTTGGGCAGTGATTGGCTACGAGTGGTTGTGAGATGATCAGTGGTTTGTAAATGCCTGAATGAGTCTTGGGAGACGGGAGGGTGGGGGATGTAGATGAGTATATGTTAGGGAGCTGTGAGGAATTTGATTGGTCGGCATTGGAAGCGGCCTTAGATGTACTCTTTTTTCCTTTTATTGTTGTTTTTGATTTCAAATAGGATTTTATATAGAAAATGAGCCAATTAAATAAAATGAGGTGACTGATATTAGGAAGTATTACACTTTTTCCCCTTTTGTTTGGATGCTGTATGTATACAAAAGATTAACAAAGACAATTGTACAGAAAAGAGAAAAGTACATATCTTACAAGAGCAGTATACAATATATCTGAAATGAAGCGCCAGAGGCCAGACCTCTAATTCTCTCCCATCCCACTATTCCCTTTCCCTCTATCTTTTTATGGTCATGTTTTTGAGTGAGTCAGTGAGTCTATGAGTGAGTGAGTGAGCAAGCAAGAATGTTGTGTAGTTCTTGTCTAGTGAGTGAGTGAGTGTGTGAGTGAGTGAGTGACTGACTGTGTGAGTGAGTGAGTGTGTGAGTGAATGAGTCTGTGAGTGAGTGAGTGAGTGAGCGAGCAAGAATGTTGTGTAGTTCTTGTCTAGTGAGTGAGTGAGTGAGTGAGTGTGTGAGTGAGTGTGTGACTGACTGTGTGAGTGTGTGAGTGAGTGAGTGAGTCTGTGAGTGAGTGAGTGAGTGAGTGAGTGAGCCAGAATGTTGTGTAGTTCTTGTCTAGTGAGTGAGTCTGTGAGTGAGTGTGTGAGTGAGTGAGTGAGTCTGTGAGTGAGTGAGTGAGTGAGTGAGTGAGTGAGTGAGTGAGCCAGAATGTTGTGTAGTGAGTGAGTGAGTGATTGAGTCTGTGAGTGAGTGAGTGAGTGAGTGAGTGAATGAGTGAGTCTGTGAGTGAGTGACTGAGTGAGTCAGTGAGTGAGAGAGTGAGTGAGCGAGCAAGGATGCTGTGTAGTTCTTGTGTAGTGTTGGTTTAACCTTCGCTTTGATATAACTCAAGCACACACAAAAACCGCTGTACTGTGAGGGAAGTGTCAATTCCACCCACATCCCCTTCAAGATGAGGGGAAGTTCATGTGGGCGGGGCTTCACTTCAGCGACATGACCTGCCAGTCAGAGGTTTCACAGCATTACATTCTATCAGTAAGCAGAGCACAACGTATCTTAAACACTGTTAATATGATGGAATTATTATGTACATGCTTAGAGATCATGGGTAACCAACGCTGATCCTGGAGGGCCACAGCCTTATGCCGTTTTTTTCCCCACCCTAAAATCAGCATCCAGTTTTAACTCAAGAAACCAGGTGAGGTGAGTGACTTGTGTTATCAGCTGCTTTTGTACAGCAACTTATGTAAATTAATCTCGGATAAAAAAAAAAAACAAAGACAAATAGTCGGCAAGTTCTGTTGTTATTTAAAAAAAATGATTTTATTATTTATTTTCCGATTTTTCTCCCAATTTGGTAGCCAATTGGACCCTGTGTATTTCAATTCCCCCCGTGTAGCAACTGCTAGAGAATCGCCGCTACATCCCCCGGTCGCAGGATAGAGGGCGGCACGTCCTCTTCAGGGCGAGACTCCTCGAGCTCCTAACCGTGAGTCCAGCACCCCCAGGGCTGTCTTATGTGCGACGATTCTCTTCCGAGTCCCTCCCCCCCACCCCCCCCCCCTTGAGCAGCCGCCAATTGCTACTCCCTCAAGGCACCGGCCATGCGCGGATCTGCCACGACCGGGCCTCGAACCCCCTGATCCTCGGGCTGCAAAGCTGCACCACCGCGGCGCTCGACTGTCCTTATTTTTGAGAACCTACATTCAAAAATGTGGGCACTGCGCAGAATGAAAGACTGCTGTGGACCACCCCTCTTATAAAATGTATATTTTAAAATGATTGACCAATTCCTTTATCCACTTTAGGAGCGTTAGTATAGTTGAGAGCCGTGGGTGAGTCAGCTAAACAAAACAATGTTGTGCAATCGAGCTTGTGACTGGTCTACGGGCGTCTTTGACCCTCCATATGCTGTCCAAAAAAGGACAAAAAGGACAAAAATAGCAGGACAGCAGTGTGTCCTGGAGCGATGTAAAGTGAAAATCCTATCTCTCGGCTTAGCCAGAGACGACTCTGCCTCCTCTCTGTGAAGTGCAGCTGCCAAATGACCTCTTTGTTTCCGGCTTGTTTTAATAAGGCTACAGTACGGAGAGGATCACAGCTCCTGTTCCTTTCTGTGTGTGTGTGTGTGTGTGTGTGTGTGTGTGTGTGTGTATTGGCAGACAAACAGGCAACTGTGGCATATGAACCTTTGAAAAAACATTGCCTTATTCTGGAAGAATTCCGTTTGACTCAAATAATGGTTTGGATAATGTTCCAGATCATTCAGCGTTCCACTATAAATACTCGGCCTTGTATGCCATTCATTAGAATTGGCCTTCGTTTATAAATAAATTGGGGTGTGTTTTTCGAAGCAGTGTGGGGCAGGCGCGGTGTTTTGGGCGCTACGCTGTGCGGAATCGATAATCCGATGCTTGAATCGCCCCCAAACTGCCACTCAGTTTGTCATTGAGGAATGGACAGATCCCAAGAGAGAGGGAAAATGGAGGGAAAAGGTAGAGAAAGTAAAAGGGGCGGGTTGGGCTTGCTATGGGAACTGCCTCTGGAGTTCTCGCAAGTTCAGCAACATTAAAATGAATGATTAATATTATCAGTATAGTGTCTTTATTGATATCCCATCCCAACGTAGTTCGGTTTAGCAGGGTTCAGTAGTATGCACCTGAGCACCCTGTGCTGCTGTGCATGGGGCACAAGTCATATTACAGTCAGAGGGAGGGCTCACAGGTAGATTTTGGAAAATGGCCTCTCCCCTCCTCGTCTCCCTCTCTCCTCTCTCTCCCTCTCTCCCTCTCCTGGGATATGTGGGGGCACATTTCTCAAAACAAAAATGATTTCAAACGGCTGTTACATTGTATGTATTTGCATACTGGAATCGCGTAACTGCAGTGCATGCCATTTTGGGGCGGGTCCATGGGTTTACCTGATAAGATAGAAATGTGCTATCCTGAAGGCACAGAGCTGTTGGGCAGGTGGAGGAGAGGGGTTGTATGTAACGTGTGCGGGATTTTTAAATGTTTGAAGATAATACTGGTTCGCCTGGAAATTTTAGGGATACATTTTAGGGACAAACAAGTTCCGCCTTCATGTCGAGGCCTGAAGACACACCTCTTCAGACTCCACCTTGACCGATATTCTAACCTAGGACCTCATGGTACTAGTTCCCTGTGTTTCCCTGTCTGTTTGTTATAGTTTATAATAGTATTTAGAATAGAAGTGTAGTATAGCTGATTTACCCACAGCTTACTGTGAACTACATTCAACGTTCATTACTAGGGATAGCTGCTACATTATGGGAAGGATGTGCTTTGTCTTGTCTGTTCTGTAGTGATCTTGATGACGTCTCTGTATGCACTTATTGTACGTCACTTTGGATAAAAGCGTCTGCTAAATTAATGTAATGTAATGTAATGTAATGTGGACTTTAACGGGAAATGCACACAACTTGAAAATATATGGGGGAGTATTTTATTTCTGTGTGGTGTTGGAGGGTAACTGTGGTTTCCCTGGTGATGGAGAGGGGGAGAGAGGCAAAGGAGGAGTATGTTGAGCGATCGCTGTGTCCTGACCCGACCCGCACTGACGGGTCCATGGTGCTTTAGGTCAAACCCAGGTCCCAGGCTCCGTGCACACACACAGGGACTAAGTATAGCGCCCTGTATAAATAACCTGCTGCTCCGCATTCCTGCTCTGCAGATGCTGTGGGGACGATAAGGGAGACATGCAGCCTGGCACACTTGTGCTACACGCACTACACACACACACACACACACACACACACAGACACAGACACACACACACACACACACACACAGGCACACACACACACACACACACACACACACACACACACACACACAGGCACACACACACACACACACACACACACACACACACAGGCACACACACACACACACACACACACACACACGTATACACATGTGCACACACACACACACACACACACACACACTTCTATAAACATACACACACACAAGCAAACTCAAAGCCTCTATAAACATACATATATATGCGCACACAAACACACACACGCAAACACAAACTGATATAAACATACAAATTCATGCACACGGACTTGCATACACACACAAACACATGCTTGCGTACACACATGCGCACACCTGCACAGACAGCTATAAACATACACACCTACATGCACAGGCACGTGCAAACAAACACGCGCACACACGCGTGCACACTCGCGCTCCACACAAGCGCACACGTGCGGACGCAAACACACATTCTGTGCACACATGCACTCCACATGCACACAAACTGCTATAAGCATACAAATTCATATGTACAGGTATGTGCGCGCACACACATACGCACACGCAAACAGCTGCAGGATCAAGACGATCATATCACCCTCTGCTTCCCTTATCGAGGAGGAATATCACTATTTTACCATGGTAATTTATTGCTGTTCTTACAGGGTCATCTTTATTTTTTTCTTGCTGTTATCATGATTTATTGTTACGGTGTTGGAGTCAACATCTAGGTTTTTATCTTAGATTTTCTTTCGAAAAGCATTCCATTCTAGTTCAGGTTTGTGATGGATGGGGGGGAGGGGGGGGGGGGGGGGGGGTGGAGTCTTCGAAGAATCATCAAACGTGATGGTTTGAGTGACATTGCTCTTTGCTTATGACGGTCAAAGTGTAGTTCAGAGGTCAGAGGTCAGGAGGTCACCGGAAGGTGATGACCCTGCTGTGCTATTTGTGAAAGCAGTGATTTATGGGAGCTTCGTTCACTCGCCCATCCATTCGTTCATTCAGTAATACGACCCGCCTTTCATTCATTCAGTTAAGTCAGCCATCATATTCGTTCATATATTCATTTGCTGTGTGCATTTATAAATTGTAAGTTAAATTACAAGTTATGTAAATCAGGTTTGGTATCAACTCCTCAGTGTAATTATACAAGAGTATTCCACCCTGTAATCACTTAGATTGGTATTCAGGTCAGTCTTCATTATAAAACATAGCCGTGTTAATAACAAACAGGCAGTTATCAAGTGGATTATTCAGGTCCGTCTTCATTAAAAAAAACACAGCCGTGTTAATAACAAACGGGCAGTTTGTTTATATTTGTACGTGTGAGTGAATGCAGCGTGTTCATTTACACAGGAGGGGCCTTGCACACTGCTCTGGGAGGTGAGGAGTGGTGTTGCTACCATAAATCAGTGGCTCCCAAACCTTGTTCCTGGAGCTCTACCATCCTGTAGCTTTTCACTTTAACCCTAACAACGTACACCTCATTCAACAGCTAGAGATCTCGTTGAGCTGCTAATTAATGGAATCCGCTGTGCCAAATTAGGGTTGAAATGAAAACCTACAGGGCGGTAGATCTCCAGGAATTGGGGACCACTGATATCATTTTCCTGGAGGCAGTGCACATGAAAATGTGAAATAAATATAACTGGACATCCCTCCTGAAATGTATCACCACTAGTGAAAGAGCCTGCTTAAAAATTGCCATGGTGTCACGGTGATGTCACAATTGCTGGCCCTATCAGCCGTGCATATTGAAGTTTCTCTTGATACAGCTCTTTGAGTGTGAGCTTAATGAAGTATTGGCAGGAGTGAGTTCTGTGTATCTGTGAGCACGCTCGTGTAACAGGCGCTGTTTGTCTGTGGTAAAAGCTTATTCAACACCTATCGAATTCACATTGATTCGGCCTCTCCACCAGCCTTAGCTTTATAGCCGATTAGCTCTCCTTCCTGACAATGTGTGGCCTTTAACGGGATTAGCGCCGAGTTTATTAAATAACCCCCACACGCGCCAGGCCCCGCGGCACCCCCTTAATTATCGGAAACATCCTGAAGCGCTGTGCTTTGCCACACCGCCCCCCCCCCCCCCCCCCCCCCTCCCCCGAAGAAAAAAAAGCATGTTGGCCTGCGTGCGACGCTGGCGGGTGCTAATACAGCTAAAGCCGTCATCTCCCTCCACCGTGTCTGGGCAATGGGTAGGCGCTTCCTTCATTAATGTCTGAGAACGGAGGATAAAGTCCGACGAACTGGGTTGATTTGAGGTTGGGGTAATGGGGAACTTGTGACCAGAGCGACAGCGTGTGTATCCTGTGTGTAGCGTGTGTACTGTCATGCCTGGGTAGTGCTGTCAAACTGCACAGGATAAATGGCAGAGAAAGGCCATTACGAGAGGTCTTTCTAAGAGGCACTATGTCAATCAATTACATTTTATTTATATAGCACATTTAATACAACAGTTGAAACTCAGTGTGCTTCACATAAAATCTGAAACAGATTTAAAAAAACAATAAAAAAACAACAATTTTACAATGTACATAACATGGAGATGACGTCTAGTTGCTGGCACGCTAACCCACAACAATTAGCGCTATTTTCTGGGGGACATGAACCACAAGAACAAAACCTAGGGACCTTTAACCCCAACGATAGAACCTAGGGGACTTAAACCCCACCAATAAAAGCCATGGCATGGGTTAGACCTATGTGTATAACCCATGACCTATAACCCATAACCCATGCCGTGGCTATTTCCATTTATTGGTGCAGTTTTGTCAGGCTCTCCACTTTGATTGGTTGAAGACCCTTTTCCACTTTTCCATTCTGTATGGAAGCGATTACTTGTGTTCAGTCCCTCTTGTAGAATAGGGGTAGCCCAATGGTTCGGACCTGCGTGTGAAAGTGTGAAAAGGAATATGTTAAAATGTGAAATTGAAAGAACACTCAGGCCCCACACAAAAAATAAATAAATAACCACCCAGTAGTGTATAAAAAGGTCCTTCAGCTTCATGAGAAGCCCCGCCTCTGCCCCCCATTAAGAGTGATCCGTCATTTCTCCACACAGAGTGAGCTAGTGTGACTGTCCGCGCCTTGCACACTGAGAGACTAACGAAACTCGCACGCTGCGGGATATGGGGGGGCTGGTCTTGTGTGCCTGCGCCTAGCGGAGAGCAATTTATTTGTGCCCCAGGGTAGAAAGGCAGCATTTACCCCTCCTCTGTCTAAAAGCAGCAGGACAAAACGGGATATAAACAAATTAAAGAAAAAAACGCACAAATACGAAAAAACAAAACAACAAAGTAATTGCACACAGAAAAAAAAAACAGCAATGATCAATGCGCACAAATAGAAAAAAACTGTTTTTGAGAATTTGTTTGCCACTGAGAACTCAGTGACTGCCCTAGAGAGTCTGAGAACTGCCCTAGATCTGTATTTCAGATTCCTCAAATGTGTTTGTGCTCAGTCTCTTAGCTTTGCGTGTGTCTTGTGTAACTTGGATGTTAGCCCTACAGAGTGCGTAGCTCTGCTCAGGTGTGTGTGTGTGTGTGTGTGTGTGTGTGTAGGTGTGTAGGAGTGTGTATCTGTGTGGAGATAAGGTGCAGTTGAGCAGGAGCTTGATTAGACTGGTGCAGTTTGATAAGGTGCATGCTGTATAATAAAAATGTAATCTGATACGTCATGTGGTAGGGAGGAAAATGATCGGGGTCAGAATTGAAATTTTAAAAAAATACCTTGCTGGAAAATTCCATATTTGAGCTTAGCGGCAGCTCTCTGATTGGTTACGCTGATTGGCAGCTGCGGAACGTACAGAGAAGCCTCTGATTCACCGACGCTTCGCCAAACTCTGTCGGCCTTGATCTCTCTCAGCCGGTGCTGACAGAAAACAGGCAATATGCGCTGCAAACGGCTTCCAGAGAAAGATAGAGAGATACAGAGAGATAAGGGGAGAGAGAGAGAGAGAGATGGAGGGAGGGAGGGAGAGAGAGGGAGGGAGGGCGAGATGGAAACGGAGACACGGCAAAAGAACTGAGGCAGTGGCAGAGAGGGATGAAGAGGGATGAAGAGGCGGACGGTGTGAGAAAGAGACCGAGCGCAAACTGTTTTTGGGTTTTTAATCCAATTAATTATTTTGATAGTTGGCAATATTCGTTTAACTAAAGAAGTGATGTATTTATGTGTTTTTGTCCTTTTTAAAAAAATCACCTAATTCATCCGCTGCTTGTGAATTGAACTTTGAAATCAGCTTTTGTGGTGCTCAATGTCGCTGGGGTTTCAAGTGTAACACTAAACACTAAAGTTTACCCGTTTAAAATATATTTAGAGAAACTGAGTGGCTTCGACTGCAGAGCTCGGGGACAGGGATTTGGGAAGGGGAATGGGGGAAGGGGAGTGGGGAGTTTCTCCAGAAGGCCTAGGGGCGTGTGTTTCTCAGGAAGGCAATCAGAGCGGTTGCGATCAGAGTGACTACACACGAATTGTATTTTTATATATATATTTTTAAATATTTTCCCCTGCGCCGCGTCTGTTGGCAGAAGCTCAGATGCTGTGTGCAATGTGTGTAAGGAGGGAAAATGTTATCAAGAAATTTCTAGAACCATTATAGGGGTACTCCTTTTGGGTGGATTTACAGTCCAGCTCTTGTAGTGCTATTCTATTCATTCTGATTTAATAAATGGCCCCAAACACCCTCCCCTCATCCACACACACACACACACACACACACATACTGACATCTGACAGCCGATGTCAGTCTGTTTCGTAGTTACATTTCATTACATTACAGGCATTTAGCAGACGCTCTTATCCAGAGCGACTTACACAACTTTTTTAGCATTGTTTACATAGTATCCATTTATACAGCTGGATATATACTGAAGTGATTCAGGTTAAGTACCTTGCTCAAGGGTACAACGGCAGTGTCCTACCTGGGAATTTAACCTGCCACCTTTCGGTTACAAGGCCAGTTTCTTACCCATTATACTACACTGCCGCCCTTGTTGTTGTTATGGAGAGTTTTAGGTGAGTGCCACCTGACCGTCCATGTTAACAGGTGATTATGACATGGACCCCTGTGATTCTCACCCCACAATGAAGGCTGCATCCCACGCCTGCGTACAAAATGGCGAGCGAGAGAGACGCTGAGTCACCATTTATCTCGCTGTCCTCCTTAATCGTTGTTTCATCTCACCGCTCTCGTGAGTCACCCTTTAACTAGTTGTACATTTTACATTTTAGTCATTTGGCAGACGCTCTTATCCAGAGTGACGTACATTAGTGCATTTTCTAGGAACAAGTGCGTTAAAACAACCCTAAAAGGTAAATACGATTTCAAACACCAGGCGCAGTCAGTATGATTTCTTTTTTTTTTTTTTTCTTTTTTTTTGGGGGAGGGGGGGGGGGGCACACGATATCGATCATTGGCGTGTACAACAGTAAGCCAATAAGTAACCTTAAGTATTAAACTAGCAGCTTGAACCACTTAAAGAAGGATTCAGAAAAACACAATCAAGGGAGGTCACAAGGAGGTAGGGAGGGGTGGAGAGAGGTGCAGCTTAAAGAGGTGAGTCTTTAATCTGCGCTTTAAGGTGGTCAGACTTTCTGTTGTTCTGACCTCCACGGGGAGCTCATTCCACCACCGTGGGGCCAGGACAGACAGACGTCGAGACCGGGTGCTAGTATGCAGTGGGGGGGGGGGGGGGTACCAGTCGTCCTGAGGAGGCGGAACGCAGGGATCTGGTAGGTGTGTAGGGTCTGATGAGCTTTTGGAGGTATGGAGGGGCTTGTTGTAGTTGTAGTTTATCTCGGTGCCTTGCTGAAGGAGTCACAGCTTACTTCCATTCTTCCCACAGAGGAAGTCCATTGGGTCTTGACCCAATTACACTGTGGCACCCTATTTCGTAGCCATTATTATTTTTGTGCTCTCATGAAATTCATGCGAAAATCATCCATGTCATTTTCCCAGTGTGGCTCTAGTCTGTCCTACACTGCAAAAAAAAATAAGAATCTTAACAAGCATTTGAATCCTATATTTAGACTTTAGAATCTTATTTCTGTTACCTTTTTGCTAAATAAGACAAACGATCTGCCAGTGGGGTGAGATAATTGCACTTGTCAAGCGAAAAGTAACTTAAAACAAGCTAATATTTTCCACTTTTGAGAAGAAAAAAAAAGATTTTTGTGAAGTCTTATTACAAGGCTAAAACCCTTAAGACAGACGTTTTTTGCAGTGTAAAGCGATTGAGGGGGCAGGTATTGCTGATTTCCTGTGGAAAATCAAGCTGATTGTTGTCACTATTCCCAAGCTTATATATGTGCTGTGTGTGCTGTGTAACAGTCCGTCGCTCATCTAGGACCAGGACTCAAGCCGAACGGGAGAAACAAACGTTTGAAGTGATGGGATGTTTATTACATTTGTGGCTGAAAGTACCAGGCAGTTTGAGGGAAGTGGAAGTGGCTTTTTTTAAAATGACTTCCAAGTAAATGTAGGCATTAAAACTTTTTCTTCAGACTCCGTTTGAATGCTGGACTCGCCAAACTGTGTTTTTGAAGAAAAAAACAAAACAATTCTTACTTTTAAATTGTTAATCAAGTTAAGGACAAATGTTGACTGAATCCCAGCCAATGTGTTTGAAGCGAACAGGGTGGAAGGAAGGGGAAATGACACATTATTTGATGTGGGCGTAGCTGTGGATAAGCTGCTAGTTCTCCTCCACCGTTACCATTTTTCAGTGTTTACCGGGGGCTACGAGTGCCACGCTAAATAAATAACGCTGTTTCCGTGCAGACAATGCTAATGTGTGTGGGTATTTTTCCACCTCCTGTGGTCCAATCACAGGTGAGGGTTTGTCTGCTCTACAGGTGGGCGGAGCTAAACTCTGCTGAGTTTGTTCATGTGAAAAACCACTTGAATTGAAAAGCAGACACAATTTGCCTTAAACACACTCAATGTCAGCCTAATTAATTCTATGGGTAAACACTAAACACAATAATTCTCTCAAGATGCAGATTTTAAAACCTCCTTTTTGTTATACTGCTAAGCTATCGTCAGCACTCCCGCTAAGCTATCGTTAGCACTCCCGCTAAGCTATCGTTAGCACTCCCGTACCCAACGGCAAGCATACTCATTGATCCAGCCCATCTATCTACCTGCTGCTTTGTTACTCTACCATTTAGCTGAAGATACTGTTCATAATAATGCCTTGCATATTATCAAACACCTTTCTCACACTCAAAGCGCTTTACAGTGATGAGGGGGAAACTCTCCTCAACCACCACCAATGTGTAGCCCCCCCACCTGGGTGATGCAACGGCAGCCATTTTGTGCCAGACTGAGGAGCTCCCATCAGTGGGAGCTTTTCACATTTGTTCCATACTAAAAAATATGAATAATGTGTCAGTATAGTAAAGTAAATAATCTAAATAATGACACTGCAATTTTGTTTTATTTCCCCCATGTTCCGTTTTGACGTGAAAACTATATTCTCACAGAGGACAACAGAGTCAAAGTCAGAGGATTATTTTTAGTTTCCGTTCTGCCGATGTTGCAAAACTCGGCGAAACTTTGTCGGCTCGGCGTCCAGCCGGATGTCCTGAGTGGCGTCCTCTCCCATGTGGTCTAACCCCGGATGTGGGCAGGCGAGCAGCCGCAGGTGTCCACCGCGCTCCAGGCAGACGGCAAAACCGATGTTCAGGTCTTGGCTGATTAGCTCTGTTGGCAGAAACGGAAAACTGCGCCTGTTTAGCGCTAATGTCCCGGCTCTGTGTAACAAGCCCTGCGGCTTTAGCACCCACTGACTCGGTGCAGGGTGCACTTAAACAAGTGACACGTATTAACATATACATTCATATAGAGACAGACAGACAGACAGAGAGACCCTTGCGACCCTTAATAATGATTATCTAATATTGTCAATTGCTTTTAATCATTATTATTCTTCATCTTATCATTGTTCGTTTATGTATTTGCATGTATTTGTCATGTTTTTATTTTTATTTTATTTATTTTTTGTTCATATTTAAGGGCACATTATGGTGTATTTTTTGTACATTGTAAAATGGTTCTGTAAAGCTTTGGCAACACATAATGCAATATGAGAGTGAGAGAGAGAGAGAGAAAGTCCCTGTGGGACGTGCGCTTTTACACGACAGCCTTGGCTCTCTTCCTCCTCTCACTATCTCTCTATCTCTGTCTCCCTCTATCTCTCTATCTTCTGTACCTCTCTCTGTCGTTCTCTTTCCACCTCTCTGTCTCTCGTTCTCTCCCCACCTCTGTCTCTCTCCCTCGGTTTCAATTTCAAATTGCTTTATTGGCATGACAAACACAGGCACTCGTTTTCTTTACCTCTTTTTATCTCTTGCTCTTACTTTCTCTCTCTTTCTGTCTACCTCAGTCGTTCTTTCTCTCTCTAACTCCGACTTCCCCTTTGTATATCTCTGTCTCCATCTCTCTCTTTCTTCCTCTCTCTCTCTGTGTCCATCTCCTCTCCGTTTAAGACGTGTTTAAGTTGAGTGTGGTAGCAGAGTATGATTGGTGGTTTTTTTTTATTTTATTTTTTATTTTGGGGAGGGAGGGTGGGGTGGGGTTTTTTGGCTTTGTAAATAGGGGAGTGGGGTAGGTTTTAAGGTGATTGTGGGAAAAGGTTGTGTGTTTCAATAAAGGAACATCAAAAGTCTCTCTCTGTGTGTCTCTCTCTCTCTCTCTCTCTCTCTACCTCTCTCCCTCTCTAATCCTCATGTGGAGCTCTCTAAGGGGTGTTTTAGAGGGACCCAGCTGGGGTTTCTTCCGTGTAAACATGTCTTAGGTCACGCGTGTCCCGACTCACGCCTGCACCTACTGCCCTTCCACCACCTGCACTCGGTCTCTGTTCATCAGGTCTCAGCACAGACTGTCTACAGTAACCAGATGCTCAGCTCCCGTATTACTTCCTTAATACAGTTTATGAATATTAATGTAGAGGTGTGGCCACAGGCGGAGCATTCACATCATCAATATTAATATAGAAATCTTAAATTGGAATGTTTTGAAGTAAACTATAGAGCAGGAGTAGGCAACCCTGATCCTGGGGTGTGAGTCCTGGTTTTCACTCCATCCAAAACTACATAACTGGATTTATTTTAATTAATGTGTGTAATGAGTGTAATGTGCTGGAGGCACTCAGCATTTCACCATACAGAATATTCAGGCTCAGGCTTTTAAGCATCCATCAAACTCTTGTGATCAAGCTCAGATGGAACGAAAACCAGAAACGGCACCGGTACTCCAGGACCAGGGTTGCCTATCCCTGTCATGGTTTTTAACCCTGTTTCCCTATGCGGTCGTTTTCCTTAGTGGCCACGCGAGGGCGCTGCCCTTTTGGTAGATGCTTGCTCCGCCCTGCTGAGATTGCGGAGCTTCTGTTAGCGTCCACACCTGTGCGTGGTCACTGAGAGCTATTTAAGCCTCCCGTTTCCTTCGTTCGGGGCTTCGAGATTGTTTGTTTTTTGTTTTGTACTGTGGTGTATTGTTGGCTGTGAGTGATCCGTACCATTTGGGCTACTTGCCTATTTTTACGTCTCATTGCTGAGGCAGGGCTAATTTCTTGCTGGCTCTTTAGTTACTTATCTCGTAGAAGTATGGGACCGCGGATCTCTGCTCTATTTCATCTTTGTGTGCTTTTCTCCGTGTATGGAGATTTGGGAGATTCTGTTCGGAACTGTAGTTCTGTTCGCCCTTCGGTACATGGCTTCCAATAGGGAGATCGGGCGTTTCGCTTCTACTTAGTTACTTAGCTCGTAGAAGTATAGAGTAGCAGTTCTTTGTTCCATTTTTGCCTGTGATTGGTTTTCTTACTGAGAGACCTGGCGTTTTAGCTTCTACTCATTTCCGTGTTACAGGGAGCCAGTTAGTAGCTTTGGTACATTTCATTTGTTCATACTGAGAGGCAGGGCTTGTATTAGTGTTTCAGCTTGCTCTAGTCTGTTAGCCGATAATTCCGGTGCAGCTGTCCTTTCGTCTTTTTGTGCTTTTCTCCTTTTCTCCGTGTATGGAGATTTGGGCGATTCTGTTCGGAACTGTAGTTCTGTTCGCCCTTCGGTACATGTCTTCCCATAGGGAGACCGGGCGATGTTGTGGACATGTTTGCGTGTGACTGCGAGTCTCAGTATAGCCTTGGAACATTGATTGTCGGTTCCTTCGCCTCGTTTCATTTCCCCTTACTGAGAGGCAGGGCGTTTATTTGTGTTTGAGCTTGTGCTAGTCAGATAGCCGATAATTCCGGTGCAGCTGTCCTTTCGTCTTTTTGTGCTTTTCTCCGTGTATGGAGATTTGGGCGATTCTGTTCAGAACTGTAGTTCTGTTCGCCCTTCGGTACATGTCTTCCCATAGGGAGACCGGGCGAGGTTGTGGACATGGTTGCGTGTGACTGCGAGCCTCAATATAGCCTTGGAAATTTAATTATCGGTTCCTTCGCCTCGTTACATTTCCCCTTACTGAGAGGCTAGGGCGTTTATTTTCTATTTAAGCTAGTCATTCTGCTAGTAAAGTTATGGGACTGCGGTGCTCCATCGGCTCGCCTGTAAAATGTTTCTCCCTCCTGGGAGATCGGGCGTTTACCCCTTTATGTTCTGCATGTGACTGCTAGCTTATGGAAGTAGCCACAGAACGTTATCTCTGTTCCTTCTCCTCCTCCGATACTAATAAGTATTAGTTTTCAGTGTTTGTTGGTTGTGTGTTTTATGTTTTATTCTTACGCCTCATTACTGAGGCAGGGCGTTTATTATTGCTGGCCGTTTAATTACTTAGCACGTGGAAGTATGGGGTAGCAGTTCTTTGTTCCCCTTCGCCTTGTTTGGATTTCTTGCTGTGAAATAAGGCGTTTGTGCTTCTACTCATTTGCGTGTTATAGTGTGCCGGTTCGTAGCTTCGGTACGTTAGTGTGCATTTGTGCCATTATGCTACTCGCCTGTTCTTATGCGTCTCGTTGCAGAGACAGGGCGTTTGTTATTTCCGGCTTGCTTTTTAGTTACTTAACTTGTAGAAGTATGGGGTAGCAGTTCTTTGTTCCCTTTCGCCTTGTTGGGTTTTCTTGTTGTGAAACCAGGCGTTTGTGCTTCTACTTTTTGGTGTGTAACTGTGAGCCGGTCTGTAGCTGTGGCGTGTGTGTGTTCCTTGTCTTGTCTCCTCCCTTAACTGCGGGGTTTCCCGCCTTAGTGGCTCTAGGGCTTAAAGAATCCCCTTGCTGCGTTTGGCTCCTCCTACCTCACACGTCACGCCCCATTACAATCCCTGCTATAGAGAAAACGACAACTTAATACCAAGGTGACCATCTTGTATATAGAATAAGTGGTTACAATGTTTATGTAGTCGTAGAGATGAGTGAAGCAGCTTCCTGTGTTTGTCCTCAGTTAAAGGATCTCGGCAGCTTCTCAAAGCTTAAATGAGCTCATAACTGAGTCTGTCCACCCCAATAACAGGAATAATAGTATTCCTAACTGTGTCTTTCCGCCACAATAACAGGAATAATAGTTTTCCTCTCTCTTTTCTGCTGCCTTTTATGCCCTGATAAGAGCTTGCTCTAAATGAACAAAAAATCACGTCTGAAACGGGAGGCGTTTGAGCATAGATGCCGAGAAGATGCTGCTGAAAGCGATGTGTGATTACAATGACAAAAAAAAAACAAAACGGGAAACACAATTATCAAGAGCACTATAGAAACAGAAGAATAAAAGGAAAGTAAAAATGGACTCTGTTTCAGTCTTTCTCCGTTTGCTCATCTCTCTCTTTTTTTTTTCTTTTCGTTTTTCCTGCAAATAATTTGGTGCCCAAACACAGGGCTGTTTATGTCCAATTCCCGCCCTAATTTGGAATGTGCAATTGTCCCCCTCAACCGCATTCATGGAGCAACCCCACTGCACAGAACAGCTCATCTCTCTCTTTCTCATCCTTCGAACCTCTTGGCAGGGGCCCCTCGCTACAGGCCCAAAGGGCCCGACGGCCCCCAGCTTCCACCCCTTGTTCAACGCTACGCAAATGGCACTTTTTTTGCGTCGTTTCATCTGGTGGTACCGCAGAGCTGGTCTGAGTTTTTTTTTTGTCTC
This sequence comes from Synaphobranchus kaupii, assembly GCA_029718625.1. NCBI lineage: Eukaryota > Metazoa > Chordata > Actinopteri > Anguilliformes > Synaphobranchidae > Synaphobranchus > Synaphobranchus kaupii. The sequence goes on along the minus strand of CM056387.1, from coordinate 20,019,573 downwards.
CTCCAGTAACGTAAGCATGGGCTTTCAGCTTTTACCACCACATCTGAAGGTTAATCTCGAGGCGGGACTCGTGTTCACAGCCTCTGCTGTCCTTCTCTTAGGAGCCAGAGGTCGAAAATCCAGGTTCAGAAATTAAAATTCCTCCCTATTTTGTTCCAATCACCTGGATTTGCTAATTAGCACAGTTCTTCAGCCACAAAGAAGAACTAATTAGTGAAATCAGCTGGCTGACGTAATGGGTTGAAGAAACACATGGCAGGACTTTTTACTTTCTGACCCCTGGAGTCAGTCAAAGTGAAATGAGCAAACAGGAAGTGACCCCAGAGGACTTAAAGCTGGGAACACAACAGTACAGCAGGTGGAGGTGGGGGTCAAAGTGGAAATCAAGGGGGTGGGGAGGATCAAAGGGAGCATGACAGGGGCAAGAAGCCGTGCACGGGTGTTGAAGCCCAGGGGCGGAACACTGACGTTCGCTTAAGCCCTCGTGTGCGCGCCGATGCGCACGCTCGTATGGACAGAGCGCTTTCCTGAGGCGTTTTAACGATCCCCAGGCTGCTCTGCGTTTTAACATGTCCCTTCACTGGGAATGACTCGGTGACCCCGCCGTGAACCTGCGCCATCTGCCCTCCGGGTTGGAAAAAATACAGCTTTACCGGATTTCCTCACGTCGGACCGTTTGCCTCGGGTACGGTTCAGAAAGCACGGACTGCAAAGGCTCCAGTACCCCAAGGGACGCTTGTAACATTATACATTAAAGTTAAATATGATTTAAAAAATATGCCTATATTATATATTATATTATGTCTTAGAGTCTATTTTAAGTGCAAGAATGTAAAGCATTTGTTAGGTTTTACATGTTGTCACGTACTGTAATCGCAAGGATATGTACGTATGTGCATACACAAAATTACAATTATACATTGAAAACTACCCACAAATGTGATAATAAGTGTCACAGGCATGATCTCTGTTCTGTATGTGACCATATATTGGCATATCTAAGACATATACAGTACTGTGCAAATGTCTTAGACGCCCTAGATTTTTTATGTAGATTTTTTCTTAGATGTTTATTTTTTGTCTTCTGCATTAGTGTGTCAGTAGAAAAGAGCAAATTGTAGATTTCCAAACATTGATTTTCCAAAAACTTAATTGAACTTTCGTCAGAGAAAAGAAGAACAAGGAGTTCTGCAACAGATGGTATGGTCTCCACAGAGGCCTGTTCTCAACATCACCGAGGCTGTCTGGGGTTACCTGGACAGACAGAAGCAAGCGAGACAGCCAAAGTCTGCAGAAGAACAGTGGCAAGTTCTCCAAAATGCTTGGAACAATCTACCAGCTGATTTTCTTATAAAACTGAACAACAGTGTACCGAAGAGAGTTGATGCTGTTTTAAAGGGAAAGGGTGGTCACACCAAATATTGATTTGATTCTGTTTTTTATTGTTTACTGTTCTTTGTAGTGAATTGTTTGATATTTAGAAACTTTTAATTTAATTATTTTTGAAAGGATATTCGCCTTAAGGATTTTCTTTACATGTGCCTAAGACTTTTGCACAGTACTGTACGTAAGACATTCAGGATTAATATGTGCAATTAATACACGTTTAGATGATGTATTTCACAGAATTCAACTAAAGAAAGTCACTGATATTTGCAGCAGAGTTACCATGTTGAACTTGCTGCAGTAGAAGGCTACGTGTTGCCGGCTGAAAGTTGTAGAGGAGAGGCGATGAGTGTGTGTGTGTGTGTGTGTACGTGCGTACATCCCACGCTAAAGGTCATTTCTGGGACTCAGTCAAACACCCTCAGCAAGTGAAATGAGCAACTTGTAAGGGTCATTTAAAGTTATGGCTTTGTAGAGGTCTGTGATACTATCAGGGGTAATGAACGCTTGTACACTGCTGTAGTACTAACAGCACTGTTTTACGTGTGGATTATCTCTTCTGTAACACACTGGAATGGATGTGACTTTACTCTATACTCGCTGTAGGTTTGGCTCTGCTGTGTGTGTGTTTGTGTGCGTGCGTGCATGCATGCATGCCTGTGTGTGTTCATTTCACTTGTTTTATGAATCTTAAAAAACAGAAACCACCCAGCATGTGGATCTTCAATAATCAGACAATTAGGCATTACTGGTGGACAGGATTGGGGTCCAAGTCCATCTTCAGTTCAGTCCACAAAATTAATTGAAATTCAATTAACAAATAGAAAAATGCCAATAATGTTCAATTAGGATTTTTCAGCTCATGAATCGAATTTCAATTAATTGTTTGAATTTGAATAGTTTGAACCTTTTTGAAAACAGAATTGCTCCCAACCCTGCTGGTGGTTCTGAGATACAGTGATTAGACAGGCATTACAGGTGGATATAGGGCTAATGCCTAATTTGAGGAGAGACATGGAGCTAGCACCTAATTGGAGGAGAGAAATTGAGCTAGCATCTAATTGGAGGAGAGATATGGAGCTCGCATCTAATTGGATGAGAGTCCATGGGGCTAGGCTAACTTACATCTTCCATTTGTGCCTTCTTTGTTATAAAAGGGTATTGGGTCTGGAATGAAAAGAGGAGGAAGATAGGCCTATATGCAGAGCAGTTTTAATTGAGAAGGGGATTGGGTTTTCTTAAGGCAAAATAAGCTGCCTGATTCTTTACTGACAATGGGCTTTCCCAGCTTGTTTAGATGGGCTTAACGGTGTGTGGTTGTGGTCGCTTGGCTACATTTGGCTTGAACCGTCTGCTTTTGATCAAGTTTGTTTGACTCATAGTTGATCAGCTGAGGTTGTGTGAACAGTAATTTAGTGTTGGTGAGCAGGAAAGGGCGGGGCAGGACGATTGGCCTGTCAGAGAGGGCGATGTTTTTGTTTTGCCGTGGAGGCCTGACGCTCTGGCCAAAGGATCCAGTGAGCTTAGGAGTCCACCCTGAAGACTGCTCTGTCCAAAAATCAATTTATACACAGTTTAATGATTCCCCTCTGTTGTGCAATGATTAAAAAATTAAAAAGTATTTCTCGGAAAGGTGCGGGAGAGGAAGTTGAGATTCAGTGGGCGGGGTTTAAAGCCATTGGCAGGTTCTGTCAATCATTGGTTGCTTTGGAAAACCTGTCGGGGGGGGGGGGTTTCCTCTTGTGCTTTTCCTGCCAAGAGACAGAATTCTACTGCATCACACTGACCTGAAGTCAGTGTTTCCAGGCGGAACACCCTGGTCGGAGAACACTCTTTAGCATTGTACTGACCTGAGATCAGTTTTCTCGAGGGCGGCAGTGGTGCTGATTTCTCTCACTCTCTCCCTTGTGCTTTCTCTCTCCTCTCTTTCTCTCACGCACACACACACACACACACACACACACACACGTACTCATATGCACACATGTACACACACACAGACACACACACACACACACACACACACACACATCAGTAATGCATAGGTGCTATGTGATGGACGGGATACATACAGGATATGGAGATGAGGCTACAAGGGGGATGAGAGAGCGCTATCTGGCCCCCGATTGGCACTCAGCCGGGACCCCGCCCATTCCCATCATGCACCAGTACAGCTTGCCTATCACGGTGGGCATGTCGGAGCGTGAGGCACAGAATCGGAATCTGAGATTCACCTCCTTATCAAATCTCTCCTTCAGTACTGCCCCCCTTCACCCAACCCAATCAGTACTGTGCTTCAACAAATAAAAAAAAATCTCTCTCTCTCTCTCTCTCTAATACACACACACACACACACACACACACACACACACACACACACACACACGTATGCATGTGCAGTATGTGCTGTATGTATATTTCATTGCAGAGGTCATGCACTTTGCTTGTGCTTTGAAGCTTTGAAGAAAGATATGTTTCTCTGCTGTGACTTATGGGAAAACCCTGGATAGATGATAATCGTTATGGTTTATAGCTGTCACTGTCTCTGTGGCCTTAAACAGCACTCTCTGCATTCCTGCCCCACAAATGCCTCTCTGACCCCCGCCCCGCCCCACCCCACCCCCTCAGCCCCATAAGCCTCCTTCCTTAGTCCGCAAAATCACAGCCTTGCGGGCCCACTGTCTCAGGGTGGGGCTGGGTGGCGGTAAATCACACCTGAAATCAAGCAGCCTGATGCCAGCAGTGTGGTTGGGTCAGTGTTGAATGTGTCCAGTTCTACAGTGTGACAGTGCAGCCAGTCAGCAGTGTGGTTGGGTCAGTGTTGAAGGTGTCCAGTTCTACAGTGTGACAGTGCAGCCAGCCAGCAGTGTGGTTGGGTCAGTGTTGAAGGTGTCCAGTTCTACAGTGTGACCGTGCAGCTTCGGCCTTTTCCAGGACACTTCCTCTGGTGAGCCTCGCGTCCAGCTGTATAAATGGATATGGATCATGTGATAGGGGAAAAGTACCATAGAGATTCCTCTGGGTAAGAATGTGATTTGTCTGCCAAGAATGTCTATAAGGGGATAAGTGATGTAACTAGGCAGTGAAGGATAAGAAGACACTCAGAGAGAAAGCATCTCTAAGAGGACACAAGGACGTGTGTGTGTGTGTGTGTGTGTGTGTGTGTGTGTGTGTGTGTGTGTGTGTGTGTGTGTGTGTGTGTGTGTGTGAGAGAGCAAGGTTACCAGGGTTACGCACCATAGTTATATATTTTTGTTAGATTTTATCTATACTGTGTCCATGTTTTACTTCAGTGTGCTAAATAGTATAACCATCCTACTTTTCATCTCCTCTCCCCATCACAAACCACACACACACACACACACACATGCGCACACACACGCATAGACACACACATATACACAGGAACACACAATGTTCTCTGTACTCACTTAGGTATTGGCCTTAAACACGGTTTTAATGATGAGCCCTTGACACTGCCTGTAAATGTTTGACTGCTTTTTAACACTGCTTTTCTGGACGTTTCCCTCTTTCCGTCTATCTTTCCCCCTCCCCGCTCCCTCTCTTTTCCCCCCTTCCACTCACTCTCCCCCTCTCTCTCTCTCTCTCTGTCAGTCAGTCAGTCAGTCAGTCATTCATAGACGGCTTTGGTCACAGTCCGAGACAGCAGTTAAACTTGTGATTTTCCTGCCCTCTTGTTGATCTGTGTCCCATCCCCGGAAACGCTCTGACGCTCCTCAGCTCTTAATTAAAACTTCGGGAACACAAGTTTTGTGGGGCCACTGAGTTCTGAAGGACCTCGTTAAATTAATTGGTGCATTAATGCCCTCTGAGCAGACGTAAAGTGACCAGCGAGGCCTGTTGGCTGTGTTTTTGGGAAAGGGTTAAAGACAGGCCAGTCTTGCTGTTAATTGTTTTATCTACCGCGAAAGGCATGAGTGAAGCTGACCTGTCAATCATACAGCAGGGCACATGATAAAGTGCAGGTTCAATTTAGGCCAACACATTATATTTATGTTCATTTTGAATACTAGAAAAATATTATTCAAAATTTTATATTTTAATATATTTTACATATTGTTTAATTTTTCATTATGAAATGAATACAGCCATAATTAGAATGTATTACTTTACTGTATTGGGCACTATTTTGGACAATATTGGATTGTGTTTTGTTTTTTGTAAGCGCATATGTGTCTTGAATGGAACTGTGTGTTGGAAAATACATCTCGCTGAGCAGTGGTGAATGTGGATTGGTTCAATGCTACTGCATATATAATGCATAATAGTTATTATTATTGGTATTATTATCATTTTAATTCTAGTCCTTTCCCTTGATCGCTAATTACACCGGCGCGCGTAGTGCAAGCAGGGGGGTATTGTTTTCGCTCCTGTCTGTGTGTGTGTCTGTGTTTGTGTCCATATCATCCATAACTCAAACAATTCTACTCCAATTGTGATGAACCTTTGTGGAAATGTTGACAGTTGGGCAATGATCTGCATTTTCCATTTTTATCCCAATCAGTCAATGCCCGCCTTCATAGTGCATGATCAAGTTTTTAGCCCCGTGCATATTACGTTCAGGGTGGAGATTAGCACACGTGCAGTGTAGCATCTCTCTGAGTGCCATTCTAGTTATCGGTGTTATTATCACCTTAATTCTAGTCCTTCTCCTTGATCGCTAATTTGGTTGTGTGTTCATATTCCCTGTTGACCGTACTTTAGGACCTCTGTGTCCTTGGCTGACCACAGTCTGGAGCCTGGTTAATGAGTGGTCCTTTTGACCTGAGGAATGGACTCTTGACTGTGCGCCTGTCAGCGAATCAGGTTTAATGTTTGACCAGGTCGTGTTGAAGGAAAGCCCTCTTTGTGCCCACTCCTGCCCGGTTAATCATTGTACCCGCTCTGTGCCAGCTGGCTAATGCCGTGAGTAGGGTAGTGTGTTAAGGATTTGGGCATCGTGTGTTTGCGGTTATGTGTGTTTGTCCGTTTGTGTGTGTGTGTGTGTGTGTGTGGATGTTTTCCATCTGCTGGGTGAATTTAGTAGTCTCACCCATTAATTTCCTAAGGCCGACTAAATTTCACCGGAAACACCAGATGTACAACATATACATAAAACATCCTGCGTACAGTTTACCGCGAAGTGAGTGTTACTGGCTGCGTGACAAAGGCAGTGTTTCATGCAGGCATGCTTTAGCCAGCTGCGTGATGGACACTCTTCCTGTGGCCCAGCACTGACTGTCGAATGCGCGTAGCGCACGCTACGCTGCGACGCTACGTTATTGCGCTATCGCAGCGGATCACCTGGGTGGAGTGCGTGTGCGTTCAGCCACCGTTTGCACACCCTGTTCACTCCCCTGGGGGCAGAAGGCGGAATGGAAAACACGGCTTTTATTTTCATTATTTGCACTTTTGCTGCTGTCGGTTCCACACGCGGTTCCACACGCGGTTCCACACGCGGTTCCAATGCTAACTCAGCTTCCTCACCTGGTTTTCATTCTTTATCTCCGATATATTTTAGAGAGCGTAAAAGGTCTCCGATGCGTGACATTTTCGCGTCTCACTTTGCGTTGTGTCTGGAACGCTGGCTTCTTTTGCTGTGTTCTGATGTTCTTTTTGTCAGCGGGGTATATTTGACAGGGCAGGATTACTGAGTTAGCTGGATAACTGCACCGAGTGAAACCCAGAAGCCTCCCAAATCTGGAACGTGGGCTGAAGTAAAAAGAGCTGTTCCGGGTTTTGGGCCGGGTAGTGGCGCGGTGTGGAGTTGGGATGCCGGCAGGGATTTTGGGCCCCATGAAAAGATCTCACATTGGACCCCAGGCAAGCCCATCCCTTCACAATTACAGCACGATTTTTTGAGGGAACCTGTCAGCCAGGACCCGTGGAATTGTCCTAAACCCCCCCCCCCCCCCGACTGGTTTTAGCCCTAGTCCTGGAGGACTACTCCGTTTGCAGGTTTTCATTCCAACCAATATTACTGAATACATGTATTTAAGCTCCATAATGTTGTACTGAATGGATTTTAACACAGTACTTCAGAACCAGAGTTGGGAACCCCAGGTGCAGCGTTTACGGAGCTGGTCTTGCACCCCAGAAGCATTAAAGGTTCAAATCCCAGATGGTGTACTGATCTTATACCCTGACGCAAGCTGTTTGACCTGAGGAGGTACTCTGGAAAAAGTCTAAGTGATGGACTGGATTTTTAAAAAAATTGTTTATCCTTTTACATTAAACAAAAATGGGCGTGCCCGTGGAGAGACTGGAACAGAATGGAATCTGAAACGTTTTTTTGCCAAAAATGTTTCCATGGTAAAGGGGTTTTTTGCAGAAACGTTTCAGATTTCGTTCCGTTCTCCGACTTCGGCTGAAGAGGTGTGTGGGGTCAGATGCGCAGTATTTCATAGGTGAGTAGCCATCGCCGGTGGACAGACACACAAACACACACGTGCATATGTAAGCACACACACAGACACACTTGTACAAACAAGCATACATACTCACGTGTGTACACATGCACACACAGTGTCTGGATCTATGTGAAATCCATTGGCTGTTTGACAGAGAGGCAGAATGGCCTCTCTCTGTGTCACTGACTCTGTGAGGATGTTTCCTCATCACTCCCTGTTTGTGTAGTGTGTCTTTGCCTGTCCAGTGTGCACACACATACACACACACTTAGCCTTTCACACACATTCCTCTGACACTGTGCTAACTGGGCCCTGGGGAACTGACCTGTGGGGAATGAGTGCAGGTGCAAATCCAGAACACTGAGACACAGACTGCAGCACTGACTCACTAAAGTACTGACACATTGCAACTCTGTTACACTGAGGGACAGTAGTGTCCAACTGCAGTACTGACACACGGCTACTCATATTACACTGTGAGACAGTAGTGTCCAACTGCAGTACTGACACACGGCTACTCATATTACACTGCGAGACAGTAGTGTCCAACTGCAGTACTGACACACTGCTACTCTGTTACACTGCGACACAGTAGTGTCCAACTGCAGTACTGACACACTGCTACTCTATGACACTGAGAGTCAGTAGTGTCCAACTGCAGTACTGACACACGGCTACTCGTATTACACTGAGAGACCGTAGTGTCCAACTGCAGTACTGTCACCCTGCTGCTCTATAACACTGAGAGTCAGTAGTGTCCAACTGCAGTACTGACACTGCTACTCTATGACACTGAGAGTCAGTAGTGTCCAACTACAGTACTGACACACGGCTACTCGTATTACACTGAGAAACCGTAGTGTCCAACTGCAGTACTGACACACTGCTGCTCTATAACACTGAGAGTCAGTAGTGTCCAACTGCAGTACTGACACCCTGCTGCTCTATAACACTGAGTCAGTAGTGTCCAACTGCAGTACTGACAACCTCCTGCTCTATAACACTGAGGGCCCTATCGTACACCCGGTGCAAAGCGGCGCTAACCCAAACGCAAGTGTCTTTGCTATCGTACACCCGGCGGTAGGTCCATAATAACGCCTAACACTTACGTCCTTTAACTAGCATGTAGTCTTGCGCCATCACAAGTGAACTGAGCGTGTTGGTCTTAAGATGAGGAGTGGCCAGGATTCTTTTTGGCGTATTGCTATCTTGAGCCAGCAGAAAGCGCTTGCGCTAGAACCACCACAAACCTGGTCTAAAGTCATGTCGCAGTTGTTTACATGTTATTTTAACGGCGCATATAAGTGCGTCTACATAGGCGTGTGCACAATGCGCATACCCTCCTGTCTGTTACACACAGGGGCGTGCACAAGCATGACTAAAATATCTAGATCACAATGTGAAATATTATTATTGTGTAGGCTATATCAAAAATGCATAATAATAAAAGGTTCCATAGGCCACATACCTTTCCCTCAGCGAAGGGAAACAATGCCACATTACATTGCACTCAGCCCACTCCATCAACATCTAGGCGATGTGCGATGGTACGGGACAATGGCTATCCATTAAAAAGGAGCTGATAACACCTATAGCTATCAAGCCTAATGCGCGAATTGTCTTTGCACCTAATGCGTGAATTGTCATTCAATGGAAAACTCGCGTACTGCAATAGACGGACATTTGCGTTCTGAAAATGCGCTTCAGATGTCATTACGATACAGCTCTGTTTATCTAGGAATACAGCCTGTAAGTAGGCTAAATAGAATGGTTTGTGACTGAAAAAAGTTCAAAACCTTGTCCAGTGAATATTGCTTTTATTGTTTTTCAAATAGCCTAGGCTACAGCGGACTCGCTGTGCATAATGTTTTTTCGATAGACTATGGTTAAAAAACTGAGATATATGTCATCATGTTAACTGAATTGTAGCCTAACCTTAGCTATTCTTCGTCCTTCATATTTTTTTAATTACAGTGACAACGTTTCCATACCCTCAGCTTATTAAAACCCCGCTGATTTCACCTGTTATTCCATAACTGAACAAAAGATTTTAAAGAGAACTAAGTGTCTAATTAGAAACGAATTGTTACACAATTAATTTACAATTCATTTTTATTCCATTATCTGCATGTTTGCTTTACAAGAGCGGGTCTGTTTCCCCTGCTGTACATCGCACTTTTCACGGTCTTCCTGGGAAAGTGAATCGTTTTAAAGTATTACGCTACCAGTAAAACAGATTGGTCACATTTCCATAAGCAGGACATTATAAAACAAGGGAAAATATGCTGAACCTATGGGTTGCCAACCTGACAGATTTGTTGTATTTAGTGTCATCATTAAGGCAAAATAATGTTAGTTATGTTATTAATCTAAATTAGAATGCAGGTAGCCTAATGAACTTCGGATGAAGCTTGAACATGAGTTCATTGCATAATCAAACGAAATTCGTTAAACAAGCAGGCTAATTTGGCGTTTTCTAAGGTGAGAAGGAAGCAATTGGTCGCTTATTCTCAGCTGTTGCAGGTGCTTTTAACACAATTTAACAGCATATATTTTGTAAACAGCACTGTCAGGAATTACCGGGAACTCATAATACTACTACTGCTGCTACTGATCCATATAGCCTATTCCTTGATCGCACTAAACACGCAGGAGCATGTCTGTTTCGCCATCATAAGCAATCCGCCACGATGGAAAAGCAGGCTTTTAAAGGGAATGGGGTATGACATTTTGATTGGTTTATTGCATGTCACGCCCAAGGCACACCTATAATTAATGAAGAGACTAGGTTCAGCCCAGTTGCACCTTGCGCCGTGCTTAGCGCCCAAAAAACACGCCGTTAAAATAGCAAAAGTGGACTTGGACACGCCCTAAATGGACTTAGACTAAGGGCCAAGATAGGGCCCTGAGAGTTAGTAGTGTCCAACTGCAGTACTGACACCCTGCTACTCTATGACACTGAGAGTCAGTAGTGTCTAACTGCAGTACTGACACCCTGCTACTCTATGACACTGAGAGACAGTAGTGTCCAACTGCAGTACTGACACCCTGCTGCTCTATGACACTGAGAGTCAGTAGTGTCCAACTGCAGTACTGACACACTGCTACTCTATGACACTGAGAGTCAGTAGTGTCCAACTGCAGTACTGACACATGGCTACTCGTATTACACTGAGA